>CM074723.1:256121851-256721851 GCA_037306005.1 Rhinophrynus dorsalis | reverse complement strand
ATCCGGAGTGAAAAGCAGTAGTATAGAGTTAACTGGTTAAAAAAAAAAGTCTTTGGTAGAAAAAAGTATCTGTTTCTTTGAACATTTTAGTAACATAGTACATTAGGTTGAATAAAGACACAAGTCTATCAAGTTCAACCTTTACCTCATACCCTAGTGACATGAGAACTGTATAACTTTCATGCTACCAAATAAGTTAGTCTTTATTAGACATTCCTGATTTGCCTTCTAATATACAGTATAACCCTGTGTGTTTCCCTTTTGAAAGAAATGTATCTAATCTTCTCTTAAATGTATCCATTGTATCTGCCATAACCACCTCCTTGGGCAAGGAAAGATATTTTGAACATCAGAATTTTTAAGGGCAATATTCATCAAGATCATCATACCACCATTTTACTTCTTTATGATAGATTTTCAAAAGTGACCTTCTTTACCACCATCTTAAGGTCTGACCATTTTTCATTATGATGAAATTTTGAACATCACACCCTATGTCTCTAAAATTCCAATTGATTTAAATTTGAATGCCTTTAATGATGCCTTTAATGTTAGAGAAGTTTTCAGTTTAAATCTATGGGAATATGTAATTGTCTTCTATATTGCAGTTTGCTGCAGAGTGCTCTACATTATCTTTGTATACCTTTCCAACATTTAAGGGAGTAACCCTTTAAGGACCGGCGCGCGCATGCGCGGCCGGCACTTGCGGACCACGGGGTATTTTTTTTTATTGGCGCTTCCGGTTCCGGACTTCCGGAGCTGCTTGCAGCCGCGACGGGAGCCCTGAACGCCATGCCGTGCCAGGACCGTCATTGGTCCTTAAGTGCCAGACAGCCGTGACAGTCCTGGCACGGCAATGGTCCTTAAGGGGTTAAAATATCCATCAAAAAGCAATAGGAATTTTGTGAATTTTTATTCATTCTGCATTTAATGTGTCCCAGAATTTGTCCCAATTTCTTTTGGCATATGGCCATATATGTGTTATCTCACAGAAGGGAATCATAACCCCATCTCAAGAAGCAATCAATAGTCTAGGTTATTGAGTAACAAATTTGATTTCATCCAAACAATTCATAAGAAATAACAAAGAAATAAAGTGCTACCTATTGCCTGTCATATCTAGGCTACAAGAACAAATCGATATACAGCATTTATACCATGGATCCATAAATAGTACTTCTATGTTGTTTCCTCCTTTAAAAATTCTTGGCAACACGCCTTATAAAACCATATCGAACATCACATATAATACACACTTTCCAAAGAAAATAAACATAAAAATCAGAGTAAAAAGAAAATTAAAATTAAAAATAGATACAACAGTAATAAACAAGTCCAACAATTGTCCCACATCTAAAATTACAACACTCCTGTCCACAGACACTTAATTCAGCTATTGCTTCCACAATAATATCCCAAGTATTATATATAGTCAAGTTGATACCTTTACTGGCTAAGTAAGCAGATTTAGGATGCAAGCTTTCAAAACCTCTTAAGTCTCTTCCCCAAGCACGTTATTATTATACTTAACCAATAAAGGTATCAACTTTACCATATTTGCCTCCTGTATTTCTATGGCTAACATGCTACAAACCCTCATCTTTTACCAAGTATTAAAGGATCTCTTATCTAGCTTGACTATTTATAGTGTCTTGGGGCCAGTCTGCCTGTGGTGGGCTGCTTTTTCGTTGTTCAAATGGAATGAGACAAGATGAGATGAAATGATGAATAATGGAAGATGTTGAATGATGGATGGTCTTATACACTTTACACAGAGCAGTCCTGAACGTATTATGTAAGAAACCAGATTGCAAGTTTATGTAAGCTTTGCTGGATAACCTCTTTTATCCCATGCAATCACATTCATTTGTAGAAGAACATAATCCATCTAAAAGTGTTATTTATTTGTTCTCCAGGCACACTTACAGGATGCAAAGCGGCAAAGTGCTCATAACTATATCCCTAGCGCTGTGCCCCTGCTGTGTTTTTCTCTTCATAATACAGTATGGAATTAAATAAAATATGTAAAATCATGAAAAAACATACCAGTTTTGAATGCGGCTAGTTCATTACAAAAAGTGGTGATTGATGACTTTAAATTTGTGTCCAGGAGAGGGACAACTTTAGGTAATTCACCTAATATGTATATTTCAAATAGAAAGAAGTCTCTTAATGGTTGTCCACTGTTGGAAATGATAGCTGTGGCAGCAATAGATGCCAATGTTGCAAGTATATACAAGTTTCAGATAGATTTGTTTCAAGTGCAACGGAAAAAGAATAAACTATGCGATTGTATGCCAATTGTGCTACACATGGAATAGTTTATTTGTTAACCTGCCAGACTTGCAACATCCAATATGTGGGAAAAACATTAAGAACTATGAGAGGAAGGTTAAATGAACACCATAGTGATGTGTGAAATCCAGGTTTTAAATCAGTAATATCAAGTCATTTTAAAGAAAAGCATGATGGTAACATAGATATGCTACTTGTTCAAATAACTGAGAAAGTGAGGCTTGGTGTGCGTGGTGGAGCGTTAGACTGTCGGCTATTATGGAGGGAGGCCTTTTGGATGTTTACCCTTGGGACAAGATATCCAGGAGGTCTGAATAAGAGTTATGATGTGTCTGTTTTATATAGTGACTTCCTGCAATAAGAATGTATCAGTCACCGTCTCTGTCATGCACAGCTGGAGTTTAGGTATTGTTATTTATGGGTGACATTTTGTAATTTGGATTGCTGATCTGAATACAATGTCATCTTGTAATCTTTACTTTCATATATTTTCACTATAGTATCATCTTTGAGATTGATTTTAATAGTTTTTATTTTTTGGGGCTATATATTTTCCCTTTATTAGTTTGGAGACCAAGTTTCCTACGATGGGATAAATTTGGTTATGTAGCTGTCAGTTGTCAGACACTGATGATACATCGGACATTGCCTTTAATTTTGGAATGCTCGGCCGACTTAATTGGGAGCGGCGGAGTTTAGGCATTGTAGCCTTATGGGAAGTAAGTTTGAAAGATCTGTTTTTGGATTGATATACTTTGATTGAATAATATTGAAGTGAAGATATTTCCTTTTTTTGGGTAATGGTGTTGCAATCCAAATGGACAGACTAGATTAAATAGCAAATTTGATAAGGCATTTTTTTAGATGTACGTTAGTACCTGATGTTGCTTTGTTACATGGAAATCATTGGTGATTCCCATTTGATTTAGGTTGGATACATTGTTTGTAATTGGTCTCTTGATCTTTAAAACAAACTGAACTTTTTGATTGTTATCATGATTAAGCGTGAACTATGAGAAACGTGTTGATTGGATCAGTGACTCTACTACTCTAACTGAAACCTGTAAGTTGCCCTCATCTTGTCAAGTGGTCTGTAAAGAATTTGTTATTAACCGGAATAATAAAGGTACAGATATTTTAATTTTACATCGTCTGAAGTTGTGTGGAGAGCCCATTAGACCAGGACACTTATCAAACTAAGCAGACTCGGGTTACACACTGTTTAGTAGATCTGCTTATATTTAAATCTCTTTGAATACCTGTGCAAAGGAAGTCCACTCAGTACTGGAGCCGCTAATTTACTGTTTATTAGAAAGTTTCCTCCCATTGATTTACGTGTTTTTCACCTTTTCGCTATAAAAACGTGAAGTATTCCAGGAAGTGGAACATAATAGAAGCAGCTATTGAGCATCAAACATGTTTTCTCTACATTCTCAGGATGATGATCTCCTGCTGGACACCTGCCACTGCACCTGAGTGTTGTGGAACTGACTGTTCCTCCTGGACTTCTTCTTCTGAGCTGACACCGACTTCAACAACACCCTGGAACATGCAGCCTGTCACATTCCTGGGACATAGCCTTCAGTTGTTTCACATAGCCAACTGTGATTTTTCATTGTCTCACATCTGTGTTACCCTCTTTCCCTACAGAGTTCTACATGTCACCAATCTGCAGAGGACCATGTAGCTTATGGATGCAGAAGAGATGTGTGTGAATCACTTCCCCTCCTTCCTGTAATTGTATGTTTCTACTCCCAGTACCAATAAAACCTACACTGTATTTAAGAACATGTCGTTCTGTGTCATGCTAAACAGCTCTATGCCTTGTGCTTAACCCTATGAATACCAAGGGGGAACACTGTGCATTGCTCTACGACACATGGCTTACCTTCTGGCATTTAGAGGGTTAATGAAATGTTAACAATGTGTGAACTTACACACATCTACTATGACACATTCCAATGAACTCTGCTCCCAAACTGTTCAGTGATAGATATGTCTACAACACAAAGGTATGGGGTGTGCTACAGACCAATCCACCATACGGGGGGATTCACTAAGGTGTGATAAAGAGGTGATAATGTCTCCAGTGATATCACTTTTCCAGTTCCTATGTTTTTCCATGTAGCCTAGGCACTGACAAACATCTCCAAAGTTGAAGAAATCTTATTGCCTGGACTCCATTGCAAAACATAGGAACTGGAGAAGTGGTGAATTGGAAAAGTCATCTCCACCTCATCACCTATTCATCATAGCTTAGTGAATCCGGCACAAAGTGTTGGAATGTCAGTTCACATGAAATGTCATATACACAAATCCCATGTTGTATACCCTCAAAAAATCTGAACCACAGTGTTTGTGTGAATGTGGTGGTGGTGAGAGCCATGTTGGGTCTGTAGGCCCCATGTGAGACCCATATGTGGGGTAGAGGGGCATATGTGGAGGTAGCAAGGGGTAGGCATGGGGCATCCCCAACTTGTGGATGTTGCAGGCGGAAGCCACCGTGACATGCCACTTGCCTCAAGGGCAGGTGGAACCAGTGTCTATACCTGTGGCTGTGCCATGCCCAGTGGCAGGGGCAGGTCCTGTGGCTGAGGCAGTTCCTGTGGCTGAGGCAGGTCCAGTGACTGGGCTGGCAGGACAGGGGCAGGTACATGCCTCACTAACACAATGACTGCAATTGGAGGATGAAGAATGGGAATTAGTTGCAGGGACAATTCTTCTGTGACATACATCATATACAGCTGAACCGTAGCCTAGACATATGGATAAACTGCTTTAGACTACACCAGTCTTAACCCTTTGAGTGCCAAAGGGACACGAAAAGCAATGTGTTGCATACCCCTCTGGCACTCAAAGGGTTAAGATCCTTTCAATTCCATCAACGCATTTGAGGGTTTCACCATGCTGAGCAAAAAGTGTATTCCCACAGCTGCTTATGTGGTTTGAAACTGACTAATTCTCCAGAAGGTTCACTCATCATTGTGACATTCGCCTCCATTTGCAAAATAACTGGGTGATGTTTTTACTTTTGCCAACTGTCTGTGGCACTAGTTCAGTCATTGTAACCTGTCACACATTGTAATCACTACATTATGGGTCTGACTGTCTCTGGCAATCATAAGGATAACCTGAGTTGGGATATGTGGTCTGTTACTGTTAGAGGCTTAGTGCAAGATCTACATAACTATATACTAAGAGCCCAGTTTTCCCAACACTGACACGTGAACCAAATGATATGACAACACCTATAACAGGGTGATGGTTGTGGGACAGGGGGAAGGGAGACTGTTGCTTACCAGAAGAATGAGGAGTAGTCTCGTCTCCTGTGTCACTTCCACCAGGGATGTACTATACCAGGATGTTATACATGCTGCCACAGAGCAACTCCTCCCACCCGTTAAAGGTAATTGATGATGGAGGACCACCACTTGTTCCCTGGGTGTAGGCTACCAGCTCAGCGAGCTTGATCTTCATCCACCTCTTACAGTCAGTCCATCTCTTCTTCAGTCCTTCAACTGTTTGGCCACCTCCTGCCATGTCTGCCTCTTACAGGCAGCAATGCCCCTGGCCTTGTTGGAGCTGTATAGGATCTGCTCCTTCTCAACAATACCATCTTTGAGGGTCAAGTTCTCCTCATAAGTATACATGGCCTCCCTCTGCCTGTCATCTTCCACTGCAGGTTCAGATTGTTGGGACATGGAAGGTCAACACCTGCTCCTGCCCTGGCTGTGTGTGTCCCTCCCTGACACCCACTCCCCATCCCACTGGCATTTTTTCCCTGCCTGGCATGTGCCTAGCTGTAGGCAGTCCCCCTCTTCCCACCTGCTCTCCCTCTCCTTCCCTGCTCGGGGATGCCCTGACCACTTTCCTCCTTTACCTCTCCTTTCCCTCCAGCCTCCACTCCTCTCCCTGCCATCTCTCCTCCCTACCTCCCTCACACCGACTCACACACAGGCACTCACACAGGCACTAACTCAAACACTGACCACAATCACCCTCTAGCACTGCCTTGCACTCACGCAGTCACACTATAGAAATAAAAGTTAAATGTGTGTAGTGTTAATGAAAAATATATGTGTGTTTATGATTGTGTGTGGATGTAATATGTGCTTTATGTTCAAAAGTGTAATATGTATTTATAAATTATAAAATTCTCTTCTCTACCGACTCTACCTTTCTCCAGTAACTGCTCCTCTCTCTCTCTCTCGTTCGCTCTCTTGCTCTCTCATATTAATCCTCAGCTCCTGGGCCCTGTGCACTAGCTCAACTAACGCGGTACACAGGTAGTGTTTGGCTGATGTTTTGAGCTTCTTATACATTTTGGGACTAAAATTGATACTTTTGTGGCTTGTGATTGGCTGGGGCTTGTATTTGTCCTTTCTAAAGCTTGATTTGACCTTTCTGTCATCAAACGTACAGCTTTTTCCTTAGACATTGATGTTTAGCTCACATATTGATGCAGAAGTTTAACACGTAGTTGAATAAAAGCAGACAGCGCATTTTTGTTAGTATGTCAACATGTGCTATCAAAGCCGGTATTGTTTAACCATGCTTCAACATTTGACTAGCTGTAAAAAACATCTTTTCAATTTTCGCGGTGCTGATTTTTACTCTTTGGCCTGTTTTAACTCCAACATTTGCATTGAGACCTTAGTCAAGTAAAGATTCATAATTACTTACACATTCCAGAAAATCCACTCTCCACCTTTTTAAGCTGCTAAAATCAGTTTCCACCAGAGGTGGGAATAAAATAATAAATAGGTATAGTCATGCAAATATTTTTTTTAGAAAGAGATAGTACCCTGGGCACTAGGATAGTCCCAGTGAGCTTTTGCATACCCTTGCAATCTCATGAGCCTAGTTGAGCATCTCTGACTTCTTCTACCTATATGTAAACTGCACTTAGGGTTAATCAGCCTAAGGGTAATGTGGGAATCCAGATGTGGGCTCCTTGCTCATAGGTGCCTAGGGAGATCAGCTGCACATCACTGACTAGGCACAACAATGCCAAAACGTAGGTCTGGGGTTAGCTTCTTTCCTTGATCAGAAAAGGATTGTTTGGTATTTTGTAGCTGGACTGTCATTTTGGCAGAACCTATATGATATGCTTCAGAATACTTCTTCTCTGTGTATGGCATTTGTGAGCTAAAAACAATTGCACACTGGGTGCAAGAACATAGTCCCAGTGACCTTTTACATACCCGTGCAAGCTCGTGAGCCTAGTTGACCATCTGTGACTTCTTCTACCTGTTTGCAAATTGCTTTTAGGGTTAGTAATCCTAACAGTAATAGGGGAATCCAGACCTGGGCCACTTCCTCATAGGTGCTTGGGATGATCAGCGGCACCTCACTGATGAGGCCTAACATGGCTGAAACGTACATGTGTGGGTTAGTAGCTTTCCTTGTCAGAGAAGAATTGTCTGGCATTTCATGGCTGGACTCTCATTTTGGCAGGTTCTTCTCTGTGCATGGCATTTGTGAGCTACAAGACACTGCACCCTTGGCACAAGAACATAGTCCCATTGAGCTTTTGCATACCCTTGCAAGCTCATGAGCCTAACTGAGCATCTCTGACTTCTTCTACCTATATGCAAATTGCTCTTAGGGTTAGACATTTAAAGGGTAATGTGGGAATCAAGATGTGGACCCCTTGCTCATA
Organism: Rhinophrynus dorsalis; assembly: GCA_037306005.1. Classification (NCBI taxonomy): domain Eukaryota; kingdom Metazoa; phylum Chordata; class Amphibia; order Anura; family Rhinophrynidae; genus Rhinophrynus; species Rhinophrynus dorsalis. Next base: position 256,713,894 of record CM074723.1, on the reverse strand, counting down.
GGTGCCTACAGGGATCAGCTGCACCTCACCAATGAAGCCCAGCATGGTTGAAACATACAACTAGGGTTAACTGCTTTCCTTGTTCAGAGAAAAATTGTCTGGTATTTCATGGCTGGACTGTCATTTTGTCAGGACCTGTATGATACGCTTCAGAATATTTCTTCTCTGTATATGGCATTTAAGAGCTAAAAGAGATTACACCCTGGGTGTGAGGACATAGTCCCAGTGAGCTTTTGCATACCCTTGCGGGTTCATGAGCCTAGCAGAGCATCTCTGACTTCTCCTACCTATATGCAAATTACTCTTAGGGTTAGTCACGCTAAGGGTAATGGGGGAATCCAGACATGGATCCCTTGCTCATAGGTGCCTAGAAGGGTCAACTCATACTTCACTGATAAGGCCCAACATGGTCAAAATTTGCATCTGGGGTTAACTTTATAGAAGACTTCTGGCATTTTGTGGCTGGACTATCATTTTGGCAGCACCTGTATGATATGCTTCAGAATATTTTTTTCTCTGTGCATTTGTGAGCTAAAACAGATTGCACCCTGGGCATGAGGACATTCCACCAGTGAGCTGTTGCACACCTTTGCAAGCTCATGAGCCTAGCTGAGCATCTATGACTTTTTCTACCTCTATACAAATTGCTTTTGGGGTTAGTCACCCTAAGGGTAATGGGGGAATCCAGGCATGGACCCCTTGCTCACAAGGTCCTTGAAGGATTAGTTGCAGCTCTCTGATGAGGCTCATCAAGGCTGAAAAAGTATATCTAGGGTTAGTTGCTTTTCTTGTTCAGAAAGGAATTGTCTGGCATTTGGTGACTGGACTGTCAGTTTGGCTAGACCTGTATGATATGCTTAAGAATATTTCTTCTCTGTGTATGGCATTTGTGAGCTAAAAGCGATTGCACTCTGCTTGAAAGGACACAATCCCAGTGAGCTTTTGTATGCATTTGCAAGCTCATGAACCTAGTTATGCTTCTCTGACTTTTTCTATTTCTATACAAATTGTTCTTGGAATTAGTCATCCTAAAGGTAGTGGGAGAATTCATTTTTGGACCCCTTACTCATAGGAATCAGCTGCAGTTTACTGACAAGGCCTAACAAGGCTGAAAATTGCAACTGGGGTTAGTTGCTTTCCTTTTTTCCCCCAGATGAATCTTGTGGCATTTCATGGCTGCACTGTCATTTTGGCAGGACCTGTATAATATGCTTCAAAAGAGTTCTTCTCTGTGTATGACATTTGTGAGCTGAGAGAGATTGAACCCTGGGTGTGAGGACATAGTAAAAGTGAATTTTTGCAGACCGTTGCTAGCTCATGAGCCTAGTTGAGCATCTCTGACTTTTTCAACCTGTGTGCAAATTACTCTTAGTGTTAGTCACTCTAAGGGTAATGGGAGAATCCAGAAGTGTACCCCTTGCTCATAGGTATCAGCTGTACCTCACCGATGAAGCCCAAAAAGGCAGAAAAGTACATCTGGTGGTAACTGCTTTCTTTGTTAAGAGATGAATTGTGTGGAAAATCATGGCTGGGCTGTCATTTTGGCAGGACCTAAATGATATGCTTCAGAAAATGTCTTCTTTGTGTATGGCATTTGTGAGCTAAAAGAGATTCCACCCTGGGAGCAAGGATGTAGTACCAGTGATCTTTTGCAAACCCTTGCAAGCTCATGAGCCTAGCTGAGAATTTCTGATTTCTTCTACCTAGATACAAATTGCTCTTAGGGTTAATCATCCTAAGGGTAATGGGGGAATCCAGACTTGGACCCCTTGCTCATAGGTGCCTAGAGGGATCAGCTGCACCTCACTGATGAGACTCAACAAGCCCAAAAATGTATGTCTGTGCCTAGCTGCCTTCCTTGATCAGAAAAGAGTTGTCTGGCATTTTGTGGTTGAACTGTCATTTGTCAGTACCTGTATGATATGCTTCAGAATATTTCTTCTCTGAGTATGGCATTTGTGTGCTAAAAGAAATTCCACCCTGGGCACAAGGACACAGTCCTAGTAAGCGTTTACATATGCTTGCATGCTCATCAGCCTAGTTGAGCATCTATGACTTCTTCTACCTAAATACAAATTGCTCTTAGGGTTAGTCACCCTAAAGGTAATGGGGAAGTCCAGACGTGAACCACTTGCTCACAGGTGCATAGAGGGGTCAGTTGCATCTCACTAATGAAACAAAACAAGGCTAGAATATATGTCTAGGATTAGTTGCTTACCATGATCAGAGAAAAGTTTTCTGGCATTTCATGTCTGGACTGTCATTTTGGAGGACCTGTATAATATGCTTCAGAATATTTCTTCTCTGTGTATGGTATTTGTGAGCTAAAAGAGATTGCACTCTGTGCACGAGGACATAGTACCAGAGAGCTTTTGCATACCCTTGAAAGTTCATGAGCCTAACTGAGCATCTCTAACCTATATGCAAATTGCTCTTAGGGTTAGTCACCTTAAGAGTAAGGGGAGAATCCAGATGTGGACCCCTTGCTCATAGGAATATAGAGAAATCAGCTGAACCTTACTGATGAGGCCCAACAAAGCTGAAATATGCATCTAGGGTTAGCTGCTTTCCTTGTTCATGGTTTAATTTTCTGTCATTTCATGGCTGGACTGTTATTTTGGAAGGACCTGTATGATATGATTTAAAAGATTTATTCTCTGTGTATGGCATTTGTGAGCTAAAAGAGATTGCACTCTGGCTGTGAAGACGTAGTCCCAGTGAGTTTTTGCATGCCTTTGCAAGCTCTTCAGCCTTGTTGAACATCTCTGACTTCTTCTACCTATATGCAAATTGCTCTTTGGGTTAATCAACCTAAGGGTAATGGGAGATTTCAAATGTGGACCCCTTGCTCATAGATACCTAGAGGAATTAGCTGCACCTCACCAACGAGATTCAACAACGTATGTGTGGGGTTAGTTGTGGGGTTAGTTGCTTTCCTTGTTCAGAGAAGAATTGTCTGGCATTCCATGGCTGGACTGTCATTTTGGCAGGACTTGTATGATATGCTTCGGAATATTTCTTCTCTGTGTATCCCTGGATGCGAGGACCTAGTCCCAGTTAGCTTTTGCATACCCTTACAAGCTCACTAGCCTAGTTGAGCATCTCTGACTTCTTCTACCTATACACAAATTGCTTTTAGGGTTAGTCTCCCTAAGGGTAATGGGAGAATCCAGGTGTGGATCCTTTGCTCATAGTAACCTAGAGAATTCTGCTGCACCTTACAAATAGGCCCAACAAAACATGAGTCTGGGGTTAGCTGTTTTTATTGTTCATAGATTACTTGTCTTGCATTTTGTAGCTGGGCTGTCATTTTGGCAGGATCTGCATGGCACGCTTCAAAAGATGTCTTCTCTGTGTATGGCATTTGTGAGCTGAAACCGACTGCGACTTGGGTGTGAGGACATAATATCAGTGAACTCTTGCACACCGTTGCAAGCTCATGAGCCTAGTTCAGCATCTCTGACTTATTCTACCTGTGTGCAAATTGCTCTTAGGGTTAGTCCCTCTAAGTGTAATGGGAGAATCCAGACGTGTACCCCTTTCTCATAGGTACCTAGAGGAATCAGCTGCACCTCACCAATGAGGCCCAAAAAAGGCCGAAACGTACGTCTGGTGTCAGCTGCTTTCTTTGATAAGAGAGGAATTGTCTGGAAAATCATGGCTGGACTGTCATTTTGGCAGGACCTAAATGATATGCTTCAGAAAATGTCTTCTTTGTGTATGGCATTTGTGAGCTAAAAGAGATTCCACCCTGGGAGCAAGGATGTAGTACCAGTGATCTTTTGCAAACCCTTGCAAGCTCATGAGCCTAGCTGAGAATTTCTGATTTCTTCTACCTAGATACAAATTGCTCTTAGGGTTAATCATCCTAAGGGTAATGGGGGAATCCAGACTTGGACCCCTTGCTCATAGGTGCCTAGAGGGATCAGCTGCACCTCACTGATGAGACTCAACAAGCCCAAAAATGTATGTCTGTGCCTAGCTGCCTTCCTTGATCAGAAAAGAGTTGTCTGGCATTTTGTGGTTGAACTGTCATTTGTCAGTACCTGTATGATATGCTTCAGAATATTTCTTCTCTGAGTATGGCATTTGTGTGCTAAAAGAAATTCCACCCTGGGCACAAGGACACAGTCCTAGTAAGCGTTTACATATGCTTGCATGCTCATCAGCCTAGTTGAGCATCTATGACTTCTTCTACCTAAATACAAATTGCTCTTAGGGTTAGTCACCCTAAGGGTAATGGGGAAGTCCAGACGTGAACCACTTGCTCACAGGTGCATAGAGGGGTCAGTTGCATCTCACTAATGAAACAAAACAAGGCTAGAATATATGTCTAGGATTAGTTGCTTACCATGATCAGAGAAAAGTTTTCTGGCATTTCATGTCTGGACTGTCATTTTGGAGGACCTGTATAATATGCTTCAGAATATTTCTTCTCTGTGTATGGTATTTGTGAGCTAAAAGAGATTGCACTCTGTGCACGAGGACATAGTACCAGAGAGCTTTTGCATACCCTTGAAAGTTCATGAGCCTAACTGAGCATCTCTAACCTATATGCAAATTGCTCTTAGGGTTAGTCACCTTAAGAGTAAGGGGAGAATCCAGATGTGGACCCCTTGCTCATAGGAATATAGAGAAATCAGCTGAACCTTACTGATGAGGCCCAACAAAGCTGAAATATGCATCTAGGGTTAGCTGCTTTCCTTGTTCATGGTTTAATTTTCTGTCATTTCATGGCTGGACTGTTATTTTGGAAGGACCTGTATGATATGATTTAAAAGATTTATTCTCTGTGTATGGCATTTGTGAGCTAAAAGAGATTGCACTCTGGCTGTGAAGACGTAGTCCCAGTGAGTTTTTGCATGCCTTTGCAAGCTCTTCAGCCTTGTTGAACATCTCTGACTTCTTCTACCTATATGCAAATTGCTCTTTGGGTTAATCAACCTAAGGGTAATGGGAGATTTCAAATGTGGACCCCTTGCTCATAGGTACCTAGAGGAATTAGCTGCACCTCACCAACGAGATTCAACAACGTATGTGTGGGGTTAGTTGTGGGGTTAGTTGCTTTCCTTGTTCAGAGAAGAATTGTCTGGCATTCCATGGCTGGACTGTCATTTTGGCAGGACTTGTATGATATGCTTCGGAATATTTCTTCTCTGTGTATCCCTGGATGCGAGGACCTAGTCCCAGTTAGCTTTTGCATACCCTTACAAGCTCACTAGCCTAGTTGAGCATCTCTGACTTCTTCTACCTATACACAAATTGCTTTTAGGGTTAGTCTCCCTAAGGGTAATGGGAGAATCCAGGTGTGGATCCTTTGCTCATAGTAACCTAGAGAATTCTGCTGCACCTTACAAATAGGCCCAACAAAACATGAGTCTGGGGTTAGCTGTTTTTATTGTTCATAGATTACTTGTCTTGCATTTTGTAGCTGGGCTGTCATTTTGGCAGGATCTGCATGGCACGCTTCAAAAGATGTCTTCTCTGTGTATGGCATTTGTGAGCTGAAACCGACTGCGACTTGGGTGTGAGGACATAATATCAGTGAACTCTTGCACACCGTTGCAAGCTCATGAGCCTAGTTCAGCATCTCTGACTTATTCTACCTGTGTGCAAATTGCTCTTAGGGTTAGTCCCTCTAAGTGTAATGGGAGAATCCAGACGTGTACCCCTTTCTCATAGGTACCTAGAGGAATCAGCTGCACCTCACCAATGAGGCCCAAAAAAGGCCGAAACGTACGTCTGGTGTCAGCTGCTTTCTTTGATAAGAGAGGAATTGTCTGGAAAATCATGGCTGGACTGTCATTTTGGCAGGACCTGAAAGAGATGCTTCAGAATATTTCTTCTCTGTGTATGGCATTTATGAGCTAAAAGAGATTCCACCTTGGGCGTTAGGACATAGGCCCAGTGAACTTTTGCATACCCTTTCAAGCTCATGAGCCTAGATGAGCATCTCCGACTTTTTCTACCTATATGAAAATTGCTGTTAGGGTTAATCACCCTAATGGTAATGGGGGAATCCAGATGTGGACCACTTGCTCATAGCTCCCTAGAGGGGTCAGCTGCACCTCACTGATGAGACCCAAGAAGCATGACACGTATGTCTGTGGCTAGTTGCCTTCCTTGATCAGTAAAGAATTGTTTATCATTTTGTTGCTGGGCTGTCATTTTAGCAGGACCTATATGATATGCTTCAGAATATTTCTTCTCTGTGTATGGCATTTGTGGGCTAAAAGAGATTGCACCCTGGGTGCAAGGGCATAGTACCAGTGAGCTTTTTGCATACCCTTTCAAGCTCATGAGCCTAACCGAGCATCTCTGACCTATATGCAAATTGCTCTTAGGGTTAGTCACCTTAAGGGTAATGGGAGAATCCAGATGTGGACCCCTTGCTCATAGGAACATAGAGAAATCAGCTGAACCTTACTGATGAGGCCCAACAAAGCTGAAATATGCATCTGGGGTTAGTTGCTTTCCTTGTTTATAGATTCATTTTCTGTCATTTCATGGCTGGACTGTCATTTTGGCAGGACCTGTAGGATATGTCTTAAAAGATTTCTTTTTCTGTGTATGGCATTTGTGAGCTGAAAGCGACTGCACTCTGGGTGCGAGGACATAGTCCCAGTGAACTTTTGCATACCCTTACAAGCTCATGAGCCTAGTTGAGCGTCTCTGACTTCTTCTACCTATATGCAAATTGCTCTTAGGATAAGTTTCCCTTAGGGTTATAGGGGAATCCAGACGTAGACACCTTGCTTCTAGGTGCACAGTGGGATCAGCTGCACTTAAATGATGAGGTCTACCATGGCCGAAACGTACACTTGGGGTTTCTTGCTTTCCTTGTTCACTGAATAATTGTCTGGCACTATGTGGCTGGGCTATCATTTTGACAGGACCTGTATGATATGCTTTAGAAAATTTATTTTCTGTGTATGGTATTTATGACCTAAAAGAGGTTGCACCCTGGGTGCGAGGGCACAGTCCTAGTGAGCTTTTGCATACCCTTCTAAGCTTACAAGCCTAGATGAGAATCTCTCACTTCTTCTGCCTATATGTATATTGCTCATAGAGTTAGTCACCTTAAGGATAATGGGGGAATCCAGATGTGGACCCCTTGCTCATAGATGCCGTGAGGCATCACATGCACATCACTGATGAGACCAAACATGATCAAACTGTACATCTGGGGGTAGCTGCTTTCGTTGTTCAGAGAAGAAATGTCTGGCATTTTGTGGCTGGACTGTCATTTTGGCAGTACCTGTATGATAAGCTTCAGAAATTTGGCTTCTTCTACCTGTGTGCAAATTGCTCTTAGGGTTAGTCCCTCTAAGTGTAATGGGAGAATCCAGATGTGTACCCATTTGTCATAGGTACCTAGTGGAATCAGCTGCACCTCACCAATGAGGCCCAAAAAAGGCTGAAACATTCATCTGGTGTCACCTGCTTTCTTTGTTAAGAGATGGTCTGGAAAATCATGGCTGGACTGTCATTTTGGCAGGACCTGAAAGAGATGGCATTTATGAGCTAAAAGAGATTCCACCTTGGGCACTAGGACATAGACCCAGTGAGCTTTTGCATACCCTTGCAAGCTCATTAGCCTAGATGAGAATCTCCAACTTTTTCTACCTATATGTAAATTGCTGTTAGGGTTAATAACCCTAATGGTAATGGGGGAATCCAGATGTGGACCACTTGCTCATAGCTCCCTAGAGGGATAAGCTGCACCTCACCGATGAGACCCACCTAGACTGACACGTATGATTGTGGCTAGTTGTCTTACTTGATCAGTAAAGAATTGTCTGGTATTTTGTGGCTGGACTGTCATTTTGGCAGGAACTGTATGATATGCTTCAGAATATTTCTTCTCTGTGTATGGAATTTGTGAGCTAAAAAAGATTGAACTCTGGGCGCGAGGGCATAGTCCTAGTGAACTTTTGCATACCCTTACAAGCTCATGAGCCTAGATGAGCATCACTCACTTCTTAACTATATGCAAATTGCTTTTAGATTTAGTCACCCTAAGGATAATGGGGGGTGGGGATCTAGATGTGGACCCCTTGCTAATAGGTGTTTAGAGGGATTGGCTGCATCTCACTGATAAGACCAAACATGACTGAAATGTGCATTGGGTTAGCTGCTTTCATTGTTCAGAGAAGACTTCTCTGACATTTTGGCAGGATATGTATGATATGCTTCAGAATATTTCATCTTTGTCTTCGGCGTTTCGTGGCTGGACTGTCATTTTGGCAGGACCTGTATGATATGCTTCAGAATATTTCTTCTGTGTGTATGGCATTTATGAGCTAAAAGAGATTGCACTCTGGGCATCAGAACCTAGTCCCAATGAGTTTTTGCATGCCCTTGCAAGCTCATCAGCCTAGTTGAGTATCTCTGACTTCTACCTATATGCAAATTATGCTTAGGGTTAATCAGCCTAAGGGTAATTGGGGAATCCAGTCCTGGACACCTTGCTCATAGGTGCCTAGAGGAATGAACAACACTGAAAACTACTTCTGGGGTTAGCTGCTTTCCTTGTTCAGAAAATAATTGTTTGGCATATTGTGGCTGGACTTTCATTTTAGCAGAACCTGTATGATTTGCTTCAGAATACTTTTTCTCTGTGTATGGCATTTGTGAGCTAAAAGAGATGCACTCTGGGTGCGAGGACATAGTCCCAGTGAGCTTTAGCATACCCTTACAAGCTCATGACCCTAGTTAAGCATCTCTGATTTCTTCTTCTTCTTATATGCAAATTGCTCTTAGGGTTAGTTGCCCTAAGGGTAATATGGGAATCCAGACGTAGACCCCTTGCTCATAGGTGCAGAGACGGATCAGCTGCATCTCACTGATGAGGTGCCATATAGGGAAAAAAAAAAAAAAAAAAAAAAAAAAAAAAAAAAAAAAAAAAAAAAAAAAAAAAAAAATATAATAATATATATATATATATATAAATAAATAAATAAATAAATTATGTGTACTTGGCTTAGTTGCTTTCCTTGTTCACAGAAGAATTGTCTGGCATTTTGTTGCAGGGTTGGCATTTTGGTAGGACCTGAATGATATGCTTTAGAATATTTCTTCTCTTTGGGTGGCATTTATGAGCTAAAGGAGATTGCACCCTTGGTGCAAGGGCATAGTCCCATTGAGCTTTTGCATACCCTTATAAGCTCATGAGCCTAGATGAGCATCTCTCACTTCTTCTACTAAGATGCAAATTGCTCTTAGAGTTAGTCACCCTAAGAGTAATAGGGGAATCCAGACATGGACCCCTTGCTCATTGGTGCCTAGAGTGGTCAGACATGGCTGAAATGTACGTCTGGGGTTAGCTGCTTTATTTGTTCAGAGAAAACTTGTCTGGAATTTCAAGTCTGGACTGCTACTTCGGCAGGACCTGTATGATATGTTTCAGAATGTTTCTTCTCTGTGCTTGACGTTTGTGAGCTACGAGAGATTGCACCGTGGGTGCGAGAACACAGTCCCAGTAAGCTTTTGCATACCCTTGCAAGCTCATGAGCCTAGTTGAGCATCTCTGACTTCCTATACCTAAATGCAAATTGTTCTTAGTTTTAGTCACCCTTTGGGTAATGGGGGATCCAGACCTGGGTCCCTTTCTCATAGGTTCCTAGAGGGAATGACTTCAATTCACCAGCAAGGCCCAACAAGGCAAAAGCATGCATCTGAGGCAAGCTGCTTTCCTTGCTCAGGTAAAAATTGTCTGCCGTTTCATGGCTGGACTTTTCATTTTGGTAGAACCTGTATGATATGCTTCAGAATATTTCTTCTCTGTATATGGCATTTGTGAGCTAAAATGTATTGCTCCCTGGGTGCGAGAACATAGAACCAGTGAGCTTTTGCATTCCCTTGCAAGCTCATGAGCCTAGTTGAGCATCTTTGACTTCTTCGATGTATATGCAAATTTCTCTTATGGTTAGTCACCCCAAGGGTAATGGTGGAATCCAGACGTGGACCCTTTGGTCATAGGTAGCTAGTGGAATCAGCTGCATCTCACTGATGAGGCCTAACAAGCCAGAAACATATAGTCTGGGAATTCGCTGCTTTTCTTTTTTTAGAGAAGAATGGTCTGGCATTTAGGGCCTGTATGACATGCTTCAGAATATATTTTTTCTCTGTGCAAATAAAATGATAAAGAGGCATAGTTATGCAAATAATTTTTTAGAAAGAAACTCCCACTGAATGGAGGAATTGGAAAGATAATGTCTTTTATAAAGTGGAAGCTTCATCAAAATGAAGGTGCCCCCCAAATCATTATTAACATAGCAATACACATAAAAATACTTTTATTATGCTGATTAAGTTCAGCATTATTGAGAACTAGAACTTGTTCAGTAGGTATCCACGTGCAACATCACAGATATCTTCACGAAAAGGAATCTGTGAGTCTGTGCTGTCCGTACTGGTCTCCTATAGGATTTGTGAGGGGAGTTGCATTGTACCTTAAAGGGATAGTATTCAAAATGACTATCCCTCATATTGTAGCCCTTAATAAGCAGAGTTAAATGACACCAGCGGCATCTCTCAAACTTTTATGGTTTAAGAGATAGCCGCTTTCAAAGTTTCCTCTCCCCTGCTGTCAGCGTTCTGCTGCCAGCAGGAGAATCTGGTCTCTGAATCAAGAGGAGGCTCTTCAGCGGAGCTGATATCTCATTATGGAAGGAAAAATGATTAATTGAAACAGTCTTCTACGTGTGCTTGGTAACCAAGCACACGTAGAAGACTGTTTCAGTGAATAATTTTTCCTTCCATAACAAGATATCGGTTCTGTTTAAGAGCCTCCGCCTGTCCTGGGACCGGATTCCCCTCCTGGCAGCAGAACACTGACAACAGGGGAGAGGAAACTTTGAAAGCGGCTATCTCTTAAACCATAAAGGTGTGAGAGATGCCGCTGTTGTCATTTAACTCAGTTTATTAAGGGCTACAATATGAGGGATAGTAATTTTGAAGTACTACTATCCCTTTAAGGCACTAGAAGGGACTAATGGCGCATACGCACAGGGCATCTACAGCAAGATACCTGTTGCTGAAGTCTGCGGAACCAGTAGCATTTGTCAATAATTCTGGACTTATTCAGCAAAATAAAAGTACTTATATGTGTATCGTTATGTTAATGAGGATTTGGGGGACACTTTCATTTTGATGAAAGTTCCGCTTTTAAAAAAATATAAAAACTGGTGCATCTTGAAGAAGTGGCTTTAAGGCCACTAAACATGTTGAGGAATTTTCTGCTGAGAGAACATTCATCTTTTCAACCATCTGGTGAATAAACAGTTTATACTGGTGTTTACACACTCGTGAGGTTCCATTGCAGGCTGAGAACCAGTGCTTATCTTCCCCACTGGCTTACAACACCAGTGTTCAAAGCTTTGGACCCGGTTCGATTTTTGCTATAAGTACAATATTGTTATATCAAGAAATATATTGTATCTACCTGTTTTGAACCAGTGTAGCTCTCATCGCATTTCTATTGTGTTTGTTTCTTTAAAGCCCAGCCTGTGGATTGTGGTGGATTGGGGATCGAGCTTCATCCAGCCTGTCATCTGCGTGGAGGCAGAGTTAATATCCTCCACAAGTGTACTTTGTCATTTGGGGGACCAATGACATACCCGAAATGTGAGTGCATATATCGAGCTTGTAAATTGTTTCAACTTTGCTTTAACATACTACACCATAAGGCTGTCCTCTTCTTTTTGTTTATATTTGGTATATTGTAAAGTAATAGCTTAATTTTTATGTGAGAGGAAACATTTTTATTTAAAGTGATAGGCCCAATTAAACTGAAAATCCTCTTATTTTAACCATTACACCAAATAATGTTGTAATCATGGACAAAACTTCAAGGTAACATGCACAACTGTTTTCTTTTGAAAAGGTTTACTATGAGGGTTATTTCAATGACAGTCATGCTATTCTGCTTTCCAAAAAATTTAACAGACAGTATATACTAAAACGGAGATTATTCCTGAAACAGCTGTTTCATATGTGGAGAATTATTTCTCAGAGGGCCAATCAATTCTTCCTGAACAATGATCCAAAACTCTCAGCATCTGCTGTTTTCATTATGGTTTAAGTAATATTTTTTAAAGAGGTTTGCTCTAGGTTTGATAGAAAAAATAAACAAAGGCAAATATAACCAAAACAACAATAATAACATTATATTTGCATATGGAAAATGCTTATCATTCGAATGCCATAAAGGAATAAAAAGGAATTTTTTCAAATGTCTTTTGGTTATTAATTTTAACATTATCATCATTCATTTATGAAGAACAAGCATATTCCGCAGAGTTATACAATCAAGGAATTCATATTACAAACAAACAGATACAAATAGTGGAGACGGCCCTACTGCAACAGCTTACAATCTAGAGGGAAAGGGAGGATCCGTTAAACACAAAGTACATTCAGATGAGATTTAATTTAGATAGACAGAAGGGAAATGTTCAGGTCAGCATCATAGCTGGTCTCTCAGACTGGTTGGAAATGGCCAGGACAGTGTAATGTTGCCATAATGACAGTTTGGGGATAGTTTGAGGTGTTGAGTGCAGGTTGTTTGAATAGATGTGTTTTGACATTGTGCTTAAATGAATTAATGAAGGAAAGCCAGTCTGCTGGAGTGTGGTAGTGAGCTTCAGAGATAGGGTGCTGCTCAGATGAAATCCTGGAGTCAAGAGAGAGGTGGGTGGAAGGGGGAACATAATTAAAGGTAATCTAAGGGAGAGTTACGGGTGTACTAACAGATGAGTATGGATATGTATGGTAGACAGCTTTTGTGTAAGGCTGTGAAGGTGAATGATATTTTAAGGTAATCCTTGAAGATTAATTGGTGTAGACCATGGGTAGGCAACTTTTGACTCGCAAGCTGCTATAACTTTTATCATCTCTCATGGGAGATGATAAAGACTGTAGTCCCCAACAGCTGGAGAGACAATGTTGCCTACCCCTGCTCTGGACAACCCTTGGAGTGTCAGTGAAGATACTTCTTTGGCACCCAAAGGGTTAAAGAAAACTGTTGAATATCTAGTATAATATGAATATCTAGTAAGATGTTTAGCAGTTTGATGATTTTGATAATTTTAAGTGCAAATCAATTATTGGGTAGACTTTTCATTTTTTTCTGAGTTTTTTCCTCGCTTAACAGACTTCCAAACTCCCCTATTTATCACTGCCATGCGTCACTTAATCTGGGCTATTTCTGCCTATTTTTTGTATGTGTCTCTGCCAGTAGTACAGTAACCTTGAAATAAAAGTGTTAAAATATAGCATGAATGCTTACTTTATATATCAAAAGTACATTTCCTCAGGCAAAACTCCCTCTATTATTTTAATAATCTTAATAATATTAGGCATATTTTTGACGGTACCAACCATGTTCTCACATACTGATCCCTTATCTCAGTGGAATCACAGGTCCAGATTTCCAAATCTAACTGTACCTTTTAAGCATGTTCACTGGAGAAGTCATCAAGTGGTTAAAGGGATAGTAATACTTAAAATTTAAAAAAAATATGTTGTAGGGTTTATCCCTCTGAGTAAAACAAAAGTACTCCCACTGCTGAAAGGTGTTTCATTCAAAAGTTATTAATTTTCAAAGTTGAATTTTTTAGGTGCAATATCACAGTGGCCTGAAATTGTACAGTGGCGCTGTTGCTACACCATCCTATAGAGATTTATGGTCCCGGGACCAGAGCTCTCCATAGGATCGTGTAGCAATAGTGCCACTGTACAATTTCAGGCCACTGTGATATTGCACCTAAAAAATTCAACTTTGAAAATGAATAGCTTTTGAATGAAACACCTTTCAGCAGTGGGAGTACTCTTGTTTTACTCAGGGGGATAAACCCTACAACATATTTTTTTTTACATTTTAAGTATTACTATCCCTTTAATGGTTAAATGTGCACAGATATCACTGATTTCCATGTGCATTAGCCACTGCCAGCCCATCGATGGCTAGATCTTTTCTGGCATCCACTTATTTGTCTAAGATGGAGCACCAGATCTAACATTTCCATCTTCCAGCTTCAGGCTGGAGAGTCTCACAAAAAGCTATGGAGCTATAGATGGCAAAAAGTCTTGTTTACAGCATGGAAAACCACACAGTTTGCCACTTTTATTGTAGAGATTCATACACATAGAATATACAATATATGTACTTTTTACCGCTACTACCAATTAATTTCCACAAGATCTTTGTCATTTTCCAGTTATGCTTTCTACGACTGAGAGATTTTCCACTGGAATATTACTTCTTTTGAGTGCTGAAGTGAAATCCATAGTTCAAAGTAAAAAAAATATCAGGCTGAGTCTTACAGCAACAAACTGTTAGCAGGCTGATTGCTTTGCTTTTTTGCCCTTGACACTAACCATCTGCTTTTACAAACTCTGGCACTGCAATTCTTTAAAAATAACAATTGCTTTGAATACACAAGCAGGTGTGCAACACATGGCTGTGAGTGGGTGAGGGTTTGGGCTTAGAAACAGTGATAGTGATTAGCTTCATAATCAGCAATCTGAATTAAAGAATTCAGCATATATCAGCTGATGTAGCACCACCACCACACCTGAGTATATGCATGTCCCTTTTGTTATTGTAGGTATAAGAGTGAGTGTCTGTAAGTGACACAGTATGTTAAGCTGTACATGTCTCTGTGTCTCAAATCTATGGTGTATTTATATATGCCTGCATACTATCTGTCATTCAGTCCCAGTATAGTCTCAGGCTCAACCAGCCAGATCAAGTAGGGAGGCTTTTTTCATCTGCCTGATTCTGTTATTTATCAGACACATTTTTTAAGAAAAACATTCCTTTCTCTCTTCACCCACAGAACAATCAGTAATGACTAGTGTTGAGCGAGCATGCTCGGCCGATGCTCGGATCGGCTCGAGCATCGCTCTGCTCGGCACATGGCGGTACTCGTACGAGTACCGCATGTGCTCGCCCGCCATGTTCGGGTCTCCTCCCCGCACGTTTTGCGCCTGCTGCGCAGCCAATAAACGTGCAGGGAGGCTCTGACATCGGTGTAATGCCAGCAGCCATGTTGGCTGCTGGCATTACACTGATTGGCTGGCCAGAACCCGTGGTCAGGTGCTGTATAGCACCTGACCATCGAGTTCGGCTCAGTCTGAGCCAGGGAGAGCTGAGGATAGGAAGGGAAAGGCAGTGTAGGGAGGAAAAAACAAAAATTGTGACAAAAAAGAACCAAAAGTCCTTTTTAGGACTACTGTGTGTGGGGGCAGCAGGTTATATTGTGTGTGGGGGGAAAAAAACAAAAAAAAAAAAAAAAAAATATTCTGTTTAGTGTGAAAAGTTGCAGATTAGAGCACATTCTGTTTAGTGTGCACAGTTGCAGATTAGAGCACATTCTGTTTAGTGTGCAAAGTTGCAGATTAGAGCACATTCTGTTTAGTGTGCAAAGTTGCAGATTAGAGCACATTCTGTTAAGTCTTCAAACTAAAATATCAAAGTCACGTATTCCATTCAGTGTGCGTCGCCGCAGTTTAGCAGCACATTCTGAGTACTGTGCAGAGTTGCAGAATAGGAAGAAATACTGTTAAGTCTTCAAACTAAAATATCAAAGTCACATATTCCATTCAGTGTGCTTCGCCGCAGTTTAGCAGCACATTCTGTGTACTGTGCAGAGTTGCAGAATAGGAAGAAATACTGTTAAGTCTTCAAACTAAAATATCAAAGTCACATATTCCATTCAGTGTGTTTCACCGCCGTTTAGCAGCCTATTCTGTGTACTGTGCAGAGTTGCAGAATAATAAGAAATACTGTTAAGTTTTCAAACTCAAATATTAAAGTCACATATTCCATTCAGTGTGTTTCACCGCAGTTTAGCAGCCTTTTCTGTGTACTCTGCAGAGTTGCAGAATAATAAGAAATACTGTTAAGTTTTCAAACTCAAATATTAAAGTCACATATTCCATTCAGTGTGTTTCACCGCAGTTTAGCAGCCTATTCTGTGTACTCTGTACAGTTGCAGAATAATAAGAAATACTGTTAAGTTTTCAAACTCAAATATTAAAGTCACATATTCCATTCAGTGTGTTTCACCGCAGTTTAGCAGCCTATTCTGTGTACTCTGTACAGTTGCAGAATAATAAGAAATACTGTTAAGTTTTCAAACTCAAATATTAAAGTCACATATTCCATTCAGTGTGTTTCACCGCCGTTTAACAGCCTATTCTGTGTACTCTGTACAGTTGCAGAATAATAAGAAATACTGTTAAGTTTTCAAACTCAAATATTAAAGTCACATATTCCATTCAGTGTGTTTCACCGCAGTTTAGCAGCCTTTTCTGTGTACTCTGCAGAGTTGCAGAATAATAAGAAATACTGTTAAGTTTTCAAACTCAAATATTAAAGTCACATATTCCATTCAGTGTGTTTCACCGCAGTTTAGCAGCCTATTCTGTGTACTCTGTACAGTTGCAGAATAATAAGAAATACTGTTAAGTTTTCAAACTCAAATATTAAACTCACATATTCCATTCAGTGTGTTTCACCGCCGTTTAACAGCCTATTCTGTGTACTCTGTACAGTTGCAGAATAATAAGAAATACTGTTAAGTTTTCAAACTCAAATATTAAAGTCACATATTCCATTCAGTGTGTTTCACCGCAGTTTAGCAGCCTATTCTGTGTACTCTGTACAGTTGCAGAATAATAAGAAATACTGTTAAGTTTTCAAACTCAAATATTAAAGTCACATATTCCATTCAGTGTGTTTCACCGCCGTTTAACAGCCTATTCTGTGTACTCTGTACAGTTGCAGAATAATAAGAAATACTGTTAAGTTTTCAAACTCAAATATTAAAGTCACATATTCCATTCAGTGTGTTTCACCGCCGTTTAACAGCCTATTCTGTGTACTCTGTACAGTTGCAGAATAATAAGAAATACTGTTAAGTTTTCAAACTCAAATATTAAAGTCACATATTCCATTCAGTGTGTTTCACCGCCGTTTAACAGCCTATTCTGTGTACTCTGTACAGTTGCAGAATAATAAGAAATACTGTTAAGTTTTCAAACTCAAATATTAAAGTCACATATTCCATTCAGTGTGTTTCACCGCCGTTTAACAGCCTATTCTGTGTACTCTGTACAGTTGCAGAATAATAAGAAATACTGTTAAGTTTTCAAACTCAAATATTAAAGTCACATATTCTGTGTAAGATGAAGAAGGCGGGTAAAAAGGGACGGGGAAGTGGACGTGATCCTGAAAGTTCAGGGCGCGGGTCAGGACGCGGAGAAACTGTGCCTGGTGCCAGAGCACAAGAAAGAAAGACATCCACCATACCTAGCTTCATGTGTAATTTTACAGGGCGTCGCAGGACATCACTCTCGAGGTCCGACCACTGCGAACAGGTGGTCGGTTGGATGACAGCTGATACTGCTTCCAGTCGGTTAAGCACCACCCTGTCTTCCACCAAGTCCACTCTCAGTAGCCAAGAGTCTGGTCAACATAATCCTCACTCTGATCATCCTTCCTCCCACCATACACGGTCTGGTCAAAGAAGTGATCCCACACTGGGATATAGTGAGGAGCTCGTCTCATCACCAATCCTTCATTTGACCCTCTCTCCAAGCACGCTTGCAGAGGAACATGACATCTTGTGCCCTGATTCACAACCTCTAGAGGCTACCCAATCTCAAGAAGATGACAGATGTGAACGGCATTTAAGGTCAAAGGAAGTAGTGGATGATGATGATGATGATGAGACACAGTTGCCATTAAATCAACCACTATTTCCGTCTCAAGACCTTGTTGAGGAGAATGTTATACAGTTGTCAATGACTGAGTATGTGGTGGGATCAAGACTTGAGGAGGATGATCAGAGTGAGGAAGTGGAGGAGGACTTGGTGGACGATGAGGTGACTGACCCCACCTGGGAAGGTGTAGAGCCGAGCGATGACAGCAGTCCTGAGGGTGAGCCATCTGCAGCACCGCAACAGGCTGGAAGAGGCAGTGGTGTGGCTACAGAAAGAAGGCGGACCGCACCAAACCGGCCCGCAAATGTTCCACGGAGCACCCCCTTGCGTAAATCTACCTTGCCAAGGGGTAGGTGTTCCGCGGTATGGCGTTTTTTTAAGGAAAGTGCGGACGACAAAAGAATTGTAGTTTGCAACCTGTGCCACACCAGAATGAGCCGAGGCATGAACACTAGAAACCTCACCACCACCAGCATGATCCGACACATGGCATCCAAGCACCGTAGTAAGTGGGAGGAACGCCTGGATCGCCCATCTGTGTCTGCAGGCCACACCACTGCCTCCTCTTCCCCTGTTTTCGGTGCCGGCCAATCGCCTGTCGAAGGCGCAGGCCCGCATACCTCCCGCCCTGCACCTGTAGCATCTGAAGCACCATCAGCGACCACATCCACTTCCCTGTCCCAGCACAGCGTCCAAATGTCGTTACCCCAGGCATTTGAGCGCAAGAGAAAGTACCCAGCCACCCACCCACAGGCCATAGCACTAACCTCACACCTTTCCAAATTACTGGCCATCGAAATGCTGCCATTTAGGCTTGTGGACACTGAGTCCTTCCGCAGCCTGATGGCAGCAGCTGTCCCTCGGTACGCGGTCCCCAGCCGCCACTACTTTTCCCGGTGTGCCATCCCCGCATTACACCACCATGTGTCCCGTAACATCACCCGTGCCCTGACCAACGCAGTTACTGGGAAGGTCCACTTAACGACTGACACATGGACAAGTGCTTGTGGCCAGGGACGCTACATTTCCCTGACGGCACACTGGGTGAATGTCGTGGAGGCTGGGAGCGACTCGGACCCTGGGATGGCACGGGTGCTACCCACGCCGAGGATTGCGGGCCCTACCTCCATCAGGGTTTCCACCAGCACCTACGTTATTGGCTCCTCCTCCTCCGTTTCCACCTCCGAATTCTCTACACACACCGCCACTCCCCCATCAGCCAGTAGCTGGAAGCAGTGTAGCACTGCAGTGGGGAAGCGTCAACAGGCCGTGCTGAAGCTGATCTGCCTTGGGGACAAACAGCACACGGCCTCAGAGCTGTTGCAGGGGATTAGTCACCAGACCGAGCAGTGGCTCTCGCCACTCAACCTGCAACCAGGCATGGTTGTGTGTGATAATGGGCGTAACTTGGTGGCGGCTTTGGAGCTCGGCAAGCTCACACACGTACCATGCCTAGCGCATGTATTTAATTTAGTGGTGCAGCGATTTCTAAAAACCTACCCCAATGTGCATGATCTCTTGACCAAGGTGCGCCGCGTGTGTGCACATTTCCGTAAGTCATCAACAGCTTCAGCCGGCCTGTTGAAGCTGCAGCAGCGCTTACAATTGCCAGCTCACCGGCTGCTGTGTGACGTGAGCACGCGCTGGAACTCCACCTTCCACATGTTGGCCCGGCTTTGTGAGCAGCAGAGGGCAGTAGTGGAGTACCAGCTGTTACACGGTCGTCGCCTCTCCGTTCAACTTCCTGTAATCAGAAGTGAGGAGTGGGAATGGATGTCAGACCTCTGTGAGGTTTTACGCAATTTTGAGGAATCGACACAGATGGTGAGCGGCGATAACGCTATTATCAGTGTAACCATCCCACTTCTGTGTCTACTGAAACGCTCGCTGCTCACAATTAAAACCGACGCTTTGCATGTGGAAGAGGTGGAAATGGGGGAGGAAGAGCTTACACAAGGTGATAGCCAGAGCACCCTCACTTCGTCTTCTCAGCGACAATTGGAGGAGGCGGAGGAGGAGGAGGAGGAGGAGGAGGAGGAGGAAGACACGGTTGTCTCCGCTACAGAGGGTAGCCATGGAACTTTAGTTCCATCTCTTCAGCGTGGGTGGGCAGAAGAGGAGGAAGAGGATGAGGAGATTGAGAGTCATCCTCCTGGTGAGGACAGCGAAATCTTGCCTGTTGGTACTCTGGCACACATGGCTGACTTTATGTTAGGCTGCCTTTCCCGTGACCCACGCGTTACACGCATTTTAGACAACACGGATTACTGGGTGTTCACCCTTCTGGACCCCCGCTACAAAGAGAATTTCTCATCTCTCATTCCTCCGGTGGAGAGGACAAGCAAAATGGTGCAATACCAGAAGGTTCTTGTTGAAAAATTGCTCCAAAATTTTCCATCTGACAACGCTGGCGGCAGAGTACGTGCTACCTTGGCCAACCGAGAAGGGGAGAAAAGGGGAGCACACAGCAGTTCCGAGAAAGGCAGGGCAACACTCTCCAAGGCGTGGGACACCTTCATGACACCCCGCCAGCACCCTCACCCTGATGCGCAGCCTAGTGTCACAAGGAGGGAAAAGTTTTGGAAGATGGTGAAGGAGTACGTAGCAGACCGTGTCAGCGTCCTCAATGATCCCTCTGTGCCTTACAACTACTGGGTGTCCAAGCTGGACACGTGGTATGAACTGGCACTCTATGCCTTGGAGGTGCTGGCCTGCCCTGCCGCCAGCGTTCTGTCTGAGCGGGTATTTAGTGCTGCTGGTGGCATCATAACAGATAAGCGTATCCGCCTTTCCACCGACAATGCTGATAGGTTGACACTTATAAAAATGAACAAGGCCTGGATTTCCCCTGACTTCTCCACTCCACTGGAGGAAAGCCCCGGGGGAACATAAACTCACTTTATATATGTTATTTACAATGATGGGAATACTCTGTATTCCCATTCACCCCTTCCACCCAAAAAACGGGTATATGGTTGACTCTTAATCTTCTCATCCTCCTCCTCCTCTTCCATATGCCCTGGGATATAATTTTTATATAGGGCCAGCTCACCAGCGGGCCCTGTGATATAATTTTTATATAGGGCCAGCTCACCAGCGGGCCCTGTTTGACAATTTTTATATAGGTCAGCTCACCAGCGGGCCTTCTCATATAATGTTTTATTGGGTCAGCTCTCTAGCGGGCCCTCTCATATAATGTTTTATAGCGTCAGCTCACTAGCGGGCCTTCGCATATAATGTTTAGGATGGTCAGCTCTGCAGCAGACCCTCACCCATAATGTTTTAGATGGTCGGCTCAGCGCACGTTTCCCTCTTAATCATGGCCTCAGTTCAATAAAATCAAGGAAATTTTTGGGAGAATTTGCCTCTGTGCACGTTTCCCTCTTAATCATGGCCTCAGTTCTGAAAATCAAGGAAATTTTTGGGAGAATTTGCCTCTGCGCACGTTTCCCTCTTAATCATGGCCTCACTTCCGAAAACCAAGGAAATTTTTGGGAGAATTTGCAGATGATATACAAGTAAATATACAGCAAATATTGTTTGGTAACAATTTTTCGCCTAAAGTCGTTTTTATTTTCCTTTTTGTGTGTTTTATGGTCAGTCTGTAAAAATGGCGTACTACGGGCGAAAGATCGTTCCCAGCAGCGATGTTGGAGTCCAAGATGCATCCAGACATCCTCCCTATGCTGTCCCTGAACCATTTCTGTGGTGTTTCCATCCTTTTCTGCCCTTTTCCTATGGACCAGGCACCCTCCCCTCATCAGAGCAGGGGGTGCCTGGTGTAATGCTCGAGTCCTCCCATTGACTTCAATGGGGCTCGGGTGCTCGGCCGAGCACTCGAGCCTCAGGGGGTGCTCGGTTAGAGCACCCGAACACCCGAGCATTGGGGTGCTCGCTCATCACTAGTAATGACTACCAACAATGCTTCTTCCCTGACTGCACAAGCTAGCACCAACAATTCAGCTGTTTTCTCTCACTCTGTCTCCCAAGCACAGACTGGCAACTAGGGATGGGAAAAACGTTTTGCCTCAAACTCATGCCATTAAAATCAATGGGAACATTGAATTTACATACAACACATAATAAATATTATTTTATTTCCCAAAGACATAGTATAAACGGGGCATGAAGGTGCCAGTGTTGGTGGGGTGTGGAGAAAGAATCAGTTAAACAGGGAATGTTTTTTTCAGTGGTTTACTGGGATTGTGGGCAGTTAATAATAATAAAAAATCCTAAATACAATTAATAAAACCCATAAGAAAATAAAAGGGTCTGAGGAGTGTGCATGTGTTGGTGGATGGAGTCTGGGGAATAAATGAATTGAACAGGGAATTTGTTTTGAGGATTTCTTGACAGCTATTGGGGTGACAGTTAATAAAAAAATACATAAAATAAAATAAGAAATTTGTATGTGAATGGTAGAGACAGGAACCCCCTGACATAAGCTGCCACTGAGGTAGGCTGATACTTGATGTGATACAGTTTTGTAGAGGATGATTTGTTAGATTTGTTGTTAGAGGCCCAAGCCCCAAGGAATCATTGATTTTGTAGGATTTCGATTTATTAGAGGTACAAGCCCTGAGGAAACATTGATTTTGTAGGATTTCGATTTATTAGAGGTGCAAGCCCTTAGGAAACATTAATTTGTAAGACTTAGGTTTGTGTGGCACAAGCCCTAAGGAAACATTGATTTGTAGGACTTAGGCTTGTTAGAAACAAACTCCCAAAAATTGCTATTTTTTGTAGAACTATTTTTTTTATAATTTTTTTAAGCACAAGCCCTCAGGGAAAAAAAAGGCTCTCCTGGCCTAGTGCCAGCTGGTCATGTTGTGTTGGCCAGTGGCCAGTGGCCATTGTCAAATGTCCTGAGTCTATAACTGCAGAATTTGCAATTGCTGCTCTTGCTGCTGCTGCAGAGTTGTTTAAGCAGCAGGATGATTAGGCAGCTGAAAGGGAATGGGATCAACAACAGCAGTATCATGGGTGATGGATGATGAATGTTCCACTTGCCATGACTAGCTCCAGTGATGCGCCTGAGGCAGCAGCAGCACAAAAAATAGCCCCAGTATATGAGGAGAAAAGAAGAAGTTGGGCAATAAATCTTCTCCACCTGCCCCTCCTCCAAAATCATGGGTGTGGTTTTATTAGAATATAAATTTTTCCCTTGAGAGCAGGAACTGTGTCTCTCATCAGCAACTGCAATGTGCATAGTGTGTGGTAAATAACATCTGGGGGAACAACTGTATCCAAACACCATGACACCAGAACCCAAGTACTACCTCTGTCACTATACCCCTTGTCCACACCCCACTAAGTACAAATGACAACTTGCTGACAGTTTAATAGTAATGATGAACCCTCCCTTCCACCATCTTAGCATATTCTGCGGGATGGAATCTCCTGAGATGCCGCTTGATGCCCTGCTTGCGCTCCTCCTTCTCCACACTGGAATGTGTGGCCAGTGCACCACACAGTGTGCAATGGGTAGAGATGAACTGCCACATCCTAACATCAACAGAATGGCTATCATTTGGCAGGGGAGGTAACGATGGACTAGGTGGATTGGCAGAATATGTAGTTAACCTAGAGGAAGACGGTGATGGCAAGCTAGTTGTTTCGCTCATCATGGAACTTCCAGTCCCTGCCTGAATTTCTCTATTCTACCTCCTCTTTGATCTCCGCCTCACTTCTTGTTGCTCTTCTAGAGAGTCAGGGGGTACAGCAACAGCAGTGCTTGATTTCTGTGGTGGGTGTTTGGCTTTAACATGTTTGACATAAATGTTGTGGTGTCTGTGTTTCATGTATGTGTTATAAGGGCAGTTTTGCCAAGGTGTGTTCCCTCCTTTCCTCTTCTCACTGACATGTCACAAATTATGCACAGTGCCATTGTTGATGACTGCACTGTGCCTCTCCCAAGAGAAAAATAATCCCACAACCATGACTTCAGGGGATAGGGAACAGGTGGAGAAGAATCGCCTCTTTCTTCTTGTCCTCCACATTACCCTTCACTGTCTGGGCTGGTGGATGATGTTTCTGCTGTTGCTGATACTACCTCAGAATCAGCACTGCAACTAGGACCAGGACTATTGCTGCTGCTGGCAAGTGGAACCTTGTCATAGTCCAGCATCACTTGTTGACCCCATTCCCACTGTGTCCATGGTGGTCTGTGGCACACTAGCTTGCTCTTCAGCATCCTGCTGCCCTTGCAGCTCAGCAGCAGCAGGAATTAGAGCAGTTGCAAATTCCAAAAGCTCACTGCTGCTGGTGGTGGTGGTGGTGGTGATTCCCATCCTCATCCCTGTCTCCCATTTCTGCTAAAAAGGCCATCAATGTCTCTTCCACAGCAACTTCTCCTCCATCATCATAACCATCATGAGGTGACGAGCAGTGTGGCATTTCTTGGTGACGTGAAGAAGGCAGACTGGCAGCAGTAGCAGCAGGCACAGGCAGCTGATCTGTGCTCCTGGTGGTGGTGGTATTATTTCTGCACCTTCTATCTACCACCAGTTATGGCTTCTTCAGGATCATGTTCCACTTGGACACTTTCATGAATGGAAGGGAACTCCCAGAGCCAGAGGAATGGTGTGGGCTCCCTTGACCGCTAGTCTGGATGCTCTCAAATGCTTTCCCTACCACTCCTCTAACACTAGTCCCAATGGCTGCTTCACCATTACTCTTACTACTGCTAACAACCATCCCCAGAGTCTTCCTCCTCACAATCACTAGAAATATGAGGATATTGATTACTCCCTCCTACACTACTAACACTAACAAGCTGCTGCACCTTCTTAGTAGTAGTAGTACTAGCACTAGTGGTACTGCTTGGGGATGGCAAGTGTGAGATAGGTTCCCTGTTATCACATCTGGCATCATCTTCTTCTTCCCCCCTTCTGAGTATCACAAGACACACTAGCAGCAGGTTCAGCACTGGCAGCAGGCACAGCACTGGTGGCAGCTGGAGCAGCATGTCTGACAGCAGGTTCAGCACTGGTGGCAGAAGGGACAGCATGGCTGACAGCAGGCACAGTACTGATGGCAGCCGGTTCA
Organism: Rhinophrynus dorsalis; assembly: GCA_037306005.1. Lineage (NCBI taxonomy): Eukaryota > Metazoa > Chordata > Amphibia > Anura > Rhinophrynidae > Rhinophrynus > Rhinophrynus dorsalis. The sequence goes on along the minus strand of CM074723.1, from coordinate 256,689,114 downwards.
GACACTTAGTGCATCTCCCTTGTGGTAAATCTTACTAGTGATCTGTTGAGTGGCTTTTGCAGCTCTCTTTCTGCTGCTAAAGCCACTTCTATACAGTACTGATAGATGATAGACTTCACAGCAGTGTGCACTCAGTTGATACAAGAGCAAATAGGGTAATATCCTGCATAATGCATGGGATGCAAATATAATTCTACCTCTATATAAATCATTGGTAAGGTCTCTTATAAAATATGGAGTACAATTTTGAGCACCAGTTCTTAAAAAATATATTATTCAACTGGAAAAATTGCAGAGACTTTCAACAAATATGATAAAGGGATTGGAGGATCTTAGCTATAAAGACAGACTAGCCAAGCTGGGTTTGCTTACATTAGGGAAGATATGTCTAAGGGGTGATATGATTATCATTTTTCAAATATATTCGAGGTCAATACAAAGAACTCTCCAAGAAATGATTTACTCAAAGAGCTGAGCTAAGAATGAGAGGCCAGCCATTAAGACTAGAGGAAGTGCGGTATCGACCAAAACAAAGGTAGGTATTTTTTACAGTAATGGTGTTAAAGTTATAGAATTCATTGTCTCGGAATGCTGTGCTTGCACATACTGTAATTGCTTTCAAAAAAGTAATGGATACAGAACAATTTTGAGATTTATGACAGTTGTCTTCAAAGCAGATTGGATGTTGATCCAGAGAACTATATGACTGCCATTTGGAGTCAGCAAGGAATGTTTTACCCACTTAATTGCAAATGGCTTCAGTGTTCCAGCGGACATAAGACTGTAGGGTTTCATTTAGTTTATTTCAATGTTTATCTATATTTGAATATGTTTAAACTTATGTTCTGTTTGTTTATATCCATTTTATATTGCTGATGACTAGAATGCTATTTCATTTACCATGGTAACCAGGTGAGTCTCACCTGACACTGAGAGGTATCATAGGTATATAATAGCCTCTGAAAATGCCACCAGTAACACATTTAATTCCATCCCTGAGGAATGTCCAAAGATTATGGAGTTTATTGTATTTGGTTTTATTAAAAGCTATGTTTTATTGAGATGTGCCTGGCTCCTTAACTTGTTCCTGTATCATCTGCATTATCACACAAGTCTGGAGTATTCAGATTGTGTTTCCCGCTATACTTGTTCTTAATTGCAAAATTCATAGGGGCCATTTGGATTTTCTGGTCATAGTAAGGTGGACAGTTATTGTTTGGAAATGTTAGTCCTCTCTCTCTCTCTCTCTCTCTCTCTCTCTCTCTATATATATATATATATATATATATATATATATATATACACACACTTTAGAGAGAGTGAGATGACCTTGGTACACATCAAAAGAAGGAATTGATACACATACTTATGGAGAGAGAGACGACCCTCACATGGGTCTTTAATGAAAGTTCAAATGAAGTTAAATTTTATTGAGATCGACGAAATTGAGAAAGGCTGCAGCGGTAGCCAAAAATGTTGATTTCAATTAAATGCAACTTAATTTGAACTTTCACAAAAGACCCTGGGAGTGCCGTCTCTCTCCATGAACTGTATATATATATATATATATATATATATATGTATATTAGTAAATTTATTGGGGTTTGATTTTTGCCTTTGAAGCTGCTCATACATTTGTATTGTTTGGCAACTGCCCATACAAAACTGACACAATTTACATGGAGAACAGACGACTGTGTTTCGTTTTTTCCCTGCCGCAGGAGTAATTTTACACAGCAGTTGTCTCAGCAGCTGTTGCAGAAAATGAAGCCTTTTATTTCATGCCCTTGGTAATCACCATCATAGTCTTTTTCTTCCTTTAAAGCAGTAGAAAACAAATAAAAAATAACTTGAAAGATTTACAGTGACCAGTTTAGAAAATCGTCCATCTGCAAAATAAAACTTCTGCTCATCTGGAACCAATCTCTCAAAATGTTCATGACTTGTGTAAGTAATTATAAAACAAAATAAAAGTCATGTTTTAGTGCACCTGCTAGACGTATTTATAAAAATATAGCTTTAATATTATTAGATAATATAAATATAATTAATTTCATGTGAGTTGTAATTATAAATACTACAACTTGTTACTTAAGATTAAGATGTTATTAATTTGGTTTGGGTAGGAGTTTGTGGTATTTTCTGCAGAGAGAAGAAATCTGCATATAACAGGGCCAATGGGAGTTCCCACAGGAAGTTCCCCTCCTTCCAATATCTTCTGTGCTGTGACATTGTATGAGTTACTGCATAAATTAGCATATGTACATGTGGTGACACATGTTTGCATGGATTGTGACTTTATTGCTGTAACTTCAAATATATGATGAGTTAATGTCTGAACTCAACTTAAGAATATGGAATTTTGAGAGAATCACAAGGGAAAAGATGGCTTTACACTTTAATTAGGCAATTTTCTCTGGTATTTCCTCACCAGTGGGAGTTCCAACAGGAAGTAGGAATAGTGCCAATTTTCCACAGAAAATTACTACAAAAGGTACTCATATATACTTTAACCAGTGCACATATTTGCAAATTATATTTTCTGAAAATATTTAATGGTTTAATTTTCTTTCTTTCCGGGTATATATTTGATACAAGTATGAAGACAGAAGATGAAGAGAAAGAGGAATATAGAAGATAAAAGATGACAGAAGAAGATAGAATTAGCTGACCAGGGTGCTGAAGAACCCACCTGGACATCAGGATTGCTGGAAGTTTTTCTTCTCAGGGGCTGTTTTTTTACTTAGTCAGATTAACCCTTGCAGTGCAAGTGAGGTATTCATACCCCACCAGTACTCATAGAGTTAACTCTACTAACATTTGACATTTTTTTATGCTTTGGATGTATTGATAGGGGGCTTAGGGCTCCCTAGGAATACATTCACTGGTCACTTATGTTTTTTTGTGTTTCTTTTCCTCTTCGCAGGAATAACATGCATTAGGGGACTCTGCTCCTCATAAAACTGGGTGTTGATTTTCACACGAGTGGGTCCCTTAATGCATCTTAATGCCTAATGCATGGAATTGAATGGGAATATGGAACTGATTTTAATGGGTTTCAACAGGTGCTAACTTTAGTGCCCAATGTGCTTTTTTAAACGGTATTTGTTCATAGCAATTGCTTACCATGTTTGAAAAAATGGTGGCGGATTTGTTTGTTTTTTTGGCGACAAGAGGGATTTGAATTGATGCCAAATGAGACAACATGTAGCTCATGTGAGAAACATATAGTGTCTGAGTTATTATAAACATTGCTGCTTAAGAGTTTTTTATGACAACTTTTAATGAAGATAACAGAAAAGTGGAAATCTTAGTAGCAATGGGTGAGTAAATATGGAGTTGACTACAGAGAGCTACATGCTGGCTTGGGGATATGATAATATAAAGTCATAATTAACCAAATGTATTCAAATAAACTGAAACCACCAGATCACCATACAGACAATCTTTCTGGGTCTTACTCATCAAACTAAAAGGTATACATCTGGAGCAAACCAACTGTTCCATTTTGTTAAAATGAAAATTCCATAAAGTCTCATTGATTTAAACATGGCATTTATCCTCTTGAATGTTAGCGATGTTTCCATCACATTGCAAAACATTCCAGCGGTTAAAATGATTTCTCCAGGATTGCGCCTCTTTAGACTGATGAGGAAGTCCCACCTATGAGCAAGGTTCCCATAGTACAGACTGCTCAGTGCAGGATTTGAGCTTCTCCAGCCTAATTTTTTCAAAATGAAAACATTTACACATAAAGTAAAGATTCAAAAGGATATAAAAAGAAGACGTTTACTGAAAGTCCATAAAAAGTGATTAGACCACAATGTAAGACGTGATAGAAATACCCCTTCGTAGCATTCTGTGTTTAAGATACTCATTGAATACAACCAATAAAGTACAACGCCATTCATCAATCATTTTATGTTATCATTGGTTGGAAAATATTCAAGCCTTTATGACCACTTGATTAATATAGGTCATTATATATCTCTGTAGCTAATGAAGCTTTCAGCCTCTATGTATAGCAAGCAAAAGCTGACTTTAAAGGAGAACACCTCTGATTTAGAAATGTACTTCTGTGGTTTTGCTATCTCTCTCATGCGGAGAGAATTTGTCTGACATTTCGGAGCTGGACTGTTTGTGGGCAGGATCAGTCCGATATGGATATGGAAATTTCCTCTCTGCAATGGCACATGGGAGTGAAAAATGTGACATGTAGCACCATTGAGAGGCCACCATGCTTAAGAAAAAGACACTTTATCTTGCTCGTGCTTGATGGGTGCTCATCACATTTGTTGTCTCCTTAAGTATAAGGATATCCCAGGCATGGGCCCTTACTTCCATGTGTCTAGAGGGATTCAGCTGCACCACACTGACAAGACCCACATATGCCAAAACACATGTCTGTGGTTTTGCTGTCTCTCATGTGGAAAGGATGTGCCTGACATTTTGGAGGTGGACTGTCGGTGGGCAGGACCAGTCTGATGTGGCTATGGAATTTTCCACTCTACAATACTACATGGAAGTGAAAAACATGACTTATAGCACCATGCCTAAGAACAAGACACTTTATCTTGTTCATGCTTGATGGGTGCTTGTCACATTTTCGGTCTCCTTAACACCTCTGAATCCTAATAATAACCTCCCTCCCCACACACACACACGCTTTCCTTGCTATGGCCAAAAAATCCTAATGACTCCTATGAATTTTTCCTTGCTCTTTGGTTCAAGATATAACATCTTCAATCTGTCTTGGTTGTAATGTCAGTGGAGGCAGACATGACAGTTGCTAGCAGGGCTATAGGACTTCAAACTCTGCTCACCATACATAGTAATTTAAACACAGAATGTGTGGAAAACATTATTTCACAATGTATTACACACCTCTCTGGTCTTTAAAAGGTTAATTAGCCTCAAGCACTCTGCATGCTTTAGTTTAGAAAATCTGCCATCAATGCTTCCATTACATGGCATGTAAGATTGTCTTGAGCAAAGGTAGAGGAACAAACTTCCAAGGGGCTAATAGGATTTTCTGAACAAAGTAAGGTGGCAGTTATTAGGAGGTGACAGTTCTGCTATATTCAGTCTGCATACTGATTCTCAGTACAATTCTATGAAAGCAATCCATGACTGATTTGAATAATAAGGATTTCATTTTCCATGTCTTGGCTTTCCACGTGATTAGATATGTAGAACGTTTCATTGTTTTCTTTTGTTCTATCTTGTAAAATTCGACTGCTGAATGTGTTTCCAATTATATTCTGTGATATTCTACATTTATTTACATAAAATAAATAAATGACAGCAGGATGAACCAATACTAAATCGCAGAACTAAAACATTCTCTGCCAACCAAGCATGAGTACGAGATATGAATGTAATGCTAGCTCCTTTTGAGATAACTTTTATTCCTTGCTCCTTGGTCAGCTATTAATTTTTTAAACTTCCTGTCATATCAAACATTCCATATTGGCTCTCTTTTTATTCAGTTGCTTGATTTTGAAAACTATGGCGGTGATCTTAAAAATTCAGTTAAGTATATATAAAAAAATGTTGGCAGACTTTTCCCGCACAGTGGTACTCCTACAACAGCCACTTACTTTATCCAAATGTTGTTACAGTTCAATCTGTCACAAAGTGGTGGACCCATTACCATCACATTTTATAGAGCTCTATAGACAGTGCCTTTACCTCTCTAGACTGAAGTAGAATAAATACCTGGACACTAAGTGATGTGTCTGAACACCAGGTGGCACTGTTGCTAATATGACTGAATCAACAGTTTGAGTAGTAATAACTTGGGAACAAAGCATTTCCTAGTAATATATGTACCCTTCTCTTAGTCAGCAAGGCATAATGTTTTTTCATAGTAAAAGTTTTGTACTCCTGTAACATTACTAAATAGTACCTTAGTGTAGTGGGCAAAGGGCTGAAAAGTGTGTATGGCAAGAAAATCCACCTGGCAAGAGATATGTGGACAAGTGGGCAGAGCGCAGATTAAATGACTGTGACTGCTCATTGGGTTTCCCTCCCACCACCACTAGTGGACAACACTATCTTACAGCATCAGGTGATTGCCAGTAATTGTGCTTCTGGTTCTGGCAGTGTGATTAAAAGGTGGCGGGAGCAGCAGGATAGCCCATACCATCGTCATGCCACCTTGTGAATGCAGAGTTTTGAGAGACAGTTCCACGAAGCTGTAGATGTTCTAAGTAAGCTAGAGAAGGTCATAGAGGAATGGCTTGTACCAAACTCCTTAAAAGCTGGTTTTGTGTCTGCTGGTACTCCAACATAATCGCTGCTTTGAGAATAGGAGGTATGGTGCATGTGCCCTGCTTTACCCATGTGCTAAATTTAGTTGTGACCAGATTCCTGGCAGAATCTGAAACACACACAGATATTCTTACTATTGCCTGCAAAATCTGTAGCCAGTGAAAGGGTATATAAACTGGTGCAGGGACAATAAGATTTCACAAACCACAGCTCAGAACATGTGAGTGGCCATCACAGCAGAGTCACCCTTCAACATTTGGAACTCTAGGCAGTTGACTGTTTTGCCTAACAGAAAATCTGAACCAGTCTCAAAGTCATGTTTAACCCTTTAAGGACCAGAAGCTTGTGCAATGCATTGATCACCCTTCTGATCATTAGAATGTTAAGCCACTGAAAGCTTGCATATACTCATAACTGTAAACTCTCCAGATCTGACCTGGAGATTTTGGTTTTTATACCTAATTGCTGGGTCTCCAGGGACAGAGACTAATTCTCAGGGGACATTTACTCCTCCTACCACATTTCCAGTTCTGGTCACTTCCACCCTGTTCTTCCCATTCTCCAACCATTTAAAGGCAAACCCTGCCTCCCCTACTAACAATTCCACTTGCCCCCACCAAGACCCACCCATGTTATACAAATCATGTCTTTTGACACTCCCAGGCCACAGGCCTTAGTGTACTTCTAGAAGCTTGAGACAAGAAGGTTCCCATGTGTTATATATATATATATATCTATATATATATATATATAGATATATATATAGTTTGAGAGCTATCCGCTTTCAAAGTTCCCTCTCCCCTGACGTCAGCATTGTAGCTGACAGTAGAGGAATCCTGTCCCTGAGCAAGTGGAGGCTCTTCAGCAGAGCCGAGATCGTGTTATGGAAGAAGAAATCCTTCACTGAAATGGTCTTCTATGTGTGCTTGGTTTGTGCTTGGTCTGCAAAAACACGTAAAAGACCATTTCAGTGAAGAATTTCTTCTTCCATAACGCGATCCCAGCTCCGCTGAAGAGCCTCCGCCGGTCCCGGGACCCGATTCCCCCTACTGTCAGCTACAACGCAGTCATCAGGGGAGATGGAACTTTGAAAACGGATAGCTCTCAAACCATAAAGGTTTGAGAGATGCCACTGGTCTTGTTTATATTAGTTTTTTAAGGACTACAAGACGGGGGATAGTAAAATTGAAGTATTACTATCCCATTAAAAAAGAGAAATGGGTGGGGGTGAGGGGGAGAGTATATGCTCTTAATGGGTTTAATATATTTGTGTGTGTATATATATATATTATTACTATACCGTTAACATACACAGTGGCACCATTTTTAACTTATATTCTTCACAGATATGGTCACTGCATAATTAAGGAGTAAGCCAACTGCCCTGTAGGGAGCACACATACATTTCCCAAATTCCCTCTTATTCAGATGAGGATTTAAACCCATAGAAAGCATTGCAAAGAGATGGTTTGGAGACTTCTTTAGCATTCAGTGGGTTAATATTCCCATTTAAATAAATTAAAGTTGTTTTTTCCCCTATGGCTCTGTTGGTTTGCCCCAGAATAGGTCCACACTTTTCTAAAAGGGTAGAACACAGGACAGTTTGGCTGGGCACAGCAAATGAATCAGCAGACAGCTGACCCCACTGTCCCTCTGTGGGACATGTTCAAAGACTATACACAGGGAAGTTAAAACACTGGTACAATATAGATATATGCCATACTTCACAATTATATCCAAATCTGTCTAATTATCCATACTTATTTCCTCCTCACAGTCTTAACGCACTGTCAGATGATCAAAATATTAACTTACTTTCTATTGATGTCCACCTCCAGAGGCATGAATGTCCAGCATAATGATGTCTCATGCAACACTTCCAGTTCCACTGCTTGATAATTCTGCCAAGTTGAGATCAATGGCAAGCAGTCAGTCAGCTTTACACAATCCTCAGGTTGGGCAATTGGGATGTTGGTTAGAAGTGGAGTTCATTTCAACACCTGCATGTAGTTCTTCTTCTTAAAAAAAAAAAAAAAAAAAAGTACTTAAATATATGTCAAAAAACAAAGAAGTGCTAACATTTCCTTAAAATACCCCCCACATTCCTTCCTATAGGAAAACATTTTTGCATCTTTGTTAAAGAGATAACGGGGGTTATACTAAGGTATATTATAGAGGTGATAAAATGGATATCCAGTGATATCACTTTAACAGTCTGTACGTTATTCTATTGAGCCTATGTATTAAGATCTCCTAAACTTAAGAAATGTTAATGAATTGGCTCCATAGAATAACATAGGAATTGGAGAAGTGATATCGCTGGAGAAGTCATCACCACTTTATCACCTCTTTATCACGCTGTAATGAATTACCCAACTTGTCTTCAATCAGTCCTAGAGAGCTAGTTCTAGGGGGTTTGAGGAGAACTTCAAAATTATTTGTGGGGCTTTTTTTTAAATTGATAACAACCCCTTAACGACCCCTGACGGTCATAGTGCGTCAAGGGTCGATCCGACTGAATGACCCATGACGTGCTATGACCGTCATGGTGTTCCGGGCTCCCCCTGCGGCTGCACGCTGTTTGGGGAGTCCGGAACCAGAAAAAGAAAAAAAAATGCTCCACGGTCCTTTAGTCGCGCCACCGCGCCGATCGGACGATCGTTAAGGGGTTAAATATTCTGTGTCTTTTTTTTCAAAATTGAGCCATACAAAAGTTAGAGTATTACAAGTATATATAATACATCAGCAGATTCACATAAGTCTTAAGCAGTATATTTCAGTAATTATATAGCTATAACTGACTGCTGTATGAAGGACATTTTTTTAGGTACATTCACATAGTAGGTTAGTTACACAGAGTAATTCTATAGATATTCCTGACTGCTCACTTTTATGCACAAGCACACACAAGAACACAATCTTTCTTTCACACACACACACACACACACATGCAGAGTCTTTACTTCTTCTTTCTCCTAAAATTTTTATCCACCTATTTTCTTCCCCAGTCTTCTACCTCATTCTACCCAGGGGTAGGGGAAAAGAGTAGGAGCAATGCAGGAATATGTTCGTAAAGTGGTAGTCCAAAAAATCACTGCAAACATGGTTGCCTCTTGAAAGGCTGTTTGTGACAGTGATTTAAAGTTCCTCCACCACCAGAAGGATTGATAAACCATTTAGAAACACTGAGGATGACAACATGTCACATTCTGCTGTTGATGGCATAGAGGACGAATGTGAAGCAGTTCAAACAACTGTTGTATATGAGTAACAAGTATGAAACCTGTCCTGAAAGTTGTAGCAAAAGTTCCAAAATACCTCTCTAGGAAAAAATAAAAAACATTTGTTTGAAACTTCAAAAAAGCCTACTACGATATCAGATTACTGGGAAAGAAGTAGCAGACATTGCTTGTGATAACTTAATTATTGCTGAAGATGTTGGTCTAGAATATATCCTTCCAGCATCCTCATCTTCTGAGTGAGAGAGGTGATGACATGGCCAGAAAATTAGCTGAAAGAAAGGCTCAATATTCTACTACTGAAAAGGAGTGCTCTGCTTGTTTATAAACTGTTTGAGAGATCAGCTGGAAAATCTGACTCTCAACAAATAAAGATGCCTTCGGGTCTTGTTAGCCCTAAAGTTTTAACAACTGAAAGGTGGTGTGTGCACACTAAAATGGTTGTATATGCTTCACTGAGTTGCAGCAGCAGAGATTGTAGGCTAAAGGAGCTACAGTGGTGGAGTCATCCATTCCCCACTTTTTGTTTATCTTGGGCAAAAACACATATGAACACACAACCACATGTATATGGATGATAGACAGACAGACAAATAGATAGATAGATAGATAGATAGATAGATAGATAGATAGATAGATAGATAGATGTACTGGGGGGAGATATACTAAAGTTTAATAGGGGTGGTGATATTGTAGCACATTTGAGAAAATTCTTGCCTCAAATTGAAATCGGCGAAAAATGATACTTTCCGCTTGGCAAATAATTTCCCTCGAAAAGTGAAGATTTTATGATTTTTCCCTATTTTTTTTTGCTAGCTCATTCCATTGAAATCAATGGGAACTTTGAATTTGCACAACACATAATAAATATTGTTATTTTATTTCCCAAAGGCATAGTATAAAAGGGGCATGTGGGTGCCTGTGTTGGTGGAGTGTGGGGAAAGAATCAGTTGAACAGGGAATGTTTTTTGGGGGGTTTGTTTTCTGGGATTGGGAAGCAGTTAATAAAAAATAAATCCTAAATACAATTAAAAATAACCCATAAGATATGTATAAAAGGGGTCTAATGAGGGTGGCTGTGTTGGTAGGTGGAGTCTGGGGAAAATCAGTTGAACAGGGAATTTATTTTTGGGGGGGTCTTGACTGGTATTGGGGGGACAGTTAATAAAAAAAAATAAATCAATAAAATAAAATAAGACATTTTTATGTAAAGTGATAAAGACAGGAACCCCCTACATAAGCTGCCACTTGGGTGGACTGACACTTGACTTGATAGAATATTTTAAAGAGGATGATTTGTTAGATTTGTTGTTCGAGACCCAAGAACTGAGGAAACATTGATTTGTAGAACTTAAGATTGTTTGGCACAAAACCCCCCAAATTTTATTTTTTTGTAGGACTATGAGTTATTTATTTTTTGTATTTTTTGGAAAACATAAGCTCTGAGAAAAAAAATAAATTCCAGCAGGTGATGTCCTGTTGGCCAGTGGCCCCTGGCCATTGTCAAATGCCCTGATATAGAGGCAGAATTTGTGACTGCTGTTCTTGCTGCTACTGCTGAGGTGTTTAAACAGCAGGGTGATTAGGCAACTGAAAGGTAATGGGATCAACAACAGCAGTAACATGGGTGATGAATGATGAAGGTTCTACTTGCCATGACTAGCTTCAGTGATGTGCCTGAGGAAGTAGCAGCACAATAACTAGCCCCCACTACGTCTGGTATATGTGTTGCTGCTGGCAAGTGGAACCTTTCCTAGTCCCAAATCACTTGTTGACCTCATTCCCACTGTGTCCATGGTATTCTGTGGCACACTAGTCTGCTCCTCAGCATCCTGTTGCCCTTGCAACTCAGCAGCAGCAGCTGAATTGGAGCAGTTGCAAATTCCACAAATTTCCAAATGCTCACTGCTGGTTGGAGGAGGTGATGAGCAATGTGACTGAGGGTTCTGTATTGTCACACTTGGCATTTCTTTGTGACCTAAAGAAGGCAGACTGGCAGCAGTAGCAGCAGGCACAGGCAGCTGATCTGTGCTCCTGCTGGTGTTATTACTGTGGTGGTGACAATTCTGTCTTCTTCAGTAAAATGTTCCACATGGACAATGCCATGGGGGGAAGAGGGATCATCTTCTCCTTCCCCTGACACACTAACAGCAGCTAACACTGGTAGAAGGAAGGGCAGTACTGGAAGCAAGCACAGCACTGGTGGCAGCAAGGGAAATACTGGCAACATGCACAGCACTGCTGGTGGCACTGGCAGCAAGGGCAGCATGTCTGACAGCAGGCACAGCACATCTTGCAGCAGACGCAGCACGTCTGGCAGCAGGCACAGCACGTCTTGCAGCAGGCACAGGCAGCTGACCTGTCCTGTTCTCAGTACTAGTACTACCCTTTTGTTCCTCCCTTGACAGTACTTTCCCCCAAAACCCTAGGGGTGATTTAGGGGGACTGGCCAACATTGCTTCTGTAGTGCTCACTTCCTCCTCAGGCTCAGTGGACACATAATGGTCCTTCCAGTTCATCCTTTTATTATTTTGAATCCTGCTCATAGCGATAGTCACATTTGTACAGCGAAAAGGTGAAAACAATGTAAATTAATGGGCAGAAACTTTCTAACCATTGAAAAAATGGCAAAATATGTTGGTCAATGGGAGAAAAATGCGAAAATTTTAATTGCTAGATTTAAAGCAGATTTTTCAGCGAAAAAGCAGACAACAATGCAGTTTTTGCAGAATTTCCCACGGGAACATGGCGAGAGATTTCGCCCACCCCTAATCTTCACACCATATCCTTGTGAATACATCTCAAATATGAAAAAAGGCATACTTTTGTCATACCTTTGTCAGGTTTATGATGTTGCAGCTTCTCCTGTGACAATGGCTCGTCTGCATATTGAAAAGCAGCTTAACGAGCAATTGTCATATACCTGTGGCTGTGTTTATATGTTAATGTGGTTATTTGCCATGCACACTAAGTTCCAATAGCTAGATATGCTGTCTCAGTTCACAGTGCCAGATTTGCCAACCTGGGGGTGGTGAAGTTGGAATCTTCCCATAGCTTTATATGCAGCAGCAGAGGACAGTTTTGCTCTCTCTACTGGAGAGCAGAAACAGAAGCTGACCTCATATTGTAATGATCAATGCCTCTCCCTCACCCCTTGCATAGATAATTCTTAGTGTGTCATAGTCTCCATGGTGAAAAGATATCCCCACATTACCAGACAAACTTCACAATTGCATTGAACCTTTGTGCATTTTCCTAATGGATTAATTCTGGATCAAACTATATGTATCATAAGGGATCACAGCAGATTTGCTAGGTACTGGTTTAGGAGGCTAGATCCTCAGATCCCATTCTTAAATTCTGATGTCTTGTTGCAAGAATTGGACATGTAGTTGGTCCAATTTCTTTTAAAATAATGGGCTGCATGGTTTGCTAAGTTTTTAGAGAAATATCCCTGGCTTTTGGTAACTTATTAACTCCATTGAGGGTCAAATAGGAATACCTCAAATTCCCAATAATTTAAATGGGGCTTCTAACCTATTAAATGCTAGCTATGTCTTAAAGTGTTAGTAATATCCAAAAAAAAGTTTTTTGCATTTAGAAGAGCTTAAAAACCTGAGCTAAATGCAAAAAACCGTATCTTTCAAACGCTATGGTTTAAGAGATACAGGCGTTTAAAGTTCGCTGTCTCCTACTGACAGCTGTAAAGCTGTCAGCAGGAGATTCGTGTCGGTCGACATGGAGGCGCTTTAGCAGTGCTGAGATCTCGTTACTTACAAGGAATCCCTTCATTGGAATGGTCTAAAACGGGTGCCTTTTAGACCCATGGTGAAGTTGGTTTTCCCCAGAATTGCTCCTTTTCTTCTTCATACATCAGCCCTGATGTTCTAGGATTTCAGCTATCAATTGCACTGCAGAGTTATGGAAGTTGTGGAGAATCACTTTGCAGTAATAAATAAGGGAAAATTCAAGTCATGTGCAGATTCCCTCTAATGACTAGAATGACTAGTTGAGCATTGAAGCTGAACTCTATTTTGGTAATGATAATGGAGAGTCTACAGCATTTAGTAATGATGGCATGCACTGCCTGCACTAACTGTCAGCATAATGTACTCCTCTCATGGCCAAATAAAATAGAAATATGGGAGGAAAGTGTCAGAAGTCCCTTGAAAAGTTACTAAGAAAAGGAAAGTCAAACTCTGATACTGCCCAAATAATAGCTACAAAACAACCCACATGTGTATGAGTTCTAGTCTACATATTTTGCATTTTAAAAATCAATTTATGGTCTGTTTAAATTACATAATGAAAAATGTAAATAAAAATCTTCAAAAAATAAAAACAAAGATACATTTTTTTTCCATGGGGCTGTTGTACTAAGATGAACTGGAGTAATTATGGGGAACCATCAGCACCATTGGGAAGAAATATGCATTCCAAAAGATATATGTGGTGTATGGTTTAAATGCTAGAGACATCTCCAGAGCATTGCGTAACAAATCAATGGACACCTCTCTAGTGCTTAAAGGGATAGTAATACTTAAAATGTAAAAAAAATATATGTTGTAGGGTTTATCCCCCTGAGTAAAACAAGAGTACTCCCACTGCTGAGAGGTGTTTTATTCAAAAGTTATTAATTTTCAAAGTTGAATTTTTTAGGTGCAATATCAAAGTGGCCTGAAATTGTACAGTGGCGCTGTTGCTACACGATCCTATGGACAACTCTGGTCAGTTGACCATAAATCTCCATAGGATGGTGTAGCAACAGCGCCACTGTACAATTTCAGGCCACTGTGATATTACACCTAAAAAATTCAACTTTGAAAATTAATAACTTTTGAATGAAAGACCTCTCAGCAGTGGGAGTACTCTTGTTTTACTCTGGGGGATAAACCCTACAACATATTTTTTTTTACATTTTAAGTATTACTATCCCTTTAATGGGTAAAAAGTCACATTTGTGTTCTCAATGATTCCTATTGATCTGTAATGTATTACACACCTCTGTGCCACTCAAAGGGTTATACCATGAAGAATCCCTGCTTAATAGATCATCCACAAACACAGAAAATTGGCAAAGTAGCTGTTACATGTAACAACAATTCTGACAGTTCTTTCTCAACATGAACATGTTGACCAGCTGTTTTTAGGCCACACTGGACTACTCACTGATCAGCTGATTCATGTAAACAGAAGGTTCACAGAACACTCCATTTTTCTTGTAAAGTGCCTTGTGAGTCGTCTGTTTACATGAGTCAGCTAATATGTAGATAGTCTGCTGTGGAGTTAAAACAGCTGATCAGCCAGTTCTTGTTGAAAAACAGAAGAGATAGAAAACCTGTTACTTGTATCATTTGCTTTGCCTGTTCTCTGTGTCTATTAATCTGTGTAGCGGGGCAGGGTATTATTTATGTTATAACTCTTTCTGTGCCATAGGGGTGTGTAAATCATTGCTGGCAATGGGTTGCACATCCCTATGACATTCAGAGGTTAAGGGAGGGCTAGTGGTCTCCTTGGTGCTGAAATCTGAGCAAGTCCTCTCTACTCCCCTACTTGACTTTGTGATCACCAGCACCATGACAACCCTATATGCTCATGATTCAAATACATCCCATTCCCATTTCCTAGATAATTCTTAGTGTATGTGGCACAGAGTGGTGTATTCTCCATGGAGAGGTGACTAACAGACATACTTCGCCATTGTCTCAACCATTAGTTTGTCTCCCCCCTAGTGTCCAAGGAACCCACAATTAATTTTTCAACCTCTACCCCAAAGCCCAGGGAGTTGAAAAACTTAGATGAAAGAAATGTCATACCTCCATGGGTTTACTTTTCTCAATAGGAGCCCAACAATATGACACACATCATTAAAAAAAAACAGGTTTGTTGTATCTGTAAAAGAAGAACAGGTCTGACAGATGTTCACATTCCCTCATTGAAACTATACTTATGTCAACAAAGATCCTCCTTAAGGTTGGGAAAAGGTGCATGTCACATGGCGATAAATCTAGACTGTAGAGTGGGTATAGCAGGATGGCAAGTTGAGCTTCTTAATTGCTTCCATCGTGTCTCCTGACAAATGAGGCTATGTGTTACCATAAGAAGAGGGGAGAGGGAATTATTGGGGATGGAGATAAATGAAAGTATAGACACTTTGCAAATTATAAACTTATCCATCAGACCACCTCAGTCTTTTATCCAAAGGACTGAATTTATCACCAACTCATAAATTGGATAAATTTACTGTCTTCACTGATTTATTTACTTTTACATGTAAATTGCTCTTAAAGAAATTCTCTTTAAGAGCTCTATAGAATCACAGCAAGAATTATATTTAATCCAATGAATTGATGAAACTACTTCCCCACCACAAAAATATAAGTTGCCCCCTGCACCAAAAATACAGTCAACTTTCACCCCTCAAACAAACATGCGCCCCATCATTCAAACATTTAGGGATGCTGTTATGAATTAAATCATAAAAATATCTGACATTGTTATAAATAGGAACTTGACCAAGGGTGAGAATTGTGCATTCGAACTTGGAAGGACATAGTATTGAAACCATCTGATAAAGGTGGTAATCTTGTAATCTGGCCTACTGACATGTATTTGAGTGAAGCAAAAAAACAACTCAATGATAGAAAATGCTATCAAGCTCTTTTTGGAGACCCAACTCAGGAATTTGCAAGTGCTTATAACAAGATATAAGAAGCACACCAAATGGGTCTAATTGCTAAAAAAAAGTTTATGACTACCTACAGGCTAAATAACTCCGTACTGCAACTCTGTATCTTTTACCTAAAATTCACAAAGACGCTACAATACCTCCAGGTAGACCAATAATATTTGGAAATGGTAGCTTGACAGAAAATGCCAGCAAATATCTTGATTTTCTATTAAGACCTTACGTTTATTGTCTCATACACTAGGAACACTTTGGATATCATTACTACAACAGACAGGCTACGTATAGATGATGACGTGTATTTAGTGAACTGTGACTTAGAGTCACTACACACGTCAATTGAACATGAGTTCGGCTTAAGGGCCATAACATATTTTCTAAATAAAGATAATAAACATGAAGTAGAAATGAAGGATTTCATTCTCTCCTTATTGTCCTTTGTTTTGAAAGGAAATTACTTTTTATTTGATAATCACATCTTCCTCCAACTCCAAGGTACAGAAATGGGGAATGCTTGTGTACCTACCTATATTGATTATCTTATGGCAGGGAGACTTGGTCACTTTGGAAAAATGTATTAATACTCTCAATAGCAATGAATTTAATCTTAGACTGACCCATGAGGCAAGTTTGGATACTTTTAACTTCATAGATATAAAAATCTATCGACATAAGAATAACAGACTAGCAAGT
Source organism: Rhinophrynus dorsalis (assembly GCA_037306005.1). Classification (NCBI taxonomy): domain Eukaryota; kingdom Metazoa; phylum Chordata; class Amphibia; order Anura; family Rhinophrynidae; genus Rhinophrynus; species Rhinophrynus dorsalis. Next base: position 256,672,221 of record CM074723.1, on the reverse strand, counting down.
GATCTATACCATAAAACAATGGCAACAAATAGTCTGTAACATTTTTCTAGCAGTCCTCCCACATTCATGAAGAACAACATACCTATTGGAGAGCTTTTACACATCAGGTGCAATTGCACAGATTTGGAGACGTTCAAACTGAGAGCAAAAGAACTATCCACTAGGTTTTACAATCGTGAATACAGTAAAACCAGTGTGCAAAAAGCCTACAAAAGTGAGTTATATTCCTCAAGACCTTATTTACTGTACAATCACCACAGAAAACAATCTGTCACTGAAACTCACCCTAGGTTCATTTCGACCTATAACTGTAATTGGCAGAAAATTGAGGAGAACATGAATAATAAATATTAATTAATCTAGCCTCTTTGTGCTTCTTTGAGTTATTATTTATAGTCATATTAGTGCACAAATATTTGATCTTCTGTGAGTTAATTACATGTTCTTGATATGTTTTATCGTAACATAACTCTATATGTACTAATTGATCTAGTTTTTTCAAATATTTACCTAAAAATACCTTTTCCTCTTTTGTAAGCACACAGATGTTGGAAGTATATGCTATTTTTATCTTGTTTCTTTCTAAATATATCATTTGGTGTATTGAAAATGAACGTTAAGTCAATTATGAGTTACACAGAGTGCTATTTCCTCTGTAGCTATAGGGCCAAATAATTTTAGACAGTTATGGGTTAAAAGTATTAGGATGTCAGAGTTCATGACAAACTGTCTTTAACCGGCATCCTTTGGATGCACCTAACTGTGAACAAGTTAGTGCGAAACGCGGATCAGTTAGTTCTTTTAGGGAGCCGACTTGAATGTCGGCACCCTTGTTTTGTGTCTTTATGTTTTCATAAAAAAAAAATTGTAATGTTATTTAGGTCCAGGTGTGTTTCAGTACAAAGTACCAACTCACTATAGAGACTTTATAAGAAACTAAATGGGATTTAGATTTTCTGGGTTTTTCTTATTTTATGTGTAATACTAGGTTTTTAATTTTTTATTTTATCGTATAGCCACTTATAGGTCTTTATTTATGAACTAATTTTAAGTCTATGCCTTATTAAAATTAGCACTACACCTTAGACAGGCTCTCCTGGCAATCTGGAAACAGCCCCGGTAACAAAGAGTCAGGGTACAGACTTCCATACACATTTAGACAACATAGATACTCTGTTGTACTCGGATGAATAGAATATTTTTTCTTTGAGCGATTGAGGAGCAATTGGAAGGTGAACTAGACACAAGTGTGTGATGCTAAAATACCTTGAATGAGACATCGATACAGTTCTCAGAAATACTAAGATATGGTGTCATAGGGGAACACTGATAGCATAATAAGAATTATATAAATACTTTAATGTATTGCTATCTTAGAGATATCCCATAGACACGTAGTATTTCGTATTGAACATTGAAGTAATTTCTATCAGTTTGGATATTGGCTGTGCAATTCTAAAATATGTACCGAGGAGGATGTGAAGGTGGTAGTGTGAAATGATAATCAAACTTTTGAGGCAAATTAAAACAACCTTATTTGGTCCTATTGACCCTTTGAGGTAAAAAAGACTGTTAAAATAATTACCAGCGTTGTTGGTTTATATATGTGGCTGTCCAGCATAATTACCGATTGCTTTGAGATACTTTGATTGATATCCATATTTTATAAGAACTAAATAATATATGGTCATTGAAAAGTAAAATTCCCTATATGTGTGTACTATAGACATGAATATCCAAGGGGAAAAGGGAGCAGCTTAACCTGAGAAACGCTGGTATAAGAGTGTACTTAAGAGGGTTCCAGAAGCTGTAATTTTTTGTTGTACAGTTCAATTACCAATTGTTTCAAGATCTTTTGAATGAAAAACTTAAGTGGATATCCATACACTATATGAACTAGTTGATATTTGGTCATTGACCAGTAAAATTCTCTATATGTGTGCATTATAGAAATTATGAATATCCAGTGGGGTAAATGGAGCATTTTAACCCGAGAAGTGCTGGTATAAATGTGCACTTAGGAGAGTCCCAGAAGCTGTAATTCCATTTCTTGTTTTGAAATACAGAACTAACATTTTAGACTTGGGAATGAAACTATTTTTTAGGTAGAATTTTTAGTTTATATCTAATAAATGTTAAGTTTTATTTCATGATAGACTTCCCTGTTTTTTTCCTTTTCGCTTCAGATTTGGAAACAGATGTAGGTGAAATATAGATAGTGTGCTCAATTTTGCAGGGCTTTTTTGGTCTCTTTTTATATTTCAATTACGTGTTACCATAAACAGATTACTACTGAAATGGTGTTGCCTAAATGGCAGAATTCTACAGGGAGAAATCATAATGTTATCCACGGAAAAATGGCGATATCAAAATGTCACCCATGTCAAAAGTGCGACATCAAAGTGTTGTCCACTTCAAATGCTAACTTCTAAATGTTGCTGTTTTGCTAGTAAATATCACAGTGCCTTCAGCACAGCAAGAAGTTCAGTCTTTTTACTCTGTGTCGACAGGAAATGCCGCCACATGGAGAAACATAGGTGGAAACTGTCAAACTCCTTGCAAGAACATTTCAAGAAGTGGCAGGAAAGTGGATTAAAAATCTACAGAAAAAATAAAAAGAGATTGAGGGTGAAGAGGGTGATAGAGGGTGAAGTATACTGCTTATTTATTACATCTCTATTGTACCCCTCTTTCCAATGTGTCAAGCTCTGTGTGTGTGTGATTTTATGCCATATCATTCATGGTCATAAAGCTTAACCTTTATTAGGTATATGAAATATGAAAACATTTATACCAAATCTTAAGTGTAAGTTAAAAAGTCATGGTACTCATGGATTAGATAAAAACATCTCAGCTGTTCCTCAATTAGATTGAGTGTCCACATGACTTCTAATCTTTTAATATAGTATCACAAGTTCCTCAAAGGGCTGTTTTCAGTAACGTATTTGGAGCCTCTTCATGATTCAGTTCCCCATAACTCACTATAATAGGACTCCTGCCATGCCAATATCCATTTATTATGATGCTCAGTGTACAAATGAAGACAAAAGCAAGCTATTAGGCTCTCAAAAATATCATTCTCCCTTTGCAGATTTTCAACAGTGCGTGCTGAAAAAGGGTGCCAAGGGTGCCAAATCAAAGATGCTTCTTCTGTTCAAAAAAGGCATCATCTGACACTTTGTGGCTGGACTATAATTTTTTGGAGGATGACAATGATGTGCAGCATAGTATCACTTCTCTGTGTATGGCTCCTCTTGAGCTAAAAGTGATTGCACCTTGGGTAGGATAAAGTCCTGTAGAGCCTGCTATAAACACAGGCAGGCTTGCTTGTAGTTGGATATCTTTCACTCATATATGCAAATCATCTTTGGACTTTGGTCTCTGTAAGGGTTATGAGAGAAAATCTAGAGAATCAAGGCATCTTTGATGCCTTGAGGGAACAGCTGCACCTCACTGATGGGGGCTTCAAGATGATATATATCTGTGTATGACACTTAGAACCTGTTATGATCTTTAATTTGCCATTTACCAATTTATATATTAATTTAGTCACTTTAACAGTTTACATGCCATTTTAACCCTTCAAGTTCTAGAAGATATTCAGTGCATTGTGAAGCAATGCATTGCAAATCTCTCTGGTATCCAAGGGTTTAAATATTTTTTCTCTTATCTGTTTTTTGTGCATGTATCTTATAGGCTGAGTATTTTCTATGGTAGGCAATAATGGATGAGGCTGGAGGTGTGGTCCCTGCAGGAAGTGGGGACATAGACATGGTTGAGGGCATCTAGGATTCCTGGCCTATGAGAGTTCAAGATATAAACCTGGCCCTGCTTATTGAAGTCATTAAAATTGCTTAATATCTCCCAATGATTTTTGGAAGTGATTACTTAATCTCTAGAGAAATATGGTTGTATTTGCTTCATGTATATATCTACTAAAACCATATTTCTTTTCAGCAGGATCAATATGCAATTAAAATTTTATATTCTATAATTTTTTATTTAAATGTGAATTTACTCTGGACACTAGGGACATAGCAACATAGCAACTGCTGACTCTACAGTAATAGATAAAGATATATTATAATATGCATAAAATAATTAACATAGAAACCAGAACTAGTAGTACAAGTATTCTGGATTGCTGTTTTGCAGGAATAAACTATTCCTGTGATAATATTTCTCAATAAATCACATCATATTTACTTCAATATACACAGCTACTAAAAACAGTTATACTGTTTACTGTAAATTTTAAATATTAAAACTGAAAGCAGCGATTAATGTAGAAAATATGTTTTATTAAACATATAAATACCTAAAGCAATAGACAGTATATTTAAAAACCCTATTTTTCCTAAAACAAAATTCCTTCACAGTAAATTAAAACATAAATATTCTAAAGCATGGGGTAGCCAGCCTTGGTCCTCAATAGTTACCAACAGCGATGTTGGTCGGATATCCCAGCATGAGCACACGATGACCAATTAAAGTGGCTGAACTACTAATTAGTGCACCTGTGCTCCAGCTGGGATATCCCAAAATCATGCACTGTTGGTAACTCTTGAGGACCAGGGAGAAGATGCACTAAAGGTCAGTGTTATGGCAATGTGTCTGGCAATGTGCAACCAGCACATCACCATATGCACTTATAATTAGGGATGCAAGGGGGGAACAGGGGAGAGCCAAGAGGATGCAGAGCAAGGTCAGCAGCAGCTCTCATTTAAATAATGAGTGCCTTAATGATGCTAGGAAAAATATTTCACTGCTCGGATTTAGGGTTACCAGGTAAGTAGGATTATGGGGTAGGAAAAGGAGGAGTATTTCACTATAGTTAATTCTTTTGTTGCCAGAGTAATCAATGGGATGGGTACTTTATAATCCTTCTTGGGGGCAATTGCCCTTCTGGGAATAGCATGTACTGATGGTCTGGATTTTGGTCTATTTGGTTTGACCCCGTCATGCAAATTTATTGATGGGATAATGAGAAGAACACCACCTCTATGCGATATATAAGGCAACCTCATTCTATATGCCTGCTTTATTGAAGATCTGTTGTTGATCTGTATCATCGTTGGACAAAGTTCGTAGAATCCCTAGAAATTCTCTTTAGAGACCAGAAGAGAACAGAAAACCTATCATCTGGTGATTTATATTGATCTATATTGATCTGGTGAGGTGATGAAAACGCCATCAGAAATTTAGATCAAGCACTGAACTGTAATGATCTTGGTCTTCAATTCACTGTTCAGTATAGTCAACAATCAATACATTTCTTGGACTTTACATTCAGTATCCAGAATAAACAAATTTGTGCCAAAATATATTATAAAATGATAAATAAAAACAACTATAGAGATGCATATAATACCAACTATTCAAGGTGGCTTTATAACATTCCATACAGACAATTTCAGAAACTTTAAAGAAATTACACAGAGTAAAAAACATTTGAATAACAAGCACAATGTATGTCATTCAAATTTGGGGAAAAACAGCTATTAGCAGTCTATTACCGATTCATCTTTGGACAAAATTAGAAGAATCCCTAGAAATTCTCTTTAGAGACCAAAAGAGAACAGAAAACCTATGTAATCTTATTTGTCCCAAGATACAACTCTGTTAGGAGAAAAATTAGAACAGATTTTAAAAAGGAGATAAGTATTTATACCCGTCGTTTCCCTAAAAGACCAGAAATTAGTTTTAAGAAATTGAAAAATTTGAAGAACAAACTGGCTCCAAGTATGCCAAGATCATTGGGTACTACTAACAAACAATCAGAAAGCTTCAAAGTGTCATGGACAGCAATATCATAAATGGAAACTTTAAGTGTGTTCATACTAACTGTTGGGGATAGGTGAAACATTTCACCTCAAAAGAGAAACAGGAAAAAAAATGGCACTTTCAGCCAAAATGGAAATTTTTAGCAAAAAATGCAGATTCTCAGATTTTTTTCCACTTAGCTCATTGCATCAAAATCAATGGCAAGTTTCCCTTGTTTCCCACAGGCATAGTATAAAAGTGGTATCAGGTTCCCGCAGCATGTCATTTCTGCATTTGTGTGAAATAGAGAAAGATGCACAATTTTGAAGCTAGCTGATGATATCATAGGATCCATGATACAACATTCTTCTATTACTTTATACCGCAGTAGCACTTGGTATATATATATATATATATATATATATATATATATATATATATATATATATATAGATATATACATATTTTGATAGATGACTGACATGAGCTGTGACTGAGGCAGACTGATACTAGAAGAGTTATAGTTTTTGCAAAGAGTAAGACATCAAAAGCACACAATAATTTCTGTTATGTTCTTCACTGATCCTTGTTAAATAATATGTAGCAAATGTACTAGTGGCAGGAGTTAGGGCAGGAGGGGTAGTAGCAGTTAAGGGATATTTTAGTAATGTGGTAGTTTAACAAGTGACTGCAGCCACGATTGCTCAGTCGACTCCTGACACTAAATCTCACTCGCCTGGCCCTCATTAACCTAACCCTAAGTCACGCAAACATTTATACACTACACAAATTGCAAATGTTATTTATATGATCTCTCTTCTCTCCTGGAAACAGCTCTACACCTCTCTATTAACAAAACCCACAATGAAGTGTGGGGAATTCTTGGCTTTTATATTGTAGGATGGTGGAAAATGAAGGGGTGTTTTTCCCATGATAAAAGAGGAAAATCATGTATTTTTCACAAAATTTCACACAAATAAAACTGAACTTTTAGCCCATCCCTACTAATTGTATCATTTGTGGATACATTCAGCACAAACAAACTAGTTTCAAATCAAATGTAAAGATGCATTACATCATACACCAACTATCTCCTTGAGTGTCCTTGGGGGAACAATATAGGAAGGATAATAAGGCCAGTGAAAGAAAGTTTCCATGAACATTGTGGAAATATCATTAAAAATTCCTTACATCATTATTTATCTACACATTTTGTTTGCTACTACAAAGTAGTGATTTTCCAACTCAAACTGATAATTTTGTAACATGTTCCCCACAATTTAGGGGTGGAAACCATTTCCAAAAACTAGCTAAATGAGAAACACTTTGGATTTATAAATTAAAGAACATGTCTCCATAGGGTTTAAATGAGGATTTAGGGGTATGGTGTCTATAAATATACAGATTTAATGATTTCCCTAATCTTCATTTTCAATATAATTTTGGCATCTGCTTCTGTCATCCTGCTGCTCCTTAGTATACATATTATGTACTATTTTGTCATTCAGTTTGGTTACTATCAATACACATAGTCACTATCATCCATTGGTTATATTCTTGGGTCATTATTCAACAAGTTATTATATTTAACATAATGTATTCTATTTGTGTTCATCTATACTTTACACAAGTGTCTGTATTCTAGTTTTAGAACAGTAAAATTAGGGTCTCATAAAGGCATCTATACGACAATTTCAACATGCTAGATACTATCATTTGTTCATTATTATCTTTTTAATTATATGTTATATATGTATGGGTATTTTATATTTTTTATCTACTCTAATCAATTTCAATACTGTCTTCAGATCAATGAATTTATTTACAAAGGTTAATTCCTTTGAATCCAGGAACGCTATTCACTCCTGAGAAATCCTCTATAATTACAACAATTTTTATCTTAGGTCAAGCCTGAAGTTATCATTTCATTTTTTTGGGAAAGTTAAGTTATTTTCACTATAATTTTTATCTATTAAAATAATGCTCATAATTGATTTTATCACCTAAATAGTTCCAGTGTATTTAGGATCATTATTAATTAGTCTTGTCTAATTATAATAATACTGATTCTGTGATTCTGCAGTATGTGTCTTTACATTACAGATTACATTGTCATTTTATGACTGGAAAGAATAAAAAATGTCAGTTATTGATATCATGCTTGTGTTGTTGCAACCTGATTGACCAATCAGTGGTTAAATTAGGGATAGCTCTAGCAATTCCTTCATCTTAAACAGCACATTAAACTGGAGCTTTGAGACACTGAAACAGCAAGTGGCCATTCCACATTTGTGCAGAAACTGGTCATATCGGAGGGACAAGTGGTGAGGAGACGAGCTCTGTAGAGACTGAATCCTCATTAGAGAAGTACTGATAGACAATAGACTTCAGAGCAGTGTGCAGTGTCACTCATTTGCTGAAAGAGGAAATAGGGTACTATCCTGCGTAAAAAGATGCACAAGATGCAAATATTATTCTACCCCTGTATAAATGAATATGGAGTACAGTTTTGAGCACCTATTCTTAAACAAAGACATTATTGAATTGGAAAAAGTACAGAGACGTGCAACACAACTGCTAAATTTAGTGGAGGATCTCAGTTATAAAAAGAGACTAGCTAAACTGGATTTGTGTACATTAGAGAAGAGATGCCTAAGGGGTGGTATGATTATCATTTACAAATAGATTTAAGGTCAATACAAAGAACTCTCCAATTAACTATTTACTCAAAGAGCTGAGCTAAAAACAAGAGGTTATCCATTAAGACCAGAGGAAAGGCACTTTCAACTAAAACAGTTGCAGATATATTTACAATAAGCTCAGTAAAGTTATAGAGGACAGAAGAAAAAAAAACAAAGGGGCGCTTCCTAGTGTATTATCTTTTGGGTCCGATATATACCTCACCACGACTGTGAAATGATGCTCACAAAGGTGTCAGCCAGTTATACACTTATATGTAGGCCAGCAAAAGCACTTAGGGTTTTTTTTAGTTGACCCTTAATGAGCTTCACCACAATGGATGTATGGCTGCTCTCCCACCTCCACTCACGAAGGATCTCAAATAGACAACAAGAAAAAAGAAAAAAAAGGGGCACCAATAGTGCCTTATCAAACCATCAATGAATATATAACAGTATAACAATTGCACTCACATTTATATAAAATGTTAGTGCAATTGTCATACTGTTATATATTAATTGATGGTTTTGATAAGGCACTATTGGCACCCCTTTTTGTTCTTTTTTCTTGTTGCTAACCTCAGTAAAGTTATGGAATTCTTTGTCTTAGGATTCTGTGCTTACAGATACTGTAACTGCTTTCAAAAAAGTAATGGATACCTATCTAGTACAGAACAATATTTAGAAATATTACAGTTGGCTTGAAAGCAGATAGGATGTTGATCCAGGGAACTGAGTGCCATTTTGAGTCAGGAAGGAATTGTTTGTACCCATGTGGAGCTTCAATGGAAAAGGCTTCAGTGGGTTTTTTTTTGCCTTCCTCTAGATCAACAGTGGTGATTTGGCATGGGCTAGACTTAATGGACACATGTTATTTTCAGTTTCATCAACTATGTTACTATGATTAAGAATGTACAGCTGCTGTATGTGAGACAACACGTCTTCTATCAACTAGGGATGGGCAAAAATTTTCACCTCAAACTAATATCGGTGAATAATGGCACATCCTGCTTAGAGAATAACTGTAAGCGAAAAGTGTAATTTTTCACTTTTTTGGCCTAGCTCATTCCATTGAAATCAATTGGAACATTGAATTTACACACAATACATAGCAAATGGTATTTTATTTCCCAAAGGCATAATATAAAATAGGTATTAGGGTGCCTGTGTTGGTGGAGGGTGGGGAAACAATTGGTTGAACAGGAAATGTTTTTGGGGTGGTTATATTGACTGGGATTGTGGGGACAGTTAATAAAAAATAAATAAAAGGAGATGCCTTTGTTTGTGGCTGGGGTCTGGGGAAAGAATCAATTGAACAGGGACTGTTAATTAAAAAAATAAAATAAGAAATTGGTAAATAATGTGACAGAGACAGGGACCCCCTGACGTAAGCTGCAACTGGGGCAGGCTGATACTTGAAGGGATAAAGTATATTGTAAGATGATTTGTAGGCCCAAACCCTGAGGAAACATTGATTTGTAGGACTTAGACTTATTAGAGGCACAAGCCCTGGGGAAACATTGATTTGGTGTAGGAAATTACATGTTTGTTATGCTCAAGCCCTAAGAAAACATTGATTTGTAGGACTTAGACTTAATAGAGGCACAAGCCCTGAGGAAACATTGATTAGTTGTAGAAAATTAGACTTGTGTCATGCCCATGCCTTGAGAAACAAAAAACATGCCCTATTGGTCTAGTGCCAACAGTTCATGTTGTGTTGGCCAGTGTCCACTGGCCATTGTCAAATGCCACTGTGTATTTGCGGAATTTGCGACTTCTGTTTTTGTTGCTGCTGAGTTGTTTAAACAGCAGGATTATTAGACAGCTCCAAGGGAATGAGATCAGGAACAGCAGTAACATGGGTGATGAATGATGAAGATTCCACTTGCCACGACTAGCTCCAGTGATGCACCTGAAGCAATAGCAGTGCCAGAACTGGCTCCCACCATTCAGGTATATGTGGAGAAAAGAAGTTAGCCAATAACGCTTCTCCTCCTGCCCCTCCTCCAAAATAATGGATGTGTTAGAATAGAAATTTTTCCACTGAGAGCAGGAACTGTAATGTGCACAGTGTGTGATAAATAAAGGAAGGACTGGGATCAATGGGCACCTCTGGACTCATATCGAACACCTGGCATAACTATAACCTAACACCATGATGCTTAGGGTCCCCAAAGTAAAATCATTCCACCAGAAACCAAGTACTGCTGCTGTCACTATGCCCTTTGTCCACTCCCCACTAAGGACATGTGTCAACTTGCAGACAGTGTAATAATAATGATGAACTCTTCCTGCCACCATGTCAGCATATTCTGTGGGATGTGCAAAAGAAAAAAAAGGAGAAAAAAGGAGGCTCTCCTAATGTAATATCTTCAAATAAAATGAATCCAGAATCACCAACCACCACCAATTGGTATTGTACTCACAAGCACAATGGCTGAGACACCCACATTTGTGTTTCTTAGCTGTAAGGCTCAAGGGATTATATTGTAACTTTCCCCTTTATAGCAGTTTCTCCAAAGCAGTTTCCTTCAGAATATAACCAAGCAGTATATGGAAGTAGAATATGTAAAAGAAGAAAAAAGAAAAGAAGGATTGCCAATAGTATGTTATCCGATATATATATATATATATATATATATATATATATATATATATATATATATATTGATTGAATGTAGCTTTCAGGATACCTTAATAGAAAGAGTCAGATCAAACTCATCAAACACATGTCCACTGTTTATAAGGAGTTTACATATCCTAGTTTTAGATACCAGCTTATCCTCTGTCTCTTCTTTTCTTTACTTGAGTTCCTGGGAAGGGTGGCCAAATGGCCTCTATCTTTGATGTAACCAATACCATGATAAGGATGAATAAGCAAAGGAAGGAATCTTTTTTTTTGAAAACTGGAGGAACAATTTATGCCAAAACTCACAAGAAGAGGGGGATATGTTCCACCAAGGAATTCCAGGTATACCAGGAGAGAGCACAAACAATATTCATGCAATTGGTACTGAATATTTTTACCCTGAGCCAAGAAGAAATATTTATACTGAAAGATGTAGGCTGGTGAAGTCACATCTGCTCAATGTGATAGCACTGTGTAAGGCCTCTGCTGTTGTTTTGCAAAGTCATGATGTGAGCAGATGTGACTTAGCAAAGCAGCAGTGGTGGTCTTATGCAATGCAGAGTCACTCTCAGCAGATATGGCTTTGCCGAGCAGCACCACTGGCCTTGCAGAGTCACATCCACTCATCTCTCACATTGTCAAGAAAGGTTAACCAAAACACCACTCATGCAAAATGTAAAACATGTTTATAAAGAGGGAAAACCTCACCAGTTAGAAAACAGAGTGGGTGCTATAATAAACATATCAGAACCTAGACCACCAGTGCATATAATTCACAAAAGGCAGTTCCCCCCAAAAAAGTTGAAAAGTACCCATCCGATTCCTCTGGCAACAAAGGAATTACAGTTACCATGTAACTAATGTGAATCACTCTTCTTATTCCTATCCCCTAGACCTACATCCCTGGTAAAGCCGAAATCCTAGTAGTGAAAGCGTTTTGATAGGATCATTGATACACTCATCATTTTACCCTATGAGTGCCAGAGAGGTGAGTAAAGCATTGCTCTGCAATGTGTTGCTTATCGCACCGGCACTCAAAGGATAAAGGAGGGGTTGTGCCCATAGTTGTAGCTGCATAGAAAACTATGATATCCCAACATTGCCACACCCGCATTAAACTGCATTTCCAAGAAAAAATTAGCCATTGTTGAACAAAATAGTTAAACCTGTCAAAGGCATGGTGGTATAGGTTGTAGACAGATAGATGGCAGATTCCCAGGGATATGATGGAAAAGACACCTTAGTGCGTGTTGTCAATACCATCAACGCCACTTTGCCACCATATTGCCATACTGGCCCCTTATTGCCCCATTATTGCATGTCCCCTCAGGCTTGGCTACCCCTGTTCTACAGCCATCAATGTTTGGATAATAAAATAACTATCTGATGGAAAGTTTTGCTTTATAAAGTGGTGTGTTAGATATTCTTATTCCAATATGAATGATGTTTGTGTTGATACAATAATTATAGTACTGTACAATTATTGTCTTAACTGTCCAAGGAAACACTACTGTGGTGTTATGTTCAAAAGTGGAGTAATTCTGGGACAAAGTAATTGCGCCAAAGGGAAGAAATAAAAAAGTCTCAAAATTCACATAGATTTTACCCTTTGAGTACTGGAGAAGTATACAATGCATGGATTTGTAATGCGTTGGATACTTCTTTGGCACACCAGGCGATTTAAATGGAACTTTTAAGCCCTTGAATGCTAGAGAGGCTTTTCTAGTTGTACCTTATGGTAATCAGAATTTCCCCACTTTTGATTTGAAAATAAAGCTAATTTATTCTTTCGGTAGCTTAAAGGGATAGTAAAATTTTAAAATAAAAGTAGCTCCAGTTAATCTTATTAGTATTTGGGCCATGGAGAGTGTTATTTCAATACTGTCAGAGTTGCAGTTCAAGATTAATTGAATGATAAAGTAACCCCCTCAGCCCCTGTTACCTAGTGTAAGCCACCTCCCATGTGGTATATGGTCTTAAGACCAGACAGCTAATAGAAAGGGACAATCTTCTTACTGTGAGAACAATGAAAACCCTGCCCCCCTTGACAGGTTTTTCAGGTTTTTCCCTTATGTGAATTATACATTAAGATTGTCCCTCTCTGCAAGACATCTAGACACCACCTTTCTGTTTTGAGGTGAGCAGTGTTACATCAGTAAAAGGGGGGGGATACTTTGTCACTCAATTACTCTTGAACTACAACTCTGACATTATTGAAATAACACTCGCCATGGCACAATTACTATGAAGATTAATTGGAGCTGCTTTTATTTTGAAACATTACTATCCCTTTAACCATGTTTACACAGGGTTACTTGAGATGGCAACCATTAGTTGCCCAGTGAAGATGGAGAGAGATGATTAATGCCTTGAATTCTAGAGAGGCCATTGATGTGTTGTGAAGCAATATATTATTAGTAGAATTATATTATTATTATTATTTTTTTTATGGAGGCATTGTTGCTGTCTATGTATGGCTTCTGTCACTGACAACAGGTCTATATAGACTGCAACATCAAAGCTGACTCCATAAAATGAGCAGGACAAAAACATACTGCACCTAAGATGAACATTTACTATATAATAGTTTTTCAATGTTACATCTCTAAGCTTTAAGATAATATTATAATTTTAGTCAACATAAAAGCTTGATTAATCTAAGATACCTTTTTTAATTAATGGGATCAGTGGTCCGGAACCCAAAGTCTTCTTTGGTCAACTGCATGAAAAATGTTATGCAGCGTGTAAAAATTTACAGTATATGCATTAATTTGTATATTTACAGTAAAATATCTCAGCAACGGGAGCACAGATTTACAAATAGTACTACATAATATCTATATTTCTGTGAAATTTGGTTTAAATGATTTGGCTGTAGACCTGATGAAAATGCTTTGACTGCGTGAAAACTTATAATGGGAAAACACCAGTTTTATGGACACACTCATACTCTTTTTCTAGCAGAGGCATAGATTACCTTGAAGTTCATAAGTTTGTCAAGTGGTTTAGCTAAGGGGTTCTCAACCCGTGCCCTCAGTGGCTACTAACAGGCCAGGACTTAGGAATTCCCCTGCTAGAGCACAAGTGTGTTGATCAGAGGCTCATTCACACTGATTAACTCACCTTTGTTTTCACAAAGAAATCCTCAAATCCTGGTCTGTTAGTGGCCACTGAGGGCACGGGTTGAGAACCACTGGTTTAGCTACTTATTTCTACATAGACAATAATGGAAATCGCTTAGATAAAACTAGTGATACCATATTGTAAACTGCAATGTAATATTGGGTACATTTTCATTGTCTGTGATCAACAGCACTAACTGCTAAAATTCTTTATTTATTCATCAAGCATTACCAACCTTTATAATATATACATATATATGTCAATATGCTATTAAAATTTTAGATGCTAGATATGTTTTCAATACATTATTTTTAAAGGGCTGGAGATCATACAATGAATTATGATTGTAGTATATCAAAGCTCTGTTACAAATGCCTTAAGAGTCTTTGATTTTTGGAGGCCTAGCTGCAAAATCTAATTAAGTCAATGTTAATTTTCTGCTGCCCCGGTTGCTTTAAAAGTGCAGTCTTACTATTTAGAAGCCCAGGAAAGATATGCCAATTCTGTGGTGGGAATGCCATTTGTTGGGATAAGCCACAGGAAGAAAAACATAGTAGCTATTTTACTGAAGAGTGGTGGGCTGAGTAGCAGGAAAAAGAGTTGGTTTATTTTTTTAGAATGTATAGACTATGCAGATTCAAACCTAGCTAATGACTCTAAAGTTAGATACCCTGTTAAATAAATTAAAAATTCTCAGTGATTTTAAAAGTAATGTTTAACTGGGGGTAGGTGGAACTTTCTGCGAAGATTCAGTGGAAAACAGGACTTTCTGTCTTCTGCCTCAAGCAGGAATTCCCAAGAGAATTCCATACAGTGGGAAAGATAACAAATCAACACAAATGTGTACGCATAATGATGTATGGCAGCAACTGGTGCAGGGACAGGAAAAATGATGGAGGAACACATCACCGGATATTTTCGTACTAGGGTTCAGCATATACATTTTGCATGCATTTGCTCTCTGTGGGAATTTCCATGGACAGGAGAAACATAGCTCCATTTCACTAAATTCCAGTGAGGGGGGAATTCAAACTGACACATATTACTACTTTTAACTCCTTGAATGCTAGAGTCGTCAGTGGTAATTTGGGTAATTTTCATTTGATCCTTACAATAAAAATGAATTGGGAATTTTGGTGGAATTGTATTCATCCACTATAATGCATTGGGTGTGTCCCACAATTGCTCTACTTTGACTTTGGTCATACATCCTGTAACTTCTAGGTAATATATATATTTTGTTATGATGCCCGTATACTGTTGGATAACCTAGTATTCCTCATCAATGTGTACAATTTCTTTGCCTTTCTCTATTCTGCATACTTGGAACATACTGTATGTGACACAGGCTGCCATCTGCATTGCAAAGCATTGGATACCCCTTTGGCACTCCAGGGTTTAAGGGCCATAGGGTGCACAATGCATGGCAAGACAGTGTTATACACACCTCTCTGGTCTTCAAATTGTTAACTTCATCATTATCTAAGTCATTAATTCCTATGGCAGTGACACACAGCTTTATCCACTACTTCCCTTTCAATCCTGATAATGTATCTACTATAGATCTACCGTAAGGATGACTGAAAAGTTTCCCCTCAAAATGAAACAGGTAGAAATGGCACTTCCTGTGAATGGAATGGTAAGAATGAATTTTCCCCCACATGGAAAGTTTCCCTTCTTTTCCCACCGGGATAGTATAAAAGGGGTATCGGGTTCCTGCAGAATGTCATTCTGCGTATGTTAGAGAGAGAAAGCAGCTCAATTTCATAGCTAGGGAAGATAGGCTAAGAAAGTGGATTTGGAGTTTAGTTTAGGGAGTCTGCTGGGCAGACAATTTTGTTAGGGGAGCCTGTGGAGAGTGAAGGGAAAAGGAAATTTACCCAAAATACACCAAAACCTTATTTGACTGTGTAAAGTCAGCCAACAGGTGATCCAAGTTTCTTCCTGAGCTGACTTAGCTTCTGTGAATGACAGATATACTCTACAGACTGACACCCGAGAGGCAGACAAATACAATTGACAATGACTCCTACAACAGCCAGTAGAAAAAATTAAGACTGCAGAGACAATGGAAGGGAGAGAATTTCTGTTGACACTAACTGCAGGCAAAAGGGTACAAAAGCACTTGAACTTGCAGTTTACAATATGGTATCACAGGCAGTGTGTTTTTTGTGTACAGTGACAGGTATCAGTTAATAAAAAATAAATATATAAAAAATAGTTTCACTGGTAGGTAACAGAGACAGGGACCCTGACGCTGATGTGATTGAGGCTGACCATGACAGATACCAGTGAAAGATACTCATGATACAGTATTTTGTGAAAGGCAAGACATCATCACACACAAGCACTTCTGTTGTGTACTTTGTTGTTAAAATCCCCAGAAAACATGGGATGGGGTAAAGGAGTAGGAGCAGTTCATGGACGTGTTAGGGGAGCCTATAAATTGACTGCAGCCATTGTTGTTGCATCACCTGACAATTCTTGCCCACTACCCTTATATTACTCTAAGATTTTGGAGGTCTCAAACAATTTCTTTGTACTTTTACTGTAACAAAGTTCCCTACTACTTTGAGGACAGGTGTTTTGGTGCTTGTTTGTCCCACTATCTGTTGCAGCAGGTGGTTCAGCTGCTACACCTTCCTCTATAATGCTATTGCCAGCATCATCAACACCTGAATGCAACTTGTTGTCATCTTCAGTGTTCTTCTTATATTGCTCTTTATTTTTGCTGGCACTGGTGGTGCTGGAACTAGTTTTGCTGGAACCTTGACAAACTGCATCCTCCCTTGTAGTAGAGGGATCATCATTGATTGCACAAGCTGCAGAAACCATTGCTGCAGTCAGTTTTTCACCTACTACTTTACTCTCACATCCCTGCACTGCTCCATCCCTTTCCCCTTCCCCTTGTGCGTTTGCTGGACATTATGCAGCTACAGTGTTTTTTTACTGTATGGTACACAACACAACTGATGCAGCTGTATGATGCCTTGCCTAAGCCCAGTCACCTAATATATTTAGTTCTTTATTCTTATAAATCAACAACTTCTTTCCCCAGACTTACCCACCCAGCACAGAGACATTAACAGCAAAATCAGCAAGCAAATAGGTCCATAGCAGCCTGTGTTTTGCCAATCAGTCACATGGAATTTTGGAGTATTTGGGGTCAACCTCCTTCCTTCCTTCTTCTCCCCAGAGTGCCCCACTGACTATTCTAATACACACTTACACAGAACAAATGTCCTACTAAAAGATTCCCTAATCTAAACTTCAATTCCCCTCTTTGTCTTCTCTAGCTCAAACAAGGTGCTGCTCTCTCCTCTCACAAACACAGAATGGCATTTTATGAGAGCCAGACAGCCTTTTATATGGATGTAGAAAACATTCGTGTGGTGGAGAAAAACTTTTCTTCCCATTGATTTCAATGGGCAAAAAAGGCGGAAAAAAGAGGAAAAATGGCACTTTTCACAGGAAATTATTCGCCAAGCAGAAAGTGCCATTATTCGCCCATTTCAGTTTGAGGTGAAAATTTTCACCCATCCCTGGTGGAGAAGACGCAGCAGGTAATGCTGACGATTATCTTTTTCTTGATAATGATGATGTTAATCTAAAATATATCCCTCCAGCAACCTCTTCTTCTTCTTATACAGATGAAGCTGAGAGGGAGAAAGATGATAACATGCCCAGAAAATTAGCTGAAAGGAAAAATGCTCAGTTTTCCACCACTGAAAAAGAACAATGTGTCTGTGTATAGACTGTTTGAGAAATCAATTGGAAAGTCTGAATCTCAACATGTAAAGATGCCTAAAAATACACAACCACCCTGTCAGTCATCATTAGCGTTGTCACCACTTCACCACTTTACCTGCTGTCAAGTTTTACATTCCTCTCTTGATTTCTCCACTCCAACCCTCAACAGAAGTAGTACTGAGAAGGGAAGTATTGCAGCCATAGAAAGAAAAGGTGAAAACTGTAGCAAAACTTTCCTGTCGAGTGCCAATCCATTAGAAGTATATAACTATTAATGGGCACTCAGGTCAGAATCCTTGGTATTGTGAGTGCCAATCTTTCTCTCTCTTTCCATGTGTGTGTGATTGTGAGTGAAGGAGAGTTGTTGGTAGTTGTGAACGTTGATCTGTCACCTGGAAAATGTACACATTGTTATATCCATGGGATGTTACATTTGGCTTGCCATCTGCCAGAATAGCTGAAACAGAAAATAATGTAACAGCTCTCTTCATGTATTTGGGCTGAATGTAATAAAAAGTTTTGTTTCTCTCTAACATCAGTGTACTAAGTTATGTATGCCAGACAAGGGGACAATCTTGTCACTTTTGGGATGATCCTTTACTAAATTCCTTGCTTAGAGTTCTATACTAAACAAGGTATAGAAAAAATGATCTATATGTACACAATTTTCCTGTGATGCCATGGGGCTGGCGTGCAGAGCTTGCTGTCATTAAAATGCTGGGGGAGTGTCCTCTGGTATACACTGCAGCTCTCATAGACTGCAGTGCTTAACTTTCAGTACTGCCACTGATGTTAGAAACTAATACTCATGGGTCAGCACTGGTAAATATTTATTCTCCCATGTGACCTGTGAATGCTCCTACAGTCAATCAGGGTATGTCTGTAGATTTGAATAGTTTGATAAGGGGAGCACTTGTGGGAGAAGAACTGTCAGCTGTTCTTTTCAGACCACCGGCCTTAAAGGAGAACATTCACATTAGAAAAACCTTTGTCCGTGGGCTTTAGTTAGTACAACTGTATCAGCGTTGGTCTTTTTTTTAAATTTACTTAGCTACTATTGAAGTTATGAAGACTTAAAATCAGGCACTTCCATGTTCTGCAGCACCTTGTATGTGCGGCAAGCACAGTAGCATGGCAAACGGAGCTTGTTGTAATGATAGCCCACATAAATGCCATCACAAAGGAAAGCGTGAACGAGATCCCTGGGGAAGCTCGGAAGGAGGTGGGAAGTTCTGCGCTGTTGTGCCACATATACAGGGTGCCGCGGAAAGCAGAAGTGCCCAATTTTACATCTTCATAACTTCAATAGTACCTAAGTAAATTTAAAAAAATACCAACATTGATCTAGTTGTACTGACAAAAGCCCATGAACAAAAGTTTTTCTAATGTGAATGTTCTCCTTTAATAATCTGGTTGCAAATCAAAATTAGCTCAATTAGTACAAGATGGCTTGCATATGAGCAAACTTGCCTGAAAATATTGCAAATCCATGCAAACACTCATCAGAGTCCAGTTTATTCATTGGTGGAAGATCTGCTCAAAATAACAATAATGTTTTAATCACTGAAAAGTAATTGTTGCTACAATAGTCTTATTCTTTATGCTCCCATAGAGTGTGCAATACACCCATTGATGGGTCAATAGATCCATACAAAAACAAAACATAGGGGTAACCTTGCATACTGAAATGTGTTGAAAACAGTAATCGGTACAGTGCAGTGTAATCAGTAATATATCAATGGATGGTTTACAGGATACACAATCATTTTTTTGAATAAAGTTCTACAGAACTTTGGAGGATATTTATCATAGAATTACAAATCAAAATATTAGCATTTGCATTTTAAACAACTAATTTAGTTGACAGTGAAGGTGATATGGAATTCCCATGACATTTCATATGTGCATGAGAGACAAGACAAAAATGTATGCACTTGAATATTCTGTTCAGTAAAAACTATGTACACTGTGGAGGCCATCAATGGTGGCTGATTGATAAGTTATTGAGAAATGTTAGCCCTTGCAGAATGTTCTTGGGTTTGCAACTCATGCATTGTGGACACCAAAGGGTTCATTGGGGGACAAGTTCATAGAATGTAAAAACCACTACAGTGTGCCAAACCACATCAATTTCCATGTTAACACATATATTATGTGTTGGAGACTATGTAGAGTAAAAATAATTCATTAGCTACATGAGTGGCTCTAGGATGCAAACTTTCAGGCCTGAAGAAGATACCTAGTTGTCTTAAAAGCTTGCATCCTGGAGCCACTCAGTTTGCCAATAAAGATATTTTTACTGTACTAGTCTTCTGTATTTTCTATGGCTAACGAGGTACCACGCTTTCCTCATATTATGTGTTGGCACTTGGCAGCCACTGTCCTGCTGCAGAAGAATGGCAAGAATTTTCTCGAGAAATGCTCTGATAACAGGTTGTACACCAAAGTCTAGTGTCTCTGGAAAATATACTAAGGATGAGTGTCTGCCATGCATGACGCTGCACTACCACATTATATCATGATCTACTCTGGTGTTTGGCTATGCATGCTTCTCTTTACATTGATTAAGTCCTCTAGATCATTGTCCAATCTTTGTGATGTCATCGCTGAAGAGAATGGATCTCTATTTATGCCTCCAGTGGCATTAGGCTTGGTTCCAATTCAGTGGTACTGTGTGATAATAGAGTGGTATTCCTTGGTGTGATGTGATGTTGTGCAAACAAGATCAAATGATTTGGGGTGATGCAGTTGTACTAGTGTCTCACTGGAGATAACCATAGAGCATACTCTATATTGCAAAGGGGTCATGCAATGCAATTCTACAGAGCTGTAGATCATCATGAGCTGTGGTCCAGAGTTGTGAGCCAGTACCTGGTTACCTAGTACTCCAGTTCTCTCATACTACTGAATTACAAAAGGTATATTGTAATTTCATTCTGTATACTATATTATTTTAAAACACTGAACTTAAAATCAATTGTTGCATGGTGGCCTTGGTTTCATGTTGGGAACATTTCTTAAGAAAAATAAAAAAACTGAAATATGATGCTTGAGTAAGTATTCAGCTCCCACATATTAATGTATGTACTCCAGGTTGTTCAGGTTGGTTGGATGTCACTTGTAGACTGCAATTATCAAATAGTGCGACAGATTCTCAATGGTGTTGAGATTAGGACTTTGTCTGGGCCACAATAGGACATTCACCTTTTGTGATTGAAAGGTGAATTTCCTCCCAAGATTCAGTTTTTTTAGTGGACTGATACACATTTGCATGCAGTATTTCCATGTATTTTTCTCTATCCATCTTCAGTGTTAAAAAGATGTCCAGCCCATACTGATGAGAAGC
The DNA here is from genome assembly GCA_037306005.1 of Rhinophrynus dorsalis. Lineage (NCBI taxonomy): Eukaryota > Metazoa > Chordata > Amphibia > Anura > Rhinophrynidae > Rhinophrynus > Rhinophrynus dorsalis. Next base: position 256,650,932 of record CM074723.1, on the reverse strand, counting down.
ATCCCCACAGCATGGACCCTTTTGACCACAAAACCTGTTCCCATATTGCAGCTCAGGCAATCTCATGCTTTTTGGCAAACTCCACATGCGCTTCCTGATAGTACTTTTTGAGTAACGGCTTCTTTCTTGCCATTGTTAAGCAAAGCTCCTGATATTGTTGACTGGGCACCATTACACCACTCCCAGCCTCTGAAATATGTAGCTCCTTCAAAGTGATTGTTGGCCTCTCTGTAGCTTCTCTCACATGTAACATTTTAGTCTGAGCACTGAGCTTTGAGAGATAGCTTTTTCTTGGCAGTGCCTGGGTGTTTGTGATGCATCTTCCACTTCCTAATTGTTTATACTCCTGTGCTTCCTGTGATAACCAACCACTTGGATATTATTTTGTACCCTTTTCCTGATCTATCCATTTGTATTACTTCTGTGGAATGCTCTTTGATCATAATTTTCCTTCAGATCCCCAGCCTAACCAACGATCCTTCAAAAGTGGGGGTTTTATCCTGGAATTGTGACAGCAAGTGCAGTGGTTCACAGATGGAGGTCAGTGGTAAGGTAATTCTGTCCTTGTTCAGATAGTTTCTTTCATCTATGTAAACTGGGAGCTTCCACAGCACATACAATCAATTTCACCTTTCACTTTGATCTATACCTGCTCTTACACATGCACCCAGACAAGTATCACAGTCTCCCCTTGAGGCCTAAGTGATCCTATGCTCTTACGTCTCTATGGTCACGTTACAGGCACTGCCACGGACGCCTGTTTAAGGGCCTATTCTGTTGGGCCTAATTGGGTCCCGCCTCCTTCTGCTTCTTTATAAACCTCATTGAGGCTAGGACTTGTTGCCCTTTCGTGGTGTATCTGTGCATTTCTTCAGTGTTGCTCTCATTTTACCCTTGCTTGGCTGCCGTGTTTTCTAATGATCGATCCTGTGGCTTTGTCTGACTACATGATCTGTGTATGACACTGGCTTGTCCGACTACCCACTCTGTTTTGACATTGGCTGTGGCTGACTTCCCGATTTGACTTTCGACTGTGGCTTGTCTGACTTACGCTCTGTGCTGTCCTTCACTCCAGTCTGACTACCACCTGTCTGAGTTAGTTGTGGGCTCCCTCCATCAGTGTAGTGCAACTGCTACCTCCATGGTAAAGTTGCTGGTTGCCTCTCACTCCCTTGCCTCCATCCTGTGTATCACGGTCCCCCGTGATTCTATGTGTCACTCTCATCTGTGCTGATCCTGGATTGGTTGAGCTGTGTTGGCCCGCCCCTGGTTACCTGTTTTATTCTGGCCACTGGCACCTGTCAGGTGCCCTTTCGTGGTGTTTCTGAGCCAGCGTTGCTGTTGCAGTATTCCAGTATCCTGATCTACCGTGTACCGACTAGGCCTGTCCGACGTTCCTGTGTTCCTGTTCCGTGATTGACCCGGCCTGGCTGACTTCCTGCGTGCGCCTGATCCGGCTTGTCTGCGAATCTCCTACAGCATCCGACCCGGCCTGGCTGACGATCCTTCTCCGTTACTGATCCGGCTTGTCTGCGAATCTCCTACGTGTCCTGACCCGGCCTGGCTGACGACTGACTCCTGCGATTGCCTTTGTTCCTGCTATTCTGACGGACGGTTCCCGTTGTCGCCTCGGCGACATTCTGATACTGCAGTGTGTGACTGAGCCTCCACTTCTCCGTTGCTGAGCCGTTGCTGAGCATTCCATTGTTTGTCTTACGTGTGCTGAGTCCAGACCCTTACTGTGCTGTGTTGTTTTCTGTACATAGATGCTGGTGTTGCCTTATCCAATTACTGCTACTCTTCCACCTATTGCCTCAGCCTGTCATGCTGTTTCTGTGAGCCGGCCGCTTGTCAGCCTCGGTAGTCGGCGGCTCTACCTTGACAGAGCAGTGGTTCCGTTATGCCCGTTGGCGAGCAGTACACAACCCAGTGGTCTCCATTACGCTCATAGGGGGCTATCGACACAAGCAATCACGATACTAGTAGTCTCTGGTTACGCCCGTGGGGGCTATTGGCTCAAGCAATCACGTTACTGGTGGTCTCCGGTTACACCCGTGGGGGCTATTGGCTCAAGCAATCACGATACTAGTAGTCTCCGGTTACACCCGTAGGGGCTATTGGCTCAAGCAATCACGATACTAGTGGTCTCCGGTTATGCCCGTGGGGGCTATTGGCTCAAGTATCACGATACTCTTGGTCTCCGTTACGCCCGTGGGGGCTACCACCTTATCACCTGTAGTTCCCGTTCAGTCACAGCTATATGCTACAGCTTCACACAGTGAATGGACTTGGGTGCTATCATCCAGCACATATCGCTATATGCAGCACCAAGGGCATGCCTAACACCACATTTGAGACTGATTACCAATACTATTAACCTCTTGCTCCCTGTTTTGTGCGTCTATACTTAGTGATTAATTACCTGTTGCACCAGGTATCTCTGCCTTTATTCTGCCTATGCCAGTACTGCCCCAGTGGCGACCCTGCCATTTATTTTGCTTTAATAAAACTCTATTTGTTTTATCTAACCACTGTCTGAGTGTCTGAAAACCGTAACACTGTGCCACTGTATCCGTTGCCTTCTGGGCCTGTTGCATAACCCTCCGCTTTGTAGCTTACGTACAGTATTGCCTTCACACACTTACCGATGTTGTGGCTGGCTACGTTCCACTCTCTTGCCTCCGTCCTTTGCCTACCTAGTAGGCCGGTTCCATGACTCTTTAGGAGTACTAGTTACTCTCTGTCTCACTCCTCCTACCACTCTGTGGTAGAGTTACTACTTCGAGACATCCGTCTGCCTGTCTCATGTCTAGGAGTTTAGCTATCGCTCCAGTGATCAGGTTTCCTGGTGTTTCAGGTTTTCATTTGCTAGGTTGGTTCTGCCCCCATCTATCTCTATAGGCTACTGAGAACCGGTTACAGTTCAGTGTCAATCCTTGGGCACTGTCTGTTACGGTTTAAATGACACTCAGACTCAGGAGATGGAATAAAACACAGTTTTATTGAACAGGTTTAGCAACATTAACCCTCACGGGTCCAGCAGTATAGGTGACACAATACAATGCTGACACAGGACAGGTTATAGCAAAATTACAATGAATACCCACACGGGTCCAGTATATGTATAAACAGACCATACAGTATACTGACACAGGTCAGGTAGAGAACGTGTGAACTTGGACCGAGACAGCCAGGAACGGATTACTATTAGGCCACAGAGCGAGCCGGCAATAATAGTGCGAGGCCCGAGGAACTCCCACTCTGTACAGGGAGTTATAAATAGTGAGGAATGCCCAGTGAAAACGGAGGCCCTGGATATTAGAACTGTCTCTACAATAAAGGAGGACTGAGACAGTATGCCCAGATGAATGCCCAATGGAGACTGCACAGTGATTGACTGGAGACAAATGGCACCTTCCCCAAAGGGGTTAACGAACACCACAACCAACCTAGACTGCCTGATGGTAACGCAGCTAGAGGCGCCTTATGCAACACCAGCCTCAGCAGTAGACAGAACGGAGGGTCGAGTGTACCGTGGTGCACAGGAGTGTCAAATATGGGAATGTCGCCCGCGCGACACAGACTAGACATAAGAGACTCTGAGGCCAACAGGGTAGTCTGGAGACTAAGGCAGACAGCGGAACCCCAAACTGAGGACCGGAAAGGGATTGCAAGTTGCTCCTGGATCAGGAGCAGTAGCCCAACTGGGCCAGTACGTAGAGCAGGAACGAGCCACTAGTCGGTACACCAAACAGGAACGTCAGCCAGGCCGGGTCGGTACACAGAGTAGGGACGTCAGCCAATCCGGGTCGAGACACTGAGCAGGAACGTCAGCCAATCCAAGTCGGTACACAGAACAGGAACGTCAGCCGGGCCGGGTCGGTACACAGGCAGGAACAGATGCAGCAGAGCAGTCAGGCAATCCGGGTCGGTACACAGGCAGGAACAGATCAGCAGAGTCGTAAGGCAATCCAGGTCAGAACACAGGCAGGAACAGATCAGCAGTGTAGACAGGCAATCCGGGTCGGTACACAGAGTTTCACACGGAGAACTGGAACAAGTGCTGACAACGGAAACACCACGAAAGGGCAACAGCGAAGTGACAGGACCCAGAATTTAATGATAAATACTGGGCGGGACAAGGTACTGCAATCAATGAGAATAGCAGTGTGGGAGACTGACAGAATGTCGCCAGGAAGCACGGGAACCGTGATAATGTCCTCACGCCTGTTCCTATTAAGGTTGGGGAAGTGCTTATTCTTGATTATCTTAGCAAACTGGTTAAACTTCACTGTACCTGTGTTGTGTGTATTATTTACACTGGTGTCCGTGACAACAAGTAAAACATGAGTGCTTCCATCATATTGTAATATTGGTATTTTAAATTGCTTTTTTACTTCTAATAAGAAAATGCTTATAATTTTGAATAAGTAATAATTCCAACAGGGCTGATATCATAGGCTTTCCAAAATTAAGTGAATACATTTTTCACAGTAAACAAATAAATCCCACGGGTTGCAATAATGGTGAGTTAAATTGCTTTTTTACTTCTAATAAGAAAATGCTTATAATTTGCAAAAAAAATAACTCCACCATGTCTTTCTAAAATTCCATTTTGCAAATTAAAACCAATCTCAGTAGGCAGTAATACATACACATAATAAATATCTACCGTAATTAAAAAACATTGTGCTATTTGTTTGCATTTGCATATTTATGAAAGCGCCCCCTCCCTTTATTTACAATACATTGCAGTATTTGGACAGTGACTGAAGTTTTGTTGTTTTGGATCTGTGTTCCAGCACATGGAATTTGAAATTAAACAATGACTAAGAGCATAAAGTGCAGACTGTCAGCTTTAATTGTAGGGCATTTCCATCTCTAAACTGTGACCCATTTAGGAACGATAGCCCTTTTTATACAAAAGTAGAACAAAAGTAATTGGACAAATTGCAGTCCAGCTGTTTCTTGGCCAGGTTTGTGCCATTGCATCATTAGTTCAGGCACAAGAGATCTAACAAAAGGTCTAGAGGTAATTCTAGGTGTGGCATTTGCATTCAGAGTCTGTTACAGTTGTTTCTCTCCATGAGTAGCAAAGAAGGGTCAATGTTAGTGAAGCAGACCATCACAACGCTCAAAAATCTGAATAAATCAATCAGATACATAGCGTAACTTTAGGTATGTAAAAACCAACTGTGTTAAATTGCTAATTGCTAAGAAGCAAGAATGCACAGGTGAGCTCAGCAATAGCAAACAATATGTTAGACTATAGATGACAACTGTATTAGATGGCCGAAGAATACTTGCAGTTGTGAAGTAAAACCTCTTTTCATCTGATGAATAGCTCAAGAGACAGGCTGTAGGTATAGAAGTGTCAAAGAGTACCATAAAAGGGAGAGTACACCAGTGTGACCACAGAGGCTTAACCATAAGATGAAAACCACTGGTAATCCTGAAGCCTAGAAAGGCCAGGGTACAGTTTGTAAAAAAGCATTTTAAAAACCTAAGTTCTCAAACAAAGTCTTATTGACAGATGAGTTAAAGATTAACCTGTCATAGAGTGATAGTAAGAGAAAAATGTGGAGAAACAAAGGAACTTAACATGATCCAAAGCATACAACCTCATTTGTGAAACATAATTAAGGTAATGTTATGGCTTGGGCATGTATGTCTAAAAAATTCCTCAGAACAAACAGCAACAGAAGATGGTTATAGTACAGGCCTAGCAGAGCATTGCCAAATAAGAGCTGCAGAATAAGTTGACACTATATAAATAAAGTACCCTGCTGGAGATGTCTATAGGTCAAAGATTTCAGGCAGTCATCAAATAATAATAAAAAAAGTCATTGAAATAATACTTATCAAGACCCAAAGTAAGAATCAAAAGATCTCAGGCAGGAAGAAGCCTTTGGGCGATACACGTTGGGTTCTGTGGGTCTGAGGTAGCATTTCTGAGGCTCCATAATTCCTACCTGAGATCTTTTGATTCTTACTTTGGGTCTTGATAAGTATTATTTCTATGGCTTCAATATTTATCTTTGCACTTTATAACAAGTATTTTTGTAGTACTATGCATATTTTGCACATTAGCTCTTGTTTGCACTATTAGTCATTATTAGGTTATATTTTGGATCCAGACAGTGTTAGATACATATGTTCTTGCTATTTTCTAGACTTCACTCATTTATATATATATTCATTTACTGTCATATGAGTTTGTGAGGTGTCTATGGGAGTCTCATTTGACCCCCTCTTGTGTTTAATTATGTTTTAACATGTGTGCTTATCATGTGATTTTTTTGTACGCAATAAACATAATTATTATTTGTATTGTTGACTTGTGGTTGAGTGCCTCTTTTAAGGGTCTTGTTTGTTTGGGAGTCTTTGTTCTGTATATATTTGTATTTAGCCTCTCCAAAACTAACAGTACCACTTCTGTGGAATTAATCCTCAGGGTGGGGGGATCTGCAAACTGAAGGCATTAAATTGAGTGATTACGTATTAAAAGTTTGACTATTAACACATTTGTTTTTAGATTTCATCATATTAGATGTCCTTTAAGGAAATATGTAAAACTTATTCCAGTGGTTCTCAAATTGTGTTCTGTGGAACCCTAGGGTTCCATGAAGTAGTTCAAGGGGTTCCATGAAGCAAATTTCAGTAGTCGAGTACAGGGGATCAAAGAGAGAAATACAGACAGTATATCTATGTGATTTCCAGTGTATGTGATAACTTTTTGAGTGTCAGAGAGGTATGCATTGCATTGCATTGGATACCTCTCAGGCATTTAATGGTTTAAAAACTGAACCCTGTCATACTGTGCAAGTTTGTCTTTTTTTAACCCTGTAAGTACCAGAGGGTCTTGCAACGCATTGCTTTGCTATGTGTTTCACACCTCTCTGATCCTCAAAGGGATAAAATTCACTCCCTCTAATAGTCAATAAAATAAATGTAAATCACATGTAATTACTTGTTATTGCTTAGCTGATACTATTTAAGGTGCAATTGTGGAAGCCAAAAATATGCAATTAAGGGGCATACTAACTATATAGAAATAAAAATATTCCCACAATTCCCATGGACTTAAACTGGGCTTTAAATGTGTTGGGACCACTCTAGTATCCAAGGGGTTAAAAACCATTCACATTTTCATTTGACCCCTATAGAGAAGTTGGTTTGCTCGAGGCTTGCATATCATACCTTTGATGCCTTTGCTGTAATGTAAACAAACCTAGTAAGGCTAGTCTTTCTTTATAACTAAAATCTTCCAATCCTCTTATTGGTTTTGTTGCATGTTTTTGTACCTTTGTCCAGTTTAATAAAGTATTTTATAAGAACTGGTGTCCAAAGCTGTACTCCATATTCTAGTCATTTACATACATCTAGATGTTTAAAGAGGTAGATTTTTATTCCTGTCCCCTGCATCTACAACTCCTTTTTATAAATATAGTTCCCCATTAGCTTTTGCAGCTGCTGGGAGACAGGTTGAAGTCCCCTGACCTGACTTGGAAGTGCAGGGACCAAACATAAGTGATGGTTTTCAGAAGAATATTTTGAAAGAAGTTAGAAGTACAGCTGATGGCACAAAGGTTAACATTTTATAAATATAAACGCTGGGTAATTTTGATGGCTTATAGAGCAATAAACATAATGCATGACCAAGTAAATGTATTTTTAACTATGCTTTTTATGATAAATATATGCCTATGCCTCTTGTACATAAGATCGCTCCCAGAGTTACAGTAGAGAGGGCCAGGAGAAATACTTATAATAAATAATATATTTTAAAAATAATAATAAGTTCATTTATTTGTACTGTTTTTGAAATGTTTAATAACAAACTGTTGAAAAAATCTAATAGGCAAGTCAAGAATGAAAATGAGAAAACAACTGCAAAAGACAGCACTACAAAGTCTAAAACTTTTGCAAGTATATTAAGAGCAATGAGATAAAGATTGATATTAGCCCACTTAACACAAAGACAGGAAAATTAAATAATTAGTCAGGATAAGGCTATGATTAACAAATTCTTTCTTATATGCAAATGAAGCAACAATAAGTGGTTACTCTACAATGTGCATGGTGAACTGAGAACATAGTTCAAAATAGGTTAAGGTGAACAAAACACCAGGACCAATGGCATATACTTTGGGAGATTACGTCATGATAACAGGACAGGAAGCACAGCCGAAGGTAAAGGGGGTGGTTATTAGGCAGAACAGAGGCAAAAACAAAAGCCAGGAACAGATACTGGTCTAAAAAGAAGTAGTGAGTCAAAACTACTTACTTGTAGATAGGAACAAGATGCTGGGGGAGCCACTAGTTAGCAAACAAACTCTCAAGGCTGCTGTTGAGAGCTGCTAGAGAGGGGAGTGTAGCTACTGAACAATGTTTACTGGAAGTTCAACTTTGCTGCAGCTTCAAGTCATGGGAAACAACAGCTGCAAGGCCAAATAGCCAGGACTTGTTGAGCCGGACTTGGACCAGGATGGTTGTACATGCTTGTTGAAGGAAAGCAGCAGCAGCAAGAGGCTCACACAGGAGATAAATTAGTATTCCACAACAAGGTTGTGGGATCCAAATCAACATCCAAAATCAGGTCAAGAACTAAGCTGAGATCAGGACAGGAGGCAAACAAGCTTGGTTAGAATTCACTTCAAGGCCATACACAGATTATAAGAACCAAGAGATAGAACACTAGCCAGCAATACACTATACATATGCACTGAAGTGCCTGTGAGGCTGCTTATATACGCCTCCGACGGTGTGTCCTGGAAAGAAGACTGGAAGAGAGGTAATATCAGAGATGGAGTAAGTAGTGTGAGTGTCCAGAAAAACAAGCAGTGATGCAAATACTAGCCAAACATGGCTTTATGGATCAGGTTCTTGCAGCTCAGTTCAGTAATAGCAAGGCCATTATATGCAATATTTATTGAATCACTGTCATCAGGCATAATGCCCTGTGATTGGAGGAAAGCAGATGCAGTCACATTTTTTAAAATGTGTACAAGTTCTGAACCTGCAAAAAGATTGACATGTAACTTTGACTTCCATAGTGGATAAGATACTAGAAGGGTTACTAAAGGATAATATTCTGGATTATATGATGATCAATATCATCTTTAGAAAGAGCCATCACTGTTTTATGAAGGATAGATCATGTCAAACTAATTTCTATGAAAGGGTAAGATGTAACTTGGACAAGGATATAACTGTGGATATAGTGTACCTGGATTTTGCTAGCCTATCATACTGTACCTCACAAGAGATTACTTATTACATTGAAAGGGATCAGCTTGGGAAAAATTATCTGTGCATCAATGGAAAACTGGTTAAATGATAGGTGGCGGAGATATGTTGTAAATGGGACATTTTCAAGTTGGTCTAAAGTTGTAAGTGGAGTGTCTTATAGTTCAGTCCTGAATCCACAGCTTTTAAATGTGTTTATTAATGATCTTGATAGCGGTAGTGGAAGGAAATACACACAGAGCATGGTGCTGGAAGATTTGAAAAAACTGAGTGAATGGTAGAAATGTGGCATTAATTGAATGTTATAGATTTGGGTTGCAGCAAGTGTGCTACATATACACTAAATGGGAATCTACCTGGGGAATCCTTGTTAGAGAGGGATTTAGGAGTACTAGTAGACAGACTAAACTGTAAAGCTTTATCAATAGTTCTTTTGTACTATAGAGGTATTCCACTGATGATTCCTGGCCACAAGAAGTCTAAGCATAACTTTGCTGAGGACCTGTTGAAGAATTATAAAAGATGAACCCTGGAGCTTGTGAGTTGTAATAAGCAAAATGTTCTACTATAGCAATAACAACATTTTATTATATCAGTTTTATACCATCTTGCATTGTGTATCCTGTACAGCAACAAATGTTAATGATATATAAAAGGAGATTTGCAGGATTTCTAAAGAAAATTTCAGATGCAGCAATGTCTATTCCACAAAGTAATTGAGGTGAATGACTTTTTAGTTAAGGCAAATTATGCCATATCGCAGATGACTGCAAGTCATTTAAAGCAATTTACTGAGGGCTTATTTATTGCACACTGTTTAATTAATGCTGTTGAAATAGTGAATTCACAGCAAGTTCCAGCCTTTCAGAATATCAGCCTCAGTTACTGAAATAATGAGCAATCTTTCTCGTCATTCTACAAAGGCATTTAAAAGAGGGGGGGGAACAATATGACTCCAAAGATATTTTATAGATAAAAAGTAGAAGATTTCTGGTAGAAACGAACTGTACCAAATAGAACAAATGCACATTTCCATTGATTTAGATGTGACTGTTGACACCATCACTTTAGTTACTCAATCCATGGACCTCTAACCAGCCCCAACCAACAGGAGCTTCAAAAGTTTACTACCTCTGCCTTATACGCTAATGAGGTTTGAAATGCATTGAGAAGCAATGGGTATTTTCATTCCCCATAGTGCATTTGGTTTGATACAGAATTGTTCAATTTTTGCCTACAAAATAAAATAAAGATAAAATGAAGTATTACTATCCCTTTAAGCATCTTCCAGTAGTGGGTGTAACCTTGTTGTACATAGCAAGCAAAGTCTTACAAAATGTAAGTTTTCCATATTACACAATGCTTTGCCTTTAAATATGTTTGAATGATCTATTATTACACATCCCTCTGGTCCTTAAAGGGTTAAGCACATTTTAATTAACCCTTTGAGTACTATAGGGGTATGTAACACCTTATTTTGCAATGCATTGCATACCCCTCTGGCACTCAAAGGGTTACTAATCAAACAGGCCATGTTATGTACTATGACCCTCCAAATTTAACATATTTTAACCATTTGAGTTCTATTGCCTTGAGAACCCCTCTGGCACTGAAACTGTTAGTGAGAATGAGAAACAGTAGGGGGAATAACGGTTGTGAGAATCATTTTTCCCATGCATGTAGCCTAAAACACCGGCAGTTTGTTGCCTATCAGAGCCCAGTGGTTGTCCTGTCACAAGGCATTAAACAGATTTTTGAGTTGAAAGAAGACATTCTTCTATTCATAAATCAAAAGCTAGTGAGTGACAGGCCCTAAAGATGAAACAGTGATGCAGGATTTAGCTTGATGTTACTAGTGGTCACTAGAATGACTTACAGCAGGCTCCCTGGGAGGAATAACATCTTTGTCATTATGTGCTTTATTTATAAATGCAAAGTGGAGCTATTCTGCAGTAAACTAACTTCACTTTAGGGACAGATAAGAAATCCCTATGTTATCCAATACGCTGGATAACTCTCTTGCCCAAAAAGGGTTAGGTAATATATCTGAGACTTCTCTATTATTCCAGGGATTACAAGTTCATCTAATCATTTGAGTCCCAGATAGGTATCCAAAGCAATACCTTTCTGGCACTGAAAGGGTTAAATAAATGGGCATTTGATATATTTGTATCTGCCCCACGTGGCATAATTGGTTTGCTCTAGAACTGATCCAATTTGAGTTTCTACATAAGGCCCTATAGACCATATTTATAAAAGCAAACTGGAGTGATTCCTGAGTAAACCAACTGCACAATAGGTGACAAATACAAATTCCTGTTAAATGAAACTAGACTTTTAACCCCTTGAATGCTAGCGATGTCTCCAAAGCATATGTGTTCATATGTGTTAACCTGGGGTGCTTAAACCAGTCCTCTTAGGATGTGATAAAGAAGTGATAAGTATTGAACAAGTGAATTCAGCAGCTCTTACTTAATAATTAATAGACCATGTGATAATCCACCTCAGCATTTACCGCTAATCTTGACAGAAGACTATTATACAGGTACACTGTGGTGACTTAATAAAGATTGTTGTTTTTATTCATGGACTCCTGCAAATTTTTGGGTGGAAGTGCGTGATATTTTATGATGGTTCATAAAGAAGTGATAAAGCAGAGATGATTTCTCTGGTGATATCACTTTTCTAGTTCCTATGGTATTCTTTGGAGTCTATGCACTACAGTTTTTCAAGTGGGAGAAATTGTAGTGCATTGGCTCCATAAAATAACATAGGACTGGAAAAATGTTATCACTGGAGAAGTCATCTCCACTTCATCACACCTTTATCACACCTTAGTGCATAACTCCCCTCATGTTCTCCAACAGTGTAGGTTTTCAGGATCTCCTCACATGAGCACAGGTGAATCAGTCAGTTCTTCACTCATTCTGAAGAATCCGCCTAAGTTAACAACATTAACTTGAGTTTATCGGAGAAGATATGAAAACTATTATGGGGGGGCAGGTTTGAGAGACTCTGTGTTAGCTGTTTAGGTAAAGATGCTTTTGTTCAAAATATCAGACAGGTTTAACCTTGAGTTCAGGCGTGGAGCATTACAGTCTGCATGTTTGACAAGAATGCCGTAATTCAGTTTAAATGAAAGTGGTATCTGGCCACAGCCAAACTGGCTACAATGCATATTGCACATATACAATTCTAATGTGGTATAATGATGAGCAAATTAACAATTTATTTAGCTTTCTGCCTATCTTCACATGCTTCCAGTGTAATGGCAGAACCAAGCATAATTTAAACTACTAGTGTAAAGGCCCGTGTACACGGGCCAAGGTCCGGGTGATGTTAAGAGGACGGTCCTGCTCTGCGTCCTGCCGCAGACACAGTCATGCACTGTAGAGACTGCCTGAAAGCATAGAATGCTCCCAGCACAGAGCTCCCAGCATTCCGTGCTCCCAGCATTCTGTGCTCCCAGCATTCTCTACTGCACATGACGGCTTCTGACAAACATACCAGCGAATTATTATATAGGATTCCAATGGGAAATTTAAAAGTTGGTAACAGTAAGAGAAGTTTCACAACAGGGGACAAATTTATATCTTCATTGTTTTAAGTGGAACTTCTAAAACCTGGAATGCCAGAGTAATCTCAAATGTATTGCTCTGTACTTATCATGATAAATGTCAATGCAATTACAAGTTTTATGGGAAAATATTATTTTGTAAAGTTGTCATAAATAGTATGCTAGAAAAAGCAGATGATTTAACATACTGATGTTTTTTCAAAACTTCAAAAATTAACACTTATGCAGTCGCCTCATAATATTTACATGTAAGTAACTAATAATATAGATGCAAGAAAATATGTTTGACTTCTCTGAATTAATTTAAAATCCAAGGCCATATTCAGGAAGCTAAAGATGAGCAATTCTAGAACAAGCCAACAGCACCATAGGGAACAATGGAAATGTCTATTGATTTCAATGGGATATTTAACCCCTTGAATGTTAGTGGTTTCCACATACTGCATTACAATAAGTTGGAGGCATTAAAAGCATTCACAGGGTTAAAACTTTAAATACCCCCTAGGGTGCATTTAGATTGCCCCACATTTGCACATGTTTAGCCTTCTGGATACAGCCTAACAGTGTGCAATGTCACTTTCTATTATTTATTTGATATCAGTTTGTTCAAAATTATATTTTGCAGCTGTGTATACAAGGGGATCAATTTATATTAATTATAAACAGCATTTTAATAGAGAATACTACAATTTGTACAATCATTTTGAAAGCATTTTATACAATAAGAAAGAAAGAATGAAAGAAAGAAAGAAAGAAAGAAAGAAAGAAAGAAAGAACGAATTGAAGCCTACCACTATATGCACCCCATGAACTTTGGTTGGGGGAGTAAGGTTATACCTTCTGCCCTTTGGTAACATAGTAATGTTGTTGATGAGGCTGAAAAAAGACATGCGTCCATCAAGTTCAGCCCATGCCAAATCACCGCTGTTGATCCAGAAGACGGCAAAAAAAAAAAAAAAAAAAAATTGAAGCCATATCCAATTAACCATTTCAGTGCCAGAGGGATATCCAACGCCTCTGGCACTGAAAGCTTCAGGCCCCAAGTGGGTAAAAGAATTCCTTCCTGACTCAAAATGGCACTGGCATGCCCTGAAGACTTACATAGAGTTGCCTGGAGCAATTGTAATAATGGCAGGTAGAGGAACAAGGCTGGTGTAGCAGTTAGTGTATATGTGATTCTGTGATCATCTGAATATTAAATCATTTCACATGGTCAGGTTTGATTTCTCTTGGATTAAACTTTTAATAGCACTATAGCCCTGCACCTTCTTGGAAAGCAACATTTTTAGATACAATTATGTGAGATATCTTACCCATTACATTATATCCTAAAAGATGAGTGTGAAATTATGTGTACCAGCCTTGCATCCTAATACATTTAATATTGATATAATGTTAACACCCTTGGATGCATTGGCATGTTTTTTGGAGACCTGTCTAGCAAATAAGGAGTTAACCCTTTGAGTGCCACAGGGGTACGCAACGCATTGCAAAGCAATGTGTTGCGTACCCCTCTGGCACTCAAAGGATTAAAATGTTCCACATGGATTTCCTTTGAAACAAAATGGTTCTGCCATTGCAAACATTTTGACAACAACTGACTACATACACAAAGATTTGAAGCAAATCTGTGTCAAACCGACTTCCCCATGTCCATATTGTTTTAATTGTGGATTTTATTCCTTTAAATTCTAGAGATATATCCATAAAGCAGTCTTTTGGATACCGCTCTAGAATTTAAGGCTACAAAAACCCAATTGAAAAACCCAATCTAAAGGAGCAGTAAACATTATGAAAAAATATGTTATAGGGATTTTTTTGGTGGCGCAACCAAGTCTACTGTCACTGCTTGGAAATATTTTGTCCAAAAAGTATTGCCCTTCAAATGTTTATAGTCAAACTTAAGTGACAAAGCCAGCCGGTGTCCAGAAGCATTTTTAATGCAATCTACGAGATAACTTGAGTCCTAGACTAGAACTCTCCATAGTAAGTTATAGAAACAGTCCCTCCTGGTGCCCATAAGAGAAAAATGCAGTTTAATGTAAAAGAAAAGCCCATATTTTTGAGCTGTAATAACTTTTACAGCAGTGGGTGTGTCCTTGTTTTACTCAGAAGGAGCAGTACTATATCAAAAATTATTACTACTCCTTTAAATCAATGTTAATTTGGGGAATTTTTATTTTTTTCCCCTTCAGCACAGTTAGTTTTCCCCATAATTGCTACATATAGTTTCTGCATACAGCCTTGTAGGTTTTTTATTCAGTACCATGAAAATAGGGCATCCGAGTTGTGAATACAGTTTTGAACTCCAAAGCAGGATTTACAAGCTTTTCAATAGATTACTATCAATAACATTTACTTAACCCTTTAAAAGGATAGTAACTTTTTATTTTGATTAAACATAATATGCAAGTGCATAATAGGCAAAATCAAATGCCTATACATTTTTATTTTTGTTATTATTTTTTTTCTTCACTTTTTTTTTATTTTTATGTCCCTGACAGTAAACTCACTGAATTTCTAAGGGTAAACTGACAGCACCTTAGGGGACAGGTAAACATTTCCATTGATTTAATTGGGTATCTTAACACCTTGAATGGTAGAGTGGTCTACAATGTATTGTGAAGCAATATCTTTGAGTCCTCTCTAGCATTCAAAGAGTTAAAATCCCCATTTAAATCAATGGACCCTGTGTTTAAGTTGGGTTGACCCATAGTCTGACTCACGTCTGCAGTCAGAATGGAGCGTATAGCTGACTCATACCTGCAGTCAGTATAAGGAAGTGTATACTTGACTCACACCTGCAGTCAGTATCAAAGCTAGTCTGCCAGAGCCCCAGGCCCGCAGCAGATAGAGTGTCTGCTAGGTACAGGGGACAATCAAAAGAATAGTCAGACAGAGCCACAAGTCAGCACCAAAGAGGGTAGTCGGAGAAGCCAGGTCATACACAGTTCAGGTAGTCAGCCAGAACCACAGGTCTGAACCAGATTAGGTGTCCACTGTAAGGATAAGACAAAAGAATAGTCAGACAGAGCCACAGGTCAGCACCAGACTGGCTGGAAGACAAGCCAGGTCATACACAGAGCCCAAGGTAATAGAACTGCTTTGAACAACGCAAGTGCAACTGAGTCAGACTCAGGCTGCCCTTTAAACCCCTCCTCAGGAAGTAGGTAGGAGGAGCAGGCTCAGAGGATGGAAGTAGGTAGGCGGAGACTACAGGAAGCATGGTATAAAACAGAGGCCTGCTTCACTCTGAAGCCTAGCGCCTGCAGATGACGCATGGAATGACGCCAAGAGTTGCTGGAAACAAGGTAAGCTGTGATACAGACTTTTTCCTGTACCACTACTTGAAGAAAGTGTCTAGCAATAGATTTGGGAGTTGAGTCTGAGTCCATCTTCAACCCGAAAAGTTCCAACTAGCTCATCGTTGATAATACCAGCCCATACCAGTACCCCTCCTCCACCTTGCTGGCATCTGAGTCTAAGTATAGCTCTGTGACCATTACTGATCCAGCCACGGGCCCACCCATCTGGAAAGTCAAGATCACTCTCATCTCATCAGTCCATAAAACCTTTAAAAAATCTGTCTTCAGATATTTCTTAGCCCAGTCTTGACATTTCAATTTATGTGTCTTGTTCAGTGGTGGTCGGGTTTCAGCCTTCCTTACCATGCCAATGTCTCTGAGCACTGAACATGTAGTACTTCTACACACTCCAGGTAGGTTGCAGTTCTGGAATATGACAGCACTGGAGGATAATGGGTTCCTGGTAGCTTCATGTAAACGAAATGTAAAAGATCCACTCATTTCTAGTAGAAAGTGTTTAAGCTGTATAAGTGGGACACGGGGAATGAGCAATGTCTTATGAATGCATGATTGTTGTGCCAATCCTGAGTGTGTGACAAGAATGGTTACCTCCTTTTGGAAGGAAGGGGCAGTTTCAAATATGAATAATTTGGCTCCCTAATGAAGCAGGCAATGGTGAATATGTAAGTGAAGGGTTTAGTAAATGAGGTGCAAGAAAACTGAACCAGAGCCTAGATGCACTAAAGGTCGAAGAGGGCTACGAATATCAATGTTCTGTCAGAGTAGTGTCGTAGGCACCTCCATAGTATTCACAAAGTGTCCACGACATCACTTCACCAGAATTCCAACAAAAAATACCCACATCGACATCAATCCGACATGCCTTCACCATGTCTATGAATTCGTATTCTTCAAATCGACAATTGCTCATTTCCATATGGAAGCATAATCAGATACATTTGTATGCAAGGGGGTGTGTTGATATTATAATGTAATACTTTGACTCATTCAGTAAACTCTGAAAGCAGCCTCTTCTGTCAGAGTTCACAGTGTCCACTTCACCTGCCTCAGGCTGTCGTAGCTGGGATCTCCCCTGTACTTTCTTATGGAGTAACAGCAGAGACAGCTACGACAGTCTTAACAGCATTCTCTCTGCTTCCCTACCTAGCCAGTAGGGGAACACAGAGAAGGCTTTCAGCACCATGGACAGCATTGAATGCCATAGGGATGTGCATTGCTCACCCCTGTGGCATTGAAAGGGTTAAAAGCCAGTTGCAGTTTGTCCGCTTTAGGTAAACAAAGCACTAGGTATGTTATGTGTTTTTGAATGTGAAAGTAGGGCTTGCTAAGAATAAAAGCAAATAATTGCTCTAATATTGTAACTCTAGTTCACAGAGACTGCCATGTCCTATTTTTTCCTCAGGTAGTACACGCATTGCAATTGTCACTGGTTAGGAGATTCCACACGCAAACAGGATTAGATTGGTCATGTCAGGAAGAGTAAAAGAGGAAAGATAACTTCAGCGCTGTAAATCAAATTGCACCAACAAATTAAATTAAAGAAAACAGGATATAGTTAGTTCAGCCAGAGATTAGATCTGTCACTCGCAGAATCCAAAACCAAATATCAATATTATACCCCGACACACCAATCTATATACCATTAAACTTCTACTTAATAACATGCATGACTCAACATGAGTGTATAGCATGCTCTGCACCCCAATTTCATATATCTGCCCCACTGTGCAATTCATTTGATATGCTGCCTTTGGGTTATTTTGTTCTACATGCTTTATTTTGTATTGTGTATCATTAAATTTTAGATTCCATGGTATTGTCCATTGAGCAGTCAGGGATGATTTTAGAAAGCTGGATAATCCAGTTGTTAATCTTGTTCCTACGACAGTGTTCCACTTCATTGTGTTGTGCTCGGCTCTTCTCCTCACATGTAGTTCTAGGTCCCTCTGACTTCACTGAATATGGATGAGTCCTGGGTGCAATCGACCTCACGGAGAGTCCATGGGAATATTCTGCTTATGGTCTACATATCTGCAACTTTTGAATGTATTATTGATACTATTTGTATGCCTTATTTCTTTTATTAAAAGTAGTTTATATCATTTTGTATAGTCCTATGTATATATATATTTAGTTCTGCACCTTACTGTCATTTTATTTAATTATTTATCTGCTGTGGTGTGTTTTTTGGGTGACCCAGATATTGGTCCGGAACACACACTCCATTGGCAAATGTCTAGTGTTAGTTTTGTTTAGGTTCTTAATAATATTGGACTTCCAACTCTTGTTTCATTATTTATTTATCTACTGTGGTGTGCTTTTCAGTGTGTGCTCCAGATATTGATGCAGAGCGCACACTCCATTGGCACATGTCTAGTATTACTATCATTTTGGTTCAATGTAGTAGCACTCTCCTTTTGTTTTTCTGTTCTTTAATTGGATATACACCCATTATCTTTTAGAGCTGTAGCAGCTTTTTTAGGGAGACATAGAGTGCAATGGTTTATTCATTATAGAGGCTGAGAACCTTTTTATCTCCACCTTGTGTTAGCAGAACATAATAAAGTGTTTTGTGCTTAGGCCTAGTGGCCCCTAGTGGTTCTCAACTCCTTGCTCTCCATGTGCCTAGATGGAATCAGTTGCACCACACCTACAAGACACACATAGGCCGAAATGTATGTCTGTGGTTTGCTGTTCTTCTCCCGCAGAGAGGCTTTGTCTGACATTTTGGAACTGGGCTGTCTGTGGGCAGGACCAGTCTATATAGATATGGAAATTTCCTCTCTGCAGTGGCACATGGGAGTGAAAAACATGACTTGTAGTACCATTAAGAGGCCACTATGCCTCAGAACAAAACACTTTATCTGGTTTGTTTGTGATGGATGCTCGTCACAATAAGTAATTGTTCATACCTCCCAAGTGTCCCTTTTTAGGGGGGTACTGCCCCTCTGAGGCATAAATCACTAGGTCCTTCTTTCCTACACTGGTGTCCCTCTTATAGGAGATCAGACTGCTTGGTGTGTATATGTGTGTCACATTGCTCCAGAGTAATTAAACTCACTTTATATATGTTTTTATAAATTAGTCTGTGCAAATAAAATACTTTAGTCTTGCTCTAAATAATGTATTAATTACATAATGAGAGGTCAATGTGTCATTGCCTTTTTTTTTAATTCTAAGCTCCAGCACCACTCCTGTTCCCAGTACTTCAACTTTTGAAAAGGAAATATGCCCTAGAAATAAGGGTCCTTTTTATGTTTAACAGAAGAATTTACCCAGATAGCTGTCCTTCTTACCACAGTCTACTGCTTTTTGTTTCAGTTTACAAACTGATAAAGTCAAGTGGCCCTTACGAGCCATTGCATATCTTTAAAAACTCATTGTTGTGAGCAATGTAATTATTAGTCATTGAAAGCCTATGGTGCAAATATTTTTGGGCTCCCTAACACAAAAATATGCTCTCAGCAGTTTAATTACAACCTACAGGGCCCTGGGACAGATGGGGCCCTCTTAGATACTGCGTCCCAACACAACTGCACCCTTTTGTAACCCCTGTATTTACTCTTCTGGCTGTGGGGAAATGGGAACTAATGGCAGGTATCATCAGTGATCACTATATATACAAGACACTGGACAATTAATGTTAAAATAGAAAAACAAATAGAAAGCAGAATAAGAGACTCTTATCCCCTTTAATTCCATGGATCCCAGAAAATTCTCCAACTCATCCAAAATGTTAATCCTTTGAGTGCCAGAGTGGTAGTCAACTCTTTGTGATGCAATGCTTTGGATACCTCTCTGGCACTTAAAGGGTTAAAACTGGGACAGACACACTCCAGTGATTCAATAACCGGGATCTAAAAAAACATAAATAAATTGTTCAGAAAGTTCTTCAGTAATATTATGTATTCCTTAGTTTAAAAGCATAAGCTACCCACATAGGGACAAAAAGATTTGTTACAAAAAAAAGAAAATAAACTGAATAAACTAATTTTAAATAAGCAAATATGTTTATATCTTTGAGTATTTTTCAGTACTGTGCAAATCAAATAAGTATTTCTGGCAATGCAAAAAGAAAGAAGAAAATGTTCTAACGTTAATATTTAAAACTTGGATGCTATGGATTGTTCCAACTCATTGCTTTGTTTGGTTTTCAACATCTTTGGCAATGACAGGGAACTAGATTAACCCAAACAGCCACATATATATGTGTGTGTATGTGTTTGTACATATGTTTGAATATGTGTGTGTTTGTGTTTGTATATATGTGTGTGAGTGTGTGTATATGTGTTTGTATATATGAGTGTGTGTGTGTATATATGAGTGTGTGTGTGTGTGTTTCCGCTTCCAACTACACCAGTGAACAGAGTAAGAGAAGCAGGAGAAGCCCCTGTGGGCTACCTGTTAGTCACCATTTAAGTGTTGTTAGACACTAAGGTGTTCCTGAATGCCAATATCACAATGGAGACAGTTGTATATATTTTACCATATCCAGGAATGTTCAGGGTTTGACCCAGAGACTCAGGGTTTAGACCCAAATCTCACTGTCTCTGAATTTGTGTCATTTGTACATACCTCCCAACATTTCAAATTGCCAAAGAGGGACACTTGTGTTTTAGGGGGCGTTGATGGGGGAGTGGCTGGTGGGCCGGACATTATCAGGAATTTTTATGCCATTTCATGACCTATTGATCCCTCCTTGTGTAACCTGATAAATGACTTATAACAAGACCAATGTATTTTATTTACACACACTAATTTATAAACACATACACTGATGTTTAAACAAACAATAATGTGAGTTATATTGCTGTAGAGCAATGTGATACACTTATATACACACCACACAGACTGATCTCCTAAAAAGAGGGACATCAGGGTGGGAAAGAGGGACAGGGGAATTTGGGTCTAAAAGTGGGACTGTCCCTTTTAAAGAGGGACACTTGGGAGGTATGTTTGTACCAGAAAGGCAAGGGAGATGTCCTGCTTGTCATGTTTGGGTGTAGGCACTGAAATGAAACATGTTAAATGTTCCTTGAAGACCAACTGGAGAACCTCTGACTTAGAGCAAGCAGACACATATCACATAAAATCTATTTAATGGGACGCTTTAAGGATCAGCTCATTTTGAAAGTTTCCAGATATGATTATTGCTGATTCTAGACATATGAAACATTACATTAATTTATACTTTTCTGCATGGAAAAAGATGATACATAAAATATACAATTCCATTTTTATGCTACAGAATATTTGTAATCAATCAATCAAAGTTATAAGAGTAAGAAAGTCCTTTAAAATAGAACTGGAGTAATTTTGGGACAAATCAGGTTGCACCATGGGAAGGAATACAGATTCCCCAGATGTCCGTTGATTTAACACTTCGAGTGAGCAGCGAGGTATATTAAATGAAGTTTTTAATCCCTTGAATGCTAAGGTGACCTCCAATACATTGCAAGCAATGCAATAAAGATTACTCTAGCATTTATGGGGTTAAAAGCCCCTTTTACATCAATAGCATTTTCCATGTGTCCCCTGTAATACAGTTGGTTTGCTCTTGAATTGCAACTCTTTCGCTTGCTGAGTACATATTAATGCTTAGAAGATATAATCTTGCTGTTAAAAAAACCTTGAAATCAAGTGCATAAGTTTGAAATGTTAATTGATAGGTCTCAATAATAATACACTTAGAGAACATACAGAGTCCATTCGACCTTCTTCCCAGACATCCCTATTTTAATTACAAGGTTGTTCTTGGTCCTACATAGAGGTGGTAATTTAGAAAGTAAGGACACATGCTAGTGTCAAGAAGACTACAAAAGCAATAGACAAAGTGGCACATTCTAAGACAGAGTACTCGGTAGGGCATTCTAGGATTTATAGAAATTACTTTTATCCAAAGGATGCAAATCTAATAGACTAATGAACTACAGTGTAATGCAGAGTTTATTTATCAGAAATACTTCAAGGACAGCAGCACATCTACCTATCGTGATAGATCTCTTATTGACGTCTCATTAAGGCAGATGTACTAAGGATGATTGAAGGAGTGTGACAAAGAGATGATAAAGTGGAGATGACTTTTCTAATTTCTATGTTATTTTATGGAGCCTACGCACTAAAATCTCTCAATCTTAGTGTGTAGGCTCATAGAATAACAAGGAAGTGGTATCACTGGAGAAGTCATCTACATTATATCACACCTTATTGCATAACCTCCCTTGAGATATTCTGGAGAAAATTAACTGCACTATAGGGGACATGTAAAAATTCCCATTGGTATATGTGTAGCATTTTTTAACCTCTTGATTGCTTGATAGACATCTCTAGTATTCAAGGAATTAAAAGCTCTATTGAAATAAATGGGAATTTGGAGATTTTTATTTGTCCTCTGTGGCACAGTTGGCTTTGCTCCAGAATTGCTCTACTACTTTTTAGTACATGTGTCACAGCCCTTTGAGTGCCAGAGCTCACTCAAAGGGTTAACAAGTAAGAACACAGAGAGGCTGATGTAGTAAAACCAACTGGAGGAATTCTAGCGCAAACCAACTGCACCATAAGACGCAAGTAAAACATTCTAGTTGATTTAAATGGAGCGTTTTAACTCCTTGAATGCTAGAGAAGTCCCAATGCATTCCACAGAAGTCCTTCTTAGCTTTCAAGGAGTTAAAAGCAGTGCTTGCTCTAAAATGAGCAAAATATAGTTAACATGCACTGAAAGAGTTAAAATTTAAATTAAAGTTGGGCAGGGTTGCATGGTACATCTGCCATTCCTCTTTAAAACTTTCAGGGCTAGATCAATGACCTTATAGGGGACATTGGTTAAGAGCCCATCTGGCACACAAGGGTGTAATCAATGAGGGTACTGGGGAATTTACATGTTCGCTACAGTGCCTTTGGTTTGTTCCAGAATTTTTCCAATACTTCTAAGTACATCAGCCTCAATAAGTAAGAACACACAGCCTTAACAGGCTGAGAAACAGAATGTCCTATTACCACAGATTGTTGGATAAAATAATAATTTTATTATCTAGGATTAAATATGAAGACTTCTCTCATTACTTATATGCCATTAATGAAAAACCCTGAAAATACTGATTTCATTTTTTTTCTGGCTTACCTGCAAATTGAAAAAATACATATTTGCATACAGCACCCTTGATATGTTAATCCAGATAATGAATGATGACATTCCTCTTACAAGGGAGACTCGGGACTGTGCTCATTAAGGAAAACAAAATCTTCCACTCATGAAGCAGATCTCCTTATCTGCAGTCATTACCCTGAAACATTTCCAGATTGTCTCAAACAGCATCAGTGCTGGCTTTGCTTCCTGCTCAGACAAACACATGCAGAGCTGACAACCTGATTCTGTTCCACAGCCAGCAATAATGACTTAAAGCGCTCCACCTACAGGGAAACCAGATGTAATATGTCTCTGAGGAACAGGCATAGCAATTGCAGTGTTTTGTGTGTAATATATGTAATATATGTAATATATATATATATATATATACACACAGTGGATATAAAAAGTCTACACACCCCTGTTAAAATGCCAGGTTTTTGTGATGTTAAAGAATAAGACAAAGATAAATCCTGTCAGAATTTTTTCCACCTTTAATGTGACCTATAACATGAACAATTCAATTGCAAAACAAACTGTAATTGTTGAGGGGAAAAAATAAAAAACTCACAATGACCTGGTTGCATAGGTGTGCACACCCTTAAAGGGATAGTAATGTTTCATAATAAAAGTAGCTCTAATTAATCATAGTAGTATTTGGACTTTGGAGAGTGTTATTTCAGTACTGTCAGAGTTAGTTCAAGAGTAATTCAATGACATAGTGTCCCCCTCCCTCCCCTTTTACTGATGTAACACTGCTCAACCAGATCAGAAGGGAGGTGACCAGGTAGACTGCAGAGAGGGACAATCTTCAATTAAGATAAGGGAAAAAGCTGAAAAGCTTGTCAAGGGGGGCAGGGCTTTCATTGTTCTCATAGGAAGAATATTGTCCCTTGCTGTTATCTGTCTGGTCTATGGACTGCATTCCACATCAGAGAAGAGATTGCTTACACTAGGTAAAAGGGGCGGGAGGGGGAAACTTTGCTTGTGAATATCTCTCAAACCATAAAGGTTTGAGAGATAAGACTTATATTGTTCTTCATGTTTTTTTAATGCCTACAAAATAAAATAAAGATAAAACAAAGTATTACTATCCCATTAAACTAATACTTTGTTGAAGCACCTTTTGATTTTAGTACAGCAATCAGTCTTTTTGAGTAGGAGTTTATTAGCATGGCACATCTTGACGTGGCAATATTTGCCCACTCTTCTTTGCAAAAGTGCTCCAAATCTGTCAGAATGCGAGGACATCTCCTGTGCACAGCCCTCTTCAGATCACCCCACAGATGTTCAATTGAATTCAGGTCTGGGCTCTGGCTGGGCCATTCCAAAATGTTAATCTTCTTCTGGTGAAGCCATGGTTTTGTGGATTTGGATGTGTGCTTTGGGTGGTTGTCATGCTGGAAGGTGAACTTCCTCTTCATCTTCAGCTTTCTAACTGACACCTGAAGGTTTTGTGCCAAAATTGCCTGGTATTTGGAACTGTTCATAATTCCTTCCACCCTGATTAAGGCCCTGGTTCCAGCTGAGCAAAAACAGCCCAAAACATGATGCTGCCACCACCATGCTTCACTGTGGGTATAGTGTTCTTTGGGTGATGTGCAGAGTTGTTTTTGTGCCAAACATACCTTTTGGAATTATAGCCAAAAAAATTCAACCTTGTTTTCATCAGACTATAACACATTTTCCCACATGCTTTTGGGGGACTTGATGTTTGTTATTGCAAACTTCAGCCTGGCTTGGATGTTTTTCTTTGTAAGAAAAGACCTCCGTATTGCCACCCTACCCCATTGCCCATTCATACGAAGAATACGGGAGATTGTTGTCACATGTAGCACACAGCCAGTACTAGCCAGAAATTCCTGCAGTTCCTTTAATGTTGCAGTAGGCCTCTTGGAAGCCTCCTTGACCAGTTTTCTTCTCATCAGTTTTGGAAGGACGTCCAGTTCTTGGTAATGTCTCTGTTATGCCATATTTTCTCCACTTGATGATGACTGTCTTCACTGTGTTCCATGGTATATCTAATGCTTTGGAAATTCTTTTGTACCCTTCTCCTGACTGATATCTTTCAACAATGAGATCCCTCTGCTTTGGAAGCTCTCTGCAGACCATGGCTTTTGCTCTGAGATGCAACTAAGCAAATGTCAGGAAAATCCTATTAGAACGGCTGAACTTTATTGGAGTCACTTTAAATGATGGCAGTTGTGTAATGACTTCTATTTAACATGAGATTGAATGTGACTTGTTAATTCTAAACACAGCCACATCCCCAGTTATAAGAGGGTGTGCACACATATGCAACCAGGTTATTGTGAGTTTTTTATTTTTTAATTTTCCCCCTCAAAGATTTCAGTTTGTTTTACAATTGAAATATTCACATTATAGATCACATTAAAGGTGGAAAAAGTTCTGACGTGATTTATCTTTGTCTTATTCTTTAACATCACAAAAACCTGGCATTTTAACAGGGGTGTGTAGACTTTTTATATCCACTGTATATATTTGTAGTCAGGGCCTCCAGTGCCCATGTTGATACCTGAGTAGTGGGTCTTATATGGCAGAAACCCCCAGGTCTCTGAGACCTGGGATGATGACCAGGCGGCCAACCTGATTAGAGGGTTGGCTTAGTGTAATATATAAAAAACAGGTGTGGAGGGGGGACCGGAAGCAACGGCTCGCCGGATGTGAGGAAGCCGCTGGGGTTAATACCCTGCGGCCACTCCCACAAATTCAGGCAGGCCTTCCACTTGTTGTCAGGGCCTCCGGTCCCATGTTGATACCTGAGTAGTGAGTCTTATATGGCAGAAACCCCCAGATCCCCGAGACCTGGGGTGATGACGAGGCAGCCAACATGATTAGAGGCCAAAAAAGGAAAGACACAGATTATGCATTTGAAAATTTATTGACGTTTAACTGGACAATTTAGTTTTTAATTTCAAGATGCGGATTGGGTATATATCTGGTGAAGAACTGGGATTTCCACCTTCCTAAACGCTGAATAATGTGAGGTGGAACGTTATTTTTAGAGGCTGCTGAAGCAGCTCCTATTCTAAAAGAATGACCAGCAAACTCCATTGGGTTTAAAGCCAGGTGGGCTAGAAGTAACCTGGTCAATTTGATAATGGTCTTAATTTGGAGCTGTCCGTTAAGAGTAGTCAACAATGGACTGTCACCTAGCTGATCAGAAAGGAGACTAGACAGTCTCTGAAGGGTTTGGTAAGGACAATGATCATCGTTCGTGGGGAAGAATTTAATAATCACTCCTTCACCTCTTTGGTCTGTTTTAGAGTGTGAAAGATGTAGGTTAAAATATTCTGCATCATCAGATAAGTACCCTTTTTTAGAAAGGTTTGTTGACCGGGGAGGCCAAAAATTCACCTGGCCTCAAAAACCTGAAAAACCCAAAACATATGGCTGCTAATAAAATACAATTGATATTAGGATCAGAAGATCCTGCTTTCAAAGTTTCGTAAAGTTTACAAAATAATTTGATTTGATAGGATGCAAACAGGGAAGGTGAGTGTCATTGCATTTGAGTTAGATGGTGTTGTATCCTGGCAAAATATAACTTGATAGTAAATGGAGATAACTTAAGGGACTGGTGATAATAAGCCCCGAAACTGGAACTGAGTAATGGCAGGGTGATTTAGGGAGAGCAAGTAAATGATGCAGAGTGGACCATGCTTGCTGTAGATTTTGAAAGTACTTGGAGCCAGACCACGTAGCATTATATTTTTCGCTTCTGACAGGAAGTAATTCATTTCAGAACTAGCTCTTGCAGTGGCGCGGGAGATAGAGGATTGTTGTTGGCTGACGGCATCAGTCTGAAGAATCCTGGAAATGAAAACGAGATAGTGCGTCAGCTGCTCAGTTGCAAGAACCTGGGAGAAAATAGCTATGAATGCTAAATTTATAATACAGAGACAACCAGGTCAGTTTGCGTAGGAACTTCATAATGTACTGGGATGAAGATCTACCTTTAATAAGCATTAAACTTGTAGCTGGATTATCAGTTTTGAAAGTCACCGTCTCCCCCGTCCACAAGTGACCCCATAGTACCGCTGCTGAAACTATAGGATATAGTTCTAACAAGGCAGATGTATGAAGGAATTCTGGAAGGCTTAGAATTTCTGAGGGTCAAGGAGCTGCAAACCATTTGGAATTAAAAATTGCTGCATATCCTGGGAAGCTGATGAGTCTGAAAAAAACACTGGAGAAGAATTAGTCATAGGCCGAGGAAATAGGGAGTAGCCATTCCAGTGGTTAAGAAATGAAGACCACATAGACAGATCAGATCTTGCAGATTCATCTATGTGAATAGGAGTGAACTCATCATGGGCCATAGGAAGTAGAGAGAGGAGGTGGGAGATAAAGGATCTCCCTTGATGAATGATGCGTGTGGTGAAATTTAAATGACCTAACAAGGACTGTAATTCCTTCTTGGTACATGATGGATGGATAAGTAATTCTTGAATTATGGTTTGAATTCTTTCTAATTTGTCAGTTGGCAGATAGGCTTCCATCTTGACTGAGTCGAGGCAGATTCCTAGAAACTGAACAGAGGTAGCAGGGCCGGAGATTTTCTTGGGAGCAATGGGGACCCTTAACTCCTGAAAAACTGACAAATGATTGGCCATACCGGCTGGGTGCTCTGTAGGAGACTCTATGATTAGGAAGTCATCCAAACAGTGAATGTCATTTGAGCAGTGAACATGAGAACAGATGTCAAACAGTCAAACAGTTTGGGACTGCTTTTGAGACCGAATGGTAACCTCACTGCGAAGTAGTACAATTCACGTCATTTCATGGCCTGCAGATGCCATAGCGAAGGGTGAACCGGAAGGAGCTTGAAGGCATCTTCTATATCGATTTTGGATAACCAGCAACCTTCTCCTGCCATTATCATTAGGATCATGGCATTGTTGATGGAATGGTATTTGAGGCGAAATTCTTCAGAAGGAATCAGAGAATTAATACTTGGTTGCCGGGACGCATGAGGGGCTGAGAAATCCACTATCAGGCATTTTTTAAGAGAGAATTTTATGGTGGCGATGCCCAGTGGATTAGCTCTCCATACTGGAAAAGGGGGTGACTCAAATGGGCCGATGATGAAGCCCTTATCTATCACTGACTGGAGGAGCGTGTCACCAATTCTGGCTCTAGAAGTGAAGATTGTAAGTTAGGGAGGTCTAATAAGACTGAAGGGCAAGCCAAGATACCTGTGTGGAAACCCTCTTTGAAACCTGATATGACAAAATTAGTTAATGAGCGGTCTGGATGAGATGCAAGAAGAGACCGCAACAGACTGATATTAACTGAAGTTAGTCATTTATTGTGCCTCGGATTCCTCGGGCAAATAGCACAGGAATGAGACCTACTGCAGAGATAGCAAACATGAGCCATACAACATGCACTGAAGAAACATCCCCTAGCATTAAAGTTGTTACAAATAGGAGCATCTCCTAAATAATGTATCTTCTGGCCTAGTTTATCAACAGACTGTGGGGGGAGATGGGCATGTCTAGGGGGGAGCTGGTGCTGAAGCTACTGCCGAGGAGGTTGAAGGACCACTAGCATCAGCCATTGGGCAAAGATTTTGAATATGATTTGCAGACTTGCAGAGCTGAAAAACTGGGGCTTGGATGCCGGCGAAGTCCCTGCAAAAGAGCTCATTATCCAGCAAGCTCCAATCCATCTGGAAATTAAATTGAGCCAAGGCAGCAGCTGCATTGGCTGAAAAAGCCCGGTGGTAATCATAGAAGTGAAAACCTCCATACCTGTACCCTAGATCTACTATAAGGTACAGGTATTGGTCTAATTTCTGCCTACGAAAAGGGAAGGCAGAACAAAGAACATCTCTAAATACACTAAAAGCCAAGACAAATTCAGAAATAGACAATTTTTTAGACACAGTAGGGTCTTTGGATTTCAGTGTGACTGAAACGTCACCACAGTTGATGGTGTGGTTTTCAGTCAGATCTTGTGTTGAGATAAGCAGGAAGATTAGAATAATCTCTCTACCTTCCGGAATATCCTTCCTGAGATGGGCAGGAATCATATGGGCTGGGGTAATTTGCAGATGAGACAGAAAGGTAGGTTTACCTTGTGGAGGATTAGGCTGATGAGGGGGCTGCCCTTCAGGTGAGAACCTGGAATTATTCTTCAGAGCCCGGATCCTATTCTTCATGTCTGACATCGAGGAGGAATGTTAGACAACATTTGCGTCATATGATTCAGCTGCACTGAATAATCTATAGAATGCTGTGAAGCAGGAGTAGGGGAAGGGGTGTGGGCCTGGGATGGGAACAGCAGTCTGAATAATTCCGCCTTCCTAGCAGTAGCTGGGTATGGGATGTGGCACTGCAATAATTTGGCCGTTATCTTAGAAATAGTCCAGTCTCTAAAAGAGGGCTGAATGAAAGGGGCCTGAGCCTGTGGGGGGGACTAGTGTTCCTGGGGGTAGCTGGTTCTTCGTCCAGAATTAACTCCAGTTCCACCGATCCTTATGCTGCTGATTCTTCCATCCTATCAAGAAAAATACATCATTAATAACAATACCTATTGCCATGTGGATGTCAGTAAAACATGCAGTGAGGAATACTTACGGAGGATGGAGTCCTAATGAATAATCCCATTCCCCTCTCAGCCCATTCTGCCTCGAAAACAACATAATTAAGGCGTGAATTAGACCTGAGGGAGATGAATCTGTCACCGATGGACCCATGAACCATGTTCCTGGTGGCTGTCTAAACTGAGAATAAAACCTATCCCCAGGTCTGCAACTGAACTGTTTGGCGGGGAGATAAGTCTCCTTCCCAGATGTAGCCTAGGTGCTCCATGAACCATGCTTGGCCATAGCCAATGCTGTGAAAATGTAAACATGTTAGGCTTGCTAAACTAAAAGGACCCTTGCCCCCAGCGATTGAGAGGAATCCAATACTCTAAGTACCTTATATGATCTAATACCTTGACGGCCTCATTAATTAAGGTAAGTGGGGTAAAAGATATGGATTAATAATTAATTAGATTCCTTACCCTCAGTGATTGAGAGGAACCTAATACCCTACCACCTTGTCAGCCTCAGCTATTGAGGTAGGCGATGCCTTTGACCTCTTGACGGGAGGTAAGGTATAAAAAGGAGAAATTGAAAAATTGCTAAACTGGCAAAGAAGAATGGCTCTGAGATTCTACTAATAGGTTCTTATACTTACACCTTGCCGGCCTCAGCGATTGAGGTAGGTGGAACCTTCAGCCTCTTAATACTTAATCACCTTGTCGGCCTCAGAGATTGAGGTAGGTAAAACCTTTGGCCTCTTGACGAGAGGTAAGGTATGAAAACTACTAAACAGACCACTGACTATCCTGCCATATGTAACACATTAACTAATAAAAATTTTAACATGACAAGTAGAAACAAAAATTGACATGATGGTGACGTGGAACAAGAGGAACTGGGAAACATGCTGATTGAAATATGATTCAATACTGGTAGATGCATAGGACGTACAGCTGAGTGCTGTGAGGGGTGAATTGGATGGTGCTGAAGTGTCCGTATGGTTAGGTATAGAATTATAGTGAAACATATCTATTTACCTTATTAATTAGGAGTAAAATTCTAAGAAAAAGCAGGAAAAGCCTGAAGAGATTTGAACTGAAGTAGTATGTTGGTCTTGTAGAGGTAATGACAGGCTTGAGGAAGAGTGAACTATTACCCAAAGACCCTTTTAATCTGTAGGCAGAGACAGTTGAACATATAGCAGAAGGAATTAGTTTAGAATGTAAAATTCAGTTCTTGCCAAACTACGGAGAATAAAATGCAATACGTGGAGCCCAGTTCCTAGATCCTCCTAACCCTGGAGGTATGGAATATGAGTAATATAAGTATATAAGTATAGATATACCAGGATTAGAGCAGCCGGGGGTGGACCAGATGACTAGTGTTGATACTGCAGACCTGGCTTCATAACTGGAAGGTACATATAATGAGAAGAAACTAATATAAAATTAAAATACTTCGATTACAGGGCAACGTGCAGTAATTATGGCTCAATAAAAATAAGCATGCGCTATACAACCTGCATCTTATAGCGAGGACCAAATGACTTAACTAGAGTATGCTGAGATATCTTTTACAACAGGCGTCCTGTAATATTGAGAGTATGAGCTAATGAACATCTACAAATTGTAAAATAAACAAACGTGTGACTAGAATAAGCGGATCCTAGCAGGTACAGTTACAATCGCATGAGTGCTCTGGCGCAAGGATAGGCTGCTCCATCCCATACCTGTACCAATTCTTTATAGTAAATAATTCACATAATTTTGTTATACAGACTATTAGAACTAATCAGAACAAAAGAAAACTTGAAACTATAGCATAGTTCAGCTTCACCTGAATGTCAAGTGTTCTTCTATTCAGATGTATACTGTAATTATGTTACTCTGCTGCTTAGTCTAGCTTGTATGACTAGGAGAACACGTGTGATTAGAATTATGTGTGAGCACCCTTGAAGTCAAAATATCCTTATAACCTGGTGTAGTTCGTGTGAGGGAAGATAAGTATAACCAGTCACCTGAAAATAGCGACTCAATGCAAGCCGATGCTTCCGGGTCGAGTAGTGATGATGTGACTAGGCGACTGCTGGCCGAATCGGGAGTACCTGAAGGTGCCAGATATGCAAGGCAAGGAGGGTTAACAGCAAGTATTCCTAGATAAACGATTTAGAGAAAAGAAATAAAGACTACCGACCGTTTTGATGATCTGATGTAGCTTAACGATACCTTCCCTTCATGTGAGTGAGGGACCAGAAGCAACGGCTCGCTGGATGTGAAGAAGCTGCTGGGTTTAATTCCCTGCAGCCCCTCCCACAAATTCAGGCAAGCCTTCCACATTTATATACATACATATGTAACCAGCTAGCACTCACATATCCCTCTATAATATATTCACTCTATCCGGGTGCTGTGTAAGCAGTTCATCTGTGCTAAAGTAGAAAAAAACGCACTCACAGTTCTCTTGTATCAAAAAAAAATATTATATATTTTTATCCTCTTGAGTGCAGAGCAATGCTTATGTACCTCTCTGGCACTCAAATGGTTAAAATTCCACCATTTTTAGAAAAACAGCAACACAGCAGCAATGTTTCAGTCACATGAAGAAAAAAAAAATTTCCTGGAAGAATATGTTGATATTTATCTCGTTTTCAAGTATGTTCTGGAGTACTTGAGTTGCATTTTTACAAAAAAGAAAATATTATATCTCTATAAACACACAAACATACATATTTAACATGTATATTTAGCTACATATTGTTTTTAGCCATAAAGGAGCAGTTATTTTTAAAGATTTTAGACTGGGAAAAGATCTGATTTTTTTTCAGCCAGGTTATTCCAGACTTTCGGAGCTCTGAAGGAGAAGGCAGATTGAGCAGCTTGTAGTGTGGTATACTCAGTGAGTTGTTAGTACTAGGCACAGGTAGCTGACCTGTCCTGCTCATACTACTGCCCTCTTCTTCCTCTGCCGTGACACTATTTTCCCCAAGATCCCTAGGGGTGATGTAGAGGGACTGGCCATCATTGGGTCTGGGGAATCAGGGAATTCAAACCATTCAGTGCTGGTAGTGGTCACTTCCTCCTCCTCCTCAGATTCACTGAACGCACAATGGTTCTTCCAGCTCCTCCTTTTACTTGTATTTTGGGTGCTCATAATGACAGCAAACACTATGAGCCTCTCCAGTCTCAATTTTGCAAATAAAATCATAGCACATCAGCCTAGTACCTTCACTCTCTCATTTTAGTTGCTTGTATTGTGTTTAATGTCCTGGAAACATCACCTTTTTATAGCAAAAATGGGAAGAACATGTAAGTAAAGTTGGGAAAATTTGGTAGCCATTGAAAAAATAGAGACTATTTTTTGGCAATGGTCGAAAACAGCAAAGATTTTAATGGCATTATTTAAAGCGGATTTTCCCCCAAAAAAACAGACAACCACAGGGTTTTCGCTGATTTTTTATATATAGGAAAACAACATGACCTTTTGCCCACCCCTAGTCACAATGACATAATGTGGAGATCCCTAAAAGCTGAGGAGTTCAAATTTTCCTACTATTAAGGAACTACAACATCATGCCTGTCAGCAGAGGTAGGGATACAAGCATTGTGTGGTTGTTGCATGCGAGTGTTGGTGTGCTCAAGCTGCTATGCATGTGGTCACTGTATGGGTGGTTGGTGTAACTATGATAGCAAAGATAAAAGGATGTATGTGCTAACACGCCAATTCAAAGTACCTAATCAAAAATGCCAAGGCAGCATGGATCCATCAGTAGTGTCCAGGTGCTTAGACACCTTGGTTCTCCGTCAACCAGAATACTTCAATGCAAAGGAAAATTAATGCATCCGCACAAATAGGCCTCCAAAATTGACAAACGCATTTTGACTAACATTTTCATAGAGATTGTAAAAATGTTCTAAACATTGTTCGATGACTTAATTAATTACCGCATGACATAAAAACAAACATCTAAAAGCACACATTACCTGAAATTAGATATTCAACTGAGGTCAATTGCCTTTCTAACCCTAACCCAATGTGCACAAATGTTTCCAGAAGATGGTGTTAAAGGAAAATAATAGGTCTTTTTTCAACTTTCCACCGCTAAAATGTTTGAAAAGTATGGATTTTGTACTGTAATCATTAGCTACTGCTAAAGTGATTATGTGGCTACCAGTGGAACAAGGCTAGTGAAGCAAATAGTGCATGTATGGTTTGATAACTACCAGAGGAAGCAGATAGTATGTGGTTCTATGGGTACCAGCGGGCTGTAGAACAAGTCTAGCATGTACAAGATGTGTGGTTCTATGGATCTATGGGTACCAATGGGCTGTAGAACAAGGCTGGGATGTACAAGATGTGTGGTTCTGTTGTTACCAGTGGGGCAAATCTGGGATGTTAGAGAATGTATGTGGACAGAAGAACAAGGCTGGGGAAGCAAATTATGCACATATTTGAGTGCTAGAGGAGTATCCAATGTGTTGCAAAGCACCCACTTCTGCCATACATGCCCTATACTTTGTTTAGGGCAAAATGATCACCCAGCCGATAGAGCTGTGCAATCAATTGTGGCAAATCACTTCATGTGCACCTTGGGTTGAACATATCTATATAACTCAGCATTCAGTGTATTTTGACTTTAAGAAACATCTTAATAGGTGTTTGGGTGGGAGGATACTCTCATACATCAAATCAAGACCAAAAGACATAGCTTAAACTATGCTACAGTTATCTCCACTGTATTTAAATGGTTATATTTTGGTCCCTGATTCATATACAGTAGCTTACATGCTATTTTAAGACTCTGTGGGTGTCCAACTTGTAATATAGTAGTCTTTCCACTTCCTATCACCTTCATCTATAACTCAGTCACACAAACTGCAACATCCATGAAAAACGAAGAGTGTTCTTCTCACCTTGGGTGACCTGAGTTGTGAGTGAAGTACAGTACTACGAGGACTCCTTTTTGTTTCAGGCTTAATCATTATCCTAGAGGTAGCGGGCATACCCCAAGTATTTGCCCAAATGATATGTTTCGTGTTGTAGTTAATTGTTCCCAGGGGCTGGTTGAACCACTCTCTCTCACTCCGTTTAGGGGTGGGAGGATTGGCTGAACCTCAGAGGATCCCTTCTGCCAGACTTCCCTGATAATGGCATTTAATTCTACTTGCTCTTGGGTCCCCCCTCTCCTCATCTTGGTGAGAGGGACTGACTCAGATATTTGTTATTGTTCTTTCACTCGTTAAGAGTTGTGAGAGTGGTGTGGTAGTGTGTGAGTGTTGTGTTCGTTTTTTTAATTTAATTTATCTCCACTTATCTAACCCATTTACTATCATGAGCAAAATTACCTGTTTTTCTATTAATGTGAAAGGCCTTAATACAAACAGAAAAAGTAGCTTAGCTTTGCAGGAGTGTAAGAACATTGGAGCACATTTGACTTTCTTTCAAGAAACACAATTCTCTGGCCTCAGGTCACTCATCTAACTACAGGCACTACACATGAACCTATTTAGCTTCTTCCACTAAAAAAAGGCAGAAGTGGCAAGTCTCTTATGGCATGACTTACTACAGGAAATTTATCCGCAACTTTTCCTCTATTATAAAACCCCTTACTGACATGACCAAAGAAGACGGTAACTCCATGCACTGGTCCCCGCAACCCATCAAAACATTTGAGGCATTAAAAGTTGCCTTTGCTTCAGCACACATTTTGGCAAACCCTAAACCCGAGCTTCCATTCATACTTGAGGTTAATGTGTCTGAGACACTATTAGGCGCCCTCCTGTCTCAACATCCTACTCCTGAGAGCCAGTTGCACCCATGTGGGTATTTTTCGAAGAAGTTAACTCCTGCGGAGTGCAACTATTAAATTGGTGACTGTGAGTTGCTGGCAATAATACTCGCTCTAAAAGAATGGAGGCATTTGCTTGA
Source organism: Rhinophrynus dorsalis (assembly GCA_037306005.1). Classification (NCBI taxonomy): domain Eukaryota; kingdom Metazoa; phylum Chordata; class Amphibia; order Anura; family Rhinophrynidae; genus Rhinophrynus; species Rhinophrynus dorsalis. The sequence goes on along the minus strand of CM074723.1, from coordinate 256,615,173 downwards.
GGGAACTTCAGTGCCAATCCTAATCCTCAAAGATCAAAAAACCTTACATACCTGTCTAAAGCTAAGCGATTGACTCCAAGACAGGCCCGATAGGTTTTATTTTTGTCCTGTTTTAATTATGTAGTCTCGTACTTGCCTGGCACCAAAAATGTCAGTGCTGATGCCCTATCTAGACAGTTCTCGGGCGTTAAGGAGGAGAACCCTCCTAGTTCTATTATCCCTCCGGACCAAGTACTGGCCACCACACGTACTAGCATAACTTCTCCCCTCGGGGAGAGAATACGGGCCGCCCAAGTAGATGAACCTGCTGAGACTCCTTCTGGGTGCTGTTTTGTACCTATTAAACTCCGTACCAAGGTATTTTCTACATACCATAATATTAAGTCAGCAGGGCATCCTGGTAAGAACCATCTTTTCTGGTGGCCAGTACTTAACAAAGATATTGCTGCCTTTGTCGCTGCCTGTCCAGTCTGTGTGCAGACCAAATCACCCCGTCACCTTCCAGTGGGCCTTCTCCAACCCATACCTAATGGGGAGAAGTCATGGTCACACCTTGCCATGGATTCATACTCGACCCCCCTTTGTCTAACGATAACACTGTCATCCTCATGGTCGTTGACAGATTTTCCAAGATTCTTTCAAAAAACTCCCATCCGCTAAAGAGTTGGCTACGGACTTTGTCAAAGAGGTCTATGGGCTACACAGGGTTCCCAAAGACATAGTTTCCAACCAGGGTAGCCAGTTTGTCTCAAGATTCTGTTGGGCCTTCTGTGCACAGCTAGGTATCCAAGTCTTCTTCTCCTCATCCTATCACCTGCAATCGAATGGGGCCACAGAAAGGGCTAATCAGGCCTTGGAGCAATTCCTGCGATGTTACGTCTCAGACCATCAGAATTATTGGTCAGACCTGCTACATTGGGTGGAGTTTGCTCACAACAGTGCTGTCTTGGCTTCTACCCGGCTCTCCCCCTTCATGGTGAATTATGGGTATCAACCCTCCATGATTCCAGATTTATTCTCTCCCCAGGGGATTCTGTCATTGGAGGATCATCTCCAGTGAATCCGTTCCACATGGGTGCAAGTCCAAGAGTCGTTACGATGCTCACAACAATCCCAGGAGTTTCAGGGAAATCGTATACGCCTACCCGCACCCTCCTACCAGGTCGGGGAGAGGGTCTGGTTGCCCTCCAGAAATCTCCACCTCTGAGTGTCCTCTCAGAAACTTGTTCCCCGCTTTATGGGGCCTTTCCGTATCCTCCAACGTGTGAACCCTGTGGCCTATGCCCTAGACCTCCCTCCCAATATGCGGATACAAAATGTGTTCTATGTTTCGCTGCTGAAACCCCTGGTATGCAATAGTTTCACTATGGTTACTCTTCAACCCCATTCGGTACCCGTTGAGAGCCATGAGGAGTTTGAGGTCTGCTCCATAGTCAACTCTCGTAGGTTCCAAGGGAGTCTTCAATATTTGGTCCATTGGAAGGGGTACGGTCCAGAAGAGAGCTCCTGGGTTCCAGCCTCAGACGTGCATGCCCCACCCTCCTCTGTGCTTTCCATGCACATTTTCCCCATAAACCTGGTCCTGCCCCCTGTGTGTGGTGGGGTCATTGAGGAGGGTTACTGTCAAGGTTTGGCTGAGCTGCTATTTCTCTGCTGCTCGATTCTTCTGTCTGAGCTAATCTAGTGCTCTGCTATCTATTGCTACTGCCTTCCCTGTTCTGAGTATGGCTGAATCAGCTGACCTCTCTGTGATTGCTCACCTGACTGCTATCAGCCAACCCTCCCAGGGTATTTAAAGCAGCTTGGCTCACTTCCTAGTTTGCCATTGTGTTTGCTTCTGGCTGCAAGAGTGTTCTACTGGGTTCCTGATTTCCTGTGCATGACCTGGCTCCCTCTGACTTCCCTTCTGGTTCCTAACTCCCTGGCTTGTTCCTAACATCACTGATCTCCGTATTCCTGACCCCGGCTTGGCTGAGTACCTGTCTTGGTTCCTGACCCCGTCTTGTCTTTTCATTTGTATCACGATTTTACTTTGTTTGCTTTTGTTATTTTAATAAAGGTGTTTGCACACATGAATTACTTTCTGTGATTATGTGCGCTGAAATATTTTGGAATGTTCTTGCTGATATTGCTGCTGCCATAGATGTTATTTGAAAGAAAGGAAATCCTGGCACACTCTCTGACACATCAACATCATTTATATTATGTGCCCCAGAAACTTATAGGAGTTAATGCTGCTGCTTGTTGTGGCACCTCTGATATGTTGATGGTATGTCACCCAGTCAGACCTGTGGCTGTGCTTCAGGTGGGATCTCACTGAGGTGGTGCCTAGGTGTGATCCTGCTTTCTCTCTTCTTACATGTCTCTTATATAGCCAACAGATAACGATGTGTTTCTCTTTTGGATTGTGAGTGAAGCATCTCCATACTCCAGACTTTATAGACTGAGGGGTTTCTGAGGGGTTACTACAACTACTGGGGCTAGATGTTGCAATTTCTACTAGTTAGTGTCAAAGGTGCTGCACTTCCAACAGCAGTGGAAGCACTCGACATAGCTACTGTTGGATTAGATGTTAATGACCTGTACTGCTTGTGGTTACACACTAGTGTGTGTGGCTGGTTGGGGTTAGACTTGGAAGAGGTCACAGTGCTAATGATGAGTGACAGGATGATGTATATTTTTAAACATCTTTACTTGTCCAGAGTCTCAGTTTGTAAGCTGGCACAATGCTTCTTGTCAATGGTGGAAGACTGAGCCTTTACCTTTCAGCTACTTTTCTGGCCATGTCATCATTTATCTCACCCTCAACTTCATCTCTATATGAAGAAGCGGAGGATATATTCTAGATAAGGGCATTCCAAGTTCAGTCCTCAAGGTCCACCAACAGGCCAGGATTTAAGGATTTAAAGGGATAGTAATACTTTGTTTTATCTTTATTTTATTTTGTAGGCATTAAAAAAACATGAAGAAAGATATACATCTTATCTCCCAAACCTTTATGGTTTGAGACATAGTCACAAGCAAAGTTTCCCCCTCCTGCCCCTTTTACCTAGTGTAAGCAATCTCTTCTCAGATGTGGAATGCTATCCATAGACCAGACAGATAACAGCAAGGGACAATATTCTTCCTATCAGAACAATGAAGGCCCTGCCCCCCTTGACAAGCTTTTCAGCTTTTTCCCTTATCTTAATTGAAGATTGTTCCTCTCTGCAGTCTACCTGTGCACCTCCCTTCTGATCTGGCTGAACTGTGTTACATTAGTAAAAGGGGCGGGAGGGGGACACTTTGTCATTGAATTACTCTTGAACTAACTCTGACGGTATTGAAATAACACTCTCCAAAGTTCAACTACTATGATGATTAATTAGAACTGCTTTTATTATGAAACATTACTATCCCTTTAAGGATTTCTCTGATTAACACTGGTGAGTTAATCAGTGGCTCATTCATTTTGACTGACTCAACTATACTTAAGCAGGGAAATCCTTAAATCATGGCCTGTTGTGGCCCTTGAGAACTGTTCTAGATCAACAGTGTCATAAGTAATTAGGTTATCCTCAGCATTGCTTGTTCACCTTTTCTTTTATATTACTCTAGGCTTTTTTAAATCTCAGACAATTTATTTTACTTTCAGGGATTTTCAGCACATTGTCCAGTACTTTGTGAAATGATGCTTTTACACTCACAGTCAGACACAGCTGGTTGAACTGCTACACCTGCCTCCGGTATGTCATCAACACTATAACGTGACCAGCTGTCATCTTTACTTCCGTGTTCTTACATGGTTTAGTAATATTACTTGTGTTAGTGTATCATTTTATATGATTTTATATCATTTTGACAAACAGTCTCTTCAGGAAGAGAAGGACCCTCATCCTTTAGCATGCTGCAGTAATCAAAGTGGCAGGTTTTGGACAACCACTTTACTACACATGCCTGCTCTGCTACTAATATTTTTGCCCGACCCCTGCCTCTAGTATGGTTGCTGGACGTTATTAATCACTGAAGTACACAACAGAACTGTGTGGGATGTCTCACCATTTAATGTCTCTTCTAGTATTTGTCTGCTTCAGCCACAGCTCATGTCAGGGTCCCGGTCACCTATCAGCCAAACTGTTTTTTATTTATTTTATTTAATATTTAAAAATAAGTGTTTAACTGTCCCTATCATCATTGAAAAAATTCACTTCCCATGCACCGGCTACTTCCACACACTCTGCTAACATAGAGAACATCCAACAGAAAACAAATTGATCACAGAGGCCTGTATATTCTCAGTCACACAAAATATTGGGGAATTTGGGGTAAATTGTCGTTACTCCCTTCGCACAACCCAAGAAACCCCAAGGATAACAGCCAACTCAGGAAATTGGATCTCAGCTGCCTGTCTCAGTCAACCAAGATTTTGGGGTAGTTTTTGTAAATCTTCTTTCTCCCTTAACAGGACTCCCCAGACTCCACTAACACAGGGAACAAATTGCCTGCCAACAAGACTCCCTAAACTACACTCCAAAGTTACTTTATTTTCCTATCCTAACTAGATGAAAATTGTGATGTTTTCACTACCTCTCACAAACACAGAATGACATGCTATGGGAACCTCTTTTATACTATCCCTGCAGAAAAAGAAGAGAAACTTGCCAAGTGGGGGAAATTCAGTCTTACCAATGATTTCAATGAAATGAGCTAGGCAGGAAAAAGTGGAATATAGATACTTTTTGTGAAAAATTTCCAGCTTGGAAGGGAATGCCATTTTTGCCTGTTTCATATTCAGAAGAAAAAATTCACCCATCCCTATCTGTGAGTCTATTTGATACTGAGTGTTGATACAGTTGCTGTTATGGAAACATTGTTGCTGTTAAGATTCAGATTATTACTGATTATTGGCATGACTTTTGAATTGTATGCTATGACATTTGTAATATTCCCACATTCTCATTCTCCAAAATATTCAGCAAAAATTAAACTTTAAACTTCTACTGCCAGTACTCCCACTATTGAGCAATGCCTCACTCAAAGGCCCAAATAGTTTTCTTCCATAAGTGGGCATACTCTATCTTTATATTGTATTTTGCTATTAAAAAAAAGTACCCAGTCCTTTTTAACATACATACTGTGCAAAAGTCTTATGCAAGTGTGAAAAAATGCTGAAAAGTAAGAATGCTTATCAATTAACAGAATGATAGTGAGTGAACAGAAGAAAATCTAAATCAAATCAATATTTGGTGTGACAAACCTTTGCCATCAAAACAGCATCAGTTCTTCTAGGTACACTTGCACAAAGTCAAGGATTTTGTAGTCATATATTCAGGTATATGATTAAACAATTTATCCGAAACATTCACTAATCATCATCAATTTAATACGTGGTTTGAAACACAGTCAACTATAACAGAAACAACTGTGTAGGAGGAATACAACTGGGTGAAGAACAGCCAAATTCAGCTAACAAGGTGAGGTTGATGAAGACAGTTTAGGGCAGGCAGGGGTTTTCAGATGTGCTGTCCAAGCTCTTTTGAAGAAGCACAAAGAAACAGGACTGCAGACCTAGTGGCTGGCCAAGGAAACTTAGCACAGCAGATAAAAGACACATCATGCTTACTTCACTTTGCAATTGGACGATGTTCAGCAGTGCTATCAGTAGAAAACAGTGGGCTCCAGGTACACCCATGTACTATCTGGAGAAGTCTGGTCAGAAGTTGTTTTCATTTAAGACTTGTAGCCAGAAAGTATTACTTCTCAGGTGGAAACAAGGCCACGTGGCTCAACTATGCACAAAAACACAGGAACTGGGGTGCAGAAAAATGGCTGCAGGTGCTCTGGACTGATGAGTCAAAATCTGAAGTATTTGACCTAGCAGAAGGCAGTTTGTTTGCCTAAAGGCTGGAGAGCGATACAAGAATGAGTGTCTGCAGGCAACAGTGAAGCATAGTGGAGGTTTCTTGCAAGTCTGGGGCTGCATTTCTGCAAATGGGGTTTTGAGATTTGGTCAGAATGAATGGTATCCTCAATACTATATAAGTATAGTCAGATACTTAGCCAGCATGCAATACTATCAGGGAGGCACCTAACTGGCCCCAATTTTTTTCTGCAGCATAACAATGACCCCAAACATACAACCAAAGTCATTAAGAACTATCTTTATCATAAAGAAGTATTCCTGCAAGCAATGATATGGCCCCCACAGAGCCATGATCTCAACATCATTGAGTCTGTCTGTGATTATGTGAAGAGTGAGAAGAAACTGAGGCTGCCTAAATCCACAAAAGAATTGTGCTTAGTTCTCCAAGATGTTTGGAACAACATACCTGCCGAGTTCTTAAACTGTGTGCAAGTGTACCTAGAAAAATTGATGCTGTTTTGAAGGCAAATATTGGTAACACCAATTATTGATTTGATTTAAATTTGTCTTCTGTTCACTCACTATTTTGTTAATTGATAAAAATAAACTATTAACATGTCTTTTTTTTTACATTCTTACTTTACAGCATTTTTTCACACCAGCCTAAGACTTTTGGACAGTACTGTATATTTAGTATATGATAATACAGATCCTTATTATTCTTGCTACAATAGGTCATTTCATTCATTCACAATAGGTGAAGGCTTAGTTCCTCTTATTTTAATGGATGCCCTGTTTTCCATACAGGCCTTCAACTAAGGAGTTCCCCATAGAGTTCTTTATATTGGGCTTGAATATATATGTATACAGTAAGTATATCCCCCACAGATGTCTCTTTTTTAAACAAACTAAACACAGCTATTGTTTCTTAATAACCCAAATCCTCCATTTTCTTAAAAAACCTTTGTTGCATATATCTGTACTATTTACATTATTTTAAATGAGGTCTTGCCAGGGATTTGTAGAACTTCACATTCCTGTTGTGCATCTCTAGCCATTTTTAAGTATGACAGTATCTTATTGGCTCTTGCAGCAGATCACTGATATTGCACAGCTTAGCGTTTGTCATGTATCGTATATTCACTTTTATTGGAGTACATTATACGGCAAGGTAAGTAATCCCTTTATCTTCTATTGTTTTTAAAATATTTTAAAATTATTTATAAAATATTAATATATTTCAATTAACATGTTTGCCGATTTATAATCACACATTTCTACAGGCTTACTTTAAGTTTTAACAATTACAATTTTATGTGAAATTATAAGTGAAAAGTAAGTGAAAAATTGATCAGAACTTGCTTTGACTGCAAATAGGTGTAGTAAACAGAAGAGCTACAAAAATGATTGCTAACAAGTATTTGGAAATTAAGATATATAATTATATGATTGTTGCAGTTAATTATGAACATTACAAATTACTTCTAGTGACACAATTTAAAATATTAAATTATGTAATGTTACAATGAGCTGTAATCATATGGTTTAATATCCACGTATTATATTTCACATTGCTAATAACAGGTGCATATGGGTTATCCATTCATTAATGCAATAGTCATAATGAACAATCTAAAAAAAATTTCAGTACTTATTTAAATATTGTCAGCAGGCAACAAACTCCACAACAGTACATACCCAACTGTGGTATAGTTAATAAATAAGAATTATTCTAGTAAATTATATGAGATGATAGTTTGACACGACAATACAAGCTTGCCACATGAAATATAGAATGATGCAGAGATGGAGAATGTTCATTTCAGCTCTCACTTTGAAGAGAAAATAATTCCATTATTTCTATTATTCAGTCTAGCTTCTGAAAAACAAATAAAAACAAAGAAGAGACTATGACTCGGATCCTATTTCTTTTCAGTTTATTTTTACTTTTTCCCTTTTGCACTCAAAGATGTTTTTCAGCAACACTGCGTAATGATGATGGACTGAAAAATAAATTAAAACAATAGACTCCAGGGGAAAAAATAGAGCACAATTAATCAGACTACCGTTGAGTGTGTTGGCTGTGTGGGACTTGGTATAGCAAGGTCACTGTGAAAGAAGAAATAGTCATGACCCTTGGAAGATGTATCACTTAACAGAATAAAGTAAACAACTTTAATAAGTGCAATATGGCCGTAATGTGTAAATAACTCTATTTATGTATCAAGAAGTATTTTTCTTCTTGTTAAACTGAATATTGCCCTAATTATATAACATTAATCTTAAAATGGCTCTAACACCTTATGTAACCTTAGATTCATGAGCTTTCAAACTCCCCTATATGTTATGGTTAGACATTGTTTATTTAATACTAGTTGAACACAGTGCCACTGCCAGCCGGTCCCGGGGCAGTCATGCCCTGGCAGTCTCTACTGCGCATGACTGCAGCACGCGCAGCAATCTCTACTGCATAAGACTGCATAATTACAGACATTTTAGCAAATTATTATATAGGATAACAGTTTACAGGATATTTGGGTTTATTTGGCTGCCAGTTTTTGCAGGTTGGACAGTACTGGCTGACACAGCTGATAGTTAAATGCTAATATTCTACACTGTTCTTCCTCACAACTATCACTGATATACCTATCTCCTGCCTTCTTATTTTTATAACTGAAAGGGGATTAATGAGTTGACACCTCTGTATAGTCAAAATCCCCAAATATGACAACATTTATTATAACCCAAGTGCCAGAAATTAAAGGTGTGGCATTTGAGTGGAAAATAGAGTAGACTCTTATTACCTGGCACAAAGCCAGTACAATCTAACTTACAGAAATTGACAATTAAAATTAAATATCTCATAAAATAATATTTAATATATAAATTAATACTTTAACTAAATTAAGAATCTCATATTTCTATGGTATAACTCAAGTCTAACAGCAACAATATGCTGTAGAATATGTTTCTTCACTATAACATCTTGAAGTTGTGTTATAAATGACTAGGCCAGTGTTTCTCAACCAGGGTGCCGTGGCACTTTGGGGTGCCACGGATATCCACTTAGGGTGCCCCATTGTATCTATAAGGCTTTGACAAAAATGTGAAGGTAGACTTCCAACTGTATATTTAAGATTATTAATATGCACAATATGTTTATTTTAGTTGTGAGGTCTAAGAATAACTATATTTATGTATTTGTAACCTTCATAACACCCCTGACAAGTGACATAAAATAATAGGGGTGCCCCGAAAATGCCAGACTGCATGTTAGGTGTGCCTTGACCAAAAAAAGCTTGAGAACCACTGGACTAGGCTATAAAATAACAGAATAACTTTTACGTATGCTTCAAAAGTTAAAGTTAATATAACACTTTATGGAAAACTTAGGTTAATCTGAAAGAGCTTTAAAACCACCTATATGTTATGTTGTTAGTTCTTAGCATAGTTATTTATAATACAGCACGACTCTGTGTTATAGTATATAAACATATTCTACAACATGTAGTTATTGTTGTTAAACTTGTATTATACCCTAGAAACATGTGATTCTTCATTTATTTAAAGGAATCATTTAGCTAATAGGTGAAATTGATACAGCAGTCAGGTGTTTTGGCTTCTTTCAAAACCTGTATACAATGATTTTTACTTTTAATTTACACCTTCTCACAACAAATACAATACATCACTAGTCATTTATAGATCATATGGGTTAATGTAAACTGAAACTAGTGAACATATGAATAGGGATGTGCAGAACATTTTGCAGAGATACAGTATACAAAAAACAGGGCCTTCTACCTCCTGCATGAACTCCTGAGAGAAGGTCAGTTCTCCTGACTTCTTCCTAGAGAGAATATTTGTGGTGATGTATATGTGTGTGTGTGCTTGCTGAGATATGTGTGCATTCATGATGGTGTTTGCATAGGAACCTGAAAAACTTGGAACAAAAGGTTTGAAAAAGGGCTTAACCATCACAGATAAGTTTTAATGGTATGTCTTTCTTATTGTAATTTCTATGGAAAAGAAAATGTATCTCACTTTCTGCAGAATTTTTCACAAGGAGGAAAATGGAAATATCATGCACCCCTACAGGTCACTACACTAGGGATCAAATGCAAAATATCTTCAACTGATTGTTGATTGAATGACACCTACCTGGGTGAGTCCTTCTGGTCTGTTCAATAAATCTCAGAGCCTGAATTAATGCATTACTTTTAGAATAATTTGTAATCAGTATTATGGTTCATATAATTTAGTACTGAGTCAAATGTCATGGCACTTATGACCTCTACTTTGTTTGTTAATTTTACAGTAGAATATGAACCCATAAAAAAACACATAATGGTAGGTGTAAGAGTTTGCATCATTACTACAAAAATGTCAAAGACCAGCAAAATGTTGATATGGGAAATATATGACTGTCATTTTTTAAGTCTGGAAGCATTTTCCCATCCTAGAAGAGAAAATTAGAAAACAGCTTTGGTGGAATTTTTCTTTGCCTCCCTTCAGATCAATATACTGCAAAGGAGGCAAACTTTTTCCATGATAGTTTGGTGTATTTTTATGATATTTCCAACTAATTGACTGTAATTTGCAGAACACTGAGCTTTGCAAGATTAAGTGGTTGTATTTCTTGGCACAGACGTTCTATTGGTAACAGAAATTCTCAGCTAATGTTCTGGTACTGGTAATTATCCTCAGGTTATGTTTCAGAGTCAGACATGAACCATGTACATGTTCCTGTTCTCAGTATACTATTTCCTCAAGATTCACAATTAATTTTATTGAAGTGAAGAGTGGTTTGTTTATAATGATCTTATAACAGGTCTACAACAGGTCTACTAATGACGTTAGTAAAGCTAGTGGTTTGGATCAAATCCTTTCCATGTGCCCATTACGCTAAATGCTTCATTACCCAAAATGCTTAAAATGCCAGCTCTTTAAAACCCACTAAGAATTCTATCACTCCTTAATATTTTATTGCTAGCTTGATTATTATCCAAATCAGATTATTGGAACAAATTAAAAAAAGTATTACTTAAGCAATAAAGGAACCTACATTTCTATGAGCAGCACTATGCAGGAAGGACCGTGAAGCTTGTCTTGATATTGTATGTCATGGACTTTGAGAAACAATTTTTATACCTGCTTACAACTTACCCAACAGTACGTGAGTTTAACCCTCTGCATGATAGTGGAGTATCCAACAGACTGAGGACTCACCTTTCCCATAGAACTCAACAGAATATCTGTCATGATACTAGATGAACTGTAGGGAATCTCTCTGAACACCAGATGATACTGTTAATGTAAAAAAAACAACAGTTTAAACACTTTTGAAGAAAAAAACACTCCCAGCTGTGTGAGTATATTTTATTTTACTCAGTAGGAAAACCCTTCAATTTATGTATTCTCATAATAAACGTTTACAATTCCATTAAATAGTTTATGAGATTTTTAGCTCTATAAACTACACTAAAAATGTATCACAACATGAGGCTACACTACAGGATGATTTCACTGAGGCTTAATGATGGAGCACTAAAAACAAACTCCTGAAACACTGACAAAATGGGCACAATGGTATTTGATACAAGGAGAAAATTCCTTAAACACCACAATATCCATGTAACCATTATAACAAAGCATAAATGTAATCTGGCACTGGTCGGCTCTTACAAATAACTTGGTGTGTAGCTTGACCCCAACCTCACTTTTGGTCTTCATATTGATAAATTAACATCCAAACTGTATCCTGTTTAGAAACAAATTCTGTCGCCTAGTAAGAAAATGTATTGTTTAACATATTTTATTAGCAGTCATAGACTAGGGGATGTAGTATATGCTTACGCACCGCAAACCCATCTTGGCAAACTCATCACTCTGTATAAGTCATAAAGCTGCTTTGTTTTCCAAGGTAATTACAATACCCATTATTGTAATATGTTTAAATAACTAAATTGGCTAGCACTTAAATCTAGATGTAGCCTTTGCCTGTCTTTCCTTGTTTGTAACCACTTCTCTGGAAACTACCAGACTACTCGATCAGTATGCTCACTCCAGCTCTCTACACTAACTATAACCTCTGTTCCACTTTTAACAACTCACTGAGTATTCCACACTACAAGAAAGAAGCCAGCTGATCCACCATCTCCTTCAGAACTCTGAAACCCTGGGATCACCTATCCAAAAAAAAATCAGATCTTCTCCCAAGCTAAAATAATAAATGTTTTATTTAAAAATAACATGTAACTGTATATTTAAACCTTTGAGTGCCAGAGGGGTACACAGTGCATTGCAAAGAGTGTGTTGCATACCCCTCTTGCACTCAAATGATGAAACCGCAGCCACTTTTGAAACTGATTTGTCCCTTTATCAGAGATGGCAGAATTGGATGCAAAAAATGATGGTAATGTCTGAGAACTGACGGACCATATAGTAAGACCGTTTCAGACAGTTTCATTTATCACAAGTTTTTGAACTTCTCACCATAAAACCAGGTTTATTCTTTTAACCATTTGAAGACGCCAGATCAGTGTGAAATGGTAGTATCTGGCAAACAACTATGCCAGCCACAACTGTCAAACTTGCGTGTGTTGGCAAATAAATAAAGCTAAATATCTCATAATCTATTATTTTAACTTAAAAACAGGTAGCAAAACATGTAAGGGGTTTAAAACATCTTTCAAATGAATCTAAGTTATCATATAGTGTTATTTTCACTTCAAAAAGAACCAAACATTGTCAGTGAAGAACATGGATCGCAAATATAGCAGCATCATGGTTGACACCACTCTTATTAACAGTTCTACTTCCTGTGCCATGATAGGAGTGGTAGGCCTTGGCATTTTCATTCCAACAAACCTATACCATTTGCTCTCTGGAAGCCACATTAGAGCATGCTAGCAATTGCAAATGGCTCACACACTGCCATTTTCTTTGGCTGCCAATGCTCAAGAACTGTGGCCTGGCATTATAAGCTAGTTTCTGGCTGCAGAGTGCTTTAGTGTTCTCAATCCAGTACCAATGTCATTGCACAGTTCCAGCACCATGGTCAACCCGTGCAGCATTGTCTACCATAGGCAATATAACCTGCCTCCTGTGCTTGTCAGATGATATTCTTTACATTGTCTTTCCTTATATATTATTATATAAAATATAACACACAGATTTAACCTTTTCACTATGTGACTGAAGGACTGCAACAATTTACATATCTCACACATCCCATTGGCATGATTTGCACAGCTCTATGTCTCCTCCTTCCTGGTGTTGAATATTCAGTGCTGAGCAGTGATAAATTATTCCATTAACTGTAATTGTATTTTATCAGTCACAGTCTGCTATGCACGTGTCATAAATTATTAACTTTTCAAGAATTTTACACCTATTTATCTCAGAAATCCCTCCCTCCTTTTTTTTTCTTTACATGAAAGCAAATAGTAGTCCATAGTATCTATCGTTGTGTAAAATTTGGAGTCAACCCATTCAGTAGATTTTGCTGTAGATCTGACAGTAATGACAGCAATATCTGTATCTTTAACATGGGATATTGCTAACTTTGCAGGAATTATAGGGAAGTGAATTACTGGAAGTGAACATCAAATCCAAAATTTTTGCCACATTCATCATCCTTTTGAAATGTTATAATCAATTCAAAATCTGCATGTAACTTACAACTACAGTTTAAACTTTAACAAGGACTGCACTACCAAGTTATCATAACAATGCATTATATTATACAGGTTAATATTCTTAAATCCTATTAGTACAAACATGCATACAAAATACAAAAAAGTAAATATACATTGATAAACAAAATTGTGAATAAATGTTTATTTTATTTGTCAATAGATAACTATACTTGATGTTTTGGCTCTATTCTGTTTTAGCTTTCAGCCAATTTAGCACTTATACAGTGGAGTGCAGCCAGGCTGTTGAGTGAAAAGGCATTTCTTCAGCAGAACTGTTGTGTAGCTTCTGCTGAAAAATATAAAATAACTGGTTCAAAGCTTTTAGTTTTATATGAAAGAGCTCTAAAATGCTGAAGCGAAAGGAGGAGAAACTATTGAAAAGCATGCATATTCTGTTCTATGAATGGTTTACTTTTAAGATGAATAGTCCACCTGCTTGTACTGTGGTTCAAACTTAAGAGAAAAGAAACGCAGGTGTGCTCATAACTGTATCATCTATAATGCAATCACACAAAACAAATTCACTGTTCCAGGTGCTTTCAATTGAACTGAATCGTCTCAAATGGCAATTGTATGATATAATGCTTTTTGGTCCAATGCCAAATAGGGTTACAGCAACCCACAAACTGCTTTTGGACTATAACTCCTAGCATCATGAGCCAGCCAGTGGCCAACCATGGATGATGGTATGTGTAGTGTAACAATGACTCTGGGGCCATAGGTTTTATACCCCTGTACTAAACTCCCAAGTCTCATGGAGAAACCCACCAAATCAGTTTTTTGCAGTAAGTTTCACATAAAAAAAACAGTTTGCCACTTTATCTGTGGAAGTTCCTGCACAAAGAAAATACATAAAATGTGCACTTTATGTTACTATGAATACATTTCCCATGAGAGCTTTGCCATTTTTCCACCTATGCTTTCTACACCTTTGATAATTTCCATTGCAGTGCTATTGCTGAAGTGGAGAAATCCACCGTTAAAGTTAAAAGTTGTTAGCAGGCTGAATACTACTGCAACATAAGCCTTCAAAATGTGTTAGCAGGATGACTCACTTTGACTACAACACCAGCCACCTGCTTGCACACGTCTGACACAGCCATTCTTTAAACTAACTGCAACCTGGGTTATACCAATGAGGTACGGTACATTAATCAGTTCTTTAAAATCTCTCTTTGCAACAAAAGAATAGACCAGCATATCACCTGCCAACAGGTTGGCAAGTTTACCATTGAACATGTCATTCCATGCGTACCTTTAGATTATTTTTGTGCAAACATATTTCTAAGAATTCAATAAGGGTGAGATTCTTGATGATTAGTGAAGTATTTCCAAACTGGAGATATCATAAAGTGAGGGGTTCCTGACGGAGGGCTACTACAACTATTAAAGATGCTAGATGTTGTAATAGGACTAACAGTTGGTGCCAGTGGCGCTGCACTCCAAACAGCAGCAGAATCAGTCAAAGCTAGGATTGTGAATGTTGACCTGTGTTGCTGCTTATTCATTAATAGTGAGTGTGACTGGGTATGGATTTTATTTGGAAGCAGTAATGGTTGGTAATAATGATGAGAAGATGATTTACTGACTACACAAGATTGGCTAGCACAAGCATAAATAATTACTCTGGGAATGTACACACTGTGACTGGGTGCTCTCCAAGACTCAACAATAGTACAAACAAACAAGGGACAAGATATAAATCCCAAAAAGGGCATCTCTTCAAATAAGGCACTCCACCCAGAGTTTATCTTAAATAATTGTTTTTTATTGGTACAAACAACAATATAATCACATTATCATCTTAAAAACAATTAAAAACAAATCCTCAGGGAGACTCTCAGGGACAAGAAAAAATAAGATACGTAATGACTTCTAAGCAAATAGACAGCAGTTATAATGTAAATACATCAATATACCAAGAGCCATATGTGTAGAAGCAAATTAAAAGAATTCCACTACTAGTGAAGTGTAGTCAGGGAAAATACACAATGAAGTAAATCAAACTATTCTAAGGTGCTAAATGGACATCTAATTTCCATATATCAGATTATAAGTATTATAAATACTAAGTGCAAACTCAAAAGTCTTACCAAAAGTCTTAATTAGTTTTGCTGGTTTGCTATTTTTTCTTTTGTTTTATAGCATATGTTATATACAAAAGGTGATATTGGTACTGCTTACTTATTTCAATTACATTAATGTTTCATATTCCAATCATTACACTTAGAGAGCCTTTTTTGAGCTGTCCTTTCCCTTTAACTTGTTATATTTTTATCTACTCTAGCTAGCACCAAAATCCAGCTTCTTTCTCTCTCTTCCAACCACAACTGAAAACATGCAGTAAACTAACTCCCCCTTATATAGTTTGGCATGGCAGAAATATGTGAGAGAAATTCTAAACTGTGAGACAGCTACGAAGGAGAATTTTGGAGTGTGTGGAAGATGTATTAAATAAAAGATTCGATAGTCCAATTGCACTTCACTCTTGGGATAATCATGCTGACTCTATAGCAGATTTAAAAGTTATGGGGATAGATTAACTCCAAAAAGCTTTAAGAAGAGGAGATAGAGATAAACTCCTACTTCAGAGGGAGACAATATGGATATCTGAGTTAGAAGCAATGGGAAAATTTGGATTAAATGAAGAGATTAAATACCATATGTTCCTACAGTTTTCTATGTGATTTTGCTGCCTCACATTTTTGCTGAACTGGATTGTTTCTGTTTAAGGGGATTAATAGCCTTGTTGTGGGTTAAGAGTATATGGACCTGTTAATAATATTAAGAACATATTTAAATTTGGCAACATATGTATCTGTTGGCACTTGTATATTTTTTTCCTTGTGGTTACTGTATCTTTAAATAAACCGTGAATGCTGATACAATTCTGACAGCTTTTTGTTTAGCAATCCCTTTAAGTGAATGTTAATAAGCCCAGTAAACTTCAGAGATTTTCCTAGCTTGCAAAGGAAAGTCAGGATTGTATTAAAGACACAGAGGCGAATATTATGCTTAATTCAATCTTCAGATTGTAGTAGAAAAAACATAATGTCTAACATTGAAAGTGTTAGTAATGTCTAAAAAGCTGATCTAAATGCAAAAAAATGTATATCTCAAACTGCTATGGTTTAAGAGATACGGGCGTTTAAAGTTTGCTGTTTCCTACTGACAGCTGTAAAGCTGTCAGCAGGAGATTCGTGTCGGTCGACACGGTGGCGCTTGAGAAGCGCCGAGATCTCGTTACTTACACGGAATCCCTTCATTGGAATGGTCTAAAATGTGTGCCTGGTGTTCCCTGGTTAACGGAATGGAGGACTTGACATATGAGGAGAGACTAAACAAACTTGGTTTATTTACTGTAGAGAAAAGATGACTAAGAGGAGACCTTATCACATTGTACAAGTATATGAGAGGTCAATACAAGGATCTCTGCGGTGAGCTATTTAGTCCAAGGCCTGATCAGGTGACCAGGGGATACCCCTTGAGATTAGAGGAAAGGAGGTTTAAACTTCAGCAGAGGAAGGGTTTTTTTACGGGAAGGTCTGTTAAATTGTGGAATTCATTGCCCAGGGAGGTAGTTATGGCAGATACAATGGATACATTTAAGAGAAGATTAGATAAATTTCTTTGAAAAGGGAACATAAAGAGTTATACTGTTTATCAGCAGGCTGATCAGGAGGGTCTGATAAAGACTAATTTAATTGGTAGCAGGAAAGCTATAAAATTCTCAGTTACTGAGGTAGGAGGCTAAGGTTGAACTTGATGGACTTGTGTCTTTTTTCAACCTAATTTACTATGTAGTAGGAAACAGCTAACTTTAAACGCCCGTATCTCTTAAACCATAGCAGTTTGAGAGAGATATGTTTTTTTTGCATTTAGATCAGCTTTTTAAGCTCTTCTAAATGCAAAAAAAGTTTTTTATACATTACTAACACTTTAAGAATGAAAAATACAGTGTGTTCAGCTTTAAGACCACTCCTCCTGTTCCCGAGCCTCCAATCTGTAATGATTCTTGTTTATAAGTGGGGTTTTCTATAAAAAATCAATAATTGATGTGAATTAAGAGATCTAAGATTGAAGGTAATATTTTCATAAGTTTGGAGACACTTGACTACACAGAGTAGAAAAGGTTTTGGTTCGTGTAGTGATAGAGAATTTTACTCCTTCTGGGTGTGAAAGACCGAAACCTAACATCTAGGGCACGAACATCTGAAATTCTTCTAAAAGAGATTAGGCATAACAGCATCGTAAGTTTACATGAGAGTTGTTTTAGTGAAAGTAAATGATTTTCGGGCCATAATTCTAAGAATTGAAGGACTAAATTGATGTCCCAAAGTACAGAATATCTAGATTTTCGTGGTCTGGTTAATTTGATTCCTCTCATTAGTTTGCAAACTAATGGGTGTTGGCCTGCTGGTGAGTTATCATCATGCCCGGCCGAAATTGCAGATCTGTAACAATTGATGGTTCTGTATGCCTTTCCTTGATGAAAAAGAGAGGAAAGGAAATTGAGGATACTGATTAGATTGGTAGAAATGGGATCCAAGTCCCGTTCCAAGCACCAACATGCCCAGATGGTCCAGCATGAATTATAACATGTTCAGGTCCCTGGGGCCCAAGCTTCGGGCATAAGAGATTTAGCCGGTTCTGAAAGTCCTTTGATGCACCATGGACCCCTGAAATTAACCATGCCATGAGATGTAGTTGGCCGCTCAATAAGAGCTTGTGAGGGTTCCCCGCCGGATCTGTAAACAGATGTGGAAAGGGATACGGGTATCGCGGACAATCTATGGATAGTTCAAGTAGTGACAGGAACCATGACTGAGATGTCCAAAATGGAGTTATCAGCACAATGGTTGATAATTGTTTCCTGATCTGAAGGATGACTCTGGGAATCATCGCGAAAGGAGGAAACGCGTAGTTTCTGGATTCGTTCCAATTCTGAAGGAAAGCATCTATCTCTAGAGCTTCTGGGTCTGGTCTCCAGCTGAAAAACTTGGGCAGTCGTTTGTTCAGCCGAGACACGAACAAATCTATTCCTAGAGGGCCCCAGAGAAAGAGAATCTTGTTGAAAATAGATACGTACAGCGTCCAGTCGCTGTGATCTGAAATGTGTCTGAAATTAAAGGAATACAATAGTGGAATTTATATTTTTTCTTACCTCCCCTATTCATCTCTGTAATGCTACTTTGAGATAACTCATGCTGAATATCAGGGGTGTTCCCTAATTTTTTTTCAGCTATTTTGGGGAGAAAAATTGGAATTTGATCTATTAAAATCATCCGCAATAGACTTAGCAATGGATTCTGATATTTGTCCCATACAACTGGTAATGGCATTAGACACAGACTTGCCAACTGAGGCATCCATTATAGCCTGAATGTGTTCCTCAGGCAAATTGGGACGGTCATTGGTAGTTTCTTGATAGCTAGGGCTACTTGACATAGAGTCCTATCTAAAGAAATGCGAAGGAAAGCGTTTGGATTTTTGAGGTGTAGAAGGGGGAAATTCTTTATGGGACATAATTACCAAAATTTGAGAGGAACAGTATAATACACAATGCAAACTGTCTCGTAGTCAAAGGGTTAAACACTGACAGAAAGGAAATGGCAAATTAGTTTGAGAGGTGACAAAAATTAATTATTATGGAGCACAGGGTATCACCACACTTCCTCAGTCACTCCGTCATGTCTGACAAGAATTTCCAGTCAGACCAGCCAGATAAAGCAGTGTGCACTTGCACAGAAGCAAAACAAGGCGATTCTGCCCATAACCAAGATGGCCGCCGAGCGAACCCAATGACGACGGGATGGGAGGTCAACGCACATGCGCTAGTTCCTTAGTTAGACCGTAGCACCGATAAAAAGGCCTCAACTAAGGTACAAGGTGAAAGAATGGAAAACAAAGGTAGCTAGCACTACAAAGAAGGTATGTGTTGGGCTTAGAAGAAAAGAAAAGGATTCAATAATGAAGTTATAAGGGGGCAAGATACCAAGGTAGAAAAATAACAATATACATTATTTTTAACCAACAATATAGAGCACATCAGATAACAAGTGTTAGAGGGTATACTTAACTTCCTGCGGAGCAGTAAAGAAAGAGGAAACTGCCTTAGGAGTTATAGAGTTTATAGACAAGAATCATTACTGATTGGAGGATCGGGAACAGGAGGAGTGGTCTTAAAGCTGAACACACTGTATTTTTCTTTCTTAAATGTTACACACTATGTTTTTTCTACTGCTATTCTGGAGTAGTAAAGATAGAATTAAGCAGAATAAGAGCCTCCGGTCTTGAAATAAAATCATTGGCTAATTTTGAACTACAGAAATCCATTCATTGTGTATATAAGACCGGTGGGGACTTACAGTTTGCAGTGCCACCTTGATAAAGCCCAACACTGATGGCTGAAACACGTTGGAGAGCAACCCAGTGTTGTACCCTTAGATGTGTGAAGTGAGAGGGCAGGGTACCAATTGCGGTGTTATAAGTGATTACAGCCGTTACTTGCTATGCTCAGGAGAAGTATAGTGAACTCCGAGATCCAATCCATTTGCCCGAATTGCACATCAGCTGAGTGAACACATGATGAATGTATACTAAGGCATTCCATCTTTGACGGCAGAGGAGAAAAAACGGCAGCAGAGGAGTGAGATCGTTGCTGTGTTTATTGTGCTGTCTTGCTGAAATTTAAAGTCTGTGTATCTATTTTTGCATATTCATGGGTGATGGAAATGTGCATGTGAGATCTCGGTAGGAGAATTATGGCATACCTATCCTCTATTTGTTTGTATTAACTTGGCTTTTGCAAAATGACTGGCTAAGGTAATGGCTGCTTATTAGTCTGAACTAACATCAAGACTGATAAGTCGAGATGAATTAAGACTGTCAATACCACAATTTTGCGCACTGAATGCTCATATAATCATACAGTTTCTAGTGGATCATTAAAATTGAAGGTGTTCGTACAAACAATCGGAAGTTATTTGAATTTTAATATAATTTTCAGTAGACTCTTTATGTATGCATACAATTTTTGTAGCATTGGGCCCAGATACTATACTTTACTATCTTTTTTGGATTTCATTGGATTTGGGTATTTTTTTGCTTGTAGAGTCATGTTATTGATATGTATGGGGATTATATCTCTAGGGGTGGGGTCTTCTGGGTATGTATTGGTGTAGTCCATTGCTATTTTGATACTATATGTTTATTTATATATAATTTTTAATATTTTTACAATACATTTTTTTTTTACAATAAATTTGAAGAAGTGAGAGTGCTGATGCATTGATCTTATCTTTTTTCTTTTTATGTTTGTTATGTATTTTACTTATAAGATCTATGTGCACACCATGCATGTTTGTGCATGGATAACTTCTCAGGTTTAAATTCTTTGTGAGTGCTCATCAATACATATTCTTTGATTTGCAAATTCTAAACATGGGCAGAGATAATATATTAGTATCATTGATTTCAATAATTTTCTATATTCAGTGCTCAGGAGTACAGGATAGGTTAAAAGGAAAATGAGATTTGTGCCACTAAAATATTGTTTAGACTTTTGGTAACTGATATATCTATATTAAGGACAATGTTATACACACTGTCTTCTGCTTAAAGCAACAATGTCATGTCTGCTGCCTCTCAGTGCAATGCCTATTTCCTGTTGTTGTCAGCTGCAGCCTCATTTTACAATATTAAGATTCTAACAGTTAGAAGATATACTAACACAGACCTGTTATGCAAGGCGCTATGTCAGTGCCTGACACACAGAGATTCATGCAGTCTGTGCATTGGAACAAAGTTTATGTTGCACTCTCTGTTTGTAACCCTTTGAGTGCCAGTAGGGTGCTCACTGCATTGATTTGCAATTCTTTGGGTACCCGTCTGGCACCAAAACGGATACATTTAAAGTAGAACAAATTATCAGCTTCTATACAACCTCTGAAGAGGAATGGCTCTCAGATACTGTTATTCTTGAAGTGACTTTGCTTTTGACATGTCTGTGAGCACCCATTGAGGATTATGTGTTACAAATATTAGATACACCCATATTCCAATCACTTTTTCAGCCTGTGAGTGAGCACAGAGGATGATGTGCTAAAAAGAATTGGAGCAGTTCTGGTGCAAATCAACTGTGTTATAGTGGAGAAATACAAATTCCCCAAATTACCTTTGATTTAATTGAAGGTTTCAAACTCTTGAATGTTAAATAAGTCTAAAATGCATGTCCCCAGTGGTGCAGTTAGTTTGCTGTATAATTACACCAGTTCTTTTTAGTATATCAACCTCCTCATTTGTGAATATTATATCTTTTTTTAGAGGTTATTGCATATATTAAACTGGTTATATGGGTATTGCACTTACATAACACGCTTTTGCTATCTCCTTTTCTATTTGTATTTACTTGTTATGAAGATATCAGTGTGCGAGGTGTTTATATTACCCATCCTCTATTTTAATACTTGTCAAACATACTCCACTTTTTGAAGGCCAGAGAGGTATCCCACCTGTCTGGTACTCAAAATAACATAGTAAAATAGGGAGAGATTAATAAAAGTGGAGTACATGGAAGTGTTAAAATGGCAAGGTAAAAGATGCAAGATTGTTGCTGGTAGTTATAAAATTCTTAAGGACCATTTAGGAGAGCATAATGCCATGTAGCATTTTTTTTATAAAATGGAGTAAAGAAGTTAATAAAAAGTGGCTCAGTGCTACTTGTGACAATTTAGAGACAGAATTTTCACCATATAGTTAAGGCCACGTCTGAACTGTTCTTATTCCTTATGGTCACCACATTTATAAATGTACCTAGAATACATTATAAATACCGACACTCATAACAAGGAATAAGGACATTTTAAGGATTTGTTCGCAAAAATGAACAAGATCACTTTTTATAAATGTCCCCCCATAGTAACATAGTATCGTAGTTAATGAGGATGGAAAAAATACATGTGTCCATCAAGTACAGCCCATGCCATATCACCCCTGTTAGCCAGATGTAGGAAAAAAATATATATATATTGAAGCTATTTCCAATTAAACCCCATATGGCAACTCCAAATGGCAGTAAGATATTTCCCTGGATCAACAATCTATCCGCTTTGAAGCCAACTGTCATAATTCTCAGTATTGTTCTGTGCTAGATAGGTACCTGTTACCTTTTTTTAAATTAGTTACAAAATCTGCAAGCGTAGCATTCAGAGGCAAAAGAATTCCATAACTTTATTGCCCTTTCTGTAAAAAATTCCTGTCTTTGTTTTAATCAAAAGTACAGTTTTGTCACAGTGCCTTACCTCAGCCTGCGCCATTCGGCCCAGGAGCAAGGGTCTGGACTGACGCTTCCGGTTCACTAGCCGTGTCCCTCTCTGCCTGCGGCCTGGTTGCATCTGGTTCCTTGTTACTGGCATCAGGAATCAGGCACTTGCCTGGACGCCTGTTATAGGCCCAGCCTGGGATACCTAATTGGTCCCGCCTTCTCCTACTCCTTTATAAACGTCTCTGGGCCTGTGTATCATTACCCTTACATTGTTGTTCAGTGCAGTTCTAGTTCCAGTTGTTCCTGTATCCTGTGTATGACCCGGCTTGTCTGACTATCCATTCTGGTGCTGACCTGTGGCTCTGTCTCACCATTCTTTCTGTGCACTCCATTTGTCTTAGACATCCAATCTGGTGCAGACCTGTGGCTCTGGCTGTCTACCCGCTCCGTGTGTGACCATGGCTTGTCTGACTATCCATTCTGGTGCTGACCTGGGGCTCTGTCCTAGTATCCTGCCAGTGTTACTTACTCCTAGTGGACATCCTAACTGTTGCAGACCTGTGGCTCTGACTGACTACCCGCTCCATGTATGAACCTGGCTTGTTTGACTATCCTAGCTGGTGCTGACATGTGGCTCTGTCTGTGCACTCCTCTGTGTGGCTCTGTCCCCACAGACATCCATCCTGGTGCAGACCTGGGGCTCTGGCAGACTCCGGCCTTA
This sequence comes from Rhinophrynus dorsalis, assembly GCA_037306005.1. Classification (NCBI taxonomy): domain Eukaryota; kingdom Metazoa; phylum Chordata; class Amphibia; order Anura; family Rhinophrynidae; genus Rhinophrynus; species Rhinophrynus dorsalis. The sequence continues at coordinate 256,591,645 of CM074723.1, read as the reverse complement.
CTGACTGCAAGCGTGAGTCAGTAGTCTCCATCGTTGTGATCCTTATTGGAGACGAGCTCTTCCTTACTGACTGCAGGAGTGAGTCAGTAGTTTCCCTTGTTGCTATGTTACAGGAGACTATTACCCTGAGACTATCAGTTGGCTTCGGCCTAGTCTCCAGCAGTTGTGGTTGACCTGTCGGCAGGCTCCTATTTCTGATAGAGTCTCTTGCCTCTCCAGTCACCCTCTGCTTATTATTTGCCTACTATTTATTATTCTAATAAATGTGATTTTAACTATACCGTCTGACTCCTTGTCTTGTTTTGCAATCTTGTCTTAATGGATGACCTCTCTTTCTTAGCTCAGCTCTTTGAGTAAATAGTTAATTGTAGAGTTCTTTGCATTGACATTCCCTGTCAAAAGCCTTGTACCTGCACTCCTCCTCCTCCTACCATCTTTGTGTTGCTGTTACTATCACTAATTAGAGTGTAATGTCTTTAGAGTAGGGTGTCCTTCCCAGTTTATGATTAATTTGGTTGTACTTCTCTCTTGCTTATAATGCTATGATCACACTATAACCTGATGCTCTTATTCCAGTCTTGTACTTTTTTAATTGTAGAATGTTTCTATAAAGTTTTGTGTAGATGTATGGCAATATATAAAGACATACATACATTAAAACAGGGGCGGTGATCAGGTTCTATGAAACCCTGACCAATGTTCCCACTAATGTAGGTGTTTGACCAGATCATTCAGTAATACAAAGGGATTAAAATAGCTATTTATGCAAATAAACTGACTGCCTTCTATGAAAAAACCAGCAGCCACCACATACCTAAAATGAAGCAAGCGTGGGAAGAACAGTTACAGAAGTATTTCAATGTGAAAAATGGGTGTAGCATTTCAACCAAAGGAACTGAGATGAAGATTCCAAGTTGGATATTACACAGTTTATCCAGACAATCTTTAATAATGAAACAAGATTTTCTTTCTGATAAAATATATTGATCTAGAAAAAGTTCTTTCTGGTTTTCAATTTGATACAAATTTACACTAGTAAAACATGATAATTTTTATTTTTTTCTCGTAGAAAAGATCTGTAGAAGTGTGTACGGTGTGATAATTTCTAGCATGTTAAGGATGACAGGGCATTTTTTTTTCCATTCAGTTCAGGAATGAATTCGATGACGTGCCAGTACCATAACTGGTCCTTAAATGCAGGACAGCCGTGATGGTCCTGGCATGGTATTGGTCCTTAAGGGGTTAAAGGAACAGTAAACATTTTTATGAAAAAATCTGTTATTGCTGTTAGCAACACTGCCAGCTAGTGTCAAAATGGCACATTTTGTTTTATAGTGCATTGTATGGGATTGCTTCAGTCATAGACTTTGCCTTTCCATAGAAAATGATAGGAACATCACTACCTGGTGGATAGAATGGAAAACTGTCATTCAATGTGATAAAAATGTTTGAGTTATAATAACTTTTAACCCTTTTCATGTCAGACAGGTGGGCAAAGCAATGCCCACGCCTCTGGCATTCAAAGGGTTAAATGAAAATGTTTCAGCAGTGTCAGTGCTCTTGTTTTACTTGGCAGTAAAGCTCTATAACTTGTATTTTTCATTTTAAAAAAGTTTACACCTTGGGGTGCTAGATCTGTCACAAACACACTGCATTGAAGACGTCACTTGCATCCAAATGTTTAGGCTTTCTCTAACAAATTAATTTTGCAATGAATGATACAAATCATTGGTAAGACCTCACCTTGAGTATGCAGTGCAATTTTGGGCACCAGTTCTGAAAAAGGATATACTAGAACTAGAGAGGGTACAGCGAAGGGCAACAAAATTAATTAAGGGAATGGAGGACTTGACATATGAGGAACAACTAGACAAACTTGGTTTATTTACTCTAGAGAAAAGACGACTAAGAGGAGACCTTATCACATTGTACAAGTATATGAGAGGTCAATACAAGGATCTCTGTGGTGAGCTATTTATTCCAAGGCCTGATCAGGTGACCAGGGGACACCCCTTGAGAGGGAAGGAGGTTTAAACTTCAGCAGAGGAAGGGTTTTTTTACAGTAAGGTCTGTTAAATTGTGGAATTCATTACCCAAGGAGGTGGTTATGGCAGATACAATGGATACATTTAAGAGAAGATTAGATACATTTCTTTCAAAAGGGAACATACAGGGTTATACTGTTTATCAGTAGACAGATCAGGAAGGTCTGATATTGACTAACTTAATTGGTAGCAGGAAAGCTATAAAATTCTCAGTTACTGGGGTATGAGGGGAAGGTTGAACTTGATGGACTTGTGTCTTTATTCAACCTAATTTACTGTGTTACTATGTTTTATATTATTCCATAATGTATTTCTAGCTGATATGGCCTAGAAGCCAAAAATAGCATTAATGCATTGAAATTTCTGCTATAGAATTTTATCCCTTTCAGTATGTGGAGGTTTTGTAAAGAACCAGACACATAGATGTATTTTATGTTCTCGCAAAGGATGCATTATAAAAACTGTAAAAATATAAATGATACACAGCAAAGGAATGGTGTGCTGAATGCCAGAAATGTTTTTGTTGTTTTGCACACCATTCAATCTCTTTGGAAAATGTTAACCTTATTGATGCCAGATCCTTCTCTGGAGATTATAACCATATATGGTGTCTATGGTTATGTTTACAAGGGTGTTTAGAATGTGGAGTGCATAGTGCACACTTCCTGTGACTTCAGGAAGAGTTGTGCACTACAGATTGGCTGATGTCTACTAAAACTATACATGATACCTTCCTAAGCCTTTGTATATTTTATATCCATTAATCCTTGATTGTCTTCTTAGTAATATTGCTTTCATGCATAGACAGCTCCTTTATCACCTTGTTTCTTGCATAGTGCATAAATTATAGAATTCCAAGCAATGAGGAATAGATAGATTTCTGTGTTGTGCTATATGAACTGCTGTTAATTATTTTCAGTATCAGAAAGAACATGTTGACATTGCAAGTATGACGAATACATATGTAAATGTAGCAGATTCTCTTTCTTGCAAACGAAAGAAAAAGTAGCAACTTCAAAAGCTTTTACTAATCTTCTGCGTGACTTAATCTCTCAACTGTAGATTTATATTGTGTAGAAGGTCATTATATGAAAACCAATCATCTGGCGTGAATGTATACAAGGTCCTCAAGGACATACTCTTATATTAGACAACAGCAGTTTCACTCTTAGGTCTGGCATTTGCAAAATGTTCTTCCAGATTCATCTTCATTTTTGATGCTGTTTGTATGTCAAGTGTTTATTAATGCTGCAGCCATGAATTTATTAACCCTGTCACCCTTGAGAGATATATTGTGACAGATTGTACACATGGTTTTGAAAATGAAACGTTTAAGAAACCTTAAAATATTACGCAAAGACTTATTTAATTGTGGCACTCCAAGGATCAGTTTATTAGGTCAACCTCCTGCCTAAAACTCAACCATTAATTCTGATCAGCAATATGTTCAAGGCTACCTTATATGGTATATGCAGGCAAATATTTAATTGACTGCTCATAGGAGAATGTAAGAATCCTCAAGAGCAGCTCATTCACTGCTCAATCTTAACCTCCTTTGGGCTTCGGGTATGTCCTTGAGAAGAGGTGGTCAAATCTTTCTGCTTGAGAGCTACATTTAGAGCTAGATTTTGTACAGAGAGGCAGAGCTGTCAACCTGAGAACAAGCACAGATTCTTGCACAGAGTGTGTATGTGTGTATTTTCTAGCCTCCATTCCCAGAAAAGTGAAGAGAAATTTACTATTCCCTTGCTTTTTGGGTAGGTAATGTAAGGAAACCATAAATTAACCATGAGGTTCCTCCACTCTTCTGGGGTGTAAGATGAGAGCCATATACTAAGGAGAAAGTTCAATCAATGATACATGCTTCCCATTACTGCTTAGCTTTAGGCCAAGGGACCTAATTCAATTCACTCAAGACAGGTGTGAAATGGAAGGATGACAAATTGACCCCAACATTGCCAGGAGGCAGTGGTTAATTGTGCTGCATACCCCTCTGACACTCAGAGGGTTAACTTACCATTGGAGGGTTCTGTGCCAACATCTTTTTTAGGTCCACCTATCAAATTATTTTCACAGATGAATAACTTATTGGAGCTTGGGGCAGATGGACCCCCCTTGGATGCTGGGCCCTCACGCTACTGCCCCATCTGTAGGTACACCCATGTCTGGCGGTAATAGTAAAATAACCTCAGAAGGATGTTAATTGTATATTGTCCTAAAGTGATATAAGTCCAAGAAGGCATGCAACTGACAAATTATTTAGTACAGTGTTTGTTGCAAAGAGTGGAACAGCATACTTATTATGATGTAAACAGAATAAGAACAATGTATTTGTCATCACTGTACACTTTTTCAGGAAGGGGCCTAACTACAGGGGGCACAGAGGGTTGTGCTGGGGCTCGGCATCTAAGGAGGGGGCTATCTGTACCAGAGTATCATAGGTTTCAGTCATTTATATGTGAAATATGTTTGCGGTATGAGACCAAAAAAATGTTTACACCAGGGCCCTCTAGTTAAGTCACTAGTTCCAGGGTTTTCACACCTTCCTAAAAAAGGAAAACTGCACAAAAAACAAAGATAGGCAGTGGCTTTCTGAAATGCAACCAATAAACACCATTTAGATCAATAAGAATAAATCAAATCAAACAATGAAAGAATGTATGTTACAGATGATAAGATAAATAAAACTATGATAAATAGGGGAGATGGAATGATAATGAAATGATGAAAATCACCAAATGAAGTTCTAAGATAAATAAAAGTACCTGTAAAGTCCACATATTGTGTTTTTTTGGAAGGATGATTAATGCAATGCTGATGAGTAAATAAAACATGGTTGGAAATATATGAATTCCTACTGAAAAATGTAACATGTAGATGATGAATCCTTAGGATGAAATTTCAGTGACTATGGATATGGATGACACAACAAGTCCAATCCCCAACCTTTCCAATGTCATAAAAAATATCCTACTCTGGTGCAGGTCAATAGAGAAAGTGGCCTTGTCCATTGTGAACCCACATTATCATTCCTCCCCAGAATTTAATGCTCACTTGGATACAATTCTTCCATCACTCTGGATTAAGATGGACCACAAGCATGATGTTTATGAAGATGGCAAAGTTTGTTGGCGGATAAAAGAAGGGAAATTGTGGCGTTCCAATATGCAGGCAGACAGGACAAAAATTACCTGTACCACAGCAGCCCAGGTAAAAAATCCATACCAGCAGATAAAAAATAATAAATAAAAATTCAACCACAGCTTGGTGCTTATGGAACCAAACACTTTTTGGTTAATAATCAATGTATCTTATAAAAATCTTCAATGATTTATAAATATATCCGTGTCATCACACCATGGGTCTTCCGCACTCAACAAGTCATACAGAAAAAGACATACAATAAAGTATTTCCTGTTAATAGTTGGTGCTTGTCTTGATATTGTGTGTTTACAATTAAAACACTTGTTTCTACAGACTGTAAACCATACATACAGGGGTACATAATCCCTACGTCCATATATCTACCAAGTAAGTATACAGCTGGAACATAATGTGTACAATGTCTGACACATACACAAAAATACCTAATATCAAAGCCAATTTCCGCATTTAAAGAGTAAATGGCAACAGTACTTCAGTGATACAGTTAATCCAATAATAAAATCATATCTGATCTATATAAAAGTACATACTGCAAATATATCACAAATATCTAAATGCCTTGGATCAGTGAGACCAAACATTCACTTCAAAGGTATACCAATAAACATTCAAAACAAATAAAACAACAAGAATATTAATCCTTTAAAAATCTCTGCAAGGAATTGCTTGGTCCTTCAGTACACATGCAACATGCACACACAAAACACACGGAACAGACACATGCAAAACACATACACGCACAAACACAATACATACAACATATGCAACACACACAATGCATACACAATGTACACAAAGCCCAATACACACATATATACACACACACTCACACAATACATACACACACACAAAATACATATACACAAAATTCACACACACACAAATACATACGCATGCAATGTAAAAACTCTAGTCACAGAATGCAAGATGCTATACACAAAATGCAATATGCAAAACTCATTACACTATATGCTATACACAAAACGCAATACGCAGAACACAACATGAAATACTCTATAAGCAGAAATGCAACACGCATAATGTAAGAAGTGCTCATTCTTCTTCATCAAGTCTTTAACCAATTGACTGCAAAGGATGTCTGTCCATATAGTGAAGTCACAAACTGATGCTCTAAATGGACACATTACTCTGTGAGAATATATCATGAGGTACAAATGGTCTGTATAAAAGCAAACTGGGGCAAACTGCCTGAACCATAAGGAACAAAAAAATAACATTCCCAAAATGCCCAGTAATTTAAATTGGTCTTTTATCACCTGGAATGCTAGAGAGGTCTCCAATGAGTCAAGGGGTTAAAAGCCACATTAAGATGAATGGTGATATTTTCTTTTGACCCCTTATAGTGCAGTTGATTTACTCCAGAATAATTCCAATGTACTTTTAGATATGAAAGTTAATCAACACGCTGAAGAAGTGCAGTTATGGAACAAACCAAATCGCTGCCTGGAAAAGTATGTAAACTTAATTTGGTTTAAAGTGAACTCCTTGAATACCAGTCAACTGAATTTTCAATGCAGTGAAGGGATACCTCAATAGATAGCATTCAGGGGTTAAAGGCTCTATTTAAAGCAATGGGGTTTGATCCAGAACAGCACGTATTTACTATGATGAATAAGGCTCTTAGGTCCACATTTATAAAAGGAACCTGGAGATACTCTGGGATAAATAGGGGGACAAATTAACCCTTTGAATGCCATAGGGGTATGCAACGCATTGCAAAGCAATGCGTTGCATACCTTTCTGGCACTTAACGGGTTAAATACCTGTTAAATGAACTTTTAACCACTTGAATGCTAAAGAGGTCTCCATTGCATAAACCTTTGAGCGCCAGAAAGGTACACAAAGTATTGCTCAATGCTCTGCACACACCCCTGGCATTCAAGGGGTTAAAAAGCTATATGCAAGTGCATGGAGATTTAGGAATTTTTATTTGTCCCCTATGGTGCAGTCGGTTTACTGCAGAATAAGTCCAAATTGCTTTTATAAATATGGGCCATAGGGCCTTATTCACAGAAGAGTGATAATTCTAGAGAAGCCAGTTGCACCTTAGGAGAGAGAAATAAATAGCTTATAAATAGAGAGAAAAAGAAAAGCCAACTCTGTAATATATAACTGGGCAATTCTCACTTTACTAATTTCCAACTGCTGTTACTGCACTAAATCTTGTACTGTATATAAAGCTGTATTGGTATTGTAGAATAAAGGTAAAATTGTACTATTTAGATACAATTACAGTGTGCTAGCACATCAATCATTTTGTTAGAGAAATGAATAATCCTTCACGCTTTCTAAATGTCATGCTAATATCCTCTAATTTAATGAATTTATTGCCCTCATTGATAAATGCTTGTATAATGAAGCTTTCACATAGCACATGTTGAAATAAAATAAGTTCTTGCATGGAATGTTAATTACAAGATTGTTTCCAAATATTGCTTTTGATAGCAAGTACATAAAAAAGAGAGGTGCACACTTTATGTTTAATTACCTCAATTATGTCCTCCTGTTCTACTAAATTACAATAAATTGAGAAGAACAAAAAAAGCATTATGTATAAAAGCAAGCAGGAGCAATCCATCTGCAACACAGGGGTCAAATACAAAAATCCCATTGATTTAAAGGGCTAGTAATGGTTATTTTAAAAAGATTAATAGCGTAGATCTTAAAAATATAAATACAATGACCTACCTCCCATCTCTCAAACATGTAAGCGCTTTAGCTGACAGAAGGAGATCCTGGACCTGGGACCAGCTGGCGGCTCTTCAGCAGAGCCAAAATAGTGCAATCTAGAAAGGAATACTTCATTGGAACGGTCTACAAAGTGTGCTGGCAAACCGTGCACACTTTCTAGATACCGTTATTTCGGCTCTGCTGAAGAGCAGCCAACAGGTCCGGGGACCAGAATCTCCTTCTGTCAGCTAGAGCACTGACATCTCTGAAAGGGGCGGGAAGGGGTCATTTTTAGTGATGATCGAGCACCCCAATGCTCGGGTGTTCGGGTGCTCTGACCGAGCGCCCCCGGAGGCTCGAGTGCTCGGCCGAGCACCCGAGCCCCATTGAAGTCAATGGGAGGACTCGAGCATTACACCAGGCACCCCCTGCTCTGATGAGGGGAGGGTGCCTGGTCCATAGAAAAAGGTCAGAAAATGATGGAAACACCACAGAAATGGTTCAGGGACAGCATAGGGAGGATGTCTGGATGCATCTTGGACTCCAACGTCGCTGCTGGGAACGATGTTTCGCCCGTAGTACGCCATTTTTACAGACTGACCGTAAAACACACAAAAAGGAAGATAAAAACGATTTTAGGCGAAAAATTGTTACCAAACAGTATTTGCTGTATATTTACTTGAACTATCAGGATCACGTCCACTTCCCCGTCCCTTTTTACCCGCCTTCTTCATATTAAACGGAATATATGCCGGTAATCTGCGGCTAGGCACACGAAACATAATGTGACGCTAATCTGCGGCTAGGCACACTAAACAATATGTGACGCTAATCTGCGGCTAGGCACACTAAACAATATGTGACGTTAATCTGCGGCTAGGCACACTAAACAATATGTGACGCTAATCTGCGGCTAGGCACACGAAACAGAATGTGACGCTAATCTGCGGCTAGGCACAGTGAATGGAATATGTTACGTTTATTTTTGAAATTTGCACACTAAACAGAATGTGACGCTAATCTGCGGCTAGGCACAGTGAACGGAATATGTGACATTTATTTTTGAAATTTGCACACTAAACAGAATGTGAAAATAATCTGCGGCTAGGCACACTAAACAGAATGTGACGCTAATCTGCGGCTAGGCACAGTGAACGGAATATGTGACGTTTATTTATGAAATTTGCACACTAAACAGAATGTGACGCTAATCTGTGGCTAGGCACACTAAACAGAATGTGACGCTAATCTGCGGCTAGGCACAGTGAACGGAATATGTGACGTTTATTTATGAAATTTGCACACTAAACAGAATGTGACGCTAATCTGCGGCTAGGCACAGTGAACGGAATATGTGACGTTTATTTTTGAAATTTGCACACTAAACAGAATGTGAAAATAATCTGCGGCTAGGCACACTAAACAGAATGTGACGCTAATCTGCGGCTAGGCACAGTGAACGGAATATGTGACGTTAATTTGTGAATTTGCACACTAAACAGAATGTGACAATAATCTATGGCTAGGCACACGTTTAAAATGGCCCTTTTTGTCACTGTGTTGTACAATATTTGTCCCTGTGCACCTAGTACAATGTCACCTAAATATCCCCCCCCCACAAAAAAAAATGAAATTGTGCCCCCCCCAAACAAAATATAAATGCTGCCCCCACACACAACAGTCCTAAAAAGGACTTTTGGGTCTTGATATAGTGTTCCAAAACTTTTTTTCTGCCTACACTGACTTTCCCTTCCTATCCTCATCTCTCCCTGGCTAAGACTGAGCCGAACTCGCTGGTCAGGTGCTATACAGCATCCGATCACGGGTTCTGGCCAGCCAATCAGTGTAATGCCAGCAGCCAACATGGCTGCTGGCATTACACTGATGTCAGAGCCTCCCCGCACGTTTATTGGCTGCGCAGCAGCCGCGAAACGTGCGGGGAGGAGACCCGAACATGGCGGGCGAGCACATGCGGTACTCGTACGAGTACCGCCATGTGCCGAGCAGAGCGATTCTCGAGCCGAACCGAGCTTCGGCCGAGCATGCTCGCTCATCACTAGTCATTTTAGCAGCTTATATCTCTCAAACTATACATGTTTGAGAGATGGAAGGTAGGTCATTGTATTTATATTTTTAAGATCTACACTATTAATCTTTGTTAAAAGTAACTAATACTATCCCTTTAAATATTTTTTTTTTCAAGGGACCCTTTAATCTAAAAACAAATTTGGTCATTTTGAAAGCGCTTTCAAAATCTCCTATATATTATATGAGTCATTTTTTATTTAAAATACTAGCTTTTTTATTTAGGCCACAAGAATAACTGTACAAGGAATATAAACATACTGATTAACCCCTAAAGGACTACATGACGTACTATGACTGTCTCGGTCCTTAAATACTTAAGGACTGATGATGGTCAGAGTACGTCATGTACTTTTTACTTACAGCGCTTCACCGGGAGCACTGTAAGTAAAATGAGGCCTAAAATTGACCGATCCAAGACTGGAGCAATCTCTTTCAGGCCCCAAAGCGGTGCACCGATACACGCAACAGTTAACGGGTACCGGCGCGTCCTTATGGGACAGAAACATCCCAGCCCCGCTGGTCGTTAAGGGATTAACAATCTGCTTAAAAAACCCAATCATAGAGAGAATCCAAAGGACAATATATCATGAATTACTAGTATTTGATATAGTATACTAAGTCGTGGCAAGCTGGCCTTTCCTGTCTTAGCCCACATTCTCTGAATAACACTTAGGCACAGATTCATTATATATTAGTAAAACAGTGGTATGGCAAAAATGGAAATTGGCACGTTAACGAAATGTGATAACTGAGCCATTCAAGTGCCCTACCAGCTGAAAACACAACAAATACTGCCCCACAGAAGTGGACTTGTGGCCAAATGTCCATTGTGTGTTTTAAATTCCCAAAATGCAGGCTAAACAGCGCGAGTAATGGGAACATCAAAGAAAAAGAGCTAACAATCAGTGCTTGACACACTGTCAAGCACCGAGCGTGAGCTCAAACACAAAGTCACCCTCGCAAACACTAACCCTACACTACCTCTAACAGTAAAGTGCAACAATACTACCCCTAACACTAGCCTAACACCCACAGCTGTATAACACTTACCTGTCATCCACTGTCAGTCATCTTCTGTCATCTTCTATCTTCCTTCGTCATCAATCTCTCCATCTTTTGTCTCCTCTTCTGTCTTCTCCTCTTCCATGTTTCAAATAGTTTCCTGTAAGAAAAAAACACAATAAACATTAACCCTTTGAGTGCCAGAGGGGTATGCAACGCATTGCTTTGCAATGCGTTGCATACCCCTCTGGCACTCAAAGGGTTAAAGATGCTCCAAAAACATAACTTGGAAACATGTGCATTACTTTAACCCTTTGTCTGCCAAAGGCATATGCAGAGAAATGCGTTGTTTACCTGCCTAACTCTCAAAGGGTTAAAGTAATGCACACATTTCCAAGTCGCAACACAATATGCCACATGATCAACAGATCTAATCCCAATCCATGTTGCAATAAAATATTATTCTCACTCAAAATACAAGGCCAATGCACAAATAATGCAGAATCTTAATCAATAAATTGGTCTGTGAGCCACCTCTCTCGCCGGCAGTGGTGGAAGTAAGTCTGGTGGACAAACGCCTCCCCCTTGTTATCATACAGGCTAATGCCAGTCTCTGCTCAAAATGTCTCCCAGGCATCCATTGGCTGAGATATATGCTTACTCACCTTGCACCCAATCAGCTCCTAGTGGGGGAATGACGAAATCAGCTAGGAGCTAATTGGCTGGAAGGTGCATAAGCACACATCCCACTTAATGGACACCTGGGAGACATTTTGAATACAGACTGGCCCTATAAAAACCAGTCTCTGATCAAATTTCACACACCGTGTCTCAGGCATCTTGCCCCAGATTTGATCATGGAGTATATCATGTTGCAACTTGGAAATATGTGCATTACTTTAACCCTTTGAGTGCAATGCATTACATATTCCTCTGGCAGTCAAAGGGTTAAACAATGCACATGTTTTCAAGTTATATTTTGGGGGCATATTTAATGGTTAATGTGTTTTTCCTTGCAAGAAATTATTTGAAACATGGAAAAGAAGAGGACAGAAGAGGGAGAGATTGAAAAAGACATCTAGTGGATGGGGGCAGTGCATTCCTTATCAACATCAGTGACTGAGGAGGCAATGTAGGGCTAAAACAGGAAGTATCAGCTCTGCAAACTTTAATTAGCATAATATATAAATCCAAATATGAAAAATTGTTTTCTAAATTAAGAATGTCTAATAAGAAATATAAACCAAAATATGTGTTCTAGACATCGTGGGCTAGATTTAAAGGTTCGCGTTAAGCCAGCCACTAAGTAAAAATGCACATCGGCCGCAAATAACACATGACTTACAGCGGATTTAAAGGTATGAATAGCTATCAAGCATAGGCACAACAAAACCACGTAACACAAAAACCTGCTTTGCACCTGTTTTTGCATCACCGTGCGTCCCAAACACCCGTTAAAACACAATTTAAAAGGGAACTACCACCCCACAAAATCTTTACCTTAATCCAGTCCCCATCTGGAGACTAGCTGCTTAGTAGCACTAGTCGCCAGAATTATTACCTGGTTTAACTGATTTTACACTTGTTCCAAGGCTGACAGTAGCAGGAAGCACGGACGTCACTATGGCAAGATTTCCGTGCTTCCTGCTACTGTCAGCCTTGGAACAAGTGTAAAATCAGTTAAACCAGGTAATAATTCTGGCGACTAGTGCTACTAAGCAGCTAGTCGCCAGATGGGGACTGGATTAAGGTAAAGATTTTGTGGGGTGGTAGTTCCCCTTTAAGTCAAAATGTAACATTAGGGCTGGCATTGTCTAGCAACCTTGATAGATGCACAAACAAAATTCAAACCTATAGCCAATCCCAAGGCCCCAAAGTAGCAAAAATGTTCAAATACACCTATATATACCCAGGTTTTGGCGAGCTAGATCGTTTAGAGCGAGGGAGAGAGGAGCTGACATTGGAGGTAGAAGGAAATTTGATTTTGGAGTTTGGAGAGGAGATATCTGCACTTAAATAAACACATATCACTCTTTTGCACATTTCACATACGCCCATACAAACACAAACACATACATACACATAGTCTTTTTTTCATAACATTTTACACATTTTTTAAACTCTATTTTTACAGTGTGAATCTGTGAGTGAAAGAGTGTGATAGAGAGTGAGAGGGGTTGAGTGTGTCTGTGAGGGCCTGTGCAAGTGCCTGGGTATGAGTGGGTGAGGAATGGCTAGGAGAGGAGGAGAGGGATGGGATGGGAAGAGTAGTGGAGGAGGAGGAAGGAGAGCAGGACATCCCTGTTGAGAGTAGGAGTGGGAGAGGGAGATCCGCAGGGCAGAGGGGGAGCTGGCCCAGAAGAACAGGCACACAAAGGACAGGGACAGAACCTGAAGTGGGACGAGGAGTACATGATGGGGACCACCATACACAGGCAGGGGCAGCGCAGGCAGGGCAATCTGGTTCAGACTCCTCACAGGCCGGAGGTGAGGAGGAGAGGATCAGGGATCCCCATTATACTGAGGAGGAGAACAGGGCCCTCATGGAGGCTGTGCTAGAGAGGGAGACCATCCTGTTCCCGAGGGAGAGGGCCCTGGCCTGGGTGTGAGAAGGAAGGCTGCCTCAAACTAAATCTCCAGGTGGGTCAATGCAGTGGTATCATGGTACCCATGCTATTTGGTGCCATTCTGTCAGTTTCCACTACTGCTTACGCTATTGTCTACTCTGTTATTGTCCCACCCAGCATTTGTCCTTAATATGCTGAGTTCTGGCACTTCTCCAGTGCCCCTTCATGGTGTTTCAGTACCAGCGCTTGTTCCTGTTATTTGTGAGATCTCAGTGTATCGACCCGGCGACTCTGCATCTTGTTTCCTGCCTGTGCACCAACCCGGACTGCCTGACCATTCTGCTTCTCGTCTCTGCCTGTGTACCGACCTGGATTGGCTGACATTCCTGCTCTGTGTACCGACCCGGCCAGGCTGACGTTCCTGCTCTGTGTACTGACTTGGATTGGCTGACGTTCCTGCTCTGTGTACCGACCTGGCTCGGCTGACGTTCCTGCTCTGTGTACCGACCCGGCCCGGCTGACGTTTCTGCTCTGTGCACTGACTTGGATTGGCTGATGTTCCTGCATGGTGTACCGACTCGGACTGGCCTAGGTTCCTACTCTGTGTGTGTGGATCCTGCCCGGCTGGGCTGCTGTGGTGACGTGCCTCCTCTGCACGCCCTGGCCGGTCTCCGGTTAGGGTAGTGTCAAGTCCTTCGCTATCTCCGGACAGCTTGCTGAAGATTGGTCTCAGTTGCCTCAGTGTCGCCCAGGCGACATTCCTATTTGTCTGGCTCCCGTGCAGTACCCGGTTGGGTGCTTCTCAGGGCAAGTTGCTCAGTCTCCATTACTGCTATGGCAGTGCTCACGTTGATCAGTTTCCATTACTGCTACGGCAGTGCTCAGTTGCTCAGTCTCTGTTACTGCTACGGCAGTGCCGATTTGCTCAGTCTCTGTTACTGCTACGGCAGTGTCCAGTTGCTCAGTCTCTGTTACTGCTAAGGCAATGTTCAAGTTGCCCAGTTTCCGTTACCACAACGGCAGTGCTCACGTTGCTCAGTCTCCGTTACTGCTACGGCAGTGCTCAAGCTGCTCAGTTTCCGTTACTGCTACGGCAGTGTTCAAGTTGCTTAGTCTTTGATACTGCTACGGCAGTGCTCAAGTTGCTCAGTCTCCGTTACTGCTACTGCAGTCCGCAATTGTCTGGTCTCCATTATCTTGGGCGTTACTCGCGTTGGAGCTCTCACATTTGTTTGAGCTTCTTAAAGGGCCTTGCACTATTAGGGTCTGTCAACACTCTCTGCCTAATATTAACCCATTCAGTACTGACAAACTGAGACTCACACAAGAATTGCCTGACCTGTGTCAGTATATCGATCTCTGGACTATCTACGTATACTGGACCTGTGTGGGCCCACCTCTGTATAACCTGTCTTGTGTCTGTACTATATTCTGTATATATTACAGGACCCGTGAGGGTTATTGTTTTCTTTATTGTTCAATAAAATTGTGTTTTATCCAAACCTACTGTGTCTGTGTGTCAAACAAACCATTACAGTACGAAAGGGCCATGACCTCAGACAGTAAAGGTGAAGGTAATGCACAAAACATCCATTGGAGGATGGACTTACATGAGCAGCGATTAGACCAGTTGGAGCTGGTCATACAAACTATCCTAGAGCGCACAGCTCACCTTGATAAACCAACTCAAAGCCCGGTGATCCCCTCCGTTTCGACACAGGAAGCTCAATCCATGACGCAAGTGGCCTCGTGTAAAGGGTTAACCACCTCAGCTCTGTTACTGCTCAGATATGATGGCGAACCCGCACTGTGCAGAGGGTTTATTAATCAATTGGAAATTTTTCTGGAGTTAAGCCCACATGCCTCTCCTAATGACCGCAGCAAGGTGGGTTTCATGATATCATTGCTGACGGGCAGAACAGTGGTATGGGCCAACCTCTTGTGGGAGACTGCTAAACCCTGCACTAGGAACTTCAGGGAGTTTGTGCGTACCTTTGGAAGAGTATTTGAGGTTCCAGGTAGAGCCGCCTCTGCTGCCAAATGACTCATGGAGCTACAACAGGGCTTGCATACAGTGGGCGATTATGCTATCGAATTCCGTACACTGGCAGCAGAGGTAGGATGGAACAACGAGGCGCTGGTGGCAGCATTTGCTCAGGGACTTGCTGACCGTATCAAGGATGAGATGGCAGCCAGAGAAGTACCTAATGATTTGGACAAATTTATTGATTTTGCTTTATTGATTGTTTCTCACATCCGTGAGAGACTAATGGCTAAAGACCGAAAGCAGAGGGCCAGAAATTTTGGAAAAACCAGTTTAAATGTCCCACCCATGCCTCCCTCGCCTCCCATGCCTCCTGAGCGTACACACGACACCAGTGAACCAATGCAGCTTGGGTTCACACAAGGCTTCAAGGACATCCTTATGCATATGTGAGTAATGGGAGTTGAATGCTGACATTTTTGTGCATGGCAGGTATTCTGTCAGATTAGACATTTCATCAGAATAGCCAACAACGTCACTTACAGTGATGTCATATCTGCTTATTTCACGGATTTTCACTTACTGTGCGATTTGTTGATCTCCATTAACGGGCATGTGTAACGACATCATTTTATTGTAATTTAAAAACAAAACAAAAGTAACCCTGTGAGTGCCGCAGGGGTCCCCAGCGCATTGCTTTGCACTCACAGGGTCACATATTGTGGGGGACATTTTTTTTTCCTCTAAGACCTCATTGGAGGGATCAGGAGGGGTCCTGATGCCCCTCAATGAAGTCTATAATAAAAAGAATAATAATAAAAAAAAAAAAACCCTGTGTGTGCCACGGTGGGGGTGTCCAATGCAGGCCCCCGTCCTGTGGCACACACAGGGCTTTTATCTTTAGATTGTTTTCAGAGATTGTTGGGGGGCCATCAGAAGTGGTACTGATGCCCCCCCAACAAGCTATGATTACAAAGTAATTATAAAAAAGTTAACCCTCTGAGTGCCAAAAGGGTCCAATGCATTGCTTTGCAATGCACTGGAGACCCATGTGGCACTCACTGGGTCACTTATTTTGGGGACATTTTTTTTTTCCTAAGACCTCATTGTGGGGGGATCAGGAGGGGTCCTGATGCCCCTCAATGAGGCCTATAGTAATAAAATAAAAAAGTAACCCTGTGTGTGCCATGGGGGGGTGGCTTTCAATGCAGACCCCCTTCCTGTGGCACACACTTTTTACCATTACTTTGTAATCAGAGCTTGTTTGGTGGCCATCTGAATACAAAGTAATGATAAAAAATAACCCTTTGTGTGCCACAGGGGTCCAATGCATTGCTTTGCAATTCACTGGATACCCCTGTGGCACACAAAGGATTATTTATTTTCGCACCCCTTTTTTTTTTTTTTTTTTTCTTATTCAGAACTCATTGTGGGGTTCTGATGCCCCCAACGAGGTCTACACAAAAATATTGGGTGGAAAAGCCCAAAAAACCTGCACGTGCTTTGCAATGCATTGCACCCCCTGTGACACACACATACACTTTTTTTTTTACATTATTTTTAGATCTTGATGGGGGCACCAGGAGTGTTCCTGATACCACCTCCCCAATGAGGTATGAATAAAAAATAACAAAAACTCTTTGTGTGCAACAGGGGGTCCAATGCATTGCTTTGCAGTGCATTGGGCACCCCTGTGGCATGCACACAAAATGACTCCAATTCCCCCACCCCCACATACCCTATCCCCCTGCCTGGATCCACAGCCAACTGGCAGTCCCATTCCCCAGACTGACCCCAGCCTGTTTCCACTGCCTATTGGTAGACTCAAAGTCCCAGTATGCACTAGATTCAGGCTGGGAATCAAACTTTGTATGAGGGGGACATACAGTGCACACTGGTAGTCACAAATCCCCCATATACATTATCGGACACCACCTCCCCCACTCTTGGTCCGCTCCCCACTAGTAGACATACCCACATACACTGCCTAACCCATCACCCCCTCACTCACTTTGTTACATTGGTAGTCACAGGTCCGCACGTACACCGGGTGATGCCCTAGCTTCTTTCATCTGTTAGCTATAAAATCACACATACACTGTTTGCTTTCCCATCCCTGTTCCACTGGTAGCCACGCTCCTGTCACCTAAATTGGTATGTTAACCCACAGCAGAGGTCCTCCTAGGAAATCCCATGACATTGAACCATTTTAATATGTTTGAAGTGACTGATTTTTTTTTCCTGTAGCACCACATTCTGGAAATGGTTGTGCAAACTAACTTAGGGGTAAAAAGGCAAGTGACCCCTCATTTGATGTGGCAGGTTATCTTCTTTCCAAAATGGTAAGGGTTGTCTACCCTTACTTCACTTCTGTAGCCATTATAACCATTTTTGTACAGGCAAGTCCTGTTTGAGAAAATGTTAGAAAAATCAGATGTTGTAGTATGTGTATTTTTGTGCTTCTAGCACCCTCTCAGGTAGGTCAACTCATACCAATGGGGTGTCATTTGACTGCTAAGAGCACTAGCTAACAAATACAGTTGAAAATTTTATGGTTTTCACAGATTTCAATACACAGGGGCAGAAATGTAACAAAATGCATATTTTTTTTCATTAGTGCCACATTCTGGAGGCATTTGTGCACAACAGGCTCGGGGTCTTCTTTCCAAAACGGTATGGTTTGTGTACCCTTTCTTCATTTCTGTAGTTGTTATAACCATTTTTGTACAGACAAGTAATGTTTGAGAAAATGTTAGAAAAATTAGAGGTTGTAGTAGGTGTCGTTTTGCACTTCTCCTAAGAGCGCTAGCTAATGAATACAGTTGGAAATGCCATGGTTTTCACAGATTTCAGTACATTTGAAGGGCCAGAAATGTAAGAAAATACCTTTTTTTTTCCAGTAGCGCCACGTTCTGGAGGCATTTGGGCAACCCAGGCTTGGGGTAGGAAGGCAAGCCACCCGTCATTAGATGCAGCATGTTGTCTACTTTCCAGAAATATATAGTTTTATATAGTTATTCCACTGTTTTAGGGTAGATTTACCACAAAAACTCTAGAACGTGAGTATTAGCTCATAAAGTTGAAAATGTCATTTTGCTCTTCTGGTGATTAAGGCTCAATGCTAGCCATGGACGTAGGTAAAACTATATAAATTTAGCATTTGTTTACTCGGAGGACTCGGGGCTTTTTCAAATAATTGAAACTTTCGCAATCAAGGTAAATGTTTTTGATACATAGTATGTGATTTTAGCAAAATAAGTAAATTTTCACTTTTTTTGTAATTATGACATCATAGCTTTTTGCACAATGCAAAATTCTCTTCATGTAAGGCACCACGAAAAAGCTCAATTTGTTTTGAAAAAACAATATATAGTTTTTCATATGTAACTAAAAATTCCCAAAGGAAATCAAGCCTAAACAGAAGGATAGCAAAAAATGCTGAAAATGTGTCTGGCGTACAGGAAATGGCCCAAGCACCTGGAACTGAAGGGGTTAAGCCTCTGTTAAGCAAAATCTCAGCATATAAATAAAGTAAATAAAATATTCAGGTACTTTCCTGTTATCTGGAACCATTTTCAAAACGAATTCCAATGCATTCTGGCACTCAAAGGGTTAATACCTTTTTGCATGCTAGTGAGGTTTCCAACGCTTTGCAAAACCTCACTAGCATTCATAGGGTAAAAATCCTCACTTTCCTGTCAGAATCTGTTGTTTCCTGTCATCTATTTTGAAAATGGTTCCAGATAACAGGAAAGTACCATTATTCCAAATTGTGCTAAATCAATAATATATTATGCTTTGTTACTACTATATTTACCTGAACTCTATATCAGGTAATTTGGTTCCTACTCACCTCTCTTCACACAACCTCCAAAGTGATTGTAAAATGCCAGCACCAGAAAGAAAAACTTACACACACAGCAGTGAGCAATGAGATGAAAATTCAGCCACAGTGACCTCTGTGGCGGAATGACTGCATTGCACAAAATATTTTTAAACTGAACCAGAACTTGCAACAGACTTGCAACAAATTTGCAAATCAAGTTGATCTGGAGACTTGCAATGCAGACTTGCTGCAACTGTGCAACAAACTTGTGAAGCTTGGCAAGTCTAGCAACAGCATAGCAAGCCATTTTCAAAACTTGCAGCTCAGTTGCTTGCTATCTGGGATATTCCTTTCTGTGTACCCTGCACGGGTGGCAATGGTTAATTTCACCTTGATGTAATATTGTAGGCATTGTAAAAAGATGTGGATCCATGTTAGTCCTATCTCTCCTACCCTCATGGTTAGATAGATATTGCTGTATGTGACAGTTGGCAATATCCGTCATTTGACCACAAGAAGGCTCTTCAGCAGAGCCAAAATTGAATACATCTTTGGAATGGTTTACAAAGTGTCTGGGTTGCAAGCACACTCTGTGGACCATTTCAATGAAGTATTCATCTCCAAATGGGGCAATTTTGGCTCTGATTAAGAGCCTTCATGCGGTCAAATGACAGATATCTCCAGCTGTCACATACAGAAATATCTGTCTAATCATGAGGGTAGGAGGGATAGGACTAATATGGATCCACATCTTTTTACATTGCCTACAATATTTCATCAAGGTGAAATTAACCATTGCCATCCCATTAAAGGGACAGTAATACTCAAAATGTTAAAGGAAAAATATATGTTGTAAGGTTTCTCCCCGAGTAAAAAAAAGTTATCCCCGCTGCTGAAAGGTGTTGTATTCCAAAAGTCTTGCAGCTCAAACTTGAATAATTCAGTGGCAATATCCCAGTGGCCTGAAATTATACAGTGGCGCTGTTGCTACACCATCCTATGGACAGCTCTGGTCCCGGGACCATGAATCTCCATAGGATAATGTATCAACAGCGCCAATGTACAATTTCAGGCCACTGGGATTTTTCACCAAAGGAATTCAACTTGGAACCGTGATACATTTTGAATGAAACACCCTTCAGCAGTGGGAGTACCCTTGTTTTTCTCAGGGGGATAAACCCTACAACATATATTTTTCTTTTCACATTTTAAGTATTGATATCACTTTTATCCTATCATGGCTATGTTTACTAATCACACAATCTCATTTCTACACACAGCTTACGGGCCTCCACAACAGCAGGAGTCCGTGGAAGAGGCTACCACACGACCCAGTGAGGAGGATACAGAGGAGGGGACAGTCGCTGGCCATTGTACTCACCACCCACACCTCCTCCACAGTTGTCTGCTACCCAACTGGCTGCCCCTCCACCAGCTCTGACCCAACCGGCAGCCTTTCCACCGGCTCTGACCCAACTGGCTGCCCCTCCACCGGCTCTGACACAACTGGTTGCACCTCCTCCGGCTCTGACCCAATTGGCTGCACCTCCATTGGCTCCGACCCAATTGGCTGCACCTCCACTGGCTGCGACCCAACTGGCTGCACCTCCATCAGCTGTGACCCAACTGGCTGCTGTACCCCAGTACAGAGGCTGGATGCAACAGGAGGAGAGGCAGATTCATCCTACCACCTCCAGGAGCTACTACCCTCCAGCAGCACCACCACCACAGGGAGGCAATGGCTGCCAGGGACTGCCAGGGACTGTGTCCACCACCCAATATGTGCCTTATTCCACACCGATGGACCTACCCTCCTGGGTGGCTCCCTAGCACGGCCCCAGGTATGATCCCAGGTGGGGGCCAAGCACATACCAGTGGCCAAGATATGACCCTTGGCCACTCAACTACCAACCCCTGGGCCTGACTGGGGAGCCCCTACACCCTCTACTGAGGGAAATGTTCACTCCACCACCAGGACAGACATCATTGGGCAGCAGTGAGTCACTTGATGTGGTAGGCATATGCCCATCAACTGCATCAGCACACACAGCAGCTGAGGACACAGCAGCAGCTAAGGACACAGCAGCAGCTGAGGACACAGAAGTAGAGTCACCGGGCACATCCACCTCCGGCACTGCCCAACCCACGGGGATGGAAGCAGGGTGCATGTCCCTACAGAGGAGGCTACTCCGGGCATGCCACAGGATCAATGAAAACGTGAAAAGGAGCAGAAGGGAATCCAGGAGGAACACATCAAGAATCCAGGCAGGGATACATGCCCTGGAGTTGAAGCACACAAGACTGAACACACAACTCCATCAGCACCACACAGGGATGATGGACATGCTGGGGCAGGTGCTGGTGGAGTTGAGAAACCACAACTACAGGGAGAACCTGCGTCTAGAGAGAGAACTGCGGTCCACAGAGGGGTCAACTGCACCCATCACTCCCCCCAGCATGACACCTGAAGCCACACCTAGGGGTCAAAGTGTGACCAGGCAATCAGCCAGGGTATCCACCTCTGGCACCCAGTCTAAGGTCCCCCCCAAGAAAAAAAAAACTAAACTGCCCAACTTGTCATGTTCCCCCTCAATAAACAAAACATTGTGCTTTTGAATCATGTCTGATATACTTTGTGTTTGGTGATAGCTTGGGTGACAGAGTTGTCTCCAATGCATTGCAAAGCAATTCAGTGAACGCAACTTCTGCCTAGGTAACATGTCTATGGGATTTTACAACATGGTTACACACACACACACACACACACACACAAATTCAACTGGCAATCCATCCCTGGAGCCATATAACATGACAGTGTGATATGGCATTGTTGTGGGTTGAATTTGAACAGTACATAGCCTTAGCACACTGAACATTCATCAGCATCAATTGTTGTGTTTAAGGGGTTAACCAAACAAACAGCTATTTGACTTAGCAGAGAACTAACAAGCAGGACAGATGGAACATGCAGGGAAACTGTGTTTAATTCACACTGTTATGGTGAAACTGACTTACTGGGGAACCCAAAGTTCACCATAGGATTTCAATGTGTAGCACACATGTTGAAATCCAGGGGTGAGCATTGGGTTCTCCAGTACATTGAGTTGTTGTTTTACTAAGGTTGTAACAGACATCACCAGTGATAACACTTGTCCACTTAGTCTGGTTGTTTGTTGATGTAGGCCATGTACCGAGATATGTCAGACTAAAGCTATCTCAAAACATTGATTATATTGAGCAACACAGAAACAGTGGACATGAAACCGCTGTGGAAGTATGTCCCTTGGATCACCTCTTTATCACTCCCAAAACACATTAGTGTATCTCTGCCATCATCTGTTTGCATGAATACATCACAGAGTCCACTCACTGGCAAACAAGTAGTGTACTCCTGTGATATGGGTCATGCCTTCCCATGTATGGGGGGATACTCTAGCGTTGAGTGTGATTACGCATTGACACATGTGTAATCCAACATTTCTTCATGTAGACACAGATTGAATAGTGATGGTTCTTTTGTATTGTGTCTCAGAGTACATTAGAACGTACATGTGTTTTCTGGGTATATTGCCTATATGCATTAAACACTTGTATGAGCACACTAAATGTACTTTCAAACTAAATCTTAATACTTAAGAAACACTACTGTCCTGCTCATGTGTTGTTCACAAGGTTTGATGAGCATTGTAACTGTATAGGTTTGATACCTGGATGTTAGTACACACATGAATTTGTGGTTTCTGTGTCTGTATGAGAATGTTCCAGTATAGGATGCTGTGAACATCAGGTCAAACATTGCATCACCAACACAAACACTTGAAACACCAAGGGGTGAGCTTCATAGAAGTGTTGTCAAGACATCAGTCCAGTCACATGGAAGATCTTCTGTCCAAGGATGGATCATGCTATAGATACCTGTGGAACAAGAGGACAGGATTTGGAGCAGCACCCTCGAATTGATCATCATGCAACAACTTCAACTTCCTAATTCCCTCAATCTTTTTTGTTACAGGTGAGTACACAAATCATTGCTTTGTAATGTGTTGTGTACTCGTCTGTAACCCATTATGTAGAGAACTAAGGAAATGTGAAGCAGCTCTAGGGATATGTGCCCCTGACATGAATACACACATCAACAAAATTAATGAAATTAATGTATTTGGGCTCCCACTGTGAGGGTGACAGTGGCAGCCCGATTTTATTTTTTTCATGGCACTATTATGACATATTTGTTGATGTATGTATTCATGTCAGGGTCACATATCACTACACACTCACAGGTCAGCATGGTGTCCCTGGATATCTGATCCACGTTTCATGACCTCTATGTTGTGTAACAATAACACTGTAGATCCATCCCTCTGCTACTCTTCTCAGCTATATCAAACTGTAGGTCCCATGTTTACTCTAATGGCCCTTTAACCCCTGATGTTTTTATTTTTTTTTTGCATTGGATAACACTCTTTCACTCCAAGGCTACCATGGTTGCTCTGGCAATGATCATGGCAAATCACGTTAGTTGCTGTCAATCAAGCCCTGTCAGATGCTTCACTTTATGAAGCAAAACTTTAAATGCAATATTTCAAATGACGTGGCAAAACACATGCGTCATTTTATGATTTGAAACTTTACATGCAACACTTCAATAGTAAACCCAGGATTTTGGCTCTGACCAGGCTCACTGGTTCTATGAGGCATGAGATGTTGTTCCCATCTCTGATCAGAGATGGGTTTTGGAAACTGCTTTCTCCTACTCTGAAGAATACAGAGAAAGCTTGGCCACGCAACATTGGAAGTATTAAACATTGAAATACTGGAGGACCATAGCTTTAATCATGTACACAGGCAATCTTTTAGTTAGATTAGGATTTGGGGGTTTACTTTTTCCTGTAAAATAAAAATTTGCGCTTGGGGCCATAGTCTGTCAGATAGGGGTCTGTGTGTTTTATTTGCCTGATTTAGAGGCAGACTTCAATAGATATCATCATATACAGAAAACTTCCAACTCAATGGCAAATACAGCTATACCTGTTGTATTATGACTCTCATTATCTTTAAGTGGCCAATGGATGATTGACATTTATGGGCATTGAAGGCCAGCAATATTGGAGAGCTGCAAATTTTAAGCCTTTAAAGGCTATCAAAAGGTATTAGTTCTCCTTTAAAAAAAACTATGTTAAAATAACTAAGTAAACCTCAAATATTAAATCTAAATTCCAACTCTTACTTAAATGTAATATTCTTGTTGAAAGCTGTTTACTGGTACAATCACATATTCCATACCTTGAAGGATACATTTTAGGATGGGAACATAACACAAATTTAGTTTGAAAGTTGAAGATTATATTTCAAAAAGGTATGGGAGCTTGATAAGTAAGCCTTGGCTAGACAGTCAGGATAAAAGCCAAACGATTTTACTTTGTAAAGGTTGTATTGAGAAGAAATATTCAAGTATTCACTTGATGGATTTTAAGTGTGTTCTGGCTAACAAAATACCTTCTGATTTTTTATTTCAATTAAAGATTATTCTTGTTTAATCCTACTTACTGTGAGCTCATAACATTATAACTGAACTATGTGTAGTAAAAGGCTCTCCGAGCACTTAAGTAATGTGTGTGATAAATAGCACCACCCTGTCTGAACACTGAGATGTGGACAAAGGGAAAAGAGCATCTAATGAAACTACTGGACAGAATTCATGACAAAATAAGTATATTAACCCCTTCAGAACCAGGGGTGGGTGCAGCACATCCTATATAATAATTCGCTAAAACGTGTGTAACGATGCAGTCATGCACAGTAGAGACTGCCAGTGACAAGGCTGATGCAGAGCGGGCAGTCTCTACTCTGCATGACTGCCCCATGACCAGCTGGCACTGTATCAGCCGAGGCCTGGGCAGTCTCTACTGTGCATGACTGCCCCGCAACCGGCTGGCACTGTATCAGCCAAGGCCTGGGCAGTCTCTACTGTGCATGACTGCCCCGCAACCGGCTGGCACTGTATCAGCCAAGGCCTGGGCAGTCTCTACTGTGCATAACTGCCCCGCAACCGGCTGGCAGTGGCACGGTGGCCCGTGTAACGGGCTCTTCAACTAGTTGTAGAATAATGCATTACACATTCCTCAGTCCTCAACACACTGTTAAGCAATGAGTGGCACATCACTCTGTTCCTCAATGGCCAATAAGCTACAATCTAAATACTGTACAACATTATGTCTATGTTTGATTTAGAGATAAAGGATTGACAAAACAACTGAACAGCTGAAAGAAAAAGGTAGAAAATAGTTATTTTTGCTTTGTGCAGAAATTCCTGCAGAAGGTACAATTTTGCTTCAAGTTTTTTTCCCTTTGGAAAAAATGGGCATTGTAAAAATGTTTCAAAGATATCCTAAGGCTGGATTCATTAAGCAGAAAGATATGTGACGCATCACTTAAATATAGTATTAAGGGTTGTCAGATACTCCATCTAGGAATGTGTTAGGATCAATATTTTTAATAACAGCAAAACAAAAAAAGAAAAACCCCATTAAGCACCAGACCAAAACCATAATTGCATATAGAGCACTGCCAATGGTGATGATGAGGGTTATATATATAATCAATCCTTAAAACATAACCTTTATTCTAAAATTAAAATGAGGTCATTAATAAAAGCTAGCAAATGAAAAACAAAAATATAGTTTTGGATACTTCAGAACTATAGCCCTTATAATCACTTTATCATTGACACTCTGCATCCCAGATCCCAAACTGTAGCAGATACACCATAACCTGTTAGTGTGTATTATAGTCATAAAGCACCAACAGGTACCAAATATCGATTGAGAAGTATCGCCAGTTCTATAAAGTGTATAAATACTATATTCAAAACTTGAACTTTCATAAATAAGTGAATATAGCTAGTTGGAAACTATAGTAGTAAAATAGATTAGAGAGTTTGCCTACACACCCGCCATCAAAGCTGCAGGCATTGAACTATTTTATAAATTTATTTTTATGCCAAGGATTGTGCCAATAAGTATATAGTAACAAGGTATCCACCTTTTTTAAATGTATTCTTACAAAAAGTGGCTATCCTGGTATTGTTAGGGTTTCACTGAGATTTTTTATTTGAATCTAAAGGATTGAACCACAGCCAAATAATTGAGAACCTATCTACTATATCAATAAACATTTTCCAGGGGTATTTGTGAATGATCATATTCATAACATGATACATAGTAAATATGAGAGTCAGATATGCTGCTCTACCCATACCATAGTAAATGTGAGTCTAACTGTTCACAGTCCCAAATTTGTCATGAAACCTAGAAGCAGTGGATCCCAAACTTTTGACCTGGCACCCCCTTTCATCAAACTTCAATGTTCCTACTTATTTATAAAAATTAATGTAACAGTGATTTATATTATTATTAATTTGCAATTCAAATATTTTGTAATATATTTTGAAGAAACCAATTTGTTATACATTGTTTCCTTTGTAACATACATTTCTACAAACCAGTATATACAGACCCTTGCCAAATATACTTATTTTTCAACTATAAATAAATGAAGGTCAGACACAGGTATATTGAAGTAAAACCATCTTTATTAAAGATACACAATAAGAGTAATTCCCCATCAATGCCCCAGAACATATAACGGACAAGCCACAGTCTACTACCCAGACTGACACTGAGCAGAGGCCTGTGTGGAAACCAGCCTATGGTTCTATCTCCCAAGATACTGTATGTATCAGACACCCAACGGAATTGGAGTACTACCGCATAGTACAGAATGGGGACAGTGGCAAAAGGAGAGGAGGACAGTACAAGACACAATACTGCTAATGCGAATAGCCCAATAGTCTAGGATACACAGAGTGAGTAGATAGCCAGAGCCACAGTTCAGAACCGAAGTGGATAGTCAGACAAACCGGGATCATACAAGAAGCGAGTAGTCAGCTAGAGCCACAGATCAGAACTGGTGTAGATAGTCAGAAAGGCTGGTGTCATACACGGAGCAAGTAGTCAGCCAGAGCCACAGGTCAGAACCGGTGTGGATAGTCAGATAAGCTGGGGTCATACATGGAGCGAGTAGTCAGCCAGAGCCACAGTTCAGAACTGGAGTGGATGGTCAGACAAGCCTGGGTCAAGAATGGAGCGAGTAGTCAACTTGAGCCACAGGTTAGAACCGGTGTGGATTGTCAGACAGGCCCGGGTCATACACAGAGCGAGAATGAAAGCCAAATCAGGGTCACAAAGAGGAGCAAACATAACTAGCAATTGCAGAAACACCACATAAGTGCAACTGACCTTAGGTCCTGGGAAGTTCACATAGGCCTATACGGAGATCGGAATCAATTAGTCAAATGAATGCGTGCGTATAAACAAGCGCCTAGTTCAGAGACAGAAACGCACGCCTACACCCATGACCACCAGATGGAGCAGCAAAATAGCATGAGGGTAGTGGCAGCACGGATGGCAACGTACACTGTGATACAAAGTTCTGACCACAATCACATTTACACAGTATGGATACTGTTATGTTGAAAAGCAATAAGGAAGTCTGGTTATGAAACAAAGCCTTGTTCACCCCCAATTGATTGCTAAGTGACAGATAAAGTCATCTTTCCTGTCTGAGCTGGCTAATCCTGAGACTTGAGACTCCACTGAGACACTATGGAGACAGTCATACATACATCATACATTCAAAACAAGACATACAGGCATGTACACATTGAAATACTGTGTTACTTAAATGCACTCCCTAATAAATACACAAGTTCAAGAGGGGCAAATGTATACAGAGGTGTGGTGGTCTTTTATTGCAAGCTGTTGATTCTGATACAGGATAATCCTATAGTATACTGTGAAAATTACCACTGATGTCCTTGGGATAGATGTACTTTGCAGACTGACATGCAAGACAGACAAGTACAACTGACACTGACTCTTACAAGTGCAATAAGAAGAGGAACATGCATATAGTGATGAGGTGTGGGTTGCTGCATTTCTTTTATTGCAAATAGCTGATTCTGACTTAACACAGGTCTATCCTCATCCTTCACTGGAAAATCTAGGACTGCAGTGGCTTTGGGGGAGGAGAGAGAGAGCTGCTTCTGCTGAAATACTGACACTAATAGGTATGTGTACAGGCAGATAGACAGGCAAAGGGGAGGGAGGAGTGACAGTTGCAAGGAGGGTGTGTAGGATTTTTTTTGTAAACACTAGTCAGGTGACAGTTATAGTTTATATATTTTGAATATTAACTTATAGGTGGAAAGGCAGGCAGGGACATTGATTTGAGCTATGTGTCAAGCAGGCAGGGACATATACTAGAGACAGAAACATACATAATCCAGTATTTTGAGGAGGGCAAGACATCACTCCACAGTTCATTGTGCAAACATTTATCTTGTGTACTTTACTGTGAAAATCATGTCTACTTTGATTATGTTCCACAAACCTACTAGGGGCAGGGGGTAAGGGCAAAGAAGTAGAAACAGTCCAGGAACACAGTAATAAAGTGGTACTCCACAAACTGAATGAAGCCACAGTTGCAGTCGGTTGTGCAATAAATTATTATGATTCTCCTCCTCCTGACGAAGAGGCTGTTTGCAAAAGTGACATGAAATTTCCAGGAAAAAAACACACAGAGAATGGCATCTATAGTGCCCTATATCAGCAAACAATAGAGACCGCTCAAGTGCATACAGAAAGGTACTCAAAGACTCCCTTGATATTCCATGCTGTTGGATAGCATTAGGTCCAATTTCTGCTTGTGTATACTGATTCCACCATTTCAGCCTTGAAGTTCAAAGCTTTATATGGCAGTTTCACCACTGAATATCCATATACAGTGGATATAAAAAGTCTACACACCCCTGTTAAAAATGGCAGGTCCTTCTGATGTTAACCCCTTAAGGACCGGCGCGTGCACGCACGGCCGGCACTTGAGGACCACAGGGCATTTTTTTTTTTATTGCTTCCGGTTCAGGGCTTCCGGAGCGGCGTGCAGCCTCATCGGGAGCCCTGAACTCCATGCTGTGCCAGGACTGCCACTCATCCTTAAGTGCTGGACCGCCGTGACGGTCCTGGCACAGCAATGGTCCTTAATGGGTTAAAGAATGAGACAAAGATAAATCATGTCAGAACTTTTTCAACTTTTAGTATGACCTATAACGTGAACAATTCAATTGCAAAACAAACTGAAATCGTTGAGGTGGAAAAATAAAAAACTCACAATAACCTGGTTGCATAGGTGTGCACACCCTTAAACTAATACTTTGTTGAAGCACCTTTTGATTTTATTACAGCAATCAGTCTTTTTGGGCAGGAGTTTTTTTAGCATGGCACATCTTGATGTGGCAATATTTGCCCACTCTTCTTTGCAAAAGCGCTCCAAATCTGTCAGATTGCGAGGACATCTCCTGTGCACAGCCCTCTTCAGATCACCCCACAGATGTTCAATTGGATTCAGGTCTGGGCTCTGGCTGGGCCATTCCAAATGTTAATCTTCTTCGGGTGAAGCCATGCTTTTGTGGATTTGGATGTGAGATTTGGGTCGTTGTCCTGCTGAAAGGTGAGCTTCATCTTCATCTTTCTAATGGACGCCTGAAGATTTTGTGCCAAAATTGCCTGGTATTTGGAACTGTTCATAATTCCCACCACCATGACTAAGGCCCCAGTTCCAGCTGAGGAAAACCAGCCCCAAAGCATGAAGCTGCCACCACCATGCTTCACTGTGGGTATGGTGTTCTTTGGGTGATGTGCAGTGTTGTTTTGCGCCAAACATACCTTTTGGAATTATGGCCAAAAAGTTCAACCTTGGTTTCATCAGACCATAACACATTTTCCCACATGCTTTTGGGGGACTTGATGTTTGTTATTGTAAACTTCAGCTGGGCTTGGATGTTTTGCTTTGTAAGAAAAGGCTTCTGTCTTGCCACCCTACCCTATAGCCCATTCACATAAAGAATAAGGGAGATTGTTGTCACATGTAGCACACAGCCAGTACTTGGCAGAAATTCCTGCAGTTACTTTAATGTTGCAGTAGGCCTCTTGGAAGCCTTCCTGACCAGTTTTCTTCTCGTCTTCTCATCAATTTTGGAGGGACGTCCAGTTCTTGGTAATATCTCTGTTGTTCCATATTTTCTCCACTTGATGATGACTGTCTTCACTGTGTTCCATGGTATATCTAATGCTTTAGAAATTCTTTTGTACCCTTCTTCTGACTGATATCTTTCAACAATGAGATCCCTCTGATGCTTTGGAAGCTATCTTCAGACCATGGCTTTTGCTCTGAGATGCAACTAAGCAAATGTCAGGAAAATCCTACAAGAACAGCTGAACTTTATTTGTGATTAATCTGAGTCACTTTAAATGAGATTGAATGTGATTGGTTAATTCTAAACACAGCCACATCCCCATTTATAAGAGGGTGTGCACACCTATGCAACCAGGTTATTGTGAGTTTTTTATTTTTCCCCCTCAACAATTTCAGTTTGTTTTGCAATTGAATTGTTCACGTTATAGGTCACATTAAAGGTGGAAAAAGTTCTGACATGATTTATCTTTGTCTCAACAAGAACCTGGCATTTTAACAGGGGTGTGTAGACTTTTTATATCCACTGAATGCTATACACACCAAATGTATCAGGATAAAAATAAAAGTAAAAAAGTACAATGATGTTCTTATAAAAATACTATTGTATACACCCTATATCGATATATTTCATAGTCGTTCCACTGGCACTTTTTCTGGTATATTTTGGACCACAATGAAACATTAAAAGGGGACACTTTGTACAAAACTTTGTTAAATACTTTCCTTATTCATTATTAATTGAACATAATTGGCTAATTATCACAGCAAACACATAAAACACATAAATAACCATTCATTCTAATTTTTTACCTTCTCCATTGATAAAACATATCTTCCCATAATTTAATCAGATTTAACATTTCTCCAAGTTGTTAATATATATATGTGTACATAAGTTTAAATATGCATACATACATTTGCATACATGCATGTGTACATCAAAGTTATAACCGGTATACACAAACATATCATTCTTTCTATTGATTAATTTAAACCATTTGGGAACACTGATCGAAATTTAAAAATTCTTAAGGATTCCAAGTTTATTCATTTTTGCAAACAATTATGATTCTGTTAGCAATTAACAAATTCAATCAGTGTAACTGTTAATACATTTTTTCATGATACCTAGCACAGTGTCTTTCTGTATGTTTCTTCTATGCTGATGAAACATGATTCTTAAATGTTGTGTTTTCCTCCAAACATACTGAAAACCACAAATATACTCAGTACAATAAACAACATATGTTGAACTACAATTCATATTTGAGTTGATATTAAACACTTCTCAAGTAATGTTTGACTGGAACGTTTTTATCTTATGTCTTATGTATTCACAAGTCAAACACTTATCTACACCCCATTTATAACTTTTCATAATTGGCTCTGAAATTGACAACCACGTTTTATTTTTAGGTTTGGTACTAGGCTTATTTGTTTTTCAAACCGCAACCTTCTTTGTAAAGGAATCCTGGTTTATTTGTTGTTTATTTGTAATAAATTGCAATTCTTTTAAAAACATTTTCTATCTACGTATGTAAATAAATTACAGTTTTTCTTTTATTTTTATTTTTTAATAAACCATTTCTAGTTACTTTTTTGCTTTTTATGTTATTTATCAGAGAAATACATTGTTATTTTAATGATGATGATTAATTTATAGCAAAATGGTATGAAACTCTAGCTAAGTGTTCATTAGACTTGATGAGGCTAATCACAGAGCAAAGGGAGACACAATTAAATTTATTAAAATATACGACAGAAAATAATGAAAAAGAAGTTGAAACCCTTGCCAATGAGTCTGACTTCAAAAAATTAGATGATAGAAGAAATGAAAATGCTTTGAGATTTGATAAAATATTAACTAAAAAGTAAAGATAAAAAGATAATGGCCTAGATTCACTAAAGGTCAATGCTGTTGCTATATGATCTTGTCGATGTGTTCAAAACACTTCAACAGTCGATCTACACACATCAACATGTTCACTAAAATTGTCGGATGCAAGGGGAGGGTTGGAGAAGATCCCTATTAGCATACAGAATTGTCGAAGTGCTGTCGATGTGGAAGGGATGTCCTTCCTTGACACATCTCCAAATCTGCGACAATTCTGAAGTTGAACAGCATTCTCTCTCTGCTTCCCTACTTGGTCAGAAGGGGTATAAAGAGAAGGCTTTCAGCACCATGAACAGCACTGAGTGCATAGGGATGTTCATTGCTCACCCTTGTGGCACTCAAAGGGTTAAAAAAAATAGTACACCAAGCACTACACAGTTATCCACTAACCTATGTATCATATATTATACATTTTGTGCACTCACAAGAGAACAAGACTGGGGGTCATGCAGGATCTATGGCTATTTGTGGTTACTACTTGCCCCCCCAGGCTTGTTCCTTTCCCCAGTGGTAGCCATAGAACCCCATATACACTGCTTGGCCTCCACACTTGTTCCATTGACCACTGGTAACCACAGATCCCAATGTACACTGTCTGACCCTCTCCAGCCTTTTCCTCTTGCCCACTGCTATCCACAAATCCCCATGGCCACTGCCTGGGCAAAGGAAAAGGGCTGGGGGTGTCAGGTGATGTATATGGGGTAACACACAATGGTGTTCCCCACATTACAGAAATGTGACACAGAGTGGCCACATATTAACATATTAACAACATATTAATCCCCCCTTTGTATATTAAGTGCTCCCATTCAACATTGTTTATTCTACAATTTTATTTTACATGCCCTTGTTGTATATGTACTGCATAATTAACCCTTTGAGTACCAGAGAGATAGCAACGCACTGGTAGATGATCCATGAGGGCGTCACAGTGTGACCCTGCAGTGGCTGCTCGAGCCGACCACATCCTTACCTCTGGTGGCTCTGCACTGCTCAGGCGGCTTGGCCGCAGCCTTCCCCTCTCGCTGCTCAGCCGCTCCGTGTATGACCTTGGCTTATTCTGACAGCCAATCTGATGCGGACCTGCGGCTCTGGCTGACTACCCATTGCGTTGTGTTCTTTGGCTCGTCTGACCATCCATTCTGGCACTGACCTGTGGCTCTGTCTGACTTTTCCTCCATTTGATCCTCCTTTAGAGTCAAATAACCATTCTGGTGCGGACCTGTGGCTCTGGTAGACTCTAGTGTACTGACGGCAGACGTGTGTGAGTAGTCTCTCTCGTTGCCATCCTTTGGGAGTGACAGCCTTTCTAGTACTTACTGCAGGTGTGAGTCAGTCTCCTTCCGCATCCTCTTGGAATAGACCATTTGATTCTGCGTGGGTCCTACCTGGCTTATGAGACTATCAGTGGCTTTGGCCTAGTCTCTGCAGTCCGGGAACCCAGGGGCGGCCTCCTATTTCTGATAGAGACTTGGCTTCTCTGATTACCCTCTGCTCCTTTCTCCTACTTGCTGTGATATTGTGATGTTTATTATCACTCCTAATAAAGGTTATCAATCTACCATCTGACTAATGTGTTGTTTTGGCCACCGTGACAGTGAGTGACAATTACGGCATGTTTAATAAAGCACATATAACCTATGTTTAACATAGGTAATATGCACTTTATTATGAATATACATATATTTCAGACCTCAAGGGGGCATCAGGACCCCTCCTGATATACCACCTAGCATGGATCCCCTATCCAGTAGGATAGATGATCCAGGCAGGCAACAAGGAAAGCATTTCATGCCTTCCTTTCTTTCTACAAGAGCCGCTATTAAGCTGGCTCCAGTAGAAGTGCTTGTAGTAAACCAAGCGCAGAGCTGCGCTTTTATGAATGAAACAATCACCCAGTCATTCAAAAAAGAGTTTTTTTTGCCAATAAATCTCTAAAAGAAAAGGATAAATGCATTCCTACAGTAGTAAATGAGTATATGTCCGATACTAATGGAGTAAGTGTTATACCGTATATAGATGAGCCTGTATAGAAAATGGAATGATACCTTAAAATTTAAAATCAAAATCAAAGTTTTACCCAACATAATAAAATGACAGTTATTTTGAGGCCTTCCAGTCAATGGTTCTGGAAGATCTGAGCGGTTTAATTGAAGGGAAGAATCCTATATAATAATTTGATAATGTATGTTTGTAAGAAGCTGTCATGCACAGTACAGACTGCCCGCACTGCAGCTGATAACGGAGATGGGCGGGCCGTCTCTACTGTGCATGACTGTACCGTGGCTGCCTGGCACTGTGGCCCGTGTATACGAGCTGTTCAACTAGTTAACAATAATTTAGCTAGAAGGGAACAGAAGATAGTATTGTAATAAAGGCTGCTGAAAAGGGTAGCAGGATAGTTATTCAGGAAAAATTTGAATATAAATAAATAAAGGAAACATAAGGAATTTGGGCAGATCTGAACTATTATAGAATATTACAAGAAAATCCAATAGCTGAATACTCTAAATTTTTACATCAATTAACTGAAACAGCATATGGTGAAGGTGTCCTGGAAAAGCAGACAGGGACTATATGTATACTGAAAATTCAAGAACACCTATATTTGATCACTTGTCTAAAATCACTTGTCCCTCACACATCCCATCATGTAAGGTATAAATTCTCTAGCAAGTAACCTGTCTGAGTATATAGCTATACATATGCAAAAAGTTGTTATTTTTGGAATGATTCCAAGACTTCAAGTGGAAAGAAAATTATATATGGTTGACCTTAGATGTGCCATGGGGACAGGTGAAAATTTTCACCTCAAACTGAAATCAGTGAATAATGGCACTTCCCGCTTGGCATATAATTTCCAGCAAAAAGTGTCATTTTTCCGCTTTTGTTTTCACCTACCTCATTCCATTGACATCAATGGGAACATTGAATTTACACACAACGTAGCAAATATTATTTTATTTCCCAAAGGCATAGTATAAAAGGGGCATGAGGGTGTCTGTGTTGGTGGGGTGTGGGGAAAGAATCAGTTGAACAGGGAATTTTTTTTGAGTTGGGGTGTTTACTGTGATTGGAGGCAGTTAAAAAAAATCCCACATATTATATATTGTGAGATCTTTTGATAACAAAACAAGTGGAATTTATTATACCAGCTATATAATTTATATTGAAACTTAATTTTTTAGAACTTCAGAGTAAGTTTACCTTCAAACTAAAGGTGTGGAAATGGGAAGCAAATGATTTGGGGTTTACATTTACTGTGAATTTACAAGAATACAATAAATTGTTTGTAGGAGAAACAGGTCAGTAAATATGTAGTTAAGAGTTTATATGCAAAAAGCAAACAAGTAACAACAATTTTATGAAAAAAAAAATAAAAGTGAAACTGGAAATTATTTTAGTTTTCTAATCTTTTATTACAAGATTTAATTCAATACATAATGAGAAAGTTTAAAAAAAACATTGGACTTAATTACTATTGTGGAAAAGGGTTATACCAAATAAACCAATATTCATTTACAAATGAGCTTACAGTTTGAAAATAAAATTAGTCCCAAGCAAACTACGTGATATAGAAAGTACCAAACCTAAAATTAAAACATGGTTACGATTTCAGGGCCAATTATGGAACGTTATAAATGTAGTGTAGACAAATTATTGACTTGTAAATACATAGGACGTAAGAAAAAAAAAACGTTCCAGTCACAAATTACTGCAGAAGTGCATACTATCATTTCACATATGAATTGTCGTTCAATATATTGTAGTTTATTTGATTGGATGTATTTGTGGTCTTGGAAGGGAAACACATCAATTAGGAACCAAGTTTGGTCAGCATAGAAGAAACATGTAGAAAGTATATATATATATATATATATATATATATATATATATATATATATATTATATTCCACTGTCTCAAGACACTGTGCTAGGGATCATGGAAAAAACGGAAGTATTAAAAGTTACAAAGTTACACCAATTTAATTTGTTAATTGCTCACAGAATCAAAATAATTTACAAAAATGAATAAATCATGGGGGAGATTCACTAAGCAGTGATAAAGTGGTGATAAATAAGTTATAAAGTGGAAATGACTTCTAAGTTTATCACTATTACGAGATCCTACGTTAATCTATACAGCCTATTCACTAAGATCTACAAAGTTGAAGAAATTAATAGACTTCATAGAATAACATAGAATAACATAGGAATTGGAGAAGTGATAAACTGGAGAGGTCATCACTGCTTTATCATGCATAGTGAATTACCCCCCAGGAATCCTTCTGGATCTCTAAATTGTGATCAATGTGCCTACATGGTTTAAATGAAGCAATAGAAATTAATATGATTTTTGCACTTTAGTAATGTGCAGAAAATTGTATAAGAGTAACAACTGGGAGAAATGTTTAATCTGCTTAAATTATGTGAAGATACCTGTAAGGGAAACCCAAGTCCTGGGCTGACTTGGGCCGTCAAGCCGGGTTTCTTCCTCCTGAGGTTGGCTACAAGTTGGGTAGCCATGCCAGTCTGCTGCAGGTCTTTTTCCTAGAACGGGGGTCAAAAGGAGAACCTTGATACCATTCTGTAACAAAAGAACAGGATGCTCTCTTAGTTCCAAAACGAACAGACTTTATTTGTGAAAGAACAACTCTTTTATACACAGTTTACAGCATCAATCCATGAACTGAACACAATGGACACAATGGGGAACAATGGTGGAGGGGTACAATAAACATGGTATACAATGGTGACATAAACATGGGAACAAAGGGACAAAGGGATGGTACACAGTCAAAAGCATCATTTTCATAATTCGATTCTGCCGCTCCAATTCCTAACCAACAGGAATTGGAGTGACAGCGTGCAAACAACCAATCAGGACCCAGGCCATTGATTTCCATTGGCAATGGAATTACCCGGGTCTGACAAATTTTCAAATAACACAATTATGTTTCTCCGGGTTCCCCAACCAACGGGGACTGGAGCAACAACTAGAGGGAACAGCAGCTACCAATAGGAAGAGTGCCTACCTGCCCAGCAACATAATACATTAAAACTTGTGACACTATGTTACTGTGCAGGGAGACACCTGCTGGTCGACCCTGGAATTAGCTATTGACACAGCCTCAAACTGTGTTGATATAATTTCCCATAGAGGGTAAGCGACCAATCAGATGATCGCCTACTTTCCCCATTCATAGTCTATGAAGTCCTTTTAAACCCGTCACAGAAGACAGCAGCCAATCCCGGTCGTGCCTACTTTTCAAAGTCAAGGCACCAACTTGATTCTTCGGCCTGGTGAGCCAGCAATGTCTGTACAAGTCTCAGTTCGTTTGACAACCATTTTTTTAAGGTCTAATAAGGCCTGGGCAATTCTTCCATTAACGGGATCACTCCAGTTACAATATGGTTTATCAACAAAGAATATTAAAAAAATGAGAATGAAGGGCAGATTATGTGATTTATTTGTGTTATGATAATTAGCCAGTGATGTTCAATTACATTATATAGGAGGGTATTTAACAAGGTTTTGTGCAAAGCACTCCATTTTAATGTTTGATTGTGGTCCCAAATTATCTTGAAGAGGTGCCTATGGAAGAGGTGTTTAGAATAAATATATTTATAAGAACATCTTTGTGCTTTTTGTTTTTAGTTTTTATCCTGATACATTTGGAGTATGTGGCATATGTATATAGCACGTGTTGACACTTCCATGTAAAGCTTTCAACTATAAGGCTAAAATGGTGGAATACGTACACTCAAGGTAAGATGGGTCCTAATATTCTCAGACTGCCCAGAATAGCAAGCGAGCCAGTGAGCACCTGTTTGTATGCAGATGACAAGGCTTCCATTGTTTGTTGATATGTGAGCACTATAAGCACTTTTCTTTATGTGTTTTCTCCGAGAATTATTTGTCCTGGACCATATTGAGCATTATGTGAGCAGCTTCCAAAGAAATAGTTATTCTCTTTACAGAGAACACTGAATGGAGGTAGTGATTCGAATTCCCCATTAGTAAGAATGTCATAGGGCTGAAACCCTGTAACCATACACAGTGTGTGTTAGTATTGAATTATTCCCTCTGCTGAATCTTTGCAGAGCACACCTTCTTGATCTTTCTGTTTTTCTGTACATATGAAAAAACCAGCACCACCAGTAGTAGTTCTAAATTTTTAAATTACACTAAAAATGACAATGAGTCACATTCTAGAGTTACTGCCATTACAGAGGAGGATTTAGCAATTAAATCATCAGTTAACAACAGTATCAACCTGCAGCAAAGTAGTGGTCATTGGTCAAGTTGAAAAGTAAAAAAACTTTTAAGATTTTAAAAAACCTGAACAAAAAAGAAAGTTGTGTGGAGGAAGAAGGAAATAATGATGATGATGGCCTAATTATTACTCATCATGATGTTGAAATAGAATATATCCCTCCACTGTCCTCCCCTTCTGCTACAGATAAAGCAGATATGGTCACAAAATTAGCTGAAAGTAAAAGGGTCAATTTTCCAACACTGAAAAGTACACTATGCCTGTTTATAAACTCTTTGAAAGACCAAATGGAAAGTCTGACTCTAGACAAATAAACGTCTAAAAATACACAAACGTCATGTCAGTCATCATCATTATCATCATCATCATTATCATCACTACATCAAAAGTCCAACCACTAGCCAGTTATACACTCTATTGTTCAGTAAACAGCAACACAAGTCATCAACATCCATAACCCTAGCTATGATGAGTGATTATGTTACTGTTTAAAGTGCAGAACCATTGAAACCTACTGCTAGTAATACAGCAACATCTATCCCATATAATAGCAGACTCACAGAAACCCCTCAGTCTATGAAATCTCTAGTATGGAGATACTTAACTCATGATCAAAAAGCTAAACATGTTAATTTTTATTAAATAAAAATAATTGTTTCTGTAAAAAAAAAATTGTAAGCAGGAAGAAAGCATCTAGGCACATCACTTGGATTCTACCTGAAGCACAGCCAAAAGTTTGATCAGGAGACATACCAGCAGCACACTAGAGATGCCATTACTGGCAGCTGTAGAATCACTCCTAAACGTGCCTGAGGCCAAAGGGTATATAATAGTGTTGAATGTATCTTAGAGAGAGGGTAACATTTTCCTCTAACAATAATGCCCATGTCTCCTACTGCTGTTGTAGAATGAAAAGTCAGAGATGGTCAGCTAGACTCATGAGCTGGCAAATACATGTAAGAAGCTCACTGGGACTGTGTCCTAGCACCGAGAGTGCAATCTCATTTAGCCCAACAGTGCCATATACAGTAAGGAAATCTTCTGAAGCATATCATATTGGTCCTGCCAAATGACAGTCCAGCCATGAAATGCCAGACACCTGACCCCAGACATACTTTTCGTCCTTCTTGGGCCTTGTCGGTGAGGTGCAGCTGATGCACTGTGAGCGAGGGGTCCACGTATGGCTTCCCCTCATTACTCTTAGTACGACTAACCCAAAGAGCAATTTGCATATGTAGAAAGAAAAGTCAGAGATGCTCAAATAGACTCATGAGCTAGCAAATACATGCAAGAAGTTCACTGGGACTGTACCCTCATCTAGGGTGCAATCTCCTATAGCTCCCAGTGCCATATACAGAAAAAAAATCTTCTGAAGCATATCATACTGGTCCTGCCAAATGACAGTCCAGCCACAAAATACCAGACAAGTCCTCTCTGAACAAGGGAAACAGCTAACCCCAGATGTACGTTTTGGCCATCTTGGGCCTCATTAGTGAGCAAGGGCACTGTGAGCAAGGGGCCCATGTCTGGATTCCCCTCATTACGGTGACCAAACCAAAGATCTAGGCTCATGAGCTAGCAAATACATGCAATAAGCTCCCTGGGACTGTGTCATCACACCCAGGGTACAATCTATTTTAGCTCACCAATGGCATATACAGAGAAAAAAAACTTCTGAATCATATCATACTGGTCCTGCCAAATGACAGTAAAGCCATGAAACATCAGACAAATCCTCTCTGAAGAAAGAAAAACATCTATCCCCTGAGGTATGTTTCAGACATCTTAAGCCTTATCTGTGAGGTACAGATGATCTCTCTAGGTGCTGTGAGCAAAGGGCCCAAGTCTGGATTCCCCTCATTAATCTTAGGGTGACAAACCACAAGAGCAATTTGCATATGTAGAAAGAAAAGTCAGAAATGCTCAACTAGACTCATAAGCTAGCAAATACATGCAAGAAGCTCACTGGGACTGTGTCCTCGCACCTAGAGTGCAATCTCTTTTAGCTCACCAGTACCATACACAGAGAGTAAATCTTCTGAAGCATATCATACTGGTCTTGCCAAATGCCAGACAAGTCCTCTCTGAACAAGAAAAACCACTAACCCCAGATGTACGTTTTGGGCTTCTCGGGCCTCATCAGTGAGGTGCAGCTGATCCCTCTAGGCGCTCTAAGCAAGAGGTCCACGTCTGGATTCCCTAATTACTCTTAAGGTGACCAAGCCCAAGAGCAATTTGCATATGTAGAAAGAAAAGTCAGAGATACTCAACTAGACTAATGAGCCAGCAAATACATGCAAGAAGTTCATTGGGACTGTATCCTCGCAAGGAGAGAGCAATCGATTTTAGTTCACCAATGCCACATACAAAGAGGAAATCTTCTGAAGCATATCATACTGCGCCTTTGTTGTGCGCCTCAGACAGGACAAGGGATCTCCAGATTGGTTGCAACATCTACCCCCAAGTTTCACCCTAGGCAACTCTGCAGGCATCCTCTTTTATCAGGACCAACCCCAAACATGCAGGAAGTGCAGCCAGACCGGTCATCAGGGGAAAGACTGCAAGGAGAGTGCATGCAAAAACTGTAGAGTGGCAGGGCATGAAACAAAGGACTGTCCAAGGAAGATGACCTGCAACCTTTGTGGGGAGGCCAATCATACGTTTAAGGATTGCCCACAGAGAGCAAAAAGCTACTCAGCAGCGGCAGGAAAAGGCCTCCAAAAAGCTGGCCCCCCACCAAAACTGCCTGGTAGCAAAAAGAAGGAAACCCCAGCACCAGAGAAAACTTCAGTGGGTAAGACTGAAACTCCCCAGGCCCCCTCCCCTCTCTCTCAGGCAGCAGTGAAACTGCCCCTCCCAGCTCACAATGCCACTAATCCTCACACCTCCACTAATCCTCACACCTCTTCTAAACCTCTCCCCTCCCAGCCCTCTTCTAAGCCTCTCTCCTCTGACACCTCTTCTGAAACTGACACCACCCCACAGCTCTCCACTAATCCCCCTGAAGCAGCTATAACAACCTCCCCAGCTGCCTCAGATTCCTTCCCTCCCTTGTCTTCTGTTTCAGGCCCACCTTTGAAGGAGCAATTAAAGAAAAAATCTGGAAAAAGGAAAAAAGACAAGGAGGAGAGCCCTGATAAAGGCACCAGACAGAAAAGAGTGCCTTCAAAGGACAGCACCCTCCCTGAGACAAAAGAGGACAGCAACATAGGGGACATGGAAAAAGCAATGAGCCCCCCTGGACACCCAGCCTTAGAGGGAAAAGGACAGTATTATGCTGACATCCTGGACTTCTTGGAGTCTGTCCTACAGACTGATGAACCTCCAGACCGGGGAGGAGGAGAGAACCCAACGGTGGAGAGTGGTAACTAGTGTCACTGTCTATATGTCCTATCTAACCTATTCTTCTCCCAACTAATGGCATCTCTTTCAGCATTTACCATTAATGTGAGGAGCATTAGGGACCAGTAAAGGCGACAGGGAATACTAACTTTTCTCTCTTCCCAGGGAAGCGATATATATATGTTGCAGGAATGTGCCTTACCTTTTTCTCAATCCTACAGGCATCTCATGCAGCAATGGCCCCATGGCCCCTCATACTGGTCGGGTGGGGGCAGCTCTAAGTCTGCAGATGTAGCCATTTTGATCAGAGGGGGGCGTTTCACGTTTGATTCTGTCCAGGAGCTAGTCTGCGGCAGACTTCTTGTCGTGGATGTGTGTGGCTCATCAGCGTTTACGCCTCCCCTGAGAGAAATGAGCGACTGGAACTTTTCCAGCGCCTGCGGACCCAGCTCGCTACCACCCGGGCAGTGGTGATGGGTGGGGATTTTAATTGCCCAATTGAGGAGGATGGGCGCAGCTCCTGCCATAATGCAAAGCTGGATAAAACATCCAAGTTACTGAAAGAGATGGTCAGGGAGGCATCCTTGCGGGACGAGGTGGGCTCCATTGGGGTGGGCTCTGTTAATAATACTTGGAGCCACCCCAATGGCTCAACGCGCTCTTGGATTGACTTACCGTTCACCTCCAGAACAGTAGAGCATAAGTGGCACTCTATGGTCCCCTGCTACTTCTCTGACCACAGGGCCATTCACTTCCAGGGGGTCCTGGGCAAAGGGTTTCCTCCCGGTCCAGGCTCCTGGAAGTTGAACTGTGCCCTGCTGGAAAGGGAGGAGATTGTAGAGGAGCTGCGGGGTGCTTATAAAATGTGGAAACTAGATAAAGTGTATTTCCCCACTGTGGCCCAGTGGTGGGAGTTTATGAAAGTTAAATTCCGCAGTTTCTTTAAGGTGAAAGGCAGACGCCAGGAGTGTGAGAGGAGGAGTGAACTCAGGAGACTTCAAAAGAAACTGCACTCCCTGCAGGACCTCCAACTCTGTGGCTGGGATGTGAGGAAGGAGCTGGATGAGACCAAAGAGGGCCTGAAAAGGCACTTTGAGGAGGAGTCCAGACGCATTATCTTCCGTTCCAAGGTGGAGCACCTGGAGAAGGGTGAGAAATGTAACTCTTACTTTTTTAGGAAGCTCCACTCCGCACACACTCCCCTGATAGAACTGAGGGATAGAGATGGCAGAATCCAAGAGGGGAAGGAAGGTGTCATGAAAGTGGTCACAGACTTCTACAGAGACCTCTACTCCCCCAAAGACACAGATACAGACCAAGCCAATAAGTTCCTGTCAGGTATCAATAACTCTGTTGATCCTGCAGGTAGAGCAGCTATGGACTCCCCCCTGGCATTGGAGGAGCTGTTCTCTGCTGCCAGATCCTTCAAGTCAGGCAGGACCCCGGGCTGTGATGGTCTCCCAGCTGAATTTTATATAAAGCTGTGGGACCTCATAGGCCCGGACCTGCTTGAACTATACGAGGAGATGGTGGCGGAGGGCAGAATGCCTCCGACGCTAAGGGAGGGGATGATCACGATCTTGTATAAACAGAAGGGAGAGAGATGCGACCTTAAAAATTGGCGGCCCATCTCTCTCCTGAATGTGGACTACAAAATCCTTGCCAAGGTACTAGCCAACAGGCTAAAGATGGTCATTGGTCAGATTGTTCACCCAGACCAAACCTGTGGCATTCCCGGTCGCAGAATAGCAGATAACCTTGCCCTAATCAGAGACGCGGTACACTATATCAGAGACCGCCATATAAAGGCAGCCCTGGTCAGCCTTGATCAGGAGAAGGCCTTTGACAGTGTCTCTCATGAATTCATGGGCAGGGCACTGCGCAGATTTGGGCTGGGAGAAATGTTCTGTTCATATGTTAACCGAATGTACCTTGACATTTTCAGTACGGTGCTGGTGAACGGCTGGAAGACTGACCCCTTTCCAGTGCTTTCTGGGGTCAGACAAGGTTGCCGTCTCTCACCTCTCCTTTTTGTCTGTTGTATAGAACTCTTCGCTGAATGCATCAGAAGGAATCCAGAGATCAGGGGGATCACTGCACCAATACATGGCAGACAAGAGGCAGAGTGCTTGCTGTACATGGACGATGTAACCATCTTCTGCGCTGACCAGCAATCAGTGAAAGAGCTCGTCCAGACATGCGAGGACTTTGGCAAAGCTTCGGGTGCAAAGGTCAACTGCGGGAAGTCAGAGACCATGCTCTTCGGGGAGTGGCACCTGTCTTCTGACCCCTTCCCTTTCCCCATCAGGACAGGCCTCATCAAAATCCTGGGAGTCTGGTTCGGTGGAAAAGGCGCTGCCCTGAAGTGTTGGGATGAAGGACTAGCAAGAGTGAGACAGAAATTTGGACTATGGAGCCTCAGGGACCTCACCATAGAGGGAAAAATACTGGTACTGCAGAATGAGATCCTTCCAGTTCTGCAATATATGGCCCAAGCTTGGCCACCCTTGGCAACAATTTGCAGAGCCATCACAAGGGCAGTGT
This sequence comes from Rhinophrynus dorsalis, assembly GCA_037306005.1. NCBI lineage: Eukaryota > Metazoa > Chordata > Amphibia > Anura > Rhinophrynidae > Rhinophrynus > Rhinophrynus dorsalis. Next base: position 256,547,128 of record CM074723.1, on the reverse strand, counting down.
TTCACTTCATCTGGGGCTCCAAAATGGACAGAGTGAAGCGTGTAGTTATGTACAAGGAGCCCCACAAAGGAGGAAAGGGGGTGCCAGACATCCCCACCATGTTGCGGGCCTTCTTTGTGTGCAACTGTGTGCGGAGGACCTTAAGAGAGAGCGACCAGGGTTCTGCCGGTAATGCCATGCCCCATTTCTTCCTGCTTCCTCTTTGGAGGGGACTTGGTTCGGAGAGGTGGGACAGCTCCATCCCTTACAACTGGACTACCCCCTGGTTCTACCAGGATGTTGGTAGATTTGTGAGGGAGAACCAACTGGAAGGTGTTAAACCAGAACTGTGGACCCCAAAGGTCATATATAAGCTCATCAGAGCAAAAGACATTATAGAGACAATTTCAGGACTCCCAGCTGCCACTTCCAAGATGGTATGGCAGAACGTGTCATCAGGGAGACTCACCAACAGACACAAGGACACTGCATGGATGGCCATTCATGGGGGTCTGTCTCTCAGATCATTCATGCATGCAAGGAACCTATGCAGGTATAGACATTGCCCCAGAGGATGCGTAGCAGAAGAAACTGCCCTGCATGTTTTTTGGCAGTGCCCCTTTGCCCAAGCTCTGTTGGATGACCTGGAAAATGAACTCAAAGACTCTGTTCCAAAGAGACACTTGTCGTACCACTCGGTACTGTATGGACTATTTCCAGGGACACACTCGTATGGTGCTATCCAGGAAGCCTGGCGCATCATGTGCTGTGTCAAAGATGCTCTGTGGTTTGCAAGGAATCATCTGGTGATGAGGAGAGAACAGGTGACAACACAGGACTGCCGCAGACTGATCCACAGTCTGCTAAGAGACTATAACATCTTGGACAGCCCGGAAGAGGAGGACTAGCACCCCCTCTAATGGCTCAATATCACTGTCACCTCCCCTTGGCCCCTTGACCTATCCTGACCCATGCCCCATATCCCACACCCCCAGGCGAATGCCCACAGAGACTTTAATACAGTGAAATAAAGTACAAGTGTTGAGTTCAATAAGGTGATGTGCTTGTGTGCTGCCAAAGTGCACTGCGTTGCAGGTATAAAGAATGTTATTGTTTTAAATGTACGAATGCACTCTGCATTGGAAAGCATTACTGGACAAAGAAATGTTGTATTGTATTTTCCATGTCAAAATAAAGATTATTTAAAAAAAAAAAAAAAAAAAAAAAAAAAATATCATACTGGTGCTGCCAAATGACATCCCAGTCACGAAATGCCAGACAAGTCATCTCTGAACAAGGGAAACCGCTAACCACAAATATACATTTAAGCCCTCTTTAGCCCATTCGGCGAGGTGCAGCTGATCCCAGTAAACATTGTAAGAAAAGGGTCCATGTCTGGATTCCCCTCATTACTCTTAGGGTGACCAACCCCAAGAGCAATTTGCATATGTATAAAGAAAAGTCAGAGATGCTTAACTAGGGTCATGAGCTAGCAAATACATGCAAGAAGCTCACTGGGACTGTGTCCTCAAGCCCAGGGTGCAATCTCATTTAGCTCACCATTGCCATACACAGCGAGAAAATCTTCTGAAGCATATCATACTGGTCCTGCCAAATTACAGTCCAGTCACGAAACACCAGACAAGTCCTCTCTGAGTAAAGGAAACAGCTAACCCCTGACATACGTTTCAGCCTTCTTGGGCCTCATCGGTGAGGTGCAGTTGATCCCTCTAGGCACTGTGAGCAATGGTTCCACATATGGATTACCCTCATTTCTCTTAGGATGACCAACCCCAAGAACAATTTCCATATGTAGAAACAAAAGTCAGAGATACTCAACTAGACTAATGAGCTAGCAAATGCATGCAAGAAGCTCACTGGGACTGTGTCCCCACACCCAGGGTACAATCTCCTTTAGCTTACCAGTGCCATATACAGAAAAAAAATCTTCTGAAGCATAGCATACTTGTCCTGCCAAAAGACAGTTCAGACACGAAATCTCAGACAAGTCCTCTCTGAACAAAGAAAACAACTTACCCAAAACCTGCATTTTAGCATAATAAGGTGCAGCTGATGCTGCCTATAGATACTATGAACAAAGGATCCATGTCTGTATTCCCCTCATTACTCTTAGGGTGACCAACCCCAAGTGCAATTTACATATGTAGAAAGAAAAGTCAGAGATGCTCAACCAGGCTCATGAGCTAGCAAATACATGCAAAAAGCTCACTGGAACTGTGCCCTTATACCCAGGGTGCAATCTGTTTTAGCTCACATCGGTGAGGTGCAGCTGATCCCTCTAGGCACTATGAGCAAGGAGTGCACATCTGGATTCCCCTCATTCTTCTTAGGATGACTAACACCAAGAGCAATTTGCATATGTAGAAAGAATAGTCAGAGATGCTCATCTAGGCACATGAGCTAGCAAATACATGCAGGAAGCTCACTAGAACTATGTCCCCGCACCCAGGGTGCAATCTCTTTTAGCTCACCAGTGCTATACAAAGAGAGGAAATCTACTGAAGCATATCATACTTGTACTGCCAAATGACAGACCAGCCACAAAATACAAGACAACTTCTCTCTGAACAAGGGAAACAGATAACCCCTGACATACATTTTGGCCAGCCTGGCCCTCATCAGGGAGGTGCAGCTGATCCCACTAGTCACTGTGAGAAAGGGGCCCACGTCTGGATTCCCCTCATTACTCTTAGGGTGACCAACTCGAAGAACTAGACTCATGAGCTAGCAAATACATGCAAAAAGATCACTGGGACTGTGTCCTCACACCCAGAGAGCAATCTCTTTTATCTTACCAGTGCTTTATACAGACAGGAAATCTTCTGAAGCATATCATACTGGTCTTGCCAAATGACAGTCCAGCCACAAAATGCCAGACAAGTCATCCCTGAACAGGAGAAACCTCTAACTCCAGACATACATTTCAGGCTTCTTGGGCCTCGTCGGTGAGGTGCACCTAATCCCTCTAAGCACTCTAAGCAAGGGGTCCACGTCTGGATTCCCCTCATTACTCTTAGGGTGACCAAACCCAAGAGTAATTTTCATATGTAGAAAGAAAAGTCAAAAATGCTTAACTAGACTCATGAGCTAGCAAATACATGCAAAAAGCTCACTGGGACTATGTCCTCACACCCAGAGTACAATCTCTATTATCTTACCAATGCTATATACAGAGAAGAAATCTTCTGAAGCATATCATACTGGTACTGCCAAATGACAACCCAACCACAAAATGCCAGACAAGTCTTTTCTGAACAAGGGAAACAGCTAACCCAGACATACATTTTGGCCTTTGCAAGCCTCATCGGTAAGGTGCAGCTGATCCCTATAGCCACTGTGAGCAACGGGTCCATGTCTGGATTCCTCTCATTACTCTTAGGGTGACCAACCCCAAGAGCAATTTGCATATGTAGAAAGAAAATTCAGAGATGCTCAACTAGGTTCACAAGGTAGCAAATACATGCAAGAAGCTCACTGGGACTGTGTTCTCACAACTAGGGTGCAATTTCTATTAGCTCACCAGTACCATACACATAGAGGAACACTTCAGAAGCATATCATACTGTTCTTGCCAAAAGATGGTCCAGCCACAAAATACCAGACAAGTCCTCTCTGAGCAAGAGAAACCGCTAACCCCAGACATAAGTTTCAGGCTTCTTGAGCCTCATCGGTAAGGTGCAGCTGATCCCACTAGGCACTGTGAGCGAGGGGCCCATGTCTGGATTCTCTTCATTACTATTTCGGTGACCAACCCGAAGAGCTAAACTCATGAGCTAGCAAATACATGCAACAAACTCTTTGGGACTGTGTCCTCGCTCCCAAAGAGCAATCTCTTTTAGCTCACCAGTGCCATATACAGAGAGAAAACCTTCTGAAGCATATCATACTGGCACTGCCAAATGACAGTCCAGCCACAAAATACCAGACAAGTCCTCTCGGAACAAGAAATACAACTAACCCCAGACATACATTACTGCCTTCTTGAGCCTTGTCAGTAAGGTGCAGCTAGGCACTGTGAGCAAGGGTTCCACATCTGGATTCCCCTCATTACTCTTAGGGTGACCAACCCCAAGAGTAATTTGCATATATAGAAAGAAAAGCCAGAGATGCTCAACTATACTCATGAACTACCAAATACATGCAAGAAGCTCACTAGGACTGGACTGTGTCCTCACGCCTAAGGTGCAATCTCTTTTAGCTCACCAATACCATAGACAAAGAGAGAATATTCTGAAGCATATCATACTATCTTGCTAAATGACAGTCCAGCCACAAAATGCTGGACAAGACTTCTCTGAACAAGAAATACAGCTAACCCCAGCCATACATTACTGCCTTTTGGGATCTTGACAGTAAGGTGCAGTTGATCACTGTAGGCACTGTGAGCAAGGGTTCAACGTCCAGATTCCCCTCATTACTCTTATTGTGACCAACCCCAAGAAAAATTTCGATATGTAGAAATAAAAGTCAGAGATGCTCAACTAGACTAATGAGCTAGCAAATACATACAAAAAGCTCACTGGGACTGTGTCCTCGCGCCTAGGGTGCAATCTCCTTTAGCTTACCAGTGCCATATACAGAAAAAGAAATCTTCTGAAGCATATCACACTTGTCCTGCCAAATGACAGTCCACACACAAAATGTCAGACAAGTCCTCTTGTAACAAAGAAAACAACTTACTCCAGATGTATATTTTGGCATTCTTGAGCCTCGTCAGTCAGGTGCAGCTGATGACTATAGGCACCAACCCCAAATGCAATTTGCATATGTCGAAAGAAAAGTCAGAGATGCTCAACCAGGTTCATGAGCTAGCAAATACATGCTAAAAGCTCACCTTGTTCATAAACAAGGAGGGAATATTCTGAAGCATATCATACTGTCTTGCTAAATGACAGTCCAGCCACAAAATGCTGGACAAGACTTCTCTGAACAAGAAATACAGCTAACTCCAGACTTACGTTACTGCCTTTTTGGGCCTCGTCGGTAAGGTGCAGTTGATCACTGTAGGCACTGTGAGCAAGGGTTCCACATCCAGATTCCCCTCATTACTCGTATTGTGACCAACCCCAAGAACAATTTCCATATGTAGAAATAAAAGTCAGAGATGCTCAACCAGACTAATGAGCTAGCAAATACATACAAGAAGCTCATTGGGACTGTGTCCTCATGCCCAGGGTGCAATCTGTTTTAGCTCATCAATGCCATACACAGAGAGGAAATCTTCTGAAGCATATCATAGTGGTCCTGCCAAATGACAGTCCAGCCACAAAATGTCAGACAAGACCTCTCTGAACAAGGAAAACAGCTAACCCCTGATGTACGTTTCGCCCTTCTTGGGCCTCGTCGGTGAGGTGCAGCTGATCCCTGTAAGCACTAGGTAACCCCAGACGTATGTTTTGGTCATCTTCAGCTTCATACATGCAAGAAGCTCACTGGGACTGTGTCCTCACGCCCAGACCACAATCTCTCTTATCTTACCAGTGCTATATACAGACAGGAAATTTTCTGAAGCCTACTATACTTGTCCTGCCAAATGACAGTCCAGCAATAAAATACCAGACAAGTCCTCTCTGAACAAGAGATACAGCTAACCCCAAACAAACGTTCCTGCCTTCTTAAGCATCATTAATAACGTGAGGCTGATACCTGTAGGCACTGTGAGCAAAGGGTCCATGTCTGGATTCCTCTCATTACTTTTAGGGTGACAAACCCAAAGAGCAATTTGCATATGAATGTAGAAAAGTCAGAGATGCTCAACGAGGCTCACGAGCTAGCAAATACATGCAAGAAGCTCACTGGGACTGTGTCCTCGCACCTAGGGTGCAATCTCTTTTAGCTCACCAGTATCATAGACAGAAAGGAAATCTTCTGAAGCATATCATACTGGTCTTGCAAAATGACAATCCAGCCATAAAATGCCAGACAGGTCCTCTTTAAACAATAGAAACCGCTAACACCAGACGTACGTTTTGAGCTTCTTGGACCTCATCAGTGAGATGCAGCTGATCCCTCTAGGCGATCTGAGCAAGGGGTCCACATCTGGATTCCCCTAATTACACTTAGGGTGACTAACCCCAAGAGCAATTTGCATATGTAGAATGAAAAGTCAGAGATGCTAAACTAGACTCATGAGCAGGAAAAAATATACATGAAGCTCACTGGGACTGTGTCCTCGCGCCCAGAGCTCAATCTCTTTTATCTTACCAGTGCTATATACAGACAGGACATTTTCTGAAGCATACCATACTTGCCCTGCCAAATGACAGTACAGCCACGAAATGTCATACAAGTCCTCTCTGAACAAGAAATACAGCTAACCTCAAACATACATTCCTGCCTTCTTGGGCATCATCAGTAAGGTGCAGCTGATCCCTCTAGACACTGTGAGCAAATGGTCCACATCTGGATTCCCCTCATTACTCTTAATGTGACAAACCCCAAGAGCAATTTGCATATGTATGTAGAAAAGTCAGAGATGCTCAACTAGGCTCACGAGCTGGCAAATACATGCAAGAAGCTCACTAGGACTATGTCCTCGCACCTAGGGTGCAATCTCTTTTAGCTCACCAGTACCATACACAGAGAGGAAGTCTTCTGAAGTATATCATACTGGTCTTGCAAAATGACAGTCCAGCCACAAAATGCCAGACAGGTCCTCTCTAAACAATAGAAACCGCTAACCCCAGATGTTCGTTTCAGGCTTCTTGGGCTTCGTAGGTGAGGAGCAGCTGATCCCTCTAGGCGCTCTGAACAAGGGGTCCACCTCTGGATTCCAGTAATTACTCTTAGGGTGACTAACCCAAAGAACAATTCGCATATGTAGAAGAAAAGTCAGAAATGCTCAACTAGACTCATGAGCTAGAAAAACCATACAAGAAGCTCACTGGGACTGTGTCCTCGCACCCAGAGAGCAATCTCTTTCAGCTCACCAATGCCATATACCAAGTAGAAATCTTCTGAAGCATATCATACTGGTATTGCAAAATGCCAGACAAGTTCACTCCAAACAACGGAAACAGCTTACCCCAGACATGCATTTTGAAACCTCTCTAGTGAGGTACAGTTGACACCTCTAAACACTGTGATCAAAGGGTCCATGTCTGGATTCCCCTCATTACTCTTAGGGTGGCCAACCCCAAGAGTAATTTGCATATGTTGAAAAAAAAGTCAGATATGCTCAACTAGGCTCATGAGCTAGCAAATACATGCAAAAAGCTCAAAGGGACTTTGTCCTCACATTCCGGGGTGCAATCTCCTTTAGCTCACCAGTGCCATACATAGCGAGAAAATCTTCTGAAGCATATCCTACTGGTCCTGCCAAATTACAGTCCAGTCACGAAATGCCAGACAAGTCCTTACTGAATAAGAGAAACCACTAAGCCCAGATGTACTTTTCGGGCTTCATGGGCCTCGTCCGTTAGGTACAGCTAATCCCTCTAGGCGCTCTGAAGAAGGGGTCCACATCTGGATTCCCCTCATTACTTTTATTGTGACCAACCCCAAGAACAATTTGCATATGTAGACAGAAAAGTCAGAGATGCTCAACTTGACTAACGAGCTAGCAAATACATACAAGAAGCTCACTGGGACTGCGTCCTTGCGTGTAGAGTGCAATCTCCTTTAGCTTACCAGTGCCATATACAGAAAATGAAATCTTCTGAAGCATATCATACTTGCCCTGCCAAATGACAGTTCAGAGACAAAATATCAGACAAGCCCTCTTGTAACATAAAAAACAACTTACTCCAGATATACATTTTGGCATTCTTGAGTCCCATCAGGGAGGTACAGCTGATGCTTGTGAGCAAAGGGTCCATGCCTGGATTTCCTTCATTACACTTAGGGTGACCAACCCCAAGTGTAATTTGCATATGTTGAAACAAAAGTCAGAGATGCTCAACTAGCCTCATGAGCTAGCAAACACATACAAAAAGCTCACTGGGACTGTGTCCTCGTGCCCAGAGTGCAATCTCTTTTAGCTCACCAGTGCCATACACAGAGAGAAAATCTTCTGAAGCATATCATACTGGTCTTGCCAAATGACAGTCCAGGCACGAAATGTCAGTCAAGTCCTCTCTGAACAAGGAAAACAGCTAACCCCAGACGTACATTTCGCCTTTCTTGGGACTCGTCGGTGACGTGCAGCTGATCCATGCAGGCACTATGAGCAAGGGGTGCACTTCTGGATTCCCCTCATTCTTCTTAGGATGACTAACCCCAAGAACAATTTGCATATGTAGAAAGAAAAGTCAGAGCTTCTCAACTAGGCTCACGAGCTAGCAAATACATCCAAGAAGCTCACTGGGACTGTGTCCTCGCGCTTAGAGTGCAACCTCTTTTAGCTCACCAGTACCATACAGAGAGAGGAAATCTTCTGAAGCATATCATACTGGTCTTGCCAAATGACAGTCCAGCCACAAAATGCCAGACAAGTCCTCTCTGAACAAGAGAAACCGCTAAACCCAGTCATACATTTAGGCCTTCTTGTGTCTCGTCATTAAGGTGCAGCTGATCCCACTAGGCACTGTGAGCATTGTGCCCATATCTGGATTCCCCTCATTACTCTTAGAGTGACCAACCCAAAGAGCTAAGCTCATGAGCTAGCAAATACATGCAACAAGCTCACTGGGACTGTGCCCTCGCTCCTAGGGTGCAATCTCTTTTAGCTCACCAGTACAATACACAGAGGAAATCTTCTGAAGCATATCATACTGGTCTTGCCAAATGACAGCCCAGCCACAAAATGCCAGACAAGTCCTCTCCGAACGAAACAAAACCGCTAACCCCAGACAAACGTTTCAGCTGCTTGGGCCTTGTCGGTGAGGTGCAGCTAATCCCTCTAGGCACTGTGAGCAAGGGGTCCATGTCTGGATTCCCCTCATTACTCTTAGGGTGGCCAACCCCAAAAGCAATTTGCTTATGTAGAAAGAAAAGTCAGAGATGCTCAACTAGGTTCATGAACTAGCAAATACATCCAAGAAACTCACGGGCACTGTGTCCTCACACCTAGAATACAATCTCTTTTAGCTCACCAGTACCATACACAGAAAAAAAATCTTCTGAAGCATACCATACTGGTCTTGCCAAATGACAGTCCAACCACAAAATGCCAGACAAGTCCTCTCTGAACAAGAGAAACCACTAACCCCAGACGTATGTTTCGGGCTTCTTGGGCCTCGTTGGTGAGGTGCAGCTAATCCCTCTAGGCACTCTGAGCAAGGGGTCCACGTCTGGATTCCCCTAATTACTCTTAGGGTGACCAACCCATAGAGCAATTTGCATATGTAGACAGAAAAGTCAGAGATGCACAACTAGGCTCATGAGCTAGCAAATACATGCAAGAAACTCACTGGGACTGTGTCCTCCCCACCAGTGTCATATACAGAGAAGAAATCTTCTGAAGCATGTCATACTGGTCCTGCCAAATGACAGTCCAGACACGAAATGTCAGACAAGTCCTCTCTGAACAAGGGAAACAACTTACCCCAGACATACGTTTTAGCATGCTTGAGCCCCGTCGGAGAGATGCAGCTGATCCCTCTTGGCACTGTGAGCAAGGGGTCCATGTCTGGATTCCCCTCATTACTCTTAGGCTGGCCAACCCCAAGAACACTTTGCATAAAAAGAAAAAAAAGTCAGAGATGGTCAACCAGGCTCATGTGCTAGCAAATAAATAAAAAAAAAACTCACTGGGACTGTGTGCTCGTGCCCAGGGTGCAATCTGCTTTAACTCACCAATGCCACACACAGAAAGGAAATCTTCTGAAGCATATCATACTAGGCCCAACGATTAACAAAGCAGCCACTAAACATCAGACAGGTCTTCTCTGAACAAGGAAAACAACTAACCCAGACATTTGGTTTGATCTTCTTGTACCTCATCAGAGAGATGCAGCTAATACCTATAGAGCCTGGGACCAAGGGGTCAATGTCTGGATTATCCTCATTACTCTTAGGGTGACCAACCCCAAGAGCAATTTGCATATGTAGAATGAAAAGTCAGAGATGCTCAACTAGGCTCATGAGCTAGCAAACACATGAAAGAAGCTCACTGGGACTGTGTCCTTGCACCAAGATTGCGATCTCTTTTAGCTCACCAGTGCCATATACGGAAAGGAAATCTTCTGAAGCATATCATACTGATCCTGCCAAATGACAAACCAGCCACGAAATACGAGACAAGTCCTCTCTGAACAAGGGAAACGGCTAACCCCAGATGTTCGTTTCAGGCTTCTTGCGCCTCGTCGGTGAGGAGCAGCTGATAGCTCTAGGCGCTCTGAACAAGGGGTCCACCTCTGGAATCCAGAAATTACTCTTAAGATGACCAACCCCAAGAGCAATTTGCAAATGTAGAAATAAAAGTCAGAGATGCTCAACTTGACTCATGAGCTAGCAAATATATGCAAGAAGCTCACTGGGACTGTGTCCTCACGCCCAGAGTGCAATCTCTTTTAGCTCACCAGTGACATATAGAGAGAAAAAAATCTTCTGAAGCATATCACAGGTACTGCCAAATGACAGTCCAGTCACAAAATGCCAGACAAGTCATCCCTGAACAAGGGAAACAGCTAACGCCAGACGTATGTTTCGGCCTTCTTGAGTCTCATCGGTCAGGTGCAGAAAATCACTGGGACTGTGTCCTCACACCCAGGGTGCAATCCCCTTTAGCTCAACAGTGATGTATACAAAAATAAATTCTTCTGAAGCACATAATACTGGTCCTGACAAATGTCAGTCCAGCCACAAAATACCAGACAAGTCCTTTCTGAACAAGAGCAACCGCTAAACCCCAGACGGTCATTTTGTGCTTCGTGGGCCTCATCAGTGAGGTGCAGCTGATCCAACTAGGCACTGTGAGCAAGGGGCCCACATCTGGATTCCCCTCATTACTATTAGAGTGACCAACCCAAAGAGTTAGGCTCATGAGCTAGCAAATACATGCACCAATCTCACTGGGACTGTGTCCTAATGACAAGAGTGCAAACTCTTTTAGCTCACCAGTGTCATATACAGAGAGAATATCTTCAGAAAAATATCATACTGGTCTTATCAAATGACAGTCCTGCCACAAAATGCCAGCAAGTCCTCTCTGAACATGTGAAACTGCTAACCACAGATGTATGTTTCGGTTCTTGGGCCTCATCGGTGAGGTGCAAATGATCCCTGTAGGCACTCTGAGCAAGGGGTCCACGTCTTGATTCCCCTCATTAATCTTAGGGTGACCAACCCCAAGAGCAGTTTGCATATGTAGAAAGAAAAGACAGACATGCTCAACTAAACTCATGAGCTAGCAAATGCTTGCAACAAGCTCACTGGGACTGTGTCCTCGCACCCAGAGTGCAATCTCTTTTAGCTCACCAGTGCCATATACAGAAAGGAAATCTTCTGAAGCACATTATACTTGTACTGCCAAATGACAGTCCAGCTACAAAACCACAAACAAGTCCTCTCTGAATAAGGAAAACAGCAAACCCCAGACGTACGTTTTGGCCATCTTGGGTCTTATCAGTGAGATGCAGCTGATCCCACTAGGCACTGTGAGCAAGAGGCCCATGTCTGGATTCCCCTCATTACACTTAGAGTGACAAAACCAAATAGCTAGTAAATACATGCAACAAGCACATTGGGACTGTGTCCTCGCACCCAGAGCGCAATCTCTTTTAGCTCAGCAGTGCCATATACAGAGAGGATATTTTCTGAAACATATCATACTGGTTCTACCAAATGACAGTCCAGTCACAAAATACCAGACAACTGCTCTCTGAACAAGTAAAACAACTTATCTCAGACATACTTTTTGGCATTCTTAAACCCCATTGCTAAGATGCAGCTGATCCCTCTAAGTACTATAAGCAAGGGGTCCATGTCTGAGTTCCCCTCATTACTCTTAGGGTGACCAACCCCAAGAGCAATTTGCATATGTAGAATGAAAAGTCAGAGATGCTCAACTAAACTCGTGAGCTAGCAAATACATGCAAGAAGCTCACTGGGACTGTTTCCTCGTGCCCAGACTGCAATCTCTTTTTGCTCACCAGTGCCATATACAAACAGGATATCTTTGAAGAGCTAAGCTCATGAGCTAGCAAAGACATGCAACAAGCTCTCTGGGACTGTGTCCTCGCTCCCAAAGAGCAATCTCTTTTAGCTCACCAGTGCCATATACAGAGAGAAATTCCTCTGAAGCATATCATACTGGCACTGCCAAATGACAGCCCAGCCACAAAATACCAGACAAGTCCTCTCGGAACAAGAACGACAACTAACCACAGACATACATTACTGTCTTCTTGAGCCTCATCAGTAAAGTGCAGCTGATCAATCTAGGCACTGTGAGCAAGGGTTCCACATCTGGATTCCCCTCATTACTCTTAGGGTGACCAACCCCAAGAGTAATTTGCATATGTAGAAAGAAAAGCCAGAGATTCTCAACTATACTAATGAGCTACCAAATACATGCAAGAAGCTTACTAGGACTGGACTGTGTCCTCACCCCTAAGGTGCAATCTCTTTTAGCTCACCAATACCATAGACAAGGAGGGAATATTCTGAAGCATATCATACTGTCTTGCTAAATGACAGTCCAGCCACGAAATGCTGGACAAGACTTCTATGAACAAGAAATACAGCTAACCCCAGACAACCATTACTGCGTTTTTGGGTGTTGTCGGTAAGGTGCAGTTGACCACTGTAGGGACTGTGAGCAAGGGTTCCACATCCAGATTCCCCTCATTACTCTTATTGTGACCAACCCCAAGAACAATTTCCATATGTAGAAATAAAAGTCAGAGATGCTCAACGAGACTAATGAGCTAGCAATTGCATACAAGGAGCTCAGTGGGACTGTGTCCTCGCGCTTAGGGTGCAATCTCCTTTAGCTTACCAGTGCCATATACAGAAAAAGAGATCTTCTGAAGCATATCACACTTGTCCTGCCAAATGACAGTCCAGACACGAAATGTCAGACAAATCCTCTCGTAACAAAGAAAACAACTTACTCCAGATGTATATTTTGGCATTCTTGAGCCTCGTCAGTGAGGAGCAGCTGATGACTATAGGCACTGTGAGCAAGGTGTCCATGTCTGGATTCCACTCATTACTCCTAGGGTGACCAACCCCAAGTGCAATTTGCATATGTCGAAAGAAAAGTCAGAGATGCTCAACCAGGCTCATGAGCTAGCAAATACATGCAAAAAGCTCACTGGGACTGTGTCCTCATGCCCAGGGTGCAATCTGTTTTAGCTCACCAATGCCATACACAGAGAGGAAATCTTCTGAAGCATATCATACTGGTCCTGCCAAATGACAGTCCAGCCACGAAATGTCAGACAAGTCCTTTCTGAACAAGGAAAACAGCTAACCCCTGATGTACATTTCGCCCTTCTTGGGCCTCATCGGTGAGGTGCAGCTGATCCCTGTAGGCACTAGGTAACCCCAGATGCATGTTTTGGTCATCTTCAGCTTCATACATGCAAGAAGCTCACTGAGACAGTGTTCTCATGCCCAGAGCACAATCTCTTTTATCTTACCAGTGCTATATACAGACAGGAAATTTTCTGAAGCCTACTATTCTTGTCCTGCCAAATGACAGTCCAGCCATAAAATACCAGACAAGTCTTCTCTGAACAAGAGATACAGCTAACCCCAAACAAACGTTCCTGCCTTCTTAAGCATCATCAATAAGGTGCAGCTGATCCCTCTAGGCACCGTGAGCAAAGGGTCCATGTCTGGATTCCCCTCATTACTCTTAGGGTGACAAACCCCAAGAGCAATTTGCATATGTATGTAGAAAAGTCAGAGATGCTCAACGAGGCTCACGAGCTAGCAAATACATTCCAGAAGCTCACTGGGACTGTGTCCTCGCACCTAGAGTGCAATCTCTTTTAGCTCACCAGTACCATAAACAGAAAGGAAATCTTCTGAAGCCTATCATACTCGTCTTGCAAAATGACAGTCCAGCCACAAAATGCCAGACAGGTCCTCTCTAAACAATAGAAACCGCTAACACCAGACGTACGTTTTGAGCTTCTTGGACCTCATCAGTGAGATGCAGCTGATCCCTCTAGGTGATCTGAGCAAGGGGTCCACATCTGGATTCCCCTAATTACACTTAGGGTGACTAACCCCAAGAGCAATTTGCATATGTAGAAAGAAAGTCAGAGATGCTCAACTAGACTCATGAGCTAGAGAAAACATACATGAAGCTCACTGGGACTGTGTCTTCGCACCCAGAGCTCAATCTCTTTTATCTTACCAGTGTTATATACAGACAGGAAATTTTCTGAAGCATACCATACTTGTCCTGCCAAATGACAGTACAGCCAGGAATTGTCAGACACGTCCTCTCCGAACAAGAAATACAACTACCCTCAAACATACATTCCTGCCTTCTTGGGCATCATTGGTAAGGTGCAGCTGATCCCTCTAGACACTGTGAGCAAAGGGTCCACATCTGGATTCCCGTCATTACTCTTAAGGTGACAAACCCCACAAGCAATTTGCATATGTATGTAGAAAAGTCAGAGATGCTCAACTAGGCTCACAAGCTAGCAAATACATGCAAGAAGCTCACTAGGACTGTGTCCTCGCACCTAGGGTGCAATCTCTTTTAGCTCACCAGTACCATACACAGAGAGGAAGTCTTCTGAAGTATATAATACTGGTCTTGCAAAATGACAGTCCAGCCACAAAATGCCAGACAGGTCCCCTCTAAACAATAGAAACCGCTAACACCAGACATATGTTTCAAGCTTCTTGTGCCTTGTCAGTGAGGAGCAGTTGATCCCTCTAGTCGCTCTAAGCAAAGGGTCCACATATGGATTCCCCTAATTACTCTTAGGGTAACTAACCCAAAGAACAACTCGCATATCTAGAAGGAAAAGTCAGAAATGCTCAACTAGACTCATGAGCTAGAAAAAACGTACAAGAAGCTCACTGGGACTGTGTCCTCGCGCGTAGAGTGCAATCTCCTTTAGCTTACCAGTGCCATATACAGAAAATGAAATCTTCTGAAGCATATCATACTTGCCCTGCCAAATAACATTTCAGAGACAAAAAATCAGACAAGTCCTCTTGTAACATTGAAAACAACTTACTCCAGATATACATTTTGGCTTTCTTGAGTCCTATCAGTGAGGTGCAGCTGATGCTTATAAGGCACTGTGAGCAAAGAGTCCATGTCTGGATTTCCCTCACTTCTCTTAGGGTGACCAACCCCAAGTGTAATTTGCATATGTCGAAAGAAAAGTCAGAGATGCTCAACTAGGCTCATGAGCTAGCAAACACATGCAAAAAGCTCACTGGGACTGTGTCCTCGTGCCCAGAGTGCAATCTCTTTTAGCTCACCAGTGCCATATACAGAGAAGAAATCTTCTTAGACATATCATACTGGTCCTTCCAAATGACAGTCCAGTCACGAAATGCCAGACAAGTCCTCTCTGAACATGGGAAACAGCTAACCCCAGACGTATGTTTCGTCCTTCTTAGGTCTCATCAGTGAGGTACAGAAGATCACTGGGACTGTATCCTCCGTCCCTGGGTGCAATCGCCTTTAGTTCACCAGTGACATATACCAAAAGAAAATCTTCTGAAGCACATCATACTGGTCCTGCCAAATGACAGTCCAGCCACAAAATACCAGACAAGTCCTCTCTGAACAAGTTAAACAGCTAACCCCTGTCATACATTTAGGCCTTCTTGGGTCTCGTCAGTAAGGAGCAGCTGATCCCACTAGTCACTGTGAGCATTGTGCCCACATCTGGATTCCCCTCATTACTCTTAGAGTGATCAACCCAAAGAGCTAGGCTCATGAGCTAGCAAATACATGCAACAACTTCACTGGGACTGTGCCCTCGCGCCTAGGGCGCAATCGCTTTTAGCTCACCAGTACACTACACAGATGAAATCTTCTGAAGCATATCATACTGGTATTGCCAAATGACAGGCCAGCCACAAAATACCAGACAAGTCCTCTCTGAACAAAACAAACCCGCTAACCCCAGATGTACGTTTCAGGCTTCTTGGGCCTTGTCAGTGAGGTGCAGCTAATCCCTCTAAGCACTGTGAGCAAGGGGTCTATGTCTGGATTCCCCTCATTACTAGTGATGAGCGAGCGTGCTCGGCCGATGCTCGGATCGGCTCGAGCATCGCTCTGCTCGGCACATGGCGGTACTCGTCGAGTACCGCCATGTGCTCGCCCGACATGTTCGGGTGGCGGGGATCTGTGCCGGAAGAGGCACAGATCCGAAGAAGCTCCACTGGACCACCAGGGACTGGAGGTACGGGGGCATTGCGGAGATGAAGGGGGCATTGCGGAGATGAAGGGGGACATTGTGGAAGAAGGGCATAGACTCTATGCCCCTCTTCCACAATGTCCCCCTTCATCTCCGCTATGCCCGTCTTCCACAATGTGCCCCTTCATCTCCGCTATGCCCCTCTTCCACAATGTCCCCCTTCATCTCCGCTATGCCCGTCTTCCACAATGTGCCCCTTCATCTCCGCTATGCCCCTCTTCCACAATGTGCCCCTTCATCTCCGCTATGCCCCTCTTCCACAATGTCCCCCTTCATCTCCTCTATGGCATAGAGGAGATGAAGGGGGACATTGTGGAAGAGGGGCATAGCGGAGATGAAGGGGCACATTGTGGAAGAGGGGCATAGCGGAGATGAAGGGGCACATTGTGGAAGAGGGGCATAGCGGAGCTGAAGGGGGACATTGCGGAGCTGAAGGGGGCATTCTGAGATGAAGGGGGCATAGCGGAGATGAAGGGGGCATTGACCAGGCACCCTCCCCTCATCAGAGCAGGGGGTGCCTGGTGTTGCCCCATTCATTCCAATGGGGCTCGGGTGCTCGGCCGAGCACTCGAGCCTCAGGGGGTGCTCGGTCAGAGCACCCGAGCATCCGAGCATCGTGGTGCTCGCTCAACATTACTCATTACTCTTAGGGTGGCCAACCCCAAGTGCAATTTGCATATGTAGAAAGAAAAGTCAGAGATGCACAACTAGGCTCATGAGCTAGCAAATACATGCAAGAAATTCACTGGGACTGTGTCCTCTCCACCAGGGTGCAATCTCTTTTTGCTCACCAGTGTCATATACAGAGAAGAAATCTTCTGAAGCATATCATACAGGTCCTGCCAAATGACAGTCTAGACCCGAAATGTCAGACAAGTCCTCTCTGAACAAGGGAAACAACTTACCCCAGACATACGTTTTAGCATGCTTGAAACCCGTCAGCGAGATGCAGCTGATCCTTCTTGGCACTGTGAGCAAGGGGTCCATGTCTGGATTCCCCTCATTACTCTTATGGTGGCCAACCCCAAAAGCAATTTGCATAAGAAGAAAAAAAAAATCAGAGATGCTCAACCACGCTCATGAGCTAGCAAATACATGCAAAAAGCTCACTGGGATTGTACCCTCATGCGCAGGATGCAATCTGTTTTAGCTCACCAATGCCATACACAGAGAGAATATCTTCTGAAGCATATCATATTGCACCTGCAAAATGACAACCCAACCATAAAACGTCAGACAAGTACTCTCTGAACAATGAAAACAGCTAAACCCAGATGTACATTTCAACCTTCTTGGGCCTCATCAGTGAGGGGCAACTGATCTCTAAAGGCACTGTGACCTAGGGGTGAACGTCTGAGTTCCCCTCATTACTCTTAGGGTGACCAACCCCAAGAGCAATTTGCATATGTAGAATGAAAAGTCAGAGATGCTCAACTAAACTCATGAGCTAGCAGATACATGCAAGAAGCTCACTGGGACTGTGTTCTCGCGCCCAGGGTGCAATCTGTTTTAACTCTCCAATGCCATACACAGAAAGAAAATCTTAGGAAGCATATCATAGTGGTCCTGCAAAATGACAGAGACGAGCCACGAAATACGAGACAAGACCTCTCAGAACAAGGAAACTGCTAACCCTCAGATGTTTGTTTCTGGCTTCTTGGGCCTCATCAATGAGGTGCAGCTGATTCCTCAAGGGGTCCACCTCGGGATTCCAGTAATTACTCTTAGGATGACCAACCCCAAGAGCAATGTGCATATGTAGAAAGAAAAGTCAGAGATGCTCAACTAGACTCATGACCTAGCAAATACATGCAAGAAGATCACTGGGACTGTGCCCTCACACGCAGAGTGCAATCTCTTTTAGCTCACCAGTGCCATATACAGAAAGAAAATCTTAGGAAGCATATCATAGTGGTCCTGCAAAATGACAGAGATGAGCCACGAAATACGAGACAAGTCCTCTCTGAACAAAGAAAACCGCTAAACCAGACTGTACAAGTAAACCTTTTCAGGCCTCATCAGTGAGTTACAGCTGATGCCACTAGGCACTGTAAGCAAGGGGCCCATGTCTGGATTCCCCTCATTACTCTTAGGGTGACCAAACCATAGAGCTAGTAAATACATGCAACAAGCTCACTGGGACTGTGTCCTCAATCCCAGAGTGCAATCTCTTTTAGCTCGCAAGTGCCAAATACAGAGAGAAAAATCTTCTGAAGCACATCATACAGGTACTGCCAAATGACAGTCCGGTCTCAAAATGCCAGACAAGTTATCCCTGAACAAGGGAAACAGCTAACCCCAGACGTATGTTTCGGCCTTCTTGAGTCTCATCGGTTAGGTGCAGAAAATCACTGGGACTGTGTCCTCGTGCCCAGGGTGCAATCTCCTTTAGATCAACAGTGACGTATACAAAAAGAAATTCTTCTGAAGCACATCATACTGGTCCTGACAAATGTCAGTCCAGCCACAAAATACCAGACAAGTCCTTTCTGAACAATGGAAACTGCTAACCCCAGAGGGTCATTTTGTGCTTCTTGGGCCTCATCGGTGAGGTGCAGCTGATCCAACTAGGCACTGTGAGCAAGGGGCCCACATCTGGATTCCCCTCATTACTCTTAGAGTGACCAACCCAAAGAGCTAAGCTCATGAGCTAGCAAATACATGCACCAAGCTCACTGGGACTGTGTCTTAATGACAAGAGTGCAAACTCTTTTAGCTCACCAGTGTCATATACAGAGAGAATATCTTCAGAAACATATCATACTGGTCCTGTCAAATGACAGTCCAGTCACAAAATGCCAGCAAGTCCTCTCTGAACAAGTGAAACTGCTAACCCCAGCTGTATGTTTCGGGTTTCTTGGGCCTCATCAGTGAGGTGCAAATGATCCCTCTAGGCACTCTGAGCAAAGGGTCCACGTCTTGAGTCCCCTCATTAATCTTAGGGTGACCAACCACAAGAGCGATTTGCATATGTAGAAAGAAAAGACAGACATGCTCAACTAAACTCATGAGCTAGCAAATGCATGCAACAAGCTCACTGGGACTGTGTCCTCGCACCCAGAGTGCAATCTCTTTTAGCTCACCAGTGCCATATACAGAAAGGAAACCTTCTGAAGCACATCATACTTGTACTGCCAAATGAGAGTCCAGCTACAAAACCACAGACAAGACCTCTCTGAATAAGAAAAACAGCCAACCCCAGACGTACGTTTTGGCCATCTTGGGCCTCATTAGTGAGATGCAGCTAATCCCACTAGGCACTGTGAGCAAGAGGCCCAAGTCTGGATTCTCCTCATTACTCTTAGAGTGACAAAACCAAATAGCTAGTAAATACATGCAACAAGCTCACTGGGACTGTGTCCTCACGGCCAGAGCACAATCTCTTTTATCTCAGCAGTGCCATATACAGAGAGAAAATCTTCTGAAGCATATCATACTTGTAATGCCAAATAACAGTACAGCCACAAAATGTCAGACAAGTCCTCTCTAAACAATGTAAACCGCTATCCCCTACCAGATGTTTTAGCATTCTTGGCCCTTATCGGTAAGGTGGAGCTGATCTTTCTAAGTGCTGTGAGCAAGGGGTCCAAGTCTGGATTCCCCTCATTACTATTAGGGTGACCAACCAAAAGAGCAATTTGCATATGTAGAAAGAAAAGACAGACATGCTCCACTAAACTCATGAGCTAGCAAATGCGTGCAACAAGCTTATTGGGACTGTGTCCTCGCATCCAGAGTGCAATCTCTTTTAGCTCACCAGTGCCATATACAGAAAAGAAATCTTCTGAAGCACATCATACTGGTTCTACCAAATGACAGTCCAGCCACAAAAGACCAGACAAGTCCTCTCTGAACAAGGAAAACAACTTACCTCAGACATGCATTTTGGCATTCTTAAACCCCATTGCTAAGATGCAGCTGATCCCTCTAAGCACTATAAGCAAGGGGTCCATGTCTGAGTTCCCCTCATTACTCTTAGGGTGACCAACCCCAAGAGCAACTTGCATATGTAGAAAGAAAAGTCTGAGATGCTCAACTAGATTCATGAGCTAGCAAATACATGCAAGAAGCTCACTGGGACTATGTCCTCACCACCACAATGCAATCTCTTTTAGCTCACAAGTGCCAATTACAGAGAAGAAATCTTCTAAAACATATTATACTGGTCCTACTAAATGACATTCCAGACAAGTCCTCTCTGAACAAGGAAAGCAACTTATTCCAAATGTACATTTTTTAGCCCGTGGATGAGATGCAACAGATCCCTCAAAGCACTGTGAGCAAGTGGTCCATGTCTGAGTTCCCCTCATTACTCTTAGGGTGACCAACCCCAAGAGCAATTTGCATATGTAGAAAGAAAGGTGAGAGATGCTCAACTAGGCTCATGAGCTAGCAAATACATGCAAGAAGCTCACTGGGACTGTGTCCTCGCGCCCAGGGTGCAATCTGTTTTAGCTCACCAATGCCATACACAGAAAGAAAATCTTAGGAAGCATATCATAGTGGTCCTACCAAATGACAGACCAGCCACAAAATACGAGACAAGACCTCTCAGAACAAGGAAACTGCTAACCCTCAGACGTTCGTTTCTGGCTTCTTGGGCCTCATCAATGAGGTGCAGCTGATCCCTGTAGGGGTCCACATCTGGATTCCAGTAATTACTCTTAGGATGACCAACCCCAAAAGCAATTTGCATATGTAGAAAGAAAAGTCAGAGATGCTCAACTAGAGATATGAGCTAGCAAATACCTGGAAGAAGCTCACTGGGACTGTGTCCTCACATCCAGAGTGCAATCTCTTTTAGCTCACCAGTGCCATATACAGAGAGAAATTCTTCTGAAGCATATCATACAGGTCCTGCCAAATGACAGTCCAGCCACAAAATTCCAGACAAGTCATCTCTAAACAAAGAAAACAGCTAAACCAAGACGTACGCTTAAGCCTTTTCAAGCCTCATCAGTGAGGTGCAACTGATCCCTCTAGGCACTGTGAGCAAGGGGCCCACGTCTGGATTCCTCACATTAGAGTCTCTTAGAGTGACCAACCCGAAGAGCTAGGCTCATGAGCTAGCAAATACATGCAACAAGCTCACTGGAACTGTGTCCTCACACCCAGATTACAAACTCTTTTAGCTCACCAGTGCCAAATACAGAGAGAATATCTTCTGAAACATATCACACTGGTCCTGCTAATGACAGTCCAGCCACAAAATGCCTGACAAGTCCTCTCTGAACAAGTGAAACTGCTAAGCCCAGACGTACGTTTCGGGCTTCTTGGGCCTCGGCGGTGAGGTGCAGCTGATCCCTCTAAGCGCTCTGAGCAAGGGGTCAACGTCTCGATTCCCCTAATTACTCTTAGGGTGACCAACCCCAAGACCAATTTGAATATGTAGAAAGAGAAGTCAGAGATGCTCAGCTAGGCTCAAGACCTTGCAAATACATGCAAGAAGGTGACTGGGACTGTGTCCTCACATCCAATGTGCAATCTCTTTTAGCTCACCAGTGCCATATACAGAGAGGAAATCTTCTAAAGCATATCATGCTGGTACTGCCAAATGACAGTCCAGCTACATATCCCCAGACAAGTTTTCTCTGAACAAGGGAAACAGCTAACCCCAAACGTATGTTTTGGCCGTCTTGGGCCTCATCAGTGAGATGCAGCTGATCCCAGTAGGCACTGTGAGCAAGAGGCCCAGATCTGGATTCCCCTAATTAATCTTAGGATGACCAAACCAAACAGCTAGTAAATATATGCAACAAGCTCACTGGGGCTGTGTCCTCGCGCACAGACTGCAATCTCCTTCAGCTCACCAGTGCCTTATACAGAGAGGAAATCTTCTGATGCATATCATACTGGTCCTACCAAAAGACAGTACAGCTACGAAATGTCAGACAAGTCCTCTCTGAACAATGAAAACAGCTATCCCCTAACATATGTTTTGGCCTTCTCGGGCCTCGTCAGTGAGGTGCAAATGATCCGTCTAAGTGCTGTGAGCAAGGGGTCCAAGTCTGGATTCCCCTCATTACTGTTAGGGTGACCAACCCCAACAGCAATTTGCATATGTAGCTAGAAAACTCAGAGATGCTCAACTAGACTCATGAGCAAGCAAATACATGCAAGAAGCTCACTGGGACTGTGTCCTCGCGCCTAGGGTGCAATCTTCTTTAGCTTACAAGTGCCATATACAGAAAAAGAAATCTTCTGAAACATATCACACTTGTCCTGCCAAATGACAGTCCAGACAGGAAATGTCAGACAAACCCTCTCACATTTTGGCATTTTTCAGCCCCGTCAGTGAGGTGCAGCCTCCAAGACCTCTCTGAACAAGAGAAACCGCAAACCCCAGATGTACATTTTGGGCTTTTTGGGTCTCGTGCTTGAGGTACAGATGATCCCTCTAGGCATTCTGAGCAAGGGGTCCACATCTGGATTCCCCTAATTACTTTTAAGGTGACAAACCCCAAGAGCAATTTGCATATGTAGAACGAAAAAAAAGAGATGCTCAACTAGACTCATGAGCTAGCAAATACATGCAAGAAGATCACTGGGACTGTGTCCTCACACCCAGAGAACAATCTCTTTTAGCTCACCAGTGTCATAAACAGAGACAAAATCTTCTGAAGCATATCATACTGGTCCTGCCAAACAACAGTCCAGCCACAAAATGCCAGAAAATCCTCTATGAACAAAGGAAACAGCTAACCCCACACGTACGTTTTGGTATGCTTGGGCTTCATCAGTGAGGTGCAGCTGATCCCTATAGGCACTGTGAGCAAGGGGTCTACATCTGGATACCCCTCATTACTCTTAGAGTGACCAACCCCAAGAGCAATTTGGATATGTAGAAAGAAAAGTCAGAGATGCTCAACTAGGTTCATAAGCTAGCAATTACATGCAAGAAGCTCACTGGGACTGTGTCCTTGCCACCAGGGTGCTATCTCTTTTAGCTCAAAAGTGCCATATACAGAGAAGAAATCTTTTGAAGCATATCATACTGGTCCTATCAAATGACAGTCCAGACACGAAATTTTAGACAACTCCTCTCTGAACAAGAAAAACAACTTACCCAAGACGTATGTTTTGGCATTCTTGAGTCCTGTTGGTGAGGTGCAGCTGACCCCTCTAAGCACTGTGAGCAATGGGTCCATGTCTGAGTTCCCCTCATTACTCTTAGGGTGCCCAACAGCAAGAGCAATTTGATTATGTAGAATGGAAAGTCATAGATGCTCAACTAGGCTCATGAGCTAGCAAACACATGCAAGAAGCTCACTGGGAATTTGTCCTCGCGCCCAGGATGCAATCTCCTTTAGCTCACCAGTGCCATATACAGAGAAGAAATTTTCTGAAGCATATCATACTGGTCCTGCCAAATGACAGTTCAGACACAAAATCTTAGACAAGTCCTTTCTGAACAAGAAAACCAACTTACCCCAGACATACATTTTGGCATTCTTGAACCCCACTTGTGAGGTGCAGCTGATCCTCGTAGGCACTGTGAGCAACGGGTCCACGTCTGGATTCCTCTCATTACTCTTAGGGTGACCAACCCCAAGAGCAATTTGCATATGTAGAAAGAAAAGTCAGAGATGCTCCACTAGGTTCACAAGGTAGCAAATACATGCAAGAAGCTCACTGGGACTGTGTTCTCACAACTAGGGTGCAATTTCTATTAGCTCACCAGTACCATACACATAGAGGAACTCTTCAGAAGCATATCATACTGTTCTTACCAAATGATGGTCCAGCCACAAAATACCAGACAAGTCCTGTCTGAGCAAGAGAAAACGCTAACCCAAGACATAAGCTTCAGGCTTCTTGAGCCTCATCAGTAAGGTGCAGCTGATACCGCTAGGCACTGTGAGCAAGGGGCCCACGTCTGGATTCCCCTCATTACTCTTAGGGTGACCAACCCGAAGAGCTAAACTCATGATCTAGCAAATACATGCAACAAGCTCTCTGGGACTGTGTCCTCACTCCCAAAGAGCAATCTCTTTTAGCTCACCAGTGCCATATACAGAGAGAAAATCTTCTGAAGCATATCATACTGGTCCTACCAAATGACAGTACAGCCACGAAATGTCACACAAGTTCTCTCTGAACAAGGAAAACAGCTATCCCCTGACGTACGTTTCAGCCTCGTTGGTGAGATGCAGATTATCCCTCTAGGAGCTGTGAGCAAGGGGTCCAAGTCTGGATTCCCCTAATTACTCTAAGGGTGACCAACCCCAAGAACAATATTTATAAGTAGAAAGAGAAATCAGAGATGCTCAACTAGACTAATGAGCTAGCAAATACATGCAAGAAGCTCACTGGGACTGTGCCCTCGTGCCCAGACTGCAATCTCTTTTTGCTCACCAGTGCCATATACAAACAGGATATCTTTGAAGAGCTAAGCTCATGAGCTAGCAAATACATGCAACAAGCTCTCTGGGACTGTGTCCTCACTCCCAAAGAGCAATCTCTTTTAGCTCACCAGTGCCATATACAGAGAGAAAATCTTCTCAAGCATATCATACTGGCACCAAATGATAGTCCAGCCACAAAATACCAGACAAGTCCTCTTGGAACAAGAAATACAACTAACCCCAGACATACATTACTGCCTTCTTGAGCCTTGTCAATAAGGTGCAGCTGATCAATCTAGGCACTGTGAGCAAGGGTTCCACATCTGGATTCCCCTCAATACTCTTAGGGTGACCAACCCGAAGAGTAATTTGCATATGTAGAAAGAAAAGCCAGAGATGCTCAACTATACTCATGAGCTACCAAATACATACAAGAAGCTCACTAGGACTGGACTGTGTCCTCACGCCTAAGGTGCAATCTCTTTTAGCTCACCAATACCATAGACAAGGAGGGAATATTCTGAATCATATCATATCATACTGTCTTGCTAAATGACAGTCGAGCCACGAAAAGCTGGACAAGCCCTCTCTGAACAAGAAATACAGCTAAGCCCATACATATAGTTCTGCCTTCTTGGGTCTCATCTGTAAGGATCAGCTAATCCCTCTAAGCACTGTGAGCACAGGGTCCATGTGTGGATTCCCCTCATTACTCTTAGGGTGACCAAACCCATGAGCAATTTGCTTATGTAGATAGAAAAGTCAGAGATGCTCAACTAGGCTCCCGAGCTAGCAAATACATCCAAGAAACTCACGGGCACTGTGTCCTCGCGCCTAGGGTACAATCTCTTTTAGCTCACCAGTACCATACACAGAGAGGAAATCTTCTGAAGCATATCATACTGGTCTTGCCAAATGACAGTCCAGCCACAAAATGCCAGACAAGTCCTCTCTGAACAAGAGAAACCGCTAACCCCAGACGTATGTTTCGCACTTCTTGGGCCTCGTCAGTGAGGTGCAGCTAATCCCTCTAGGCACTCTGAGCAAGGGGTCCACGTCTGGATTCCCCTAATTACTCTTAGGATGACCAACCCCAAGAGCAATTTGCATATGTAGAAAAAAAAGTCAGAGATACTCAACTAGACTCATGATCTAGCAAACACATGCAGGAAGCTCACTGGGACTGTGTCCTCACGCCCAGAGTACAATCTCTTTTAGCTCACCAGTGCCAAAATATTCTAAAGCATATCATACAGGTCCCACCAAATGACAGTCCTGCCACAAAATGCCAGACAAATCCTCTCTAAACAAGAAAAACAGCTAAACCCAGCTGTACGATTAAGCCTTTCCAAGCCTCATCAGTGACATGCAGCTGACCCCTCTAGGCATTGTGAGCAAGGGGTCCAATTCTAGATTCCCCTCATTACTCTTATCGTGACCAGCCCAAAAGCAATTTTCATATGTAGAAAGAAAAGTCAGAGATGCTCAACTACACTCATGAGGTAGCAAATACATGCAAGAAGTTCACTGGAACTGTGTCCTCGCACCCAGAGTGCAATCTCTTTTAGCTCACCAGTGCCATATACAGTGAAGAAATCTTCTGAGACATATCATACTGGTCCTTCCAAATGACAGTCCAGTCACGAAATGCCAGACAAGTCCTCCCAGAACATGGGAAACAGTTAACCCCAGACGTATGTTTCGTCCTTCTTGGGTCTCATCAGGGAGGTATAGAAGATAACTGAGACTGTATCCTCCGTCCCTGGGTGCAATCTCCTTTAACTCACCAGTGACATATACCAAAAGAAAATCTTCTGAAGCACATCATACTGGTCCTGCCAAATGACAGTCCAGCCACAAAATACCAGACAAGTCCTCTCAGAACAAGTTAAACAACTAATCCCAGTCGTACATTTAGGCCTTCTTGGGTTTCATCAGTAAGGTGCAGCTCACCCCTCTAGGCATTGCGAGGAAGGGGTCAATGTCTGGATTACCCTCACTACTCTTAGGGTGACCAACCCCAAGAGCAATTTGCATATGTAGAATGAAAAGTCAGAGATGCTCAACTAGGCTCATGAGCTAGCAAACACAATCAAGAAGCTCACTGGGACTGTGTCCTTGTACCAAGATTGCAATCTGTTTTAGCTCACCAGTGCCATATACGGAAAGGAAATCTTCTGAAGCATATCATACTGATCCTGCCAAATGACAAGCCAGCCACGAAATACGAGACAAGTCCTCTCTGATCAAGGGAAACCGCTAACCCCCGATGTTCGTTTCAGGTTTCTTGCGTCTCGTCGGTGAGGAGCAGCTGATCAGTCTAGGCGCTCTGAACAAGGGGTCCACCTCTGGATTACAGAAATTACTCTTAAAGGGATAGTAATACTTCATTTTAACTTTATTTTATTTTGTAGGCATTAAAAAAACATGAAGAATGATATAAGTCTTTTCTCTGAAACCTTTATGGTTTATTAGATATTCACAAGCAAAGTTTCCCCCTCCTGCCCCTTTTAGCTACTGTAAACAATCTCTTCTCAGATGTGGAATGCAGTCCATAGACTGGACAGATAACAGAAGGGGACACTCTTATTCCTATGAAAACAATGAAATCCCTGCCCCCCTTGACAAGCTTTTCAGGTTTTTCCCTTAACTTAATTGAAGATTGTCCCTCTCTGCAGTCTACCTGGGCAGCTCCCTTCTGCCCTGGTTGAGAAGTGTTACATCAGTAAAAGGGGCAGGAGGGAGACACTTTGCTTGTGAATATCTCTTAAACCATAAAGGTTTGAGAGATAAGACTTATATCATTCTTCATGTTTTTTTAATGCCTACAAAATAAAATAAAGTTAAAACAAAGTATTACTATCCCTTTAAGATGACCAACCCCAAGAGCAATTTGCATATGTAGAAAGAAAAGTCAGAGATGCTCAACTAGACTCATGAGCTAGCAAATATATGCAAGAAGCTCACTGGGACTGTGTCCTCACGCCCAGAGTGCAATCTCTTTTAGCTCACCAGTGCCATATACAGAGAAAAAAATCTTCTGAAGCATATCATACAGGTACTGCCAAATGACAGTCCAGTCACAAAATGCCAGACAAGTCATCCCTGAACAAGGGAAACAGCAAACCCCAGACGTATGTTTCGGCCTTCTTGAGTCTCTTCGGTCAGGTGCAGAAAATCACTGGGACTGTGTCCTCGCACCCAGGGTGCAATCTCCTTTAGCTCAACAGTAACGTGTACAAAAAGAAATTCTTCTGAAGCACATCATACTGGTCCTGACAAATATCAGTCCACCCACAAAATACCAGACAAGTCCTTTCTAAACAAGGGAAACCGCTAACCCCAGACGTTCATTTGGGACTCACCAGTGAGGTGCAGCTGATCCAACTAGGCACTGTGAGCAAGGCGCCCACATCTGGATTCCCCTCATTACTCTTAGAGTGACCAACCCAAAGAGTTAGGCTCATGAGCTAGCAAATACATGCAACAAGCTCACTGGGACTGTGTCCTAATGACAAGAGTACAGACTCTTTTAGCTAACCAGTGTCATATACAGAAAGGAAACCTTCTGAAGCACATCATACTTGTACTGCCAAATGACAGTCCAGCTACAAAACCACAAACAAGTCCTCTCTGAATAAGGAAAACAGCAAACCCCAGACGTACGTTTTTGCCATCTTGGGCCTCATCAGTGAAATACAGCTGATCCCACTAGACACTGTGAACAAGAGGCCCAAGTCTGGATTCTCCCTCATTACTCTTAAAGTGACAAAACCAAATAGCTAGTAAATACATGCAACAAGCTCACTGGGACTGTGTCCTCGCACCCAGAGCGCAGTCTCTTTTAGCTCAGCAGAGCCATATACAGAGAGGATATTTTCTGAAACATATCATACTGGTTCTACCAAATGACAGTCCACCCACAAAATACCAGACAAGTGCTCTCTGAACAAGGAAAACAACTTACCTAAGCCATACTTTTTGGCATTCTTAAACCCCATTGCTAAGATGCAGTTGATCCCTCTAAGCACTACAAGCAAAGGGTCCATGTCTGAGTTCCCCTCATTACTCTTAGGGTGACCAACCCCAAGAGCAACTTGCATATGTAGAATGAAAAGTCAGAGATGCTCAACTAAACTCATGAGCTAGCAAATACATGCAAGAAGTTCACTGGGACTGTGTCCTCGTGCCCAGACTGCAATCTCTTTTTGCTCACCAGTGCCATATACAAACAGGATATCTTTGAAGAGCTAAGCTAATGAGCTAGCAAATACATGCAACAAGCTCTCTGGGACTGTGTCCTCGCTCCCAAAAAGCAATATCTTTTAGCTCACCAATGCCATATACAGAGAGAAACTCTTCTGAAGCATATCATACTAGCACTGCCAAATGACAGTGCAGCCACAAAATACCAGACAAGTCCTCTCGGAACAAGAACTACAACTAACCACAGACATACATTACTGCCTTCTTGAGCCTCGTCAGTAAGGTACAGCTGATCAGGCACTGTGAGCAAGGTGTCCTAGTCTGGATTCCCCTCATTACTCTTAGGGTGACCAACCCCAAGAGTAATTTGCATATCCTATATAATAATTCGCTAAATTGTGTGTAACGCCACGACATGCGCAGTACACACTGCTGCACGTGCTGCAGTCATGCGCAGTTGAGGCTGCCCGCGCAGCGGCTGATACAGAGCTGGGCGCTC
The DNA here is from genome assembly GCA_037306005.1 of Rhinophrynus dorsalis. Lineage (NCBI taxonomy): Eukaryota > Metazoa > Chordata > Amphibia > Anura > Rhinophrynidae > Rhinophrynus > Rhinophrynus dorsalis. The sequence continues at coordinate 256,517,789 of CM074723.1, read as the reverse complement.
TGAAGGAGCATCCAGCTCTGTATCAGCCGTGGCGCAGGCAGTCTCTACTGCATGTGACTGCCCCGCGACCGGATGGCAGTGGCACTGTTGCCTGTGTAACGGGCTGTTCAACTAGTGTAGAAATAAAAGCCAGAGATGCTCAACTATACTCATGAGCTACCAAATACCTGCAAGAAGCTCACTAGGACTGGACTGTGTCCTCACACCTAAGGTGCAATCTCTTTTAACTCACCAATACCATAGACAAAGAGGGAATATTCTGAAGCATATCATACTGTCTTGCTAAATGACAGTCCAGCCACAAAATGCTGGACAAGACTTCTCTGAACAAGAAATACAGCTAACCCCAGACAACCGTTACTGCCTTTTTGGGCCTCGTCCGTAAGGTGCAGTTGATCACTGTAGGCACTGTGAGCAAGGGTTCCACATCTGGATTCCCCTCATTACTCTTAGGGTGACCAACCCCAAGAGTAATTTGCATATGTAGAAAGAAAAGCCAGAGATGCTCAACTATACTCATGAGCTACCAAATACATGCAAGAAGCTTACTAGGACTGGACTGTGTCCTCACGCCTAAGGTGCAATCTCTTTTAGCTCACCAATACCACAGACAAGGAGAGAATATTCTGAAGCATATCATACTGTCTTGCTAAATGACAGTCCAGCCACAAAATGCTGGACAAGCCCTCTCTGAACAAAAAATACAGCTAAGCCCATACATATATTTCTGCCTTCTTTGGTCTCATCTGTAACGATCAGCTAATCCCTCTAGGCACTGTGAGCACAGGGTCCATGTGTGGATTCCCCTCATTACTCTTATTGTGACCAACCCCATGAACAATTTCCACATGTAGATAGAAAAGTCAGAGATGCTCAACTAGGCTCCCGAGCTAGCAAATACATCCAAGAAACTCACGGGCACTGTGTCCTCGCGCCTAGGGTACAATCTCTTTTAGCTCACCAATACCATACACAGAGAGGAAATCTTCTGAAGCATATCATACTGGTCTTGCCAAATGACAGTCCAGCCACAAAATGCCAGACAAGTCCTCTCTGAACAAGAGAAACCGCTAACCCCAGATGTATGTTTTGCGCTTCTTGGGCCTCGTCGGTAAGGTGCAGCTAATCCCTCTAAGGGCTGTGAGCAAGGGGTCCATGTCTGGATTCCCCTCATTACTCTTATTGTGACCAACCCCAAGAACAATTTCCATATGTAGAAATAAATGTCAGAGATGCTCAACTAGACTAATGAGCTAGCAAATGTATACAAGAAGCTCACTGGGACTGTGTCCTCGCGCTTAGAGTGCAATCTCCTTTAGCTTACCAGTGCCATATACAGAAAAAGAAATCTTCTGAAGCATATCACACTTATCCTGCCAAATGACAGTCCAGACACGAAATGTCAGACAAGTCCTCTCGTAACAAAGAAAACAACATACTCCAGATATATATTTTGGCATTCTTGAGCCTCGTCAGTGAGGTGCAGCTGCTGACTATAGGCACTGTGAGCAAGGTGTCCATGTCTGGATTCCCCTCATTACTCCTAGGGTGACCAACCCCAAGAGCAATTTGCATATGTAGAAAGAAAAGGCAGACATGCTCAACTAAACTCATGAGCTAGCAAATGTGTGCAATTAAACCTTTTTGGCCTCATCAGTGAGTTGCAGCTGATCCCAATAGGCACTGTGAGCAAGGGGGCCACGTCTGGATTCCCCTCATTACTCTTAGGGTGACCAAACCATACAGCTATTAATACATGCAACAAGCTCACTCTGACTGTGTCCTCACACCCAGAGTGCAATCTCTTTTGACTCATTAGTGCCATATACAGAGAGGAAATCTTCTGAAGCATATCATACTAGTCCTGCCAAATGACAGTACAGCCACAAAATGTCAGACAAGTCCTCTCTGAACAATAAACCAGCTATCCCCTACCATATGTTTCAGCATTCTTAACCCTCATCGGTAAGGTGGAGCTGATCCCTATAAGCGCTGTGAGCAAGGGGTCCAAGTCTGGATTCCCCTCATTACTCTTAAGGTGACCAACCCCAAGAGCAATTTGCATATGTAGAAAGAAAAGACAGACATGCTCAACTAAACTCATGAGCTAGCAAATGCATGCAACAAGCTCACTGGGACTGTGTCCTCGCACCCAGAGTGCAATCTCTTTTAGCTCACCAGTGCCATATACAGAAAAGAAATCTTCTGAAGCATATCATACTTGTGCTGCCAAATGACAGTCCCGCTACAAAACCACAGACAAGTCCTTTCTGAATAAAGAAAACAGCAAACCCCAGACGTACGTTTAGACCATCTTCGGCCTCATCAGTGAGATGCAGCTGATCCCACTAGGCACTGTGAGCAAGAGGCCCAAGTCTGGATTCCCCTCATTACTCTTAGAGTGAAAAAACCAAATAGCAAGTTAATACATGCAACAAGCTCACTTGGACTGTGTCCTCACACCCAGAGCGCAATCTCTTTTAGCTCAGCAGTGCCATATACAGAGATAAAATCTTATGAAGCATATCATACAGGTACTGCCAAATGACAGTCCATCCACAAAATGCAAGACAAGTTCTCTCTGAACAAAGAAAACAGCTAAACCAAAACGTACGATTAAACCTTTTTGCCTCATCAGTGAGTTGCAGCTGATCCCAATAGGCACTGTGAGCAAGGGGGCCACATCTGGATTCCCCTCATTACTCTTAGGGTGACCAAACCATACAGCTAGTAAATACATGCAACAAGCTCACTGTGACTGTGTCCTCACACCCAGAATGCAATCTCTTTTGGCTCACTAGTGCCATATAAACAGAGGAAATCTTCTGAAGCATATCATACTAATCATGCCAAATAACAGTACAGCCACAAAATGTCAGACAAGTTTTCTCTAAACAATTAAAACAGCTACCCCCTGACACTTGATTCAGCATATTTGGGCTTTGTCGGTAAGGTGTGGCTGATCCCTCTAATCGCTGAGAGGAAGGGGTCCAAGTCTGGATTCCCCTCATTACTCTTAGGGTGACCAACCCCATGAGCAATTTGCATATGTGGAAAGAAAAGTAAGAGATGCTCAATTAGACTCATGAGCTAGCAAATACATGCAAAAAGATCACTGGGACTGTGTCCTTGTGCCCAGAGTGCAATCTCCTTTAGCTCACCAGTGCTATATACAGAAAGGAAATCTTCTGAAGCATATCTTACTGGTCCTGCCAAATGACAGTCCAGCCATGAAATATGAGACAAGTCCTCTCTGAATATGGGAAACTGCTAACCCCAGACATTCTTATCGGGCTTTGTGGGCATTGTCGGTGAGGTGCAGCTGATCCCTCTAAGCGCTCTGAGCAAGGGGTCCACGTCTGGATTCCAGTAATTACTCTTAGGGTGACCAACACCAAGATCAATTTGCATATGTAGAAAGAAAAGTCAGACACGCTCAACTAAACTCATGAGCTAGCAAATACACACAAGAAGCTCACTGAGAATGTGTTCTCACACCCAGAGTGCAATCTCTTTTAGTTCACCAGTGCCATATACAGAGAGGATATCTTCTGAAACATATCATACTGGTTCTACCAAATGACAGTCCAGCCACAAAATACCAGACAAGTGCTCTCTGAACAAGGAAAACAACTTACCTCAGACATGCATTTTGGCATTCTTAAACCCCATTGCTAAGATGCAGCTGATCCCTCTAAGCACTATAAGCAAGGGGTCCATGTCTGAGTTCCCCTCATTACTCTTAGGGTGACCAACCCCATGAGCAATTTGCATATGTAGAATGAAAAGTCAGAGATGCTCAACTAAACTCATGAGCTAGTAAATACATGCAAGAAGCTCACTGGGACTGTGTCCTCACACCCAGAGCACAATCTCTTTTAGCTCAGCAGTGCCATATACAGAGAGGAAATCTCCTGAAGCATATCATACTAGTCATGCCAAATAACAGTACATCCACAAAATGTCAGACAAGTCTTCTCTAAACAATGAAAACAGCTATCCCCTGACATTTGTTTCAGCATATTTGGGCCTTATCGGTAAGGTGCAGCTGATCCCTCTAATCGCAGAGAGGAAGGGGTCCAAGTCTGGATTCTCCTCATTACTCTTAGGGGACCAACCCCATGAGCAATTTGCATATGTGAAAAGAAAAGTAAGAGATGCTCAATTAGACTCATGAGCTAGCAAATACATGCAAAAAGATCACTGGGACTGTGTCCTTGTGCCCAGAGTGCAATCTCCTTTAGCTCACCAGTGCCATATACAGAAAGGAAATCTTCTGAAGCATATCTTTCTGGTCCTGCCAAATGGCAGTCCAGCCATGAAATATGAGACAAGTCCTCTCTGAATATGGGAAACTGCTAACCCCAGACATTCTTATCGGGCTTCGTGGGCATTGTCGGTGAGGTGCAGCTGATCCCTCTAAGCGCTCTGAGCAAGGGGTCCACGTCTGGATTCCAGTAATTACTCTTAGGGTGACCAACACTAAGATCAATTTGCATATGTAGAAAGAAAAGTCAGAGACGCTCAACTAAACTCCTGAGCTAGCAAATACACACAAGAAGCTCACTGGGAATGTGTTCTTGCACTCAGAGTGCAATCTCTTTTAGTTCACCAGTGTCATATACAGAGAGGATATCTTCTGAAACGTATCATACTGGTTCTACCAAATGACAGTCCAGCCACAAAAGACCAGGCAAGTGCTCTCTGAACAAAGAAAACAACTTACTTCAGACATGCATTTTGGCATTCTTAAACTCCATTGCTAAGATGCAGCTAATCCCTCTAAGCACTATAAGCAAGGGGTCCATGTCTGAGTTCCCCTCATTACTCTTAGGGTGACCAACCCCATGAGCAATTTGCATATGTAGAATGAAAAGTCAGAGATGCTCAACTAAACTCGTGAGCTAGCAAATACATGCAAGAAGCTCACTGGGACTGTGTTCTCGCGCCCAGGGTGCAGTCTGTTTTAGCTCTCCAATGCCATACACAGAAAGAAAATCTTAGTAAGCATATCATAGTGGTCCTGTCAAATGACAGAGACGAGCCACGAAATACGAGACAAGACCTCTCAGAACAAGGGAAAACGCTAACCCTCAGACATTCGTTTCTGGCTTCTTGGCCTCATCAATGAGGTGCAGCTGATCCCTCAAGGGGTCCACCTCAGGATTCCAGTAATTACTCTTAGGATGACCAACCCCAAGAGCAATGTGCATATGTAGAAAGAAAAGTCAGAGATGATCAACTAGACTCATGACCTAGCAAATACATGCAAGAAGATAACTGGGACTGTGTCTTCACGCCCAGAGTGCAATCTCCTTTAGCTCACCAGTGCCATGTACAGAAAAGAAATCTTATGAAGCATATCTTACTGTTCCTGCCAAATGACAGTCCAGCCATGAAATACGAGACAAGTCCTCTATGAAGGGAAACTGCTAACCCCAAACATTCGTATCGGGCTTCTTGGGCCTTGTCGGTGAGGTGCAGCTGATCCCTCTAGGCACTATGAGCAAGGGGTCACCACCTGGATTCCTCTCATTACTCTTAGGGTGACCAACCCCAAGAGCAACTTGCATATGTAGAAAGAAAAATCAGAGATGCTCAACTAGATTCATGAGCTAGCAAATACATGCAGGAAGCTCACTGGGAATATGTCCTCACCACCACAATGCAATCTCTTTTAGCTCACAAGTGCCAATTACAGAGAAGAAATCTTCTAAAACATATTATACTGGTCCTACTAAATGACAAGTCCTCTCTGAACAAAGAAAGCAACTTATCCCAAATGTACATTTTGGCATTTTTGAGCCCATGGATGAGATGCAACAGATCCCTCAAAGCACTGTGAGCAAGTGGTCCATGTCTGAGTTCCCCTCATTTCTCTTAGGGTGACCAACCCCAAGAGCAATTTGCATATGTAGAAAGAAAGGTGAGAGATGCTCAACTAGGCTCATGAGCTAGCAAATACATGCAAGAAGCTCACTGGGACTGTGTCCTCGCGCCCAGGGTGCAATCTTTTTTAGCTCACCAATGCCATACACAAAAAGAAAGTCTTAGGAAGCATATCATAGTGGTCCTGCCAAATGACAGACCAGCCACAAAATACGAGACAAGACCTCTCAGAACAAGGAAACTGCTAACCCTCAGACGTTCGTTTCTAGCTTCTTGGGCCTCATAAATGAGGTGCAGCTGATCCCTGTAGGGGTCCACATCTGGATTCCAGTAATTACTCTTAGGATGACCAACCCAAAAAGCAATTTGCTTATGTAGAAAGAAAAGTCAGAGATGCTCAACTAGACTCATGAGCTAGCAAATACCTGGAAGAAGCTCACTGGGACTGTGTCCTCACATCCAGAGTGCAATCTCTTTTAGCTCACCAGTGCCATATACAGAGAGAAATTCTTCTGAAGCATATCATACAGGTCCTACCAAATGACAGTCCAGCCACAAAATTCCAGACAAGTCATCTCTAAACAAAGAAAACAGCTAAACCAAGACATACACTTAAGCCTTTTCAAGCCTCATCAGTGAGGTGCAACTTATCCCTCTAGACACTGTGAGCAAGGGGCCCACGTCTGGATTCCTCTCATTAGAGTCTCTTAGAGTGACCAACCCGAAGAGCTAGGCTCATGAGCTATCAAATACATGCAACAAGCTCACTGGAACTGTGTCCTCGCACCCAGAATGCAAACTCTTTTAGCTCACCAGTGCCAAATACAGAGAGAATATCTTCTGAAACATATCACACTGGTCCTGCCGAATGACAGTCCAGCCACAAAATGCCAGACAAGTCCTCTCTGAACAAGTGAAACTGCTAAGCCCAGACGTACGTTTCGGGCTTCTTTGGCCTCATCAGTGAGGTGCAGCTGATCCCAGTAGGCACTGTGAGCAAGAGGCCCAGATCTGGATTCCCCTAATTACTCTTAGGATGACCAAACCAAACAGCTAGCAAATATATGCAACAAGCTCACTGGGGCTGTGTCCTCGCGCACAGAGTGCAATCTCCTTCAGCTCACCAATGCCTTATACAGAGAGGAAATCTTCTGATGCATATCATACTGGTCCTACCAAATGACAGTACAGCTACGAAATGTCAGACAAGTCCTCTCTGAACAATGAAAACAGCTATCCCCTAACATATGTTTCGGCCTTCTCAGGCCTTGTCGGTGAGGTGCAAATGATCCCTCTAAGCGCTGTGAGCAAGGGGTCCAAGTCTGGATTCCCCTCATTACTGTTAGGGTGACCAACCCCAAGAGCAATTTGCATATGTAGCTAGAAAAGTCAGAGATGCTCAACTAGACTCATGAGCAAGCAAATACATGCAAGAAGCTCACTGGAACTGTGTCCTCGCGCCTAGGGTGCAATCTTCTTTAGCTTACAAGTGCCATATACATAAAAAGAAATCTTCTGAAACATATCACACTTGTCCTGCCAAATGACAGTCCAGACACGAAATGTCAGACAAATCCTTTCATAACAAAGAAAACAACTTACTCCAGACATACATTTTGGCATTTTTCAGCCCCGTCAGTGAGGTGCAGCCTCCAACCCCAGATGTATGTTTTGGGCTTCTTGGGCCTTATCCTTCATGTACAGATGATCCCTCGAGGCATTCTGAGCAAGGGGTCCACATCTGGATTCCCCTAATTACTCTTAAGGTGACAAACCCCAAGAGCAATTTGCATATGTAGAAAGAAAAGTCAGAGATGCTCAACTAGACTCATGAGCTAGCAAATACATGCAAGAAGCTCACTGGGACTGTGTCCTCACACCCAGAGTGCAATCTCTTTTAGCTCACCAGTACTATATACAGAGAGAAAATCTTGTGAAACGTATCATACTGGTACTGCCAAATAACAGCCCAGCCGCAAAATACCAGACAACTCCTCTCTGAACAAGTTTTTTTTTTTTTTTTTTAAATAATCTATTTTGACATGGAAAATACAATACAACATTTCTTTGTCCAGTAATGCTTTCCAATGCAGATTGCATTCGTACATTTAAAACAATAACATTCTTAATACCTGCAACGCAGTGCACTTTGGCAGCACACAGGCACATCACCTTATTGAACTCAACACTTGTACTTTATTTCACTGTATTTCTCTGAACACGTACAATCACTAAACCATGACATACAAGTGCAGCTGATCCCACTAGGCACTGTGAGCAAGGGGCCCACGTCTAGATTCCCATCATTACTCTTAGGGTGACCAACCCCAAGAGCAATTTGCATATCTAGACAGAAAAGTCAGAGATGCTCAACTAGGCTCACGAGCTAGCAAATAAATGCAAGAAGCTCACTGGGACTGTCTCCTCACACTTAGGGTGCAATCTATTTTAGCTCAGCAGTAACACACACAGAGAAGAAATGTTCTGAAGCATATCACACTGGTCTTGCCAAATAACATGCCAGCCACAAAATACCAGACAAGTCCTCTCTGAACAAGAGAAACCGCTAACCCCAAACATATGTTTCGGACTTCTTGTGCCTCATCAGTGAGGTGCAGCTGATCCCTCTAGGCGCTCTGAGCAAGGGGTCCATGTCTGAATTCCCCTAATTACTCTCAGGGTGACCAACCCCAAGAGCAATTTGCATATGTAGAAAGAAAAGGTAGAGATGCTCAACTAGACTCATAAGCTAACAATTACATGCAAGAAGCTCACTGGGAATGTGTCCTCGCGCCCAGGATGAAATCTCCTTTAGCTCACCAGTGCCATATACAGAGAAGAAATTTTCTGAAGCATATCATACTGGTCCTGTCAAATGACAGTTCAGCCACGAAATATGAGACACGACCTCTCTGAACAAGGGAAACCACTAACCCCAGACGTTCGTTTCGGGCTTCTTGGGCCTCATCAGTGAGGTGCAGCTGATCCCTATAGGCACTGTGAGCAAGTGGTCCACATCTGTATTCCCCTCATTACTCTTAGGGTTACCAACCCCAAGAGCAATTTGCATATGTAGAAAGAAAAGTCAGAGATGCTCAACTAGGTTCATTAGCTAGCAATTACATGCAAGAAGCTCACTGGAACTGTGTCCTTGCCACCAGCGTGCAATCTCTTTTAACTCACCAGTGCCATATACAGAGAGGAACTCTTTTGAAGTATATCATACTGGTTCTGCCAAATGCCAGTTCAGACACAAAATCTTAGTCGAGTCCTCTCTGAACAAGAAAACTAACTTATCCCAGACGTACTAGGTGTCCTAGTCTGGATTCCCCTCATTACTCTTAGGGTGACCAACCCAAGAGCAATTTGCATATGTAGAAAGAAAAGTCAGAGATGCTCAACTAGACTCATGAGCTAGAAAATACATTGAAGAAGCTAACTGGGACTGTGTCCTCACGCCGAGAGTGCCATACACAGAAAAGAAATCTTCTGTGATATATCATACTGGTCCTGGCAAATGACATTCCAGTCACAAAATGCCAGACAAGTCCTTTCTGAACAAGGAAAACAGCTAACCCCAGACATATGTTTCGGCCTTCTTAGGCCTCATCAGTGATGTGCAGTTTAACCCCCAAGGCACTGTGAGCAAGGGGTCCATGTCTGGATTGCCCTCATTACTCTTAGAGTGAACAACCCCAAGAGCAATTTGAATATGTAGAAACAAAAGTCAGAGATGCTCAACTAGGCTCATGAGCTAGCAAATACATGCAAGAAGCTCATTGGGACTGTGTCCTCATGCCCAGAGTGCAATCTCTTTTAGCTCATCAGTATCATACATAGAGAGGAATTCTTCTGAAGCATATCATACTAGTCCTGCTAAATGACTGTCCAGCCACAAAATGCTGGACAAGCTCTCTCTGAACAAAGAAAACAGCTAAGCCCAGCCGCACCTTTGGCCTTTTTAGACCTCATTAGTGAGGTGCATTTGATCCCTCTAAGCACTGTGAGCAAGGGGTCCACATTTGAATTCCCCTCATTACTCTTAGGGTGGCCAACCCCATGAGCAATTTGCATATGCAGAATGAAAAGTCAGAGATGCTCAACTAGACTCATGAGCTAGCAAATACATGTAAGAAGCTCACTGGGACTGTTTCCTCGCACCCAGAGTGCAATCTCTTTTATCTCACTAGTGCCATATACAGAGAGAAAATCTTCTGAAGTATATCACACTGGTCCTGCCAAAATACAGTGCAGTCACAAAATGCCCGACAAGTCATCTATGAACAAGGGAAACAACTAATGGCAAACATATGTTTCGGCCTTCTTGTCGGTGAGGTGCAGTTGATCCCTCTAGGCACTGTGAGTAAGGGGTCCATGTCTGGATTGCCCTCATTACTCTTAGGGTGACCAACCCCAAAAGCAATTCGCATATATAGAAAGAAAAGTCAGAGATGCGCAACAAGACTCCTGTGTTAACAAATACATGCAAGAAGCTCACTGGGATTGTGTCCTCCTCCAGAGTGCAATCTCCTTTAGCTCACCAGTTGCATATACAAAAAGAAAATCTTCTGAAGTACATCATACTAATACTGCCAAATAACAGTCCAGCTACAAAATCCCAGACAAGTCCCCTCTGAGCAAGGGCAATAGCTATCCCCAAATGTACATTCACAACTTTTTTTTTTTTTTTTTTTTTTTTTTGTACTCATCAGTCAGATGCAGCTGATCTATCTAGGTATGTGAGCAAGGGGTCCATGTCTGAATTCCCCTAATTACTCTTAGGGTGACCAACCCCAAGAGCAATTTGCATATGTAGAAAGAAAAGTCAGAGATGCTCAGCTAGACTCATGAGCTAATAATTACATTCAAGAAGCTCACTGGGAACGTGTCCTCACGCCCAGGATGAAATCTCCTTTAGCTCACCAGTGCCATATACAGAGAAGAAATTTTCTGAAGCATATCATACTGGTCCTGTCAAATGACAGTTCAGCCACGAAATACGAGACAAGACCTCTCTGAACAAGGGAAACCACTAACCCCAGACGTTCATTTCGGGCTTCTTGGGCCTCATCGGTAAGGTGCAGCTGATCCCTCTAGGCACTCTTGAACAAGGGGTCCACGTCCGGATTCCAGTAATTACTCTTAGGTTGACCAAACCCAAGAGCAATTTGCATATGTAGAAAGAAAAGTCAGAGATGCTCAACTAGACTCATGAGCTAGCAAATACATGCAAGAAGATCACTGGGATTGTGTCCTCACACATAGAGTGCAATCTCTTTTAGCTCACCAGTGTCATATACAGGGACAAAATCTTCTGAAGCATATCATACTGGTCCTACCAAATATCAGCCCAGCCACAAAATGCCAGAAAAATCCTCTCTGAACAAAGGAAACAGCTAACCCCACATGTACGTTTTGGTATGCTTCAGCTTCATCAGTGAGGTGCAGCTGATCCCTATAGGCACTGTGAGCAAGGGGTCCACATCTGGATTCCCCTCATTACTCTTAGGGTGACCAACCCCAAGAGCAATTTGCATATGTAGAAAGAAAAGTCAGAGATGCTCAACTAGGTTCATGAGCTAGCAATTACATGCAAGAAGCTCACTGGGACTGTGTCCTTGCCACTAGGGTGCTATCTCTTTTAGCTCACCAATGCCATATACAGAGAAGAAATCTTCTGAAGCATATCATACTGGCCCTGCCAAATGACAGTTCAGCCATGAAATATGAAACAAGACCTCTCTGAACAAGGGAAACCGCTAACCCCAGATGTTCGTTTTGGGCTTCTTGGGCCTCGTCAGTGAGGTGCATCTGATACCTCTAGGCACTCTGAGCAAGGGGTCCACGTCTGGATTCCAGTAATTACTCTTAGGGTGACCAACCCCAAGAGCAAATTGCATATGTAGAAAGAAAAGAAAAAAAAAACAGCTAAGCCCAGATGCACATTTGGTCCTTTTAGACCTCATTAGTGAAGTGCAGTCGATCCCTCTATGCACTTTGAGCAAGGGGTCCACATTTGAATTCCCCTCATTACTCTTAGGGTGAAAAACCCAAGAGCAATTTGCATATGTAGAAAGAAAAGTCAGAGATGCTCAACTAGATTCATGGGCTAGAAAGTACATTGAAGAAGCTCACTTTGACTGTGTCCTCACGCCGAGAGTGCCATATACAGAAGAGAAATCTTCTGTGATATAGCATACTGGTCCTGGCAAATGACATTCCAGTCACAAAATACCAGACAAGTCCTTTCTGATTAAGGAAAACAGCTAACGCCAGACATATGTTTCAGCCTTCTTAGGCCTCATCAGTGATGTGCCGTTTAACCCTCGAGGCTTTGTGAGCAAGGGGTCCATGACTGGATTCCCCTCATTACTCTTAGAGTGAACAACCCCAAGAGCAATTTGCATATGTAGAAAGAAAAGTCAGAGATGCTCAACTAGGCTCATGAGCTAGCAAATACATGCAAGAAGCTCACTGGGAATGTGTCCTCATGCCCAGAATGCAATCTCTTTTAGCTCACCAGTACCATACATAGAGAGGAAATCTTCTGAAGCATATCATACTGATCCTGTTAAATGACTGTCCAGCCACAAAATGCTGGAAAAGCTCTTTCTGAACAAAGAAAACAGCTAAGCCCAGATGCACATTTGGTCCTTTTAGACCTCATTAGTGAGGTGCAGTCGATCCCTCTATGCACTTTGAGCAAGGGGTCCACATTTGAATTCCCCTCATTACTCTTAGGGTGAAAAACCCAAGAGCAATTTGCATATGTAGAAAGAAAAGTCAGAGATGCTCAACTAGATTCATGGGCTAGAAAATACATTGAAGAAGCTCACTTTGACTGTGTCCTCACGCCGAGAGTGCCATATACAGAAGAGAAATCTTCTGTGATATAGCATACTGGTCCTGGCAAATGACATTCCAGTCACAAAATACCAGACAAGTCCTTTCTGATTAAGGAAAACAGCTAACGCCAGACATATGTTTCAGCCTTCTTAGGCCTCATCAGTGATGTGCCGTTTAACCCTCGAGGCTTTGTGAGCAAGGGGTCCATGACTGGATTCCCCTCATTACTCTTAGAGTGAACAACCCCAAGAGCAATTTGCATATGTAGAAAGAAAAGTCAGAGATGCTCAACTAGGCTCATGAGCTAGCAAATACATGCAAGAAGCTCACTGGGAATGTGTCCTCATGCCCAGAATGCAATCTCTTTTAGCTCACCAGTACCATACATAGAGAGGAAATCTTCTGAAGCATATCATACTGATCCTGTTAAATGACTGTCCAGCCACAAAATGCTGGCCAAGCTCTTTCTGAACAAAGAAAACAGCTAAGCCCAGATGCACATTTGGTCCTTTTAGACCTCATTAGTGAGGTGCAGTTGATCCCTCTATGCACTGTGAGCAAGGGGTCCACATTTGAATTCCCCTCATTACTCTTAGGGTGAAAAACCCAAGAGCAATTTGCATATGTAGAAAGAAAAGTGAGAGGTGCTCAACTAGACTCATAAGCTAGCAAATACATGTAAGAAGCTCACTGGGACTGTTTTCTCGCACCCAGAGTGCAATCTCTTTTAGCTCACTAGTGTTATATACAGAGAGAAAATCTTCTGAAGTATATCATACTGGTCCTGCCAAAAGACAGTGCAGTCTCAAAATGCCCAACAAGTCTTCTATGAACAAGAGAAACAACTAATCGCAAACATGTGTTTCAGCTTTCTTGTGCCTCATCAGTGAGGTGCAGTTGATCCCGCTTGGCACTGTGAGTAAGGGGTCCATGTCTGGATTGCCCTCATTACTCTTAGGGTGACCAACCCCAAAAGCAATTCGCATATATAGAAAGAAAAGTCAGAGATGCTCAACTAAGCTCTTGAGCTAGCAAATACATGCAAGAAGCTGACTGGGACTGTGTCCTCGACACCAGGGTGCAATCTCTTTTAGCTCACCACTGCCACACACAGAGAAGAAATCTTCTGAAGCATATCATACTGGTCCTGCCAAATGACAGCGCAGCCACAAAATGCCAGACAAGTCCTCTCTGAACAAGAGAAACAGCTAACCCCAGACATACGTTTTGGCCTTCTTGGGCCTCATTGGTGAGGTGCAGCTGATCCCTCTAGGCACTGTTGACCCCTTGCTCACAGTGCCTAGAGGGGTCAGCTGCACCTCACCGACGAGGCCCAAGAAGGCCGAATCGTACGTCTGGGGTTAGCTGTTTTCCTTGATCAGAGAGGACTTGTCTGGCATTTCGTGGCTGGACTGTCATGTGGCAGGACCAGTTTGATATGCTTCAGAAGGTTTCCTCTTTGTGTATGGCACTGGTGAGCTAAAAGAGATTGCACCCTGGGAGCGAGGACACAGTCCCAGTGAGCTATGTAAATTGCTCTTGGGATTTGTCACCCTAAGAGTAATAGGGGGAATCCAGACATGGACCCCTTGCTCACAGTGTATAGAGGCATCAGCTGCACCCCAGTGATGAGGTCTAGTAAGGTAGAAATGTATGTTTGGGGATTAGTATTTTCTTCCTCTATTTATTTACAGAGGGGCTATCTGGTGTTTTCTGGCTGGACTGTTATTTAGCATGACTAGTATGATGTGCTGTAAGTATGGATCCCTTGCTCAGTGCATAGAGAGATCAATTGCACCTCACTGATGAGGCTCAATAAGGTTGCAATGTACATCTGTGGGTAGCTGTTTCCTTTGTTCAAAGAAGAATTTTCTGGCATTTTGTGGCTGGACTGTCATTTGTTAGGAGCAGTATAATATGCTTCAGAAGATTTTCTCTCTGTATATGGCACTGGTGAGTTAAAAGAGATTGCACCCTGGGCTTGAGTACACAGTACCAGTGAGCTTCTTGCATGCATTGGTAGCTCATGAGCCTAGTTGAGCAACTCTGACTTTTCTTTCTACATATGCAAATTGTTCTTGGGGTTGGTCACCTTAAGAGTAATGAGGGGAATCCAGATGTGGACTCCTTGCTCGCAGATTCTACAGGGATCAGCTGCACCCAATCAATAAGGCTGAAACGTATGTCTGATGTTAGCTGGTTCTTTTGTTCATAGTGGATTTTTCTGGCATTTTGTGACTGGACTGTTATTTGGCAGGGCCAGTATGATATGCTTCAGACGATTTCCTCTCTGTATATGGTGCTGGTGAGTTAAAACAGATTGCACTCTGGGTGCGAGGACACAGTCCCAGTGAGCTTATTGAATGTATTTGTTAGCTCATGAGCCTAGTTGAGCATCTCTGACCTATCTTTTTACTCCTACTGCTTTTGTAGGATTACTCAGAGTT
Organism: Rhinophrynus dorsalis; assembly: GCA_037306005.1. Classification (NCBI taxonomy): domain Eukaryota; kingdom Metazoa; phylum Chordata; class Amphibia; order Anura; family Rhinophrynidae; genus Rhinophrynus; species Rhinophrynus dorsalis. Next base: position 256,502,607 of record CM074723.1, on the reverse strand, counting down.
ACTTAGAGGTGACAAGAGGAATAAAGTCCCCAAACCTGCAACCCCCATCACCATTATTCATTTCAGAAGACCTATTAAATTGTACAGTTCCTCTTCTATGTGCTATCAAAAATAAGTATGCCTTTGGAATTATTTTTCAAGGACAGCTATGCCAGTTGTATGTGTAGGTTATTATTAGTAATAACAACAATAAAAAACAATTGAAATAATTGCCAATTGGATTTAAATACCAAGATCTTTTATTAAATTAAAAACCATATACATACATGGACAATAAATAACAGTGTCTGATGGACACTTATATCCTGCGAGAATGACTAGTAAATATTGCATTACTGTAAAATATCCCAAATGTCCAGATGGACACCTAATATCACAGACATAAAAGGGAAAAATGGAAAGCTCTCTCTCTCTCTCGCCCCTTCCTCCCCAGCACAAATGTGGCAATACAATATGGATAGATGTCTCAAAGTTTCACTCCTGTTGAGAAATGGCACATTTCTCCCAAATCAAAGAGGCAGTCCTTCCCTCGGCATGAGTGTAGCAATACAGTCTAGATAAAAAATAGCACTCCTGATGAAACTGACCGGTTGCCTCAAAACACAACTGGAATACAAGATAAAAAATATTATCCATGTAGGGAATCACCCCACTTGTCACATTATGTGTGACTACAAATAATGGACAAAACCAGTTCCCAAAAAAGACACAGCCTGCCAACAATTCTTCTGCAGTACTAGTATAGCAGTGGGAATTTTTGCAGCCATGGGAAGTATAGGCAAAAAATGGAAAGGTCCTCATGGGAATTCATTGGCTGAATTGAAAAGACTTAGATTTAATTTATTTTTGATCTTAGGGACATTCTGTGGGAAGAGTGGAAGGTTGTGTTTTACAGCTCTTCTGTCCCAACAAATGTGTGCCCTTCTGTGTCTCCTCCTGCATCTGTAAATATGTCACCACTGTGTCTCTTCTGCCCCAGTAAATATGTGCCCATAATAAACCAGTAAATATGTTCCTCTTTATGTGCCCCTTCCTACCACTGTAATTATGTGTCCCTCTTTGAGCCCTCCTGCCCCAGTAAATATGTGCTCTTCCAAGTGGACCTCCTATCACAGTAACTATATTCCCCTCCTGCCTCCGTAAATTGTGCCCCTCTGTGTCCCCTCATGCTCCAAAAAATATTTGCCTCTTCATGTTCCCTCCTGCCCCAGTAAATATATGTCCCTGTGTGTAGGAGGAACTCACATGTTCCCCTTGCAGAAATGAATATATAATTCAGTCTCACACTTGTGACTGATAACTTGAGGTGCTCCGGTGATGCTGCCCTAACCAGCACCACACTCATTTGACAGACAAGATGCCAGAATACTATGAGGATTCTAAGGCACCCCATCTTTCAGATGAGCGCTGTATTAGGTAAAGCAAAAGAACTGGAGCATATCCAGTTAGCAGGCTGAAGCTGAATTATTTCTACAAGGAGAACATTAGTCCCATCCACTCCTGCACACACACACAGAGGGGCATATATTTAATGGGGCAGGAGGGGCACACAGAGAGGAACAAATTTATTGGGACAAGAGGGGCACACAGAGGGGAATATATTTACTGGGGCAGGAGGGGACATAGATGGTCACATATTTCATTTTCCTTTCAAATAATAAGCCTAGATTGCATTGTAGTTTACACGTGGTCATCACATGGATACTGAGATATCACGGGTCTGTTCTGCTAGCAGCAGACCAGCATATGAAGCTGGGGCTGGTTTGTGGGGGGAGCAGAATGGAGACCTGAAAAGAAACATGTGGGGCTCCCTCCCTGGTCCCATGAGAAAGACTGAACAGTGACATTTGTGGTCTTTCAGTGCATTCTTATTTGGCTGTGACTGGAGGTCTAAGGAGGATGAACACGAGGATGAACTTGTGCTTCTTCTTTTGTTCACCAGGGTACCACTGCAGCTCTGGATTAATCCGCAGAGCTGTACCCAAGGGAGCAGGCCAGGCAATGTGGCACTAGCCAATGGGGTTGTTAAATCCCTTGAATGTTAGAGAGACCCCCAAAATATTTTGTCAATTGTGGTTTGCCCTAGAATTTCTCCACTTTTGACTTTATTCATATGGGTCATGGTAACTTCAGCTTCAACATTGTTTAGTAGCATTTAGGTTTCCTATGCACTTCTTCAGTGGAATCAGAGATATAAATCAAATTTAACTAAAAATGTCTATACATCCGTTTTCAACAATTTTTTGTATGAGAGTACAATATGAGAGACATTGATTTCACCTAAAACACACTCAGAAATCATTTTTCACAATGACAGTAGCAGAATGTTTTAGAGGTGAGCAGGATAAATGGGTTCATTTGTCTCAAGGCAATATTCCTCCTTGCAGCTCTGAATAACAGAGGCCAAGAACAGATTTAAACACTATCCAGACTGTGTATTGGCACTGGCATGCAAAGAAAACAACTTAACAAGTCACATGGTTGACTCAATAACTGATACGTTTATTATATTTTTTAGCATTTTTAAGTGAATCAATAGAAACACAGTACTATGATATCCTAGTATTTAAAAAGTCATTAAATTAAAGGAATTTTGTAATATTGATAATTTGCTTCTCAGTTTTGCATATTTAAAATTTTAAATCACATCTATTTTCCAGTGAAAGACAACTAATATGAAAATATAAGCACCAACAGAATAGATGTTAAAGTTACAATTTTTTACTCCCACCTCTGGGAAAAGAAGCATTATTAACAAACCTACAATGTACTGAAATGAGTCTGCTTTAAAATAGGTCCTGGAACTAATTTATTGATTCTGCTCCTACTGTACACCATGTGTTAAATTGATACACTAAAAAATCTCCCATTTATGTTGTTTCTGCCAAGGAGTGAGCAGTGTAGGAGTGCATAGATGTTTCATACCTACCGTTCTTCTGTGCTTTGTTAACATTATATGGTAGCAAGTAGACTTGTGCAAATTCATTCGGAGACATTCGGATTTAGTCGAAAATGGGGTAATTCGGAGACATTCTGCCAATCCGAAACTCAAGGGTCATTCGGAAAAAATTATCCGACTCCGAACAGCCCAGGACCGAAATTCGTCGAAACTTTCGGAAGTTTCGGCAATCGACAAATTTCCAAAAGTTTTGATTACTTTTGACCAGGACTTTTTTGTACTTCCTGTGCGTGCTCAATTACTTTCCCTCCATGCACTACTTCCCTCTTTTGTCTGTATTCCAATAGCCTTCTTCGTTTCATGATGGGGGTTGGACTAATGACACAGTCACACAGACATACAGCCTGCATTTCCTCATTGCATTGTTGGAGCTCAGAGAGAGAAGAAGAGATTAGAGAGTGTCCAGTTGTCCAGGTAGCATTAGGCTAGGCATAGGTAGGCAGCCAGCATTAGTTCCAGTTATTGCCACTGCAAGAGCGAGTAATATTTGTTCCTGTGCAAAATATAAAAAAAATTAGGTATTTGTTCGAATAATTTTCAGTGTCACATCAACTAGTCTGACAGTCCTATAGGCAGGCAGGGTGCCTTTTCGCCACCGCAAGGGGGTCATCTGTGTTTCTTAAAAAAAATATAAAAAGTACAAGTCATTTGTTTGAATACTCTTCAGTCACACTGCCAGTGTCACAGTTGTATAGACAGGCAGCGTGCCTTTTCGCCACCGCAAGGGAGACCCACATGTGTTGGTTTTATTAAAATTATTCCTAATACAAGTTATTTGTTTGAATAATCTTTAGCGTCAAACTGCCAGTGTCACAGTTGTATAGGCAGGCAGCGTGCCTTTTCGCCACCGCAAGGGAGACCCACATGTGTTGGTTTTATTAAAATTATTCCTAATACAAGTTATTTGTTTGAATAATCTTCAGTGTCACACTGCCAGTGTCACAGTTGTATAGGCAGGCAGGGTGCCTTTTTGCCACCGCAAGGGAGACCCACATGTATTGGTTTTAGTAAAAATATAAAAAATACAAGTGATTTGTTTGAATAATCTTCAGCGTCACACTGCCATTGTCAAAGTTGTATAGGCAGGCAGGGTGCCTTTTAGCCACTGCAAGGGAGAGTCACATGTGTTGATTTTATTAAAAATATAAAAAATACAAGTTATTTGTTTGAATAATCTTCAGCGTCACACTGCCTGTGTCACAGCTGTATAGGCAGGCAGCGTGCCTTTTAGCCACCTCAAGGGAGAGTCACCTGTGTTGGTTTTATTAAAAACATACAAAATACAAGTGATTTGCCTCTTAGCCACCACAAGAGAGAGTCACATGTGTTTGTTTTATTAAAATTAGTCATAATGCAAATTATTTGTTTGCATAATCTTCAGCGTCACACTGCCAGTGTCACAGTTGTATAGGCAGGCAGCGTGCCTTTTCGCCACCGCAAGGGAGAGTCACATGTGTTTGTTTTATTAAAATTATTAATAATGCAAGTTATTTGTTTGAATAATCTTCAGCGTCACACTGCCAGTGTCACAGTTGTATAGGCAGGCAGCGTGCCTTTTCGCCACCGCAAGGGAGAGTCACATGTGTTTGTTTTATTAAAATTATTCATAATGCAAGTTATTTGTTTGAATAATCTTCAGTGTCACACTGCCAGTGTCACAGTTGTATAGGCAGGCAGGGTGCCTTTTCGCCACCGCAAGGGAGACCCACATGTGTTGGTTTTAGTAAAAACATACAAAATACAAGTGATTTGTTTGAATAATCTTCAGAGTAACACTGCCAGTGTCACAGTTGTATAGGCAGACAGGGTGCCTCTTAGCCACCACAAGAGAGAGTCACGTGTGTTTGTTTTATTAAAATTATTCATAATACAAATTATTTGTTTGAATAATCTTCAGCGTCACACTGCCAGTGTCACAGTTGTATAGGCAGGCAGGGTGCCTTTTCGCCACCGCAAGGGAGACCCACATGTGTTGGTTTTAGTAAAAACATACAAAATACAAGTGATTTGTTTGAATAATCTTCAGAGTAACACTGCCAGTGTCACAGTTGTATAGGCAGACAGGGTGCCTCTTAGCCACCACAAGAGAGAGTCACGTGTGTTTGTTTTATTAAAATTATTCATAATACAAATTATTTGTTTGAATAATCTTCAGCGTCACACTGCCAGTGTCACAGTTGTATAGGCAGGCAGGGTGCCTTTTCGCCACCGCAAGGGAGACCCACATGTGTTGGTTTTAGTAAAAACATACAAAATACAAGTGATTTGTTTGAATAATCTTCAGAGTAACACTGCCAGTGTCACAGTTGTATAGGCAGACAGGGTGCCTTTTCGCCACCGCAAGGAAGAGTCACATGTGTTTGTTTTATTAAAATTATTTATAATGCAAGTTATTTGTTTGAATAATCTTCAGCGTCACACTGCCAGTGTCACAGTTGTATAGGCAGGCAGGGTGCCTTTTCGCCACCGCAAGGGAGACCCACATGTGTTGGTTTTAGTAAAAACATACAAAATACAAGTGATTTGTTTGAATAATCTTCAGAGTAACACTGCCAGTGTCACAGTTGTATAGGCAGACAGGGTGCCTCTTAGCCACCACAAGAGAGAGTCACATGTGTTTGTTTTATTAAAATTATTCATAATACAAATTATTTGTTTGCATAATCTTCAGCGTCACACTGCCATTGTCAAAGTTGTATAGGCAGGCAGGGTGCCTTTTAGCCACCTCAAGGGAGAGTCACATGTGTTGATTTTATTAAAAATATAAAAAATACAAGTTATTTGTTTGAATAATCTTCAGCATCACACTGCCAGTGTCACAGTTGTATAGGAAGGCAGGGTGCCTTTTTGCCACCGCAAAGGAGAGTCACCTGTGTTGGTTTTATTAAAAACATACAATATACAAGTGATTTGTCTGAATAATCTTCAGAGTCACACTGCCAGTGTCTCAGTTGTATAGGCAGACAGGGTGCCTCTTAGCCACCGCAAGAGAGAGTCGGCTGTGTTTGTTTTATTAAAATTATTCCTAATACAAGTTATTTGTTTGAATAATCTTCAGCGTCACACTGCCAGTGTCACAGTTGTATAGGCAGGCAGCATGCCTTTTCGCCACCGCAAGGGAGACCCACATGTGTTGGTTTTATTAAAATTATTCCTAATACAAGTTATTTGTTTGAATAATCTTCAGCGTCACACTGCCAGTGTCACAGTTGTATAGCAGGAAGCATGCCTTTTCACCACCTCAAGGGAGAGTCACCTGTGTTGGTTTTATAAAAAATATTCATAATACAAGTTATTTGTTTGAATAATTTTCAGAGTCACACTGCCAGTGTCACAGTTGTTGTGTGGGCAGGTTTTAAAGTTGTAAAACTATAATCGTTCTCTACCTACCTTTCCGTAATGGATTTGAGTCCTAGTGAACAACCTGTTGTTCCTCGTCCTGGTACCGGCTGCCGTGACCCAGCAACCACCAACACCACCACAGTGCAGTTGCTTTCAAGCAGAGCTAGCAGCAGCAGGCGGGGAAAGAAGAGTACTTTGATTAGTACTAGTCAGACTCAGCAGCAGAAGTCCAAAACAAAAACTAGAAAGAATAAGGGAACTGCTGGTTGTTCTACCTCTACTAGCAGGGTAGAGAGGTCCAGTTCCTCCTCTAAGACCACGAAGCGGCCGTCACCCGTCTCTCTACTAGTAACCCTGTAAAGGTATGTAGAAAAAAAAGCATAGTGAGGTTGCTTCAGCATGTGAAGATGAAGAAAGTGTCACCTCAGTTTCTTCTTCACCACCTTCCAAAGTCATCCGTCACTCCAAAGCGTGGGACCATTTTGTGATACTTGGCGATGGCCGGCTAGCAAAATGTAAATTGTGTGGCAGGGAAGTCAGCTGTGGGAGGGTGATGGGTCATCTTTCCACCTCTGGGATGAACCAACACCTGAACCACTACCACAAGTCAGTGTTGATGAGTGCAGAACGTGGTGGCACTACTACATTTACCAGTGTAACACTCACCACCAGCAGGCAGGAAAAAGGGCAGGGAGATCATGCCACATCTAGTCCTAGTAAAAGCAGTAGACAGTCACAGCCCATCCCAAAGTCAATACAGGCCACACTGGAAGATTTTGGAGGATTTAATTCCAAGGGGATGTGCAGACAGCAGTCCAGGAAAATTACACGCCTCATTGCACAGCTCATAGCCGTTGGGGGTGCAACTTTCAGTTTGGTGGACGGGGAGCCCTTCCATCAACTTATGGAGGTTGTTGCACCCCGATATCAAATTCCATCCCGCACCACATTTAGTAGAACTATAGTGCCCTCACTGTACCAGTCGTGCGTTGGTCTTTTGAAGGAACTGCTAGGAAAGGCTGGTGGCCAGTCAGTGCACTTTACCACTGACTTATGGAGTGCTCGGAGTGGCCAGCATGGCTTCCTGTCATTGACGGCACATTGGTGGCAGCCCAATGTGTTGCAAGACACACTGATAGCAACAACAAGATCAGGTACAGTAGCCAAGCAGGCAGGGCACCGCTCTTTCCTCCTCCATGCTGAAGTAATGGATCAGAAGCACACCTCAGATAACATTCGCAAAGCACTGCAGAACATGGTGGCGCAATGGCTAGGGGAGCAGGCAGGCACACAGGCGCAAATGGGGTTTGTGGTTACTGATGGTGCAGCTAACATGATCAAGGCTCTCCGGGATGGCAGATTTGTGGGTGTGCGCTGCTCAGCGCATGTTCTGCATCTAATAGTGAAGGCTGCTCTTGAGGATGGCAGTAACACTGGAAGGTTGTCAGCACTTCTGGAGTCGTGCTGACAAATTTCTGGCCACTTCCATCGGAGCGTCAAAGATAGCCAGCTACTCAGGGAGGAACAGAAAAAGGCAGACCTCACAGAGCACCACCTAAAACAAGATGTTGGGACCAGGTGGAACTCCACCTTAGATATGCTAGAGCATATCCTGGAGCAGAAAAAGGCAATTCGTGCAATGTCATGTCACCATTTCATTGGCAGTAACAGAACACTGGGCAGGGCTGACTGGGCCCTGATGGAACAGGTAGTGACAGTCCTTACGCCTTTCCGTGCTTTGACGGAACTTTTGAGCAAACAGAAAGCTAGTCTGGCAGAAGTCATTCCCCTCTTCACGCACCTCTCCTTAAAATTGGATGATTTCCTTTCCCATAGGGAACGCTTGCCTGGTGCTGAGGGTAATATACTTCCAGATGTTGCTGCCCTTCTAACGAGGTTGAAGAAGGAACTTACTCGGCGCATGGAAGAGCGCATGGACAATTGTCCCGAGTTAATGCTTGCCACAATTTGCGATCCTCGAATCAAAGGCAAGTTGGCACTTCGTTCCAATTCTGTCAGTCTCTGAGAAGGGTTAAGTGAGGTGATGATTTAGCACAAGATTAACCCCTTAATGACCGGCCACGCGCGCACGCGCCCGGCACTTAACATCGGATTTTTCTTCTTCTTCATTCTAGCGAATGACTTCCGGGACTTACCAGGTACGTCCTCTGTCACTAAGTGACAGTTTTTGCGGGACCTACCTGGTAAGTCACTTGTCGCGATGGGGTTAATGTATTTTCAATACACAAATTAGTTTAGACACACATACTGCAGTTTAAACAATCATTGATGTTTATTCTTGATGTAGTATGAAACACTACAATGTATATACACATAGGCTTATCTGATATGAGGGGAAATCAGGATAGGAAAATGAGAGAGAGGAATTTGGGTACTAAAGAGGGACAGTAGGGTAGGAGGCTGGTACCAGAAAATGAAACCTTAATCTTTACCCATGTACTAACATAGAATGTGACATGTAGTTTGGCCATGTTCGAGTCGAACACTTATGTTGAGTAGGATATGAAAGGCATGGGTTTTCGATGTTCGAGCATATGCTAAATTGAATGACAGGCATGGGTTTTCGATGTTCGAGCATATGCTATATTGAAGGACAGGCATGGGGTTTCAATGTTCGAACATATGCTAAATTGAATGACAGGCATGGGTTCTCGATGTTCGACGTTTGCATTGTGACTGGCATCCCATGCTAGAGTAGAGGCATGCACAGACTGGCAATGTACGACAATGTCCGTTTTTGGGATGGATCTTTTTCTAAATGCACACCCTGTCTGCAAAGAATGATAGCAGCGTGCACGGAGGCGCACTGCTATAATTTAACCCATGTTAAATTCGGCCGAATAATTCGGAATGGATCAGAATTTCGTTCGAATCGAATAGGCCTGTCCGAAATTAGGATCATCTGAATTAGAAAAAAAAAATTCGTCCGAATTCGGATTTAATCGAAAATTTTGCCCATGCAAGTTACAGAAGATATCTGTGTAACATTACTCCCTTATTCTGGGTATGTTTTAGGGGTGTGTTCTACTTGTTGCACGCTATTGACAGAAATACAGTTACACAGTGGACTACACGAATCACTGGAGTAGATGTTCTTGTTGGAGTATTTGTCACTCTCCCTACTTGGGACACTTTGAATTTCAAATATGTATAAATAGCAAGTACAAACCAGCTATACTAAAGAATATAAATGGTTTCATAAAATCAATAAAACAAATAATAAAATATGCCCTCAATGTTTCTCAACCAGTTAGTCAGATATTTAGGAAGAACATCAAATAAACTGGCAAACTACAATTTGCTATTTAAACTCTACCAATTGTTAAAAGGTTGAATAAATGTAGCAACTGAATGATAGGACAAAAAATGAATATCAAATCAGATTTGAAAACCCATACCCAATAATAACCTCATACAAATCTATTGCATCAAACATCAGATGTTGTAAGAACAAGAAACAACTGCTGATAGGACAAACAAAGGAGCCTCCATGCCAGTACTACACCTGCAATTATCACTACATTATGTAGTCATGAACCATAAACAGCAAGATCCACCTGCTAACCCATTCAGTGCCACAATCTAGCTAATTCACACTGTCCAAGGTAGATGTTATCCATTGTAATAATGAACACAAATATAACAAGGGAAATTCCACCTTAGATAAAATAAAGTAAGGGAAAAAATGTGAATGGTCATGTGGAGACAGAAAACTTGTAAAGAATAGAAGACAAGTGCAAATATTCATTTAAAGGGCCTGAAGAAGGCTGGCCTTACTTTTTTTTTTGGGAGGGTTTGGGGGGCTGTAGAGGTGAATTCCCTTCGACTCTGGCGGGTTACCCCAGGGGGTCTGGAGGCTGGTGGTGGTGGGGATCGTGGATCACTGCTGGCCGGTGATGCATCACTGGACTCCTCCCGTGATGGCTGGCCCATGTCCTAACATTCATTTTGCCTGAGTTTGGAGTCCTGCATCTCGACCAGCATGTGGCCGAGGACCTCCATCATCCCAGTGTGGAACTGGAGATGCTGTGTGTTCGCCACCACCTGCTGTGCCTCAATGGCCTTGAGGCACCCCATGATCCACCCCAGGGTCAGCTCCACCCATCTCAGTGCTCGGACACACCTCCTGATGACCATGAGCTGCTCCCCCTGGATGGCCACACAAGTTGCATCAAGGGCCGCTGTGCCCGTGGGTGTTATGGGCTTCAAGGCAATTGAGGCTTGTGGAGGCGGTGGTGTAGCGTGGGGGAGCAGACTCCCATGGAGTGCCTCAGGAGGACCTTCAACACCATGGGTGCTTTGTGGGGAGAACAGGTGCTGATCCCTGGACCCCTCACTCTCCTCCCCGGCCTCCAAGCGGCTGACCTGTGTTAGTGGTGGTGATGGCGTTGGTGGTGGTGGCGGGGTGAACACCTCCCTTGCCTGGGGGCGTTGTGGCTCCCCAGGAGCTCCACATGCTCATACCCCATGGGCCATTCAAATGTGGACCCCTGGGTGTCCTCCTGCCACATGTGTCCCTGTGGCCTAGGGGTTGGCCCGAACCTGGACAGCTGCAGCATAGGCACCATCTTAGGAATCAGATGCCTACCTGATGGTGGTGGTGGGGCCTGGTGGGGCCTGCTGCTGCTGCGGTGGGGCCTGGTAGGCCAGCTGCTGCTGAGGTGGGCCTGGTAGCCCTGCTGCTGCTGCATTGGGGCCTGGTAGCCCTGCTGCTGCTGAGGTGGGACCTGGTGGGCCATCTGCTGCTGCTGTGGCTGCTGATGGTGGGATGGATCCTGGGGGGCCATGGTGGGGCTGCTGCTGCAGAGGTGGTTGTGGTGGCAGCGCCCTGGATGTGGTGGGCTCCTCAGAGGAGGTGCCTCCGGAGTCCTCTGCCTGTGCTGACTGGTGTGCTGAGTGTGGAAATGACATGATGTAATCAGTGATGTGAGCCATGACAAGAGTGCTGCAATACTATTACATTGACATGTGAGCCGCTGAGTGGCAAGATGGGATCCATTTCATTGTTTTGAAATGCATTGGTTACCATCCTGACACACATTGCTAAGCTTGAAGTGATCACATACATTGATGCTACTAACCTACAGTGGTGTAGATTTGGTCATCATGTGTATCCTGAGCAGTGGGGATGGCAAGGTATATACCTCCTTGCTATCCCCATTCATCAGGATCCATGTGGTGACCAAAACGGAAGCATCACACCTTGAGTGACACAAACCCATTGCATGTCATACACTTAGGCCTCAACAGCAAAAACACTATGACCTCTTAACACAGCAATGCACCAGTGATGACCAATGACTACAGAGTCCAACCAATCATGTCAGCAACATTAACAGACACACCAAGCACACCAACCAACATGATCTGTTGAACCCAACAACCCAATCAGTTGGAGGACACACAAACAGACCCCAGGGCAGCCAAAATCCTAACACACAGCAAACATGTGCATGGTTATAATGTACTATTGGGGGTTACATCTACGTTTTCCTATGTTATGCTATGGAGACTAAGCACTGATATGTCACGTGTTGTTTAGATCTCAGTGCATTGGCTCCACAAAATAACACAGGGATTGCAGGTGTGATGACACTGCCGTTGTCATGTACACATTGTCTACTCTTTCTGACACCCTAGTGAATGCCCCCCCCCCCATCACAATTGAGCCTTGTGAATCACATATGTACTGCAGAGTGGGGATGGCGGTGAATGTCCCCTGGCCATCCACACTCTGCAGGGTACATATGATGCAGAAAGCTGAACCTTCCACTTGGACTAACTACCTACATGTACAATGCCTAGCCTTGACATGCAGTAACAATACAATAGGAAACACACCAATTCCCCTCCTTGCTATGGTCTGGTAACCCTTTGGGTGCCAGGGGACTAGTCAATGTATTGTCGAACAATGCATTACTTATTCCTGTGGCACTCAAAGGGTTGTGTGCTGACCTCTTTGTCACGCTATGTATGACATTGTGATACACATAGCAGTTAGATCTGTGACTGACACATGACAGTGTGCATTGTTTTTGTGCTGTGCATGGTGCTGTTGTCAACAACATGAAGGGGGTTTAGAAGGGACTTGACCATTACCATTCAGGCTGGCTTGGTCAAGTATTCTGTCCTTGTTTGACGTCCCACCAAGCTGTGTTGCTGAATTGTGGTGTGGAATGCTGTCCATGTGTTTAGGTGTCACTTTGTTGGCCTCTGTCTGTTAGGTGTCAGGATTTGTGTGAAGTGTGTGTGGGCCTTGATGCACGTACCAGTGGACTGGAGGCTACTTTCCCCCCCGTTGTCACTCCATCCAGGGATTCCACGCACCATTACAGAGGAGATCGTCCTGTGCACGGTCTCCTCCCACTGGCTGTACTCCACACACAGGGGCGGACCACCCCCTGTGCAAGGCCTGCTCGACCATCTTCCTCTTCACCTTCCCAGTGGTAGACAGAAATAGGCAAAGGGTTGAACTAGATGTACGCAAGTCTTTTCTCAACATAGATTACTGTGTTACTATATTACCTTGGCCTTGCAGTCTGTCCACCTTTTCTTGATGGACTCCAGCGACCGGCTGTGGCTGGACACAGCATTCACCGCAGCCAAGACCTCCTTCCAAGCAGCCTTTCCCTTGGACCCCATCCCAACGACTGTCCCCTTGGGGAACAGGAGGTTCTCCTCCTCTCTGAATCTGTCTGTGGCTCTCCAGCTCTGCCTGTACTGGCCCTGGCTGTGCGTGGTGCACCCCCTGGACTACCCCTCGTCCCACTCTCTCCACTGTCCCTGCACTGGATGTGCCTTCTCTGGCGTGGCTGCCCCTCCGCCCCAGGGATCTCCCTCTCCCTCCCCTACCCTGACCAGAGATACCCAACTGCATCTCTTCCTCCTCTACTCCTACACTCCCCACCCCTCTCTCTTCTCCATTCCTCTCACCCTCTCACACTCAGGCTCTCACTCAGGCCCTCACACACTTCCTCACTCACTCTCTGTCACTCACTTGCACTCACAGACTCACACTGTCAAAAAAATATAAAGTGTGTGTTTTACTAACAAAAAAATATGGGCTATGTGTGTGTGTGTGTGTGTGTATGTGTGTTTGAATGCGTGTATTTGATATGTACAAAAGTATATTATGTGTCGCTATGTGTTCTGTCAATCTCTCCTTCTACCTGTGTGTGTGCGCTCCTCAACTCCCTTTCTCTCATTACCTAACCTCCGCTTCTTGGGTCCTGAGATCTAGCTCTGTGAACTCGATAACAGACAAAGGTGCGTAGGTGATTTTGGGTCTATTTATAGTTTATTGATACTTTGGGGTGCTGTGATTGGCTGGGGCACTAGGTAACGTTGGATGTTTCGCTTGTTTTTTTTTTTTTGTGGGACGTTGCTTGCATTTATCGTGTGTTTTGCATTGACGATGAGGTCAGATTTTAGGCAACTCCAGTTTTGTAGTTTTCGTTTGTTTTGTAGGCCATCACGCGTTAACTCTTCTGGGTAAGTAAGGTTTGAATCTCACGTTACCCAGTCTTGGATAACTCAAGAAGGCAGTTTTTTTCTTCACACTGTTTTTATCTCCAACATTTGGATCAAGCCCTCTGTTTCCTAACATTGTAAACAAGAGCATAGAGTTTGCTTCTTTTTTGTAAATGAATAGATATATGTATTTGAATGAAAAAAATATGTGTGGATTGTATAAGTCCTCTTTTAAGTATAATCTCTCCATTCAGAGGGTTAACACGGTTGTATAAGCTACAGCTGAATTTAAGAGCGCAGTATGCTTTGATTTTCCTAGTAGAGGATCTGTAGAATGTAGTAAGACTGTTGATTGTTGAAGTGATTAGCTCAGTGGTTCTCAACTCCGGTCCTCGACACCCACTAACAGACCAGGATTTGATGATTTCCTTGTTAGAGCACAAGTGAGTTAATCAATGTGAATGAGCCTCTGATCACCACACCTGTGCTCTAGCAGAGAAATCCGTAAGTCCTGGCCTGTTAGTGGGTCCCGAGGACTGGAGTTGAGAACCAATGGATTAGCTAGTATATTTAAATAGCCAGTACTTGCAACATCACACATTCTCACCATTTTTCTACTTGATAAAGCAGCTTTGGTGTGAAATGCATTACAGTTAGAGTTTGTCTGTTCCTATCCAGGAGAGATTTTGTGTGATGCTGGAGGATGTGCCATCATGCTATATGTAAGTTTTAATATATTCTTAGTATTTCTTGTCTTGACATTGTATTTCAGCTTTTTAGCCATATTTATATTTTACATAGTTACCTAACAGATTTATATTTATCAATTGTTTTATCTTATGCGACATGCATATGTGTAGTCACAAGGAGCAGTTGTGATAATACTCTGTGCACAGTGTGGCTCTTTGTCTTGTAGACACCCTTTCATTCCTGCTCACTTTTATAGGTGACTCGTGTGACGTGTCTAGGAGCATCTGTGTGCCGAAATATTCCTTCTACCTTGGTGTCTATCTCATACTCTGTGTACAGAATATATGATCTGTATTATGTTTTATGTAGATGGTTTATCAGTGTAAGTTTTTAATAAATATATTCTTTATGTGCTATTTGATGTGACATTGCGTGCGTTAGACATAACCCAGACTCTTTGTACAGTTAAGGTTCCTGATTTACGGCGAGAGGTCAGTGCTAGACCCTTACTGTCGAGTATTTGGTTTGTTCAAGGAGAGGTTGGATCCTTACAGGTCTTAAAGCTGCAAGATCACACCTACACTTTGATCCCTGTAAAGCAGGAAGAATGCATTGCACCATTTGAGTGTTGGATATAGAGTTACAATAGTAATTTCTTTGCAACTCCACTGAATGTTGTTTCATCATGGATTGAGAACTGATTAAATGATAGATGGCAGAGAATTATTGTAAATGGAACCTTTTCAAGGTTGCTTAAAGTTCTAAGTGTGGGTGCCACAGGGTTCAGTCCTCGGTCCAATGCTTTTTAATTTGTTTATTTATGGTCTAGAATTGGGAATTGAAAGTAGCGTCTCAAGCTTAGCTGATGACACTAAGTTGTGTAAGGAAATACATGCAGGGTTGGATGTTTTTTCTCTGCAGAAGGATTTAGATAAACTGAGTAAATGGGCAGAAAAGTGGCAGATGACATCTAGGCCTCGATTTAAAGGAAGCCGTTAGCAAAAAAAATCACTAACGGGTGCGTTAAGTGTCATGTTGCAATTCAAAGATCCGTCTAAACAACAGCTAACGGCAGTTGTAGAATCCTTACGGCCGATACACTTACGTGCATTCAGACGCATGGAAAAACATACCCCAGAGCTATTCAAAGGCTTGCGGTACTGATAACGGCTGAAAAAAAGACACACCTAACGGCTAAAAGTTAAGACCCACTTTTCTTAGCCGTTAGACACTTAACGGCCAAAACAAAACACCCGTTACATAGGAAAAGACACAAAAGGCTTACCGCACAACCATGTAAATGGGAAAATTAACCCGTGCAATGCCAAAACAACACAAAAACATGCACACACAACACAAATCACTACACAAACAACAACAACCAACACCACAGGGACAACAACACACAAAAACAACAACACAACATGGCACGGAACAATGGGGGTCATCACACAAAGCGGACACCTGCAAATACAAGCTCACCTGGGCAACATCAACACGCCACCTGCACCCCACAACTGCACGTCCGCAAATGGCACACACAGAACAAGCACAACACACCACATCTTATAACACACACACACACCTGCAAACACTTACCTGGACAAAAACAACTCACCATTGGTCAGCACTCACCTCATCAACACACCTACACAACGCCCTAGCAAGTACTTAAAGGGACAACTCAACACACTCACTTGTGGCTTGTTTTCCACTCAGGGAGGGAGATAGAGATAGAGATAGAGAGAGATAGAGAGAGATAGAGAGAGAGAGACAGATAGAGACAGATAGAGAGAGCAAACAGTATGTTGGGTTACATATTGTTGCGAAGGCTGCGGAGAAGGCGTGCAAGGGAGAGAGCTGGGGAACATCAGCAACCTCCAAGCACGCCTCATCAACAGCCTCCACCTGTTGCAAGTGAGGAGGCTCTGGCTCAGCAGCCACACAGGAGCCCATCCCCACCCGGAGGACACCTGCCTGCAGATGCACAGCTGCAGCAACAGGATGCTCCCCAGCTGCCACAGGGACCCCTGCAGCAGCCCAGGATGCATAGACGACCACCAAGGCCCAGGGTATACCGTCCAAGGGTCACTCTCTTTGGAATGATCGATGACGAGGTTATTGATCGCTACAGGTTGAGGCCACACAGCATCATAGCCCTGTATGAGGTCATCAAGGAGCAGGTGGATCCCATATGCACCCATAACCATGCTCTAACTGGCCTTCAAAAACTCCTGTGTGCCATACACTTCATGGCAAGTGGCGCCTTTCAGTCGACAGAGGGTTACGCATCTGGCATGTCCCAGGCCACATTCTCCAGGGTGCTGGCCCAGGTCTTGCCAGCCCTCAAAGCCAAGGCCAGTACCTACATATGTTTCCCCATCACCGATATGGAGTGGACACATCTGAAGCAGGGCTTCTATGCAAGGGGAGGCATGCCCAGGGTCATGGGTGCAATAGATTGCACCCATGTCCGTATCAAAGCACCAGCACGTCAGGGACATATGTTCCTGAACCGCAAAAACTTCCACTCCATGAATGTGCAGATGGTGTGTGACAGCAACCTGGCCATAATGAATGTCTGTGCGAAATTTCCCGGGAGCTGTCACGATTCACATATACTCAGAAATTCATCTGTGCAGAGGGATTTCGAAAATGGGACCTATACAGGCGGATGGCTTCTGGGTGAGTTAACAGCACCAAATGACACCACATACACATGTGCTAGTACGTTCACCACAGAAAACAACATTTACACAATATGTGCTCCTTGTCACACCATGTCACTCACTTTCCACAGGTGATGCTGGCTATGGATGCAAGCCATGGCTCCTCACCCCGGTCGCCAATCCCCAAAACGATGCCCAGGAACGATATAACCAGGCTCATGCCAGAACACGGAATGCCATTGAGCGGACCTTCGGCCTCCTCAAGTCCCGATTCCGATGTCTGGACCACTCGGGGGGAGCATTGCAGTATGCACCAGGCAAGGTCTGCGACATCATCGTGGCATGTGCCATCCTACATAATATCGCGGTGGACACCAGACTCATCGATGATGTCCATCCCCCACCCAGACCTGAAGACCCTGTGGATATCGTTGAGTGTGAGGAAACCCCAACAGGGATGCAGACAAGGGACAGATTGATCAGGGATCACTTCTGCTGTGAGTATAATACATGTATGCACACAATCCATGCATACACACCCACCACAACACACATGTTCTGTTTCACCCCACAGGATCAGTGACACAGCCCTGTCACTGGCTGCAGTATGGACCACCAGCATCAACTATTCCGTGGACCAGTCAGATTGGGCCTAGAGATTCCGAATACATCTGACAACCTGTCGTCCATGTTGATACTGCTACCTCAAGGATATCATGCATGCCCCCCCTGGAAACCAAGGTACAACACTTTAACCTTGTTCAGCATATCCCACAGCTCCCTATGCACCAACTAAAATGTTCTGCTAGGATCAGACCCATAGCAACCATGGTACCCCTGTAGCAAGGGAGTCTCATCCAAGCCAATGCATCGGATAGAACTCTGTCATATAAGGGGTTCAGGGGGCATTCGTGGGGACATGGGACCAGTAGCTTGCTACAGTTGAATAAAGCAGCAGAGGGGTGGATCGACAGTAATAGTGTGTTACACAACATGGAGCTCATGAAATGTGGATCACATTTCCATGGACACCATGCTGCCCTGTGTGTGTGTGTGTGTGCAGTGATATGTGCCCCAGAAAGAAATACACACATTAACAAATATGTCCTACTAGCTCCATGAACCAAACATATTTGGCCTGTCTCTGACAGTGGCAGCCCAAATATATTGTTGTCAGGAAGCTATTAGGACATATTTGTTGATGTGTGTAACCATGTCAGGGGCAAATATCCCTAAGGATGGTTAACATCCCCTTAGTTCCCCCCATGATGGTTCATAGACCAGTACACAACACATTACAAAGCAGTGGTTTGTGTAGACTTATGTAACGGGAAAGATTAAGAGGATCATGATGTTGTAGCTGTTGCATGACGATCACTTCGAGGGTGATGTTCCAAATCCTGTCCTCTTGTCCCACAGGCATCCATAGCACGATCCATCCTTGAACAGAGGAGTTTCCATATGACTGGACTGAAGTC
This sequence comes from Rhinophrynus dorsalis, assembly GCA_037306005.1. NCBI lineage: Eukaryota > Metazoa > Chordata > Amphibia > Anura > Rhinophrynidae > Rhinophrynus > Rhinophrynus dorsalis. The sequence continues at coordinate 256,483,978 of CM074723.1, read as the reverse complement.
TGGACAACACTTCCATGAAGCTCACCCCTTGGCGTTCCAAGTGATTGTGTTGGTGATGCAATGTTTGACCTGATGTTCACAGCAACCTCTACTGGAACATTCACATATGGACACAAATTTATGTGTGTACTAACATCCAGGTATCAGACCTGTACAGTAAGACTGCTCATACACAGATGCCAAACGATGTAGACAACACATGAGCAGTTCACTAGCATTTCAAATGTATTCCTATTTAGTTCAGATGTACCTTTTTGTGCTCATACAAGTGTTTAATGCATATTGGCTACATACACAAGAAACATCACTACTCAATCCGTGTCTGTATGAATGAATGTTGGATCAAACACCTGTCAATGTGGAACCGTACCCAAGGCTAGAGTATCCCTCATACAAAGGAAGGCATGATTTACATCACAGGAGTCCACTAGTTGCCTGACCATGAGTGGACTTTGTGATGTATACATGCAATGACATGATGGCAGTGATACACTGATGTGTGTTGTGAGTGATTAGCTGGTGATACAGGGGACACACTTCCACTGTGATGTGATGTCCATGGTTTGTGTGTTGCTCAATATAATCAATGTCCTGAGATTGCTGTAGGTTGTCATATCTCAGTACATGGGCTACATCAACAAAAACAACCATGTGGACAAGTGTTATTATTGGTGAAGTGTGTTATAACCTTAGTTAAACAACAACACAACTTAAAGGGATAGTAAACCCTGAAAATAAGTTTATTTCACATTGTAGCCCTTTAAAAACCATGAAAAATGATATCAGTCTTATCTACCAAACATATATGATTTGGGATATAAGACATATCATTTTACATGTTTTTTTAAGGGCTACAATATAGAATGAACTTATTTTCAAGGTTTACTATCCCTTTAATACATAAGCCAATGCTCAGCCTAAGGTTCCAATGTGCGTGCTACACAATGAAATCTTAGGAAGATTTTTGGGTTATGCAGTAAGTTAGGCTGTGATTCAAACTCCTGTTGTGCAACTGACTTGCTGGAGAACACAATGCTCACCCTAGGATCACAATGTGTAACACACACATTGAGATCCTAGGGTGTACATTGTGTTCCCCAGTATGTCAGCTGCACAATAGAATTTTGATTTAAAGACCATATTGATGCATGTTCAATCTGTCCTGCTTGTTATTTCCCTGCTAAGTCGCATAACTGTTAGTTTGGTTTTCCCCTCAAACACAACAATTGATGCAGACGAATGTTCAGTGTTGCACCAGTTGTTGTGCTAAGGGGTATGTTCTGATCAAATCTGACACACATCATGGCCATGTAACACTGTTGTGTTATATGGCTACAGGGATGGGTTGCCAGGTGAATTTGGACAACGGTGTGGGTGTGTGTGAACCCATGTTGTAACATCACACAAACATTTCCCCCAGGCAGGAGTTGAGTTCACTGCATTGTTTGGCAATGCATTGGAGACAACCCTGCCACCCAATCTATAAGTGATTACACAGCAGATCAGACAGGATTCAAAAGCACAATTTTCATTTATTGAGGGGGCAGATGACAGGTTGGGCCTTTCATTTCTTTTTTTTTTTGGGGGGGGCCTTAGACTTGGTGCCAGAGGTGGATGCCCTGGCTGATTGCCTTGTCACCCTCTGTCCCCTAGGTGTGGCTTCTGGGGTAACACTGGAAGGGGTGGTGGGTGCAGTGGACCCCTCTGTGGAACGCAGGTTCTCCCTCTCCATCCTCAGGTTCTCCCTGCGGTTAATCTCTCGCAACTCCACGAGCACCTGTGCAAACATGTCCATCATCCCCGTATGTATCTGGTGGAGTTGTGTGTTCCCCCTGGCAACCTCTGACTCCAGAGCTTGGATTCTGGTCTCCAACCTGTTCGTGTTCCTCCGGGATTCCCTCCGGTTCCTCGTGAGGTTGTCGTTGGTGGCGTGGGTTGCCCGGAGCTGTCCTCTTTGAAGGGCCATGCACTCAGCCTCCAGATCTGGGGTGAGTTGACTGCTGGAGATGGGAGTGGCCGGTGACACATGTGCTGTTTCCCCAGCTTCAGCTGTCTCCTCAGCCTCTGTTTCCCCAGCTTCAGCTGTCTCCTCAGCCTCTGTTTCCCCAGCTTCAGCTGTCTCCTCAGCCTCTGTTTCCCCAGCTTCAGCTGTCTCCTCAGCCTCTGCTTCAACAGGTTCAGCTGTCTCCTCAGCCTCTATCTCCCCAGCCTCTGCTGTCTCCTCTGCTGGTACTGGGTGTGCTGTGGCTGCTACTGCTGTTTGTGTTGGTGGAGTGGCTTGCACAGACGGTGTGTGGGTGCCCACCACATCAAGGGACCCACTGCTGCCCACTGATGTCTGTGCTGGTTGAGGTGGTGGGGTGAACAAGTCCCTTGGCTGAGGGCGCTGGGGCTCCCCAATCAGGCCCAGGTGTTGGTAGTCAAGTGGCCAAGGGTCATACCTTGGCCAGTGGTAGGTGCTTGGCCCCCACCTGGGATCATACCTGGGGCCATGCTGGGGAGCCATCCAGGAGGGTAGATCCATCTCGGTGGAATATGGCCCATATTGGCTGGTGGCCACATTCCCGGGCAGCCATTGCCTCCCTGGTGGTGGTGGTGCTGCTGCTGGAGGGTAATAGCTCCCGGTGCTAGTGGGATGCATCCATCTCTCCCCCTGAATCCAGCCGCTGTACATTTGTCGAGCATCCTGTGGTGGGGCAGGCAGTTGAGAGGCAGGCAGTTGAGAGGCAGGCAGTTGAGAGGCAGCCAGTTGAGAGGCAGGCAGTTGAGAGGCAGCCAATTGAGAGGCAGGCAGTTGAGAGGCAGGCAGTTGAGAGGCAGCCAGTTGAGAGGCAGGCAGTTGAGAGGCAGCCAGTTGAGAGGCAGGCAGTGGTGATGCAGCCAGTTGGGGAGGAGGTGTGGTGGTTGTAGACGCTTCCCAGTGGCTAGTCCCCTCCTCTGTATCCTCCTCACTGGGTGGTGTGGTCGGCTCCTCCACGGGCTCCTTCTGCGATGGAGGCCCATAAGCTGTGTGGAGAATTGAGATTGTGTGATTAGTAAACGTAGCCATGATGGGATTAATGGGATACTAATACATGAAATGCAGAAAGGGAAATATATGTTTTGTGGTTTATCACCCTGAGTGAAACAAGGGTACTCCCACTGCTGGAGGAGGTTTTTGTTCAAAAAGTCTCCCAGCTCAGAGTAGAATTGCTTTGGTGCTATATCCCAGTGGCCTGAAGTTGTACATTGGCACTGTTGCTACATTATCCTATGAGAATTTATTGCGTCTGGACGTAAGCTGTACATAGGATGGTCTAGCAACATCGCCATTTTAGAGTTCCAGGCCACTGTGATATTGCCGCTGGAGTAGTCAACTATGAGCTGTGCTACATTTTGAATGAAACACCTTTGAGCAGTGGGAATACCCTTGTTTTGCTCGGGGGATGAACCCTGCAATATATTTTTCTTTTCACATGTTAGGTATTACTATCCCTTTAACGGAACAGCAATGGTTAATTTCACCATGATGTAATATTGTAGGCATTGTAAGAGATAGATGTGGATCGATGTTAGTCCTATCCCTCCAACCCACATGGTTAGACAGATATTGCTCTATTTGACAGTCATTTTGACATGTTTGACAGTCATTTCACCACACGGAGGCTCTTCAGCAGAGCCTAAATTGCCCCATTCAGAGATGTAAACCTCATTGGAATGGTGAACAGAGTGTGCTTGCAAACCTCAAAGATGTCTCCATCTCTGAATGGGGCAATTTAGGCTCTGCTGAAGAGCCTCCGTGTGTTCTAATGACTGGAATCTCCAGCTGTCAAATAGAGCGATATCTGTCTAACCATGAGGGTTGGCGGGATAGGACTAACATGGATCCACATGTTGGTGAAATTAACAATTGCTATGCCATTACAGTTACATACAAGGAGAAATGGTCATATATGCATGTGGATGTGTACCTTTCATATGGATATGAATATATCCTTTCCAGATATGAAGCCAGAGATCATTTCAGTAGGTGTGATTGCCTTACTGGCTATATATGTGCACCCATCAAAATATACATTGGATTGATATGATGGATATGAGCATACCTCGTATATCCCATCTACGTAGAGTGGGATATACTAGGTATGTGTATTTGGATGGTATCAATGTAAGTTAGTTTCTGATGGATGCACATATCTGGCCAGTAGGGCAATCACAGGCAGTGAGATGATCTCTGGGTTCACATCGTGTTGGGACATATTTTGAGCCATTTGAAAGGTACATATCTGACCATTTTCCTTTGTGTGCATATCTTTGTTTGAACAGATGTGCAGTGGGAATCAAGTGTTATTCAACCCTATCTTCTTAGCTGATCCCGTCCAATTCACAATTTTTCATTACTTGACAGGTGACTCTCTGGTTGTCAGGATCATATCCTATGCATTTCATTGTAGGGCATGGGATACCACCCTGGCAATCAGAGATTGATGAACTGGACAGGATCCTGTCCATGTCGTGTGTTCCAGTTGAATCCTGAAGGGCAACAATCACTCCAGTAGTGAGGGATATCTCTGATTGAGGCCTGTTTTTCTTTGAATATGAGCCCATCCATCCTTCTGAGTGAGGCAACCGTACTCAATCCGAGATATCTATCATTCATGGCCTGTTGGTGACCAAGGTACAATGGATGATATTTGGTTCCCATGTGTATCCTGCAAACAGTGTCTGGTGTACCATCCATCCATGGCATCAGCACCCCTGAGGATCCATTTGGGAATCAGATGTGAGATATGTCATTTGAAGTTAGGGTAAATGATTGCAGACACAACACCAAGGCCTACTTTTTGCCCCTTTACTTCTGGGGTATTGTTTGAGGCCTGTGTGTTGCACATACAAGCAGTTATTCTCAGTGCCACTGTGATGTGTGACCTGCTCCATCCTTTTTGTGATTCAGTAAGCGGTGTTGTTGACATGATGGAGTGTACATAATGCTGACTTCTCCAGTGATCTCATTTCCCCATTTCCAGTGTTTTCTATGGAGTGTATACGATGGGACCTTAGCAACTTGATTCATGTTATTGCATATTCTCCATAGGCTAACACTGGTATTGGTGAAATGAGGATGTGTGAGGGTGAATTTCTCTCCACCATGTGTTTGTCACCGCTTAGTGAATGTCCCCTGTGTAGCATGTGATCGTTGGCCTATTGACTTGATTGTTGTCTGGTTAACCCTTTGAGTCCCAGAGGGGTTGCCAAAGCATTGTTGATCGATGCATTGATGATCCCTCTAGCACTCGAGGGGTTAAGTGCTGACATCCCAGCGGGGACATGGGTGACATTGTGTGTGAACAGTGATGACAGTCGACATTTGGAACTGCATGGTTTGTGTATTGTGTGTGATGAGCACAGCGACAGGAGGGTTGAAGTAGGACTTGGACAGGTTTGTTCCAAGTTGGACCTTGATATTTGTCCTTGTGTTGTGTCCTGTTTTTAACCCTCAGGGTGCTGTGTTGGTGCAGTTGTGTGCATGAATGATGGCCATGTGTTGAGGTGTGAGTGTGTGTGCAGCTGGTGTTGGTTGCTGTAGTGTGTTGTTCTGTAGTGTTGCACTTACCGGTAGTGTGGAGGGTCCTCTCATCCCCAGTGTCAGCTCCTCCAACAACCCCCTCGATCAGGGTTGGGGACATATTCTGGCGCACCATCTCCTCCCAGCCGCAGAAGGTGATAGGGACAGGTGGGCCACTTCCAGTGCCTCGGGCGTGCTTGGCGAGTTTGGAGAGCTTGGTCTTGACCACCCTCCGGCAGTCGCCCCATCGCTTCTTGATGGACTCCACGTCCCGTCTGCATGGAGCCACCGCGTTGACCCGGCTGCAGATCTGGTTCCAGGCTGCTTTCCTCCTCGCTGACAGGCCAGGGACCTTCGCTGTCGGGTGGAGAACACTCTGCCTCTCCAGGACAGCTTCCACAAGAGCCGTGTTCTCCTCCTCTGTATACTTTGGGTCTCTGATCCTGGCCTCATCAGCTCCGGCATGGGATGACTCAGAGCCGGAGTGCCCTGCCTGGTCTGACCCTGACTGTGTGGGGTGCTCCCCAGCAACTACCCCTCATCCCACTGCAGGTTCTGTCCCTGTCCTGCGTGTTCCTGCTCTTGTGGGCCGGGTCCCCCTCCGCCCTGCGGATCTCCCTCTCCCACCCCTGCTCTGCTGAGGGATCCCCTCCTGATCTTCCTCCTCCTCCACTACTCTCCCCATCCCTCTCTCCTGTCCTCCTCTCCTCGCCATCATTCACCCAGTCCCACCCAGGCACTCCCACAGGCCCTCACAGACACACTCGATCCAGTCACTCTCTGTCACACACTTTCACTCCCAGATTCACACTGTCAAAAATAAAAGTAAAATGTGTGAGGTGTTATAAAATAAAAGGACTATGTGTATGTATGTGTATGTGTTTGTATGTGTGTATGTAATATGTGCAAAGGTGTGCTATGTGTCGTATTCTGTGCAATGCTCTCCTCTCTCCAAACTCCAAAACTCCTCTACCTCCAATGAACGCTCCTGTCTCCCTCTCTCTGATCACTATCCTCCGCTCCTGGGTCCTGATATCTGGCTCTGAAGAACTCGATAACAGACAGTGTGTGGCGGTTATTTTTGGGTATATATAGGTGTATTTGAAGTTATTTGATACATTGGGGCTTTGGGATTGGATGTGTGTTTGAATTTGTTTTGGCATCAATCATGGTTGCTTGACAACGGCAGCCGTTATGTTACATGTTGTTTGGAGCTCAGTTATCGTGTGATTTGTCCGCCCGTTGTGCATTAACATGAGCGACAACGGGTTTTGTGTTACGTGTTTTTTGTGTGCCTACGCTCGATAGCTATTCTCGTAGAGTAGTTATTGAATCTGCCGTAACTCCTGTATTATTTGCGAGCGATGTGCCTTTTTCACTTAGCGGCTGGTTTAACGGTTGCCTTTAAATCTAGGCCCTAATGTAGATACATGTAAGGTTATGCATTTGGGCTGTAGAAACAAACATGCTACAAATGCACTAAATGGGAAACAGCTTGGGGCATCCTCATTAGAGAAAGATTTAGGAGTACTGGTAGACGATAGACTATCAATGTGCACAGTCACTCATTTGCTGCAAGAGCAATTAGGGTACTATCCTGCATAAAAATAGGCATAGATGCATGGGATGCTAATATAATTCTACCTCTATATAAATCCTTAGTAAGGCCTTATCCAGAAAAAGGAATTCAGGTTTGGGCACAAGTTCTTAAAAAGACATTATTGAAAAGGAAAAAGTACAGATAAGTGCAACAAAATTGATAAAGGGATTGGAGGATCTGAGTTATAAAGAGAGACTAGCCAAACTGGGTTTGATTACAGTAAAGAAGAGATGTCTAAGGGGTGATATGATTACCATTTACAAATATATTCAAGGTCAATAAAAGAACTATTCAATGAATTATTTATGCAAAGAGCTGAGGCAAGAACAAGAGGTTATCCTTTAAGGATAGAGGAAAGGTGCTTTTGACTAAGACAAAGGCAGTGATTTTTTACAATATGGGATGTAAAGCTAGGGAATTCTTTGCCTCGGGATGTTGTGCTTACAGATACTGTAACTGCTTTCAAAAAAGCAACAGATACCTATATAGCACAGAACAATATTGAGAATTATGATGCAGATAAGTTGTTGATCCAGAGAACTACCTAACATTCCTAACATTTGGAGTTAGGAAGGAATTTTGTTTACCCACTTGGGGCTTAATTGGAAATGGCTTTAATGGAGGGGATTCTGCCATCCTCTGGATCAACAGGGCTGATTTGTCATTGGCTGGACTTAATGGATGCATGTCTTTTTTCAGCCTTATCATCTCTTACTATATTCACTCAAAGATGATATCAATGGTAATACATATCATGTCTCGTAGAGCAAAGATCAGCTCACTGGCCTTAATAATAAAGTGCACAAAAATGGAAATGGCAGCTAATGCTAATAATTATAATATCATTTGAGATGAACACTATGTGCACTGATAATCCCACCATTGCATTAAATTCAATGTAAGAATAATACTGCATAAGAAGTTACTGATTAAGAACTGATTAAGAACGCCCCAATTCATAAGAGTGCCTCAGTGAATAAAGTGATACTGTAATGTGTACGTGAAAGAACATAATAGATACTTATTGACAGGAGTAGTTAGAGAAGGTTGTAAGGTAGCAAATATAGTACTGCTTTGCAAAAAAGGTAGTAGGGAAGAGTCTGGTAACTACAGACCAGTAAGTCTTACGGTAGTTGCTGTTTTTCCTGAATTTGTTCCAGCATTTTTACTTTGCTGTTTCTCTGACTTATTGTCATGGTTTTCAGGCAAAGAAGGGCAGACACAAATATAAAATATAAATCCACCTTTATTAATAAGTACAGGAATAATAGTATAGCCCACACAACCCCAGAACACAGGAAGATAGGACCAAGGCTCCTACCCGTAGCTGCACACTATGCTGCGCTGCATTACTGCGAGATACCGGAGACTAGGACAGTGGTGCGGTTGGAACACCAGAGGGAATGGTAACTGAGGCACAAGTCTCCACCCTTGGTCAAGAAACCAGAGGCAACAGGGAGCGAGTGCAGGCCTGAACCATTAAACACTGAGACTGATGGTCAGGCATATTCAGAGAGCACAGAGCAAGTAGTCAGCCAGAGTCAAAGTTCAGAAAAGCTGGGGACTATACGGAGTGATAGGCAGCAAGATCCGGAGGTCAGACAAACTAGGAACTACACAGAGCGAGTAAGTCAGCCAGAACTACAGGTCATAACCAATGTAGGTAGTCAGACAAGTCGGAGTCATACACGGCGCAAGTTAGTCATCCAGAGCCACAGGTCAGGACTGATGTGGGTATTCAGACAAGCAGGGGTCATACACGGAGTGAGTTAGACAGCCAGAGCCACAGATCAGAACTGATATGGGTAGTCAGACAAGCTGGGGTCATACACGGAACGAGTTAGTCAGCCAGAGCCACAGGTCAGAACTGATGTGGGTAGTCAGACAAACCGGGGTCATACATAGAGCGGATTCTCAGGAGAGTATGGGTCACAATGGAGTGCAAGAGACAATATCAGAAACACCACGTAAGGGCAATGAATCCCAGGCCCAGGGAGGTTTATAAAGGAGCAGGAGAAGTCTGGACCCAATTAGGCCACCCAGAATAGGCCCATAAACAGGCATCCTTGCCAGTGACTGTTTCATGATATGAGCAACACAGAAGTGGCTGCAACTATGCCACACCACAGAGGAAGGAAGCACAGGATAACTCTAAGGTAGACTGTGATACTTGTCTTATATTCTGACTTGCTTATACGACTCTCCGGTTCCTGATCTCCACGACCATCCCTATTGCTAGTCTATCTGGTATTGACCTTGGCTTGTATCCAACATACTCTGCATCTCTGACTCTCCAGTTATTGGCTTCAGCTTGTCCTCAACCAACCCAGCATCTCCAACTCTCCTGTTATTGACCTCAGCCTATCCTTGACCAAACATGACTTTCCGGTATCCAACCTCAACCAGTCCTCAACTGCCCTGACTCTTCGACTCTCCAGTTACTGACATTGGCTCATCTATGACCAACCCTGCTTCTCCGACACTCTGGTATCCGACCTCGGCCTGTCCTCGACTAACCCTGACTCTTCGACTTTCCTGTTACCTTCATCAGCTTCCCTACGACAATCACTGCTCCTGCTACACTCTGGCAACCAACCTAGGCCTGACTACAACTACGACTCTCTCTATATCTGTATGCAGCATTCAACCACTGTCTGTATTTCATTACTCCACTTCTCTAGTTCCTGAGTTGGGCTTATAGCCTATTACAGGATTTTCTTCTTTGACTCACTGACCCTGTATTTGCTACACCTACAAGGTCTCAACTGGGTATTCATATCTCAGTCCATTGAGTGGTTTGACTCCTGTGGTGTTTGGGTGTACTCATCCTGGTTATCAGACTTTGCAGCCTTCACCTTTAAATCTGTCTTTGCCACAGCAAAGGAACACACAGTGCTACCAATGCTCCCAAACTAGAGCTCCTCAGCTACTAACAGACCACTCAGATCTATTCCAGCTGACATCTAGTCTAGTATTACAGAGACCTTGTCAACTAACCTCATAGATTTTTTTGACTGGGTAACTAAAATAATAGACCAAGGTGGGAGCAGTAGCTTATCTAGATTTCAGTAAAAGCATTTGCAACTGTCCCTCATAGAAGACTCATTTATAAGTTGCAGTGTTTGGGTCTGGATGTAAAACTATTTAAATGGGTAAGGTAATGGCTGAGTGACAGGAGACAGAGGGTGGTATTCAATGGAGAATATTGAGACGAAGGGAGTGTTACTAGTGGGGTACCTCAGGGATCTGTACTGGGCCCCATTCTTTTTAATATTTTTATTTATTATTGTAAAAGGTCTTGAATGTAAGGTATGCCTTTTTGCAGATGATACAAATCTCTGCAAATGTAAGAGAGTGTGGCAGCGGCAGTTTGATGTTGATTAATGTAAAATATTGCACTTGGGACATAAAAATCCAAATACAGAATATGAGATTAAGGGTAATGTGCTGTTGCTGACAACAGAGAATAGGGACTTGGGAGTAATTATTTATGATGACTTAAAGATAGTCAGGTAATGTAAGAAAGTGGAGAATACAAACAGGATGTTGAGGGAAGTGATCATTCTCACCTACAGTATCTGAGTCCCCATCTCCAGAAGGATATGGATAATCTGGAGATAATGCTGATAAAGGCTACTAAAATGGTGAAGGTTTTACACAATAAAAATTATCAGGATAGACTAAAGGAACTGAACATGTATAGCTTGGAGGAGAGAGGGATTATGATGGAAAATTTTAGATAAAGGAAATCAACAAAGTACAGGAGAGAAGTACATTTCAAAGGTGTAAAATGTTAAGACAAGGGTTCATCATTTAAAACTAGAGCAATAGAGGCTTAGATGTAATATAAGAAAAATATACTTCACTGAAAGGGTGATAGCATAACAGCAGAAGTTGTAGAGGTTAAAACAGTGAAGGAATTTAGCCTGCATGGGAAAGGCATAAGTCTATCCTGAACATAAGACAAGACCAAGGACCAAATAAGGTTTGAAGTTTTGACAATAGGTAAACTAGGCAAACTAGATGAGACAAATGGGTCTTATCTGTCTTCAAGTTCTGTTACTGCGTTTCTAATAGTTATTTAACCCTTTTAGTGCCAGAGGAGCGTACAAAGAATGCAAAGTAATGCAATGGACACCCCTCTCTGGTACTCAAATGATTAATCTGCTGTAAAATGAGTTGGTGAAACCTAAAAAGTTGTACTTTAAATAAAAAAAAAACTATATACAAAATGTATTATTAAACAGTAAATTGAATATATAAAATTCAGTATTAAATGATGACCTCTGTATCCTCATACAAACCCTCAGGTTGAAGTCTTCTTAATCTGAAGCTCCCTCCCCGTTGTTCAGTTTCTAAACAATATTATAATTAGATGAGTGTTTGACATATTCAGTTGAAGGGAAGCCATTCTGGTGCCCAAGAGCTACAAACAGTGCATGTTTTCAGAATAACCCAGAATGAGCACAGACAGACCAATTACAGTGACTGAGACACTAATTAGTCCAATTGTGTACCAGCTGGGATAGCCTGAGAACATGGTTTATTGGTAGATATTGACTGGACCAGGATTGACAATTCCTACCTCTGTTCAATAGGAACAATAGACAGTACTGAAGGATTTCTATTGTTTTTTCTCCAAACATTATCTAGAGATGCTGTGGTGCAGTATTTCTTCTGTGTTGTCATTGATAAGTGAGCAAGATTTGTGTTGTTCTTCCAGACTTCTGGATACCACAGGTATATGTGATAATGTATATCCCATGACTGGATGAACAAATAAAGAAAGAACTGATCTTGAAACCCTCTCCTGTGTGACTTTTGTGCATTCTTTTATGTGATGTATTGATCTGCTCCATAACCTTTTAAGTGCAGAGGCTAAAGAATAAAAAGGTGTCATTCCCTCTCTTGCCCTCTTCCTTTTTCATAATAAGGAGCTTATTCATTTTTTCAAAGAGGTTGCTCATTTGAATAATATTATGGGCTGTCTGGGAACTAGAAAATCCGGTGTTCTTTTAACATAGAACAGTTTGTGTTAACCCTCTGAATGCCGGAAGGGTACAAAACACATTGCAGAGCAATTTTTGCATGCCACTCTGGCAATCAAAGTGTTAAGAACATATCTCATTTCTTGGTGTGCTCCATAATAAATTGTAATAAAAGATGGTAACAATGTATTTATTTAATTGTCCTTGTTAAAACCTCTATTCATTTATTTCGACATTTCACTTATGTCTTTCACTCTTACTCTTATATATGCACCACTAATCAGCTCTGTTGGGTACTATTTCTCATGAAATCCCTCTTTTAGTAAATTACTCTCCGGATCATAAGTCTCACTTCCTGTTCACTTCTGCCCCATAAGCAAGAATTGAAGATATGGGATATTATCAATCTATTATCTACTGTGACAACTCTCATAACATAAACAACTATTGCTGTCTACTTTTTTAAAATGGAAGTTATTCCACTGGAATAACTGAATCTCAAAATTATTAACAACTCATCAATGTAGTGGCAAGAGAAAAACAGGTTTGTGCCATTGAGATTCAAATAAACCCATGACTAACTTGACATAAGTAGCGCAAATCTGGTTCCCACAGCAGCTCTATTAGTTTGCAAATAAAATGTATCTTGAAATGCAGTAAGCAGATAGCTTCCAATGAAAAATCCTTTTGAATAGTATGTATCAATAATTTAGGAAATATCTTACTGTTTTAATCACAGTAGTATGGGTATATTTGAGTAGAGTGAGGCAGCATCATGTGTTACACAGTAATGCTCATTCAACCAAATCACTTATTGTAATAAATTAAGAAGGTGAGTAGTATCCCACACAAAAGGTGTCAAACTAAAAAGTAACTTTCTCAGATAAAAGTCTACCACATAGGATGGATTATTTGGCTGTCTGATTATTAACACCCAAAATAATGGGGCAGCTGGGGGGGCAGTGAGAGGGATTTATGGAATTTTGACAGCTGTTCATACATGGCCTACTTAGGGCAATCCACATAAATAAAGTCTCTCTCTCTCTCCAGCCTTGTGACCATCATGACACACCTTAGGAGGAACTCTGGTACTGATGTAGCTACATATGAATACCAAAGCCTACCTAAACGCTGTTGCAGATTATGTGCTTCTCTTCATACTCACAGTTTATATACTATATACATGCTTCCAGAAGAAAAATGTCACAAGGGGAAGGTTTTTACAGGAGCATGAGAGTGATGTTCTCATGTTTTACTGGCCTGCTCAATTGCCATAATTCAATCCAAGGAACATCTGTGGCATGAGGGAAAATGGGTCGATCATATCAGGGACCCGCCTCTGTCAGTCTGAGGCAACTGCAAGATGTGATTCAGCCTGCACTGATCAATTTCCCTGTGCAAGCTTCCAGTACCTCATAAGACCCATTCCAGTCCTTCTGTATCAAACCTACCTTCCTCTAGACTGTAAGCTCTCACGAGCAGGGCCCTCTGATCCTCCTGTTCTCCACATCTGATTGTACTATTTAATACCTCTGTATGTCTATTCCCCAATTGTACAGCGCTGCGGAATTAGTTGGCGCTATATAAATAAAGAATAATAATAATAATAATAATAATGAAGGCTATTCTGTGGTCAAAAGTAGTTTCTACACCCATTAGATCAGCATACCTAACAAATTAGCCAGTCACTGTAGATACATATATATGCATCAAGCTACACACACTCATAAATACAAGTCATTTAGCTGCTGATTAGACTACAGACAATGATTATTCATGACTTCCTAGCCCAATACCAATATAAGGATGGGATAGGCGTAGGCAACATCAATCCCCAGGCACAGATAACAGGCTTGATTTAAAGTATAGTCATGTTTCAACATATGTGATTCAGTTAGAAGCTAGGTAAGTTTTTAAAAATTTCCTAAGCTGAAGTTGGTATATTTTCAAAATACAGCCTTTTAGTGGTAAGGGTTAAAAGGATTGTAATGTTTCACAATAAAAACAGCTCCAATTAATCTTCATAGTATTTGGGTCATGGAGAGTGCTATTTCAATACTGTTAAAGTTGTAGTTCAAGAGGAATTTAATGATAAAGTATCCCCCTCCCACCCCTTTTACTGGTGTAACATTGCTCACCTCAGAGCAGCAAGATTGTCCAGATGGATCACAAAGAGGGACAGTCTTCACTGAGCATAACGAAAAACATGAAAACCCTGTCAATTGGGGGCAGGGCATGCCTTATGCTCGCAGTAAGAAGATTGTCCCTTGCTGTGATCAATCTGGTCAAGGAACCAGATTCCACATCTAAGGGGAGGTGGCTTACACTAGGTAAAAGGGGTGGGAGGTGATACTTTATCATTCAATTACTCGTGAACTACAACTCTGACCGTATTAAAATAGCACTCTCCTTGGTCCAAATAGAATGAAGATTAATTGGAGCTGCTTTTTTGTGAAACATTACTATCCCTTTAACTACAACTCACAGTGTCTTTCTCATTACCAACACCCATCATGGACATTATAGATTTAGGTTCATAGGAGTGGATAAATTCTGGAGTAAACCAACTTCACCATAGGAAACAAATAAAAAAAATTATGATTTAAATGGAACTTTGACGTTTCCAATACATTTTTAACACATTACATCATTGTTATTCCTTAGTTAGGTGGCTAGTTTCCAGTTCACCAGGATCCCCAGGTGTATTGTAGACAACTTAAAAATAAAAATATGGGTCAACGCCAAACAGAAAATAGCAACTAAGAGTAGTAATTAATATGGTATATTAAAACTAAGAACATAGCCATTTCTCATATAATCATAAATAGGAAAATACAGAGAGGAAAAAACTCACAAGTGAGGATGAATAGTTACTGTGTTATAGTCCAGTACTGTATGTTCTAATAAAATACATATAAATAAAATAGTCTATTAGTAAAAGTGTACTGAATGTAGAGATACACAGTATTGACAAAAAAATGAAGAAGTTTATAACAAATTGTCTATCAAAAACAAAAATGAGTGAGTTATACTAAAAAAAAGGTTGCTAAAAGGACCGTGCAAAGAATAAATATGAAATAATATGGCCCAAATGTGAGCATATGATAAAACATAATTAGTAACAGACGTTAAATGTTCAAAACATAAAATTAAATGTAATTGCACAGAAAAAACATTGAAACAATATCTATTCCACAGATGGCGGTGAAGGATCAATATGTGCTTACTAGATGATAAGAGAAAATGTGCCGATTATATATATATATATATATATATATATATATATATATATATATATATTTATGCGATGCAACTCCAAATTTCAGATCGTACACCGATCTTATTTTGTCTGAATCAATAAAAATGTGACTTAAGGTCCCCCTAAAGGGACTTGCTTACTTTCAATATTCTTGAAATGTAGCGTAAAATATAATACACATCACCTTCAGTCACTCCTCTTGTAATCCAGTTTCCTGCCATTAGTACCCAGAATCTCTCAGTTCTGAGGTAGATATTAGAGAATTTTCTCTTCCTCCAATGCATTTAGAGGATCTTGGCCTCTTATGGATATGGATTTATAAGAGAGGGAAACAGTTGTATCCACTGTCCTATTTGTAGGTTTATGGACATCACTGAGGGAAGTGGGAGTGTATTGACTGACATTGAAGATGTCTTGTTACAATGAAGCTTTGTAATCATCAGATAGAATATAGGAATGTAACAAGTGTCCAAGTTAGTAAAAGTACAAATAAATCACAAGGAAGCAAAAAAAAAAAAAAAAGAAAGAAAAAAGGTACACAGTTGTGTACCACAAGCTTGAATTCGAGAGATGCATATTGATAAAAAAGCACTTTATAAAAAAAATATTGTAAATTGGAAGTATAACTGAATAAAAAGACATCACAAAGTATCTAAATTAATAGGGGAATTGACCACTTACAATAGGGATTAATTAATATATTAGTGGTGAAGATAACGTTGATTCAGTTCTTGGATGAGTCTGCTCCAGTTGTAGTTTACATCAGGGGTCCCCTGTCTCTGTCAAGTTACATACCAATTTCTTATTTTATTTTTAATTTTATGTATTCATTTTTTTATTAACTGTCCCCGCAATACCAGTCAACAGACCCCCAAAAAACACATTTCCTGCTCAACTGATTCTTTTCCCAGACTTAGGCACTCTCCTCAGACCTCTTTTATAGCATGTCTTATGTTTTTTTAATTGTATTTATTTTTATTTTTTTTATGAACTGTTCCCTCAATCCCAGTAAACAACTTCCCCAAAGAAAAAAAAATCCCAGTTCAACTGATTGTTTCCCCACACTCCATCAACACAGGCACCCTCATACCCTTTTTATACTGTGCCTTTGTGAAATAAAATAACATTTTCTATGTATGTAAATGTATGTGTGTAAATTCAATGTTCCCATTGATTTTAATGGAATGAGCTAGGCTGAAAAAAGCAGAAAAACTGCACATTTTGACAGCTGGTTTTGTGCCTGCCTTCCTTTGTGCCTTCCAGAGTATGGGTTGGTAACTGATACACTGGAACACCACGTAGCTCCTAAGAGTGGCCCCACTCTTAGGATAGCTTAGCATACTTGCAGGATAGCTATGTTCTTGGTAGAAATTATGACCCTATGGACTACTGGCAAATAAAACAGTGTGTGGCCATGGAAACCCTTAGTTGCCCACCAGCAAGCATGGAATCTGAGTGAGTTTTCAGTGCATTTGGTTACATTGTAAATGACCATAGGACACAGCTATCAAGCCCACAACTTTTACAGTATAAACATAAATCTAGACAAGATTTAGAGAAAACCAACATTAGGTTTATAATTCTTAACATTGCATGATCAGGAATATATATATATATATATATATATATATATATGTATTCTTTTAACATTGGATCCTGTCCTAAGATCTGGCCCTTTGGTTACTTTTAGGAGAGCTAGAACCCCGAAAAATATGATAGCTCTGAATAAATTGAAAACCAAGAGATCAATAATATTACTAAAAGGTGGGTGTATAGTAGATGGGCCTTATATAATTAATGGCAGTTTTAAGTGTGGCCAAAGTTGGTCCATTCATCATAGAGCCACTTGTTTTACTTCCAATGTTACAGGAGTAAAGTCTTTTTTTCATTAAAGACTATATGAACTGCACTATGGCCTTCATGGTATATTTGTTCACGTGCATTTGTGGGGCACAATATTTTGGGCGAACAATATAAACATTGCATATAAGGTTTGCCCAACAATGTGGGAATATTGAGAAAATATGTGGATGAGGGTCTTATGTAGTTTGGTAGTGATATGGGGGCATTTGTGTACGTGTGACAATAATTAGAGGGAGAATGGTGTGATAGTTGAGGTATGCAGATAGTAATGATTGGAAGTTATTTTTATTATTAATTTTTAAGTTTGATATGAATGTATGTGTGTTATATATTTGTATTACCCATTTCCAAATATAACGCAATCACTTCACTCACATAGTGTCTATAATTAGACATATATACATTGATAATGTGTTTTTATTTATTTCATTAACACATGACATCTCACAGTTCCATATATTTCATTTTCAAACATCATTCAAGTATTTCATTCATTTATTAGTGTCTATAAACAGTCACATATTTATTCGTAACAAACATTTATTTATTCCACAACAAGCACATCTCACATTTCTAATTAGTTTATACATTCATTTTTTTTCCTAAATCAACACAAATATACATATGTATCATATATATTTTTTCATCACATATTTTTCAATATACATTATTTAATTTTTCATTACCTACTTTCAATTATTACTCACATATTTCATTCACTCGCCAGCAGCTATAGATAAATATTTATTTACATAAATGAACAGTTTTCATCACACATTATTCAATTTATTCATTTTTATAATTAATTTCTCAGTTTTTTACATACATTTTTATCAACATATATAGGCACATTTATAGCTTGTGTTTTGTACTAAACAATTAATTGTCCTTGATTGAGCTTTATATTATTGAAAGATTGGATGTAGTCTTATATTCACATATTTGATAATCAGATGTTTTCCATTCATCACTTGCCAGTGGTTTGATTGTTGTTCCCTTGATGGCTGACCTATATGCAGCAGTGTTTGCACATTGCCACTGGACTCTATATTTTTAAAAAATTGTTGTGTTTCTTTGGTGGTCTTAATTTTGAAGATTGATTCATAATTATGGAATTTTTTTGGAAGTTTGAATCTTATTCGATATTCTCTGGGTGCTCGGGAGACATCTGTGGAGGTGGTGCGATGGGTGCCTTTTGGCACCCCGGAGAGTCAGTTTATTATTTTAAATATATATATATATATATATATATATATATATATATATATATATATATAGCTACATTTTTATTATTTCATTTTTAGGTAGATTTATTTATTAAACTAATAATAATCCTTATTGGACAATCAGAGATAACTCATCTTTTCTGATTTTTTATTTTTTTATTCCTTTTGAATTAATCATGTGATATACATTTTTTAAATATAATTCTGCTTAGAGTTTTATTTAATACATTAACTTTATTATTCATATGTATTTGTTTATTTATATTTGGCATATAATTATTAGGAATATAGTTTGCAAATTATGTTTACTTTTGATCTGTGTTTTAACTTCTGGCATATTCACCCCTTATCTGCTGGATATCTTTGTATAACTTATTTTATGAGTATTTCTAATTTTTCATTATTATTATACTTATATATACAATCACCCCTTATTTCCAAAGCCTCAGATAAATCATTGCTGCTTGTATAATGCAGGCTGGACCTCCTACATATCAACATCTAGAACAGAAATACAAAAAGAAAAAAGCCAGTGCAGAAGATGTCTCTAAATGTACTAATAAAGTATCTTGTTTTGCCTTCACCTTCATCCTTGTGCTCTCAATGTAATGTACTCAGTTTTGCATGAAACTTTTATTCTGCCTCTAAGAAGTAAGACCCTCCAGTTACCTGATGGTAATATGAGGTCTTAATGGTAGTCACACTGAGGGGACTGCCACCTCACTATGACAACTACAGGACCCCCTTTGGCTCTGGCCAGCTGTACTAAGGACTATAGGGACAAATAGATATCTCAAAAGGTATATGTAAAAATATTCTTTAATTTAAAAAGATACTGTGTATACCTCATCACTTCATCAGGAGTTGAAAAGATAAGACATTCATAAATTACCTCTATCCAAATAAAACTCAAATCCACAATGGGCATTATTTACTCCATTGATTCAGATTCATTCGTCCTATATATAAAACTTAATCACTTATTCCTCTGATTTAAAAAAATTGGAAGTGAAATATTGATTATATTTTATATATAGGATGAATGCATCTGAATCACCGGGGTATATTAATGCCCACTATGGATCTGAGTTTGTATTTTGGTAGATGGAGGTGTTTCTATATTGGAGTGCATTTTTGAATTAATCTTGGGTTCACATGATGCACTACAATGGTGGAACATTTTTTTCTGAGTGGTATATTTTATTTCCTGCGTGCATGTACATTGGGCTTGGTAGTACACATTTTAGGACTGTGGTGTGTGTTCCAGTGGTGGCGTACATGTACAGGATGCTACCCATTGATGGATCACATTATGGATGGGGATACTCCTATTTTCTTTGGAGTTTGCCATGCCCAGTATCGAGTCGTGTTAAAGGAAGTATTCCAGTGATGGAATGCACAACGAGCCATTAGATCTTATTATGGGATGTTTCAATTGGACCACGTAATATAGGGTGTTTTTTTTTTTAAATATATTTTATTATCAGATTGCTCCATACACAATTCAAATACACAAAAGTACAAAGAAGCATTTAGGTATAACAATAAACAAATAGACTTTTGGAACAATGAAAAATAATGCAGGCACTGTAGTAGACGATACAGAGACAACCTGAGGTTTTTTATTGTTATTACAACTCCCACTAACTACAACGCTCAAAACCTAACCTAAATAAAGTCTAATATACCCCCCATCCTCAAGTCCTCTCTCCCCCGAACCCGCAGCCCCCCCGCCCACACGTCAGCCAGTCATATCCCAATACTCTGACATAAACCAAGTGCACAGAGAACGTCACTCACCAGCCACACTGCATAAGCAACCACACATCCAGAAGTGGAGACCTCAATCAACCGTCACCAGTAAATAATTCATCACCCAGTGACATATTATTATCTGCGCTATTTGTCCACCATGTCTGCCATCTACCCCAGATCCTATCAAATTTACTCGGGTTACCCTGGTGTATATACACCAACCTATAATGTGGAACACACTGCAATACTAGATTCAACCACGCCTGACAAGTGGGAGCCCTGCTTGACATCCAATTCAGGGCCACCACCTTTCTTGCCATCACCAGGAGCTCACTCATCAGATATCTGTCAGCGACACCCTCAATGTCATCGGGGAAAATAGATAAAAGACAGATTTTTGGAGACACAGGGACAGGTCTCCCCAACACCAGGACCACAATGCGCATGACTGCATTCCAGAACCTCTCAACCCCAGGACATTCCCAAATCAGATGGAAGTATGTTCCCTGAACGTCAGTACACTGGAGACAACAATCAGAGCCGGAACTTCCCATTCTGTACAGCCTAACCGGCGTATAGTAAATACGATGTAGAATATTCAGCTGTATCATCTGGTGTCTAGTTGATGTTGCCACTAACGCAGGTCCCGCCTTGGCCATATCCCATTCCCAGTCTTCTAATGGACCCAGATCCATTTCCCATTTTTTCCGATAAGGGAACTCCCCACCTCCGACACAAGAATCAAGCCAATGATAAATAAAAGAAAGAGGCCACGAGGGCTCGAGAAGCATCATCCTGGCGAGAAGCGGGAATGTAGCAACCACCGGGGTCCGATCCCCCCATTGGGCATGAAGAGCGTGTCTGATACATAGGTATGAATAAAAGAGAGTATGCGGAACATGGAATTCATCATGTAATTGTAGAAAAGATTTCAACTGATTATCCTGATATAGTTGTCCGAGGCAGGAAACTCCATGTCTAGCCCACAAGGAGCCAAAGTCACTGTGAAGCAACTGACTTAACCCTGCGGCACCCCACAAAGGTGTATCTGGGTCCATGGACAGATATCTTAATAACTTCTTCAGCTCCTCCCATGCCTCATATAATGTTGTTATTAGCGGGTTCAAACCATAAAAACCGTGGGACCTCCATGCAAGAATTGGGGCAACGTATAGGCAGGTTGCAGCAGCAAAGCATCTACCTGGGTGGTCTGGTATCGAGGGCAGGAAGATACAAAATCCAACGCATAATGACATTGCGCTGCTAAATAGTATCTATAAAAATTGGGCAACGCAATACCCCCCTCACGTTTGGGTCTCATGAGTGTAGCCAGCCCGATCCTAGCCCTTCCCCCTTCCATAGAAAGCAAGTGATAATTCTGTCTATTTGTCGAAAATATTTTTTAGGTATGGGGACTGGCGTGAAATATATACAAAAATTTAGGTAAGAAAATCATTTTAAAAAGATTTGAACGGCCGATAACATTCAAGGGTAAGGAGAGCCATGCAGTTGTTTTATCATGAAAGTATTGAATATTGGGTATCAAGTTCATCTCTAAAAAGGAATCCATCACCACTACCACCCTAATCCCTAAGTAAGTACACTCTTCCACACATTTAAGTGGGACAGTGGTCGGATTAGAGTCCCTTAACCTACTATCAATCGGAAGTAAAGAAGACTTAGACCAATTTACTTGGAATCCAGAGTAAGTACCAAAATCATCTACCAAGCTGAACGTGGCTTCCAGAGAGCATCCATCATCTTCCAAAAAAAGCAGGATATCATCAGCATATAACGCAATCTTTTCCTCTCTGCCTTTCAATTTGAATCCCTTAATCAACGGATGTGTACGAATGAGAACTGCCAAAGGTTCCAAGGCCAAGGCGAACAATCCGGGTGAGAGTGGGCAACACTGTCTGGTACCACGTTGCAAAGAAAAAGACTGTGACCTCACACCACCCGTCACTACAGAAGCCCTGGGTCTGTTATATAAAATATGTATCCAGGAGATAAAGGAAGGGCCAAATCCAAAACCCCTGAGCACATGCCAGAGATAAAGCCACTCGACAGAGTCAAATGCCTTAGAGGCGTCCAAAGACGCTATCACTCGAGATCCAGTGGTGTCATGAGAGAGTTGAAGGTGCATAAAAAGTCATCTGAGATTATGCGATGTCGATTTTCCTGTTATAAAGCCAGTTTGATCTTCATGTATTATGGTTTCCAGCACTGCATTCAACCTAGTAGCTAGAATTTTCACCACAATTTTAGCGTCTGTATTCAATAAAGAGATGGGCCTGTAAGAATCACAGATCTCTGGATCCTTTGCTGGTTTGGGCAAAACAATAATGGAAGCATCATTCATAGACTCCGGAAGGTATCCGTCATCTACAGCAGCATAGAAAGTATTCAGCAGGTGGGGGGCCAAAACATCCACAAATTCTTTATACTATTCTGCAGGAAGACCATCCACACCAGACGCCTTACCCGTCAGCAAGTCACGAATAGCTTCCACCACCTCCCTCAAAAGAATAGGAGCATCAAGCATCTGTCTATGTTCAAAGGAGAGCTGCGGAAGATCACATTGGTCGACAAAGCAGGAGATCTGAGAGTCAGAACGGGTTAGACAAGACTCGTAAAGTCGAGAATAAAAGCACCGAAACTGCGTGTTAATCATCTGAGGATCAAGGAGAAGCTCCCCTCTTGGGTCTCGGAGGGAAGAGAGCAACGGAGTTCCCTGAGTTTGTGAAACGAGATGAGTCATCAACTTACCTGCCTTATCTCCATTTTCAAATATATTCTGTTTCAGGTAAAAAACACAGCGGGCACTTAGATCAGACAGTTTTACAGAGTATCTTAATGAGCAGGAAATAAATTTAGTATAAGATACCGAATCCTGCTTATCTACAAATTCCCGTTCGGCCTGAGCGGCCTCCATCTCCAGATCCTCAATCTACCTAGACCCTGACCTGTTTTTCATTGATATAAGAGAGATCAGGGAGCCCCTCACTTTAGCTTTAGCAGCCTCCCAAACACTGCCCTGGGCAGCAGTATCCACATTATTAGCAAAATACTCTCTTAGATCTTCTCTATGTTTGGTCACCACTTGTGAATCACTTAACCAGACAGGACCAAGCCTCCACATCCCAGACCTAGGTCTCCGAACTCGTTGTAGTATTAATGAAAGGGGAGAATGATCATAAGCGACTCTGGTCAAAAAGCTACACTCCGTGACCAAGTTCAAGACCGATCTATTAACAAATACATAGTCAATTCTAGATAGCGTTTTATAAGTGGCTGAGTGACATAAGAACTCCCTAGTTTGCGGATGCAAGGTCCTCCATACGTCCACGAATCACAGATCACCTATGAGATTAATGAAAGTGTCCCGATGCACCTTGGAATCAGCAGCCGCCCCACCCAATCTGTCTAGATTAGAATTGGTAGCAATATTAAAGTTGCCCATACAGACGATATGATAATGTGGTTTGCCAGAGATATACAGGAGTATGTCCCCAAGAGTGGAAGGGTCGAAAGATGGTGGTATATAAATATTCAGCAAGACAAACAGAGCTCCCTGCAATTTGCACGTTAAAAAGAGATAGCGACCCTGGGGATCCGATTTGAGATCTATGAATTCAAGTGATACTAGCTTGGTAATAAGAATAGAGACACCCCTGGCATATGTGGAGTATGTGGCATGATAATGATTTTGTACCCATGGCCTCCGAAGAGATAGAACTCTACCTGCAGAAAGATGTGTCTCCTGCAGCATGACCACCCCCGGTGACTGTTTTTTGATGTGGTTTAGAACTAGTGAACGTTTCACAGCATCATTCAAACGGTGGACATTCCACGACAAGAACTTACAATTCAACACCGACATGACAGATATTGTTAATTATAGCCTCGTCTGCCCGGCCGAACGCGCCGGGGGCGAGGAGAACCCAGCCCAGGAGAGAGAGGAACCCAAGAAACCTAGCCCCTAACCCAACTTCCCACCCTATCTCTATCACCCCCAACCTGACAGAGATTTCATCCCAAACCCACCCTATCTCTATCTCCCCCAAACTGACAGAGATTTTATCCCAAAACCAACCCAAAACTGTGGCCTGGCAGCCAAAATAATCCCTCCCCCTCTCCCGCCCAACATACAAAAACCAAAAAACCACTGAACAGATGATCATATTCGATCCCTCCCACCCCCCACAGCAGCAGTTAGAGTAAACTATAATGACATCATCTCCTCTTAAGAACGAGGAAGCAAGGACAGACCGACCCAACCACCACAGTCTCCCATAGAATACAATATCTCCCGCACAACAGTAAGTCAAATCCCAGACTGTAGTCCCAACAGTACAGTCACCCATCCCCTTTGCCCTATCATTCCCCAGGCAGAACGGAGGCATCACCAGTAGTCCCATGGGTCCCGAGGGCCGGAGATGGTGATACAGAGTCCAATCACTGCCCAAGCAATGCAGGGCGACAGCAGTTCAACAGATAAACATACAATCATAGGCATATACTTAGCAACAATAATAACATTAAACCCAACACTAAAGCAAGACTTCCAGAAGGAGCTAGATGATCCTTCCAAATATTCCTACAGTCCCGACACCCCCCGGGTGGATCAGAGGCATCCCAATTTAGAGGAACAGGGTTTAGGATAACACAACCTAAAGTGCCGAAGTACAGCCATATAGCCTCAAACCACGACCCAAGGCGTGCAGGACAGTAATATGTATCCTAAAAAAAAAAAAAAAAACGACTCCCCCATCTAACCATCCCGTTGCGGGGTCCCAGGGCGGGTCAGAGGTGTCACACAATGTGAGAACAAAATCTATATTTGTGAAGTAAGTCAGGGAACAAACCATGGTTGTAAAATATAATAAAAAAAAAAAAAAAAAAAAAGGGATTCTTTTCCCTTTCTCTTTTCCCTCTCTATCAAATGCATATACACTCAGATAAATGGCAGCAGTTTGAGAACAGACATTTAGCAGTTTGAGAACAGACAATGAGAATATATCATATCATTCCACCTCCAACCTCACCACTCCAGCAGAGATCTTATAGCAGTTCATCCCATAGTTCAACCATGTAAAAGCTGTTTCCTGCGTCAGCATGTGAAGACGGGAGCCAGTGTCAACAGCGCTCCATACCTTGACTTAAAGTCACGCTGTCAAGTCCCACCGAAAGCCATCCACATCCGAACAGTACAGCAGGAGATGGAGCAGTTCAATTGAGTGCCATGCTCTCCGAGGACCACCCCGGGAGCACCGTGAACCAAAGAAACAGGGCAATCGAAGACCCGTGAACTGGAGACCGCAGAAGTAGGGTCATGAAAAGAGGAAACAATGATATAACTTTAATGAGTGTCCACCCAATCCCTGGCCTCCGAATCCGAAGTGAAAAAGATGGTGTTGCCTTCATGAACAACTCTCAATCTAGCGGGAAACAGCATAGAATAGGAGATGTTTTTCTCCCGGAGCTTGCACTTTACTTCCTGAAACTTACGCCGCTGAACATCTGCCGAAAAATCTGGGTCGAAGAATATTCGGTGATTTTCAAAGAGAATTTGACCTTTTATCCTGGCCATACGAAGAATGGCATCCCGATCCCTATAATTCAGGAGTTTGACAATCATCTGGCGAGGAGGTGAACCAGGAGGCCTGGGACCAGTTGGTATATGATGTGCCCTTTCAACAGTGAAGGACGACGAGAGACCATCAGTGCCGACATGTTCCTTTATCCAGGTCTCCATGAACTGTTCAGGAGCACGACCCTCACTGTCCTCCGGCAGCCCAATAATACGTACATTATTGTGTCTAGACCTATTTTCAAGGTCATCCACTTGGATTGCAGGGAACGGACTTGATTCTTCAGGTCGTCCACCGAGGAAACCACAGGGGGAAGTGTGTCCTCCACAGTAGATACACGTCGCACATCGGTGATGCTTTCACACAGAGTTTGTTGGACTGCTCGTAAAAGATTGATTTCCACCTGCACATTGTCAATCTTGTTGGTCAAAACTGCTTGGCAGGTAGCAATGGCTGACATTATTTCCGCAAATTGAGATTTTGAATCTTCCTCTTCAGAAGCCGAAGACTGAGCAGGCGAGGCAACCGCAGAAAGGGCCTCCATCATGGCCGTGACCTCCTCCGCCGCCATGGCTCTCCTGGCAAATTTACTTAATTTCTTCCTATACTCTGCAGATTTTTTCACCATAGTGGGATCGAGGAAGCAGATGCAGGTCAGAACAGCAGAGACCAGAATCAGCACTGGGCGGACAGCTGCTGTCAGGGCAGTTAGGTGCAGGCAGGGCCTCTTAAAATTCAAATGACACACATAGCTTGTCTCATATTTTCATAGTGAAATAGCAGTGCATGGAGCAAGTATACATGGGGCAGCAGGGGGGAACATATAAAGGAGAGTAAACAGACATGGGGGATTGCAGAGTATGGTCGTCTCAAAACTTCATACAGGAACGGTCGTTAATGAGGAGCATCCAAGAAGTCAGAACTGGATGTTTTAATATAAACATGGGGCAGTAGAGGGGAACATATGCAGGAGAGATGACAAACAGGGGAATCCAGCATCTAAGAAAGTGCAGGCTGATATATGAACTGTAATATTCAGTAATATCTTCAAAAAGAATACCAGCAACAAGTGATCCTTCAGCTGTTTCTGATGGGTATATAGTAAAATCCCATGCAGTAGGTAAAGTTATGTTGTGTTAGCCTATTGGGTAGGGACAGGGATACAGGAGAGGAAAAACAACAAATATGAGGGTCCACTAAGGGAGACAGTGAGGGCACAGACTAATAGTACACTAGTACTGCCTGGCAGGAGCATTCACCAACCTGACCGACATTGCTGGATCGGCTTCATAGGTAAGAAGCGTGTGCAAATGTAGGAGATGATGCCAGGTCCCCAGCGCACAGCAGAACGTCCAGCTGCTCCGAGAGCCGTCCCCAACCTCCAGCTCTATCCAGCCTTGCTGCTCCACCACCACAATACCCCAAGGTAGGGTACGCTCCGGGTCCCAATGCATCGCCAATCAAAGAGCAGTGTGCAAGGCCGCAGGCCCCCGGGCTATGCCCCAGACTATCCCACGCCGCGAGTCAGCAGTGGAGCCAGCACACCAATTGAGTCCACAATTACTTTGCTCCCACTCCCTCCAGGGAGCCACAGCAAACAGTTCAATGGCCGAACCACCGGGCCTCCTTCAAGCCCGCTCCCCCGTCGGCCGAGGCAGCACGCAAGGTCGTGGTGGCAGGCAGCGCCGAAATGCTCCTGGCACGGGGTAATAGGTAGCCGCTGACAGCTCTCAACTCAGTAGGCATAAGTATCTGGGCTAGATTGGCTCGAAAAGCACGGTGAGAAGCAGATGGCAGAGGATAAAATTAGAAATAGTAACGGAACCTCTCCACTATGCGTCCTCTCAGAATGGCTGCCAGGCCACGTCCCCTAATATAGGATGTTTATTGCAGACAGGGGTCTGGGTGAATATCCCACTGGTACACAGTCTTAAGCCTCTCCTTCAGTGATCAATTGTACATATTTAAATATATTTTAGTGCACTTTATTTACACCCTTGTTAATAGGTAAGTATTCAGCAGCTCAGTCATTGTGATCATTCCACCTGTGTTTAATCATGGATTGCCTTAATATTAAACCTGTTGCTGTGACCTCCAGCCAGATTTAACATCTCTACTTTGCAAGGGTCCGGTGATGACCCATGAGCTATCCATGGATACAACTCTTTGCATACTCTTTAAAGGAGCAGTAAACTTTTTTTATGAAATAATATATATTGTAGGGATTTTCCTATTGAGTAAAATAATGGTACTCCCACTGCCGAGAGATTTATATTTCCATAGTTATTACAGTTTAAACCCATGTTTTTTTTACATTAGCAGTGCCCTCTAGTGGTCAAATTCTAATTAGTTTTCCTGGTAGATTCTAATGGAGAGGAAAGTCAGAAAAGTCAGAGATATACAGTTCTCCATAGAATGTGATAGAAACTGCCTGTCACTTCCTGTCAGAACTATCAGGAAGTACACAGTAAATTCACTTACTGATTATTTAAACTGCTATAATTTTTGAATAAAACATCTGACAGTGATGGGAGTGACCTTGTTTTATTCAGCAGGAAATGCTCTGTAAAATATGTGTTTTCATAAAAAAGTTACTGCCCCTTTAACCTTACTCTATGCATTTCATTGGACATGTCTGTCTTCCTCAGAAAGTCTTCACAGAGTGAGGAATTTTCATAACTTATAAAATTGCTTTTGAAAAGTGACAGTTTTAGAAGATATGATAATATGAAAGATATGTACATGTGATTATGGCATTTTTACATAAATGCAATGTAAAAATCAAAATTTGTTTATGGTAATTGCTGATGTTAAAACTGATGTCAGAAAGACTTAAATAATGGTTGACATACCATACGGTAAAGAACAACAAACACTACTTACTAGCAAATTAGTAGAATAGATGAGAATGTGTTAATTATAATTCTAAAGGCATACAAAGAAAAAATGTGCTGGGGCCAGATCTACTTGAAGCAAACATAAGGCAATCCTGAATATAAAAGAGCCTAAATGCTACTTGAGGTTTTAAATCACATAGGAAAAGGCTAAATTAACAATGAGCCTTAGCTACTGTTAAATTCTATGTTTCTGTTCTCTGGTAGATAATGCAGCAGAGCAGTATGCAATTTAATAAGTGTCCTCTTTCAAATAGTAGGTTTGATAATTCTAGTAATTAGTAGTAAGCTAACAATTTGGAACAATAAACTGAATAAATAATTAGTACCTAGGTCATTAACAAATAAAACTTTGAGAGATATGCGGATGAAAAGAGTGAAGATTTGTGTTTTTTAGGTATCTTCTTCATGTCTGATGAGAAGGCTCTATAGCTCATCAGTTAACCAATAAAGGTATCACCTGTACTCTACTAGTCTTATTTAGTAGCAGAATATACAAATGTCCAGGGACCACTCCTTTCCTGATTTAATTCTTTTACAATTAAAATTCATAATATTATTTTGTAATTTTTTTTTTATTTGCAATATTATTTTCTTCAAATTAGCTTTTATTTTTATTAAAATAATTTTGTTTTAGAATTTTAACAACCTCCCTGCATTCCCTTTTACTTTAATATACTGGATTGGTGTTCTGGGCCAGATTTACATCACAGGCACCCCTAGGTAAGACACTTTGTGCCCTTAGCTCCTCCCAAGTAAGGGTGGGCGAAATCTCTCGCCATGTTCCCACAAGAAAATCCTCTTTAAAACTAGAGATTAAAATTTTCACATTTTTCGCCCACTGTCCAAACTTTTTGCCATTTTTTCAATGGCTAGAAAGTTTCCGCCTATTCATTTACGTGGTTTTCACCTTTTCACTATAAAAACTTGAAGTATTGGCGGAAATCAAACACAATAGAAGCAGCTACAGGGTGAGGTAGACGTGCTGTGCTATTCTGCTGTGATCTTTTTCCAAAATTGAGGCAGGAGAGGCTCATAGTGACTGCTATCACAATGAGCAGGTTTAAAAATAATAAATGGAAGAGCTAGAAGGACCTTTATGTGCCCACTGATTCTGAGGAGGAGGAGGAAGTGAGCACTACTGAACCAATGCTGTCCATTCCCCCTAAGTCACCCCAAGGGATCTTGGGGAATTTAATGGGAGAGGAGGGAGAAAAGGGAATGGGAAGGGAGGGAGAAAAGGGTAGAACTAGTGAGAGCAGGACAGGTCGGCTGCCTGTGCCTGCTGCTAGAGGTGCTGCCTCTGCTGTCACCATTGCTGCCCCTGTTGAAACCAGTGCTGTGCCTACTGCCACTGCTGAACCTGCTGCCACCAATACTGTGCCTGTTGTCAGATGTGCTGCCCCTATTGCCAATGTCACCAGTGCTGTGCCTGCTGCCAGTGCTGAAGCTGCTGCCACCAGTACTAACAGCTGCTAGTGTGTCTTGTAATACTCAGGAGGAGGGGAAGGAGAAGATGATGCCAAGTGTGACAGCAGAGGACCCTAAGTCACACTTGCCATCCCCAAGCAGTCCCACCAGTGCTAGTACTACTACTAATAAGGTCCAGCAGGTTGTTAGTGTTAGGAGTGAAGGAGGGGGTAATAAATATCCTCATATTACTAGTGACTGTGAGGAGGAAGACTCTGAGGCTAAAGCTGATGTGCATGGTGTTAGTAATAGTAGTAGCAGTGATGGTGAAGCAGCCGGTGGGATTAGTGTTAGGGGAGTGGTAGGGAAAGTATTTGAGACCATCCAGACTAGCGGTCAAGGGAGCCTACACCATTCCTCTGGCTCTGGGAGTCCTCCTCCCCTTTCCTCCACTACAGTGTCCAGGTGGAACATGATCCTGAACTGGTGTTGGGGGACAGCAGGCTCAGAATTAATGCCACCACCAACAGCAGGAGCACAGATCAGCTGCCTGTGCCTGCTGCTAATGCTGCCAGTCTGCCTTCTTCAGGTCAAAAAGAAATGTCAAATGTCTGTTTTATAGAGCAGCAGTACGTAGAGGCTAGTGGTGGTGGTGATGATGGCAGAGAAGCTGGGGTGGAAGAGATATTGATGGCCTTTTTATTAGAAACTGAGAAGGAATTGGAGACAGGGATGAGGATGGACATTACCACCACTAGCAATCAGCTTTTGGAATTTGCAACTTCTCTAATTCCTGCTGCTGCTGAGATGCAAGGGCAGCAGGATGCTGAGGAGCAGGCTAGTGTGCCACAGACCACAGTAGACAAAGTGGGAATGGGGTCAACAAGTGATGAAAGACTAGAACAGGTTCCACTTGACAGTGCCAGCAATACACCTGGTCCTAGTTGCAGTGCTGATTTTGAGGCAGTAGCAGCAACATCATCTGCTGCTAGCACAGGCAGTGAAGGGGAATGTGGAGGACAAGAAAAAAGAAGCCATTCTTCTCCACATTCCCCCTCCCCCCTGAAGTTATGGGTGTGGGACTATTTTTCTCTTGGGGCAGGCACAGTGCAATCATTACCAACAGCAGTGTGTACAATTTGTGACAAGTCAGTGAGAAGGGGAAAGGAGAGAACACATCTTGGCAAAACCTCCCTGATGTCACACATGAAACACAGGCACCATGACCTTTATGTCAAACATGTTAAAGCCAAACACCCGTTACAGAAACCTAGCACCGCTGTTACTGTACCCCCTGACTGTCCAGAAAGACAACAAGAAGTGAGGCGGAAATCAAAGAGGAGGAAGAATAGATAAATCCAGACAGACACTGGATGTTCCATGATTAGAGAAACAACTAGCTCCCCACCAACATCACCTTCTTCCTCTAGGATAACAACTAAATCTTCTGCCAGTCCACCTGGTTCATCGTTACCTCCCCCGCGAAATGACAGTCACTCTGTTGATGTTAGGATATGGCAGTTCTTCTTTACCCATTGCACACTGTGTGGTGCACTGACCACACATGCCAGTTTGGTGTAGGAGAATCAATACCAGGTCATCAAGCGGCATCTGAGGAGAGTCCGTTCTGCAGAATATGCTAGGATGCTGGCAGGGAGGGCTCATCATTACTATTAAACTGTCAGCAAGTTGTCATGTGTCCTTAGCGGGGCCTGGACAAGGGGTATAGTAACAGTGCAGGTTGGCAGATATACATAACTTATACAAGATAACATTTATCATTCTAACACATTTCATGTAAGAAGAACTTAAAAATGTAATGTTGAGAAACAACAACTCATAGTTCTCCATCCAATTTACAACATGATTGATAGATAGATAGATAGATAGATAGATAGATAGATAGATAGATAGATAGATATGTAACATTTCTATCTTGCTTTCTTTTTAAGAATGCTTGGTCAGATTTGGCTCCTCATGTGGTGTTTTTCAGTTTGGGAGAATCCTGAATGCAACATTGAATTATTACATTACAGTACAAATATGTTGCTGAATTTGCTTGGAAAATTTGATAGCAATTGGAGGAGTCAATTGCATATGAAACATTCTATTTTTATATAGGACCAACCTGATCTTAAATAAATTGTGGGTGTGGGAGGGGGGGCTATTGTGACTTGTAACACCACTGAGAAGCCACTATGCTTTAGAACAAGATACTTAATTTTTTTTGTTCTTGGTGATTGTATGTCACCCTAAGTTTGAAGGGTATCTCAGGCATGGGCCTTTGCTCTTTATGTGCCTATAGGGAATCAGATGTACCAAACTGATGAGCCCCATAAAGGCTAAAACTTACATCTGTGGTTGTGCTGATTCTCTTGTGCAGAGAGCATTTGTCTGACATTTTGGAGCTGGATTGCTTGTGGGTGGAACCAGTCTGATATGAACATGGAAATATTTATAGTACCACTGAGAAGTCAACATGCCTTAGAACAATACGCTTTATTTTGTTTGTTTTTGCTGAGTGCTCATCACAATATTTCCTTGTATGTCTCACTGGGTTGGAAGGGTATCCCAGGCATGGGCCATTGCTCTCCATAGGAAGCAATCAGTTGCATTACACCGACAAAGCCCACATACACTGAAACGTATGTCTGTGGTTGTGCTGATTCTCTCCTGCAGAACGAATGTGCCTGACATTTCAGAGCTGGATTGCTTGCAATTGGGACAGTCTAATATAAGATTTCCTCTCTGCAATGATACATGGGAGCTGAAAATGTAACTTGCAGTACCACTGAGCAGCAACGATGGGTGCTCATCATAATCTTTATTTGTATGTCTCCATTAAGCTGTAAGGTTATCCCAAGCATAGACCCTTGCTCTTCATGTGCCTAGATGGAATCAGCTGCACCACACAGAGGAGACTCACATAGGCTGAAATATACCTCTATGATTGTGCTCTTTCATACAGGAACAAGTTACCTGACATTTTGGAACTGGACTGCCTGTGGGTGGGTCCAGTCTGATATGGACATGGAGATTTTCTTTCTGCAATTGCACATGGGAGCAGAAAATGTGACTTGTAGCACAACTGAGATGCCAGCATACCTTAGAACAGAACACCTTATTTTGTTCGTTCTCAGTGGGTGCTCATCACAATCTTTCTTTGTATGTCTCCCTAAATCGAATGGGTACTCCATGTATGGACCCTTGCTTTCCATGTGCCTAGCGAGAATCAGCTGCACCAGACTGACAAGCCTTGCCATAGGCTGACACATATGTCTGTGATTGTGGGTTTTTTTTGTTTTCTTTCTTTCTTTCTTTCTTTCTTTCTTTCTTTCTTTCTTTCTTTCTTTCTTTCTTTCTTTCTTTCTTTCTTCTCTTCCATGCAGAGAGGATTTGCCTTACATTTTTGTGCTGAACTACCCGTGAATGGGACCAGCCTGATATGGAAATATACTCTCTGCAATGACACATGGGACTGAAAAAAGTGACTTGTAGCACCTTTGAGAGGCCATCACGCATTAAAACAAAAAACTTTATTTTGTTTGTTCTCAGTGGCTGTTCATCACAGCCCTTCTTTGTATGTCTCCCTAAATTGGAAGGGCATCATAATCATTGGCACTTGGTCTCTATTTGCCTAGAGGGAATCAACTGCACATCACAGACGAGACCCACATAGGCTCTGTGGTTGTTCTGATTTTCTAGCGCAGAGATGATTTGCCTGATATTTTGTAGTTGGGCTGCCTGGAGGCAGTGTGTTATGGGCATAGATATTTCCTCACTGCAACGGCACATGGTAGCGAAAAACATGACTCGTAGAACTGCTGAGAGGCCACAATGCCTTAGAAGAAAACAGTTTATTTTGTTTTTTCTTGGTTGGTGCGCATCACAATCTTTCTTTGTATGTCTCCCTAAGTTGGAGGGTATCCCAGGCATGGGCTTTTGCTCTCAATTTGCTTAGCGGGAATCAGTTGCACCACACCAACAAGGCCCATATACACCAAAACGTATGTTTGTGGTTGTGCTAATTCTCTTGTGTAGAGAGAATGTGCCTGACATTTCAGAGTTGCACTGCTTGTGAGTGGGATCAGTCTAATATGGAGATTTCCTATCTGCAATGGCATATGGGGGCAAAAATGTGATTTGTAGTACCACTGAGAGGTCTCCATGTCTTAGTACAAAACAATTTATTTTGTTTGTTCTTGGTGGTTGCTCGTCACAATCTTTCTTTGTATGTCTCACAAACTTGGAAGAGTATCCCAAGCATTGGCCCTTGCTGTTCATGTGTCCTGAGGAAATCAGCTGAACCACCCCATTGACCTCCACATAGGCTGAAACATATATCTGTGGTTGTGCTGAGTCTTTCATTTAGAGAGAATCTGTCTGATATTTCAGAGCTGGACTGCCTGAGGGTGGGACCAGTCTGATATGGAAATTTCCTCTCTACAGTGGCACATGGGAGTGAAAAACATGACTTGTAGCACCATTGTGCTTTAAAAAAAAACTCTTTATTTTTGTTTGTTCTCAGTGGGTGCTCGTCAAAAGTTTTCTTTGTATGTGTCTCCCTAAGTTGGAAAGTTATCCCAGGCGTGGGCCATTGCTCTTCATGTGCCTAGCTAGAATTAGCTGCACCATACCGATGAGCCTCACATAGGCCGAAACATATGTCTGTGGTTATGCTGATTCTCATTTATAGAGGATTTTCCTGACATTTTGGAGCTGGATTGCCTGTGGGTAGAACCAGTTTGATATGGACATAGAGATTTCCTCACTGCAGTGGCACATGGGAGCAAAAAACATGACTTGTGGCACCACTGAATAGACACCATGCCATAGTACAAAAAAACTTTATTTTATTAGTTCTCGGTGTGTGCTCGTCACTTTCCTTGTATTTCTCCCTAATTTGGAATTGTATACCAGGCATAGGCCTTGTTCTCCATGAGACTAGGAAATCAGCTGCACCAATCCGACAAGGCCCACATAGGCTAAAACATACATCTGTGGTTGTGCTGATTCTCTCATGCAGAGAGGATTTGCCTGACATTTCTGAGTTGGATTGTCTGTGGGTGGGACCAGTCTGTTAAGGAGATTTCCTCTCTGCAATGGCATATGGGAGTGAAAAAAATGACTTG
The DNA here is from genome assembly GCA_037306005.1 of Rhinophrynus dorsalis. NCBI lineage: Eukaryota > Metazoa > Chordata > Amphibia > Anura > Rhinophrynidae > Rhinophrynus > Rhinophrynus dorsalis. The sequence goes on along the minus strand of CM074723.1, from coordinate 256,448,712 downwards.
AAGCCCCACTGAGAGGCCACCATGACCTAGAACAAAACACTATATTTTGTTCATTCTTGGTGGGTGCTCATCACAATCTTTCTTTGTTTGTCTCCCTATGGCCTCTGTTCAATTGGGTCCAATAAAAAAAAAAAAACAAGCCACGGCATTTTTTCATGCACAGTAAGCTTTTCAATTACCTGTGCTATGAAAAAATACCAGTACAAAAACATGTAGGGCGATAAATGTGATGGCATTTTCGCCCATTGAAAAAAAACGCAGAAAGATGCAATTCAATTGAATGCATTAGCCCTAAGAGCTGTTAAGGTACCCAGTTTATCCTGGGAAAATCTGCACAAAGGTTTTTTTTGGGAACAGTGTCCCTTAATGGATCTCAAAACAGCCAACGCATCATTTGAAAGTAAAAAAAAACGCATAATTTGAAAGTTTAAAAAAAATGTCCCTAGTGAATGCATATTCCCACTAATCAGTAATATATGTTGATCATTAGAAAATTAAACATTAGTGCCAAAAAGTGATCAAAATAAACATACCCCCTTTTGCTTACTCACATCCCAGCCATCAGTTTCAAAGCACAGCTGCTCACAGCTTATTGGCTGGGATGTGAGTATGAACATCCCAGCCAATGGCTGTGAGGGAACTGCAAGTGAGACTGCCCATATATAAAGGCAGGCTCACTACCAATCCCCCCAGAACTAACCCACCTGTGACAAGTCAACACAGACCAAGAAGAATCCAAACCTGTGACTTCAAACCCAACCTGAGAAGATGGAGTAGTGAGGCTCAAGCCTCGGTATCCAAAAAATGGATGAAAATCTATCAGCAAGAAGAAGATGACGATGACAATCCCCCCAGTGTGTATCGGGCATCGGCCTGTGAGGAAGATGGGGGGGGGGGTTGCTGCATGATGCTGTCTCCTCCTCCATGGCTGCACACAGCGGCGGAGACAGCAAGCAATATTATAATAATATATATCAAGCTAAGTATTTTGAAGAAAAATATTTAAAATGGCATTAATTAATATGGCACTATTTTAACATGACATATATGGCGACATTTATTGAGCACAACTTGCCGTGTCATAAGGATTCAATGATATTTCAAATGCTAATGAAGTTTTGGGCAGTACTAGGAAATGTCCACTTTCACTTTGCCTAGAAATACAAATGTGAATATCTTCTAAACTGTACATCTGCTGGACTCTTGGTTAACATGACACATTCGCAGTTTTTAATGCAGTTTTCAAATATGCAAACTTGAATTAAGGTGAAAGTTCCACTTAAAGTAAAGATTAGTTTTTTGGAAAACTAATACACACACAGCATTGATTCATATTGCCCATTAGGTTATTCTGCCCAGATTAAGGCAAGTGAGGGTATAACCCCTTAAAGGGATAGTAATACTTAAATGTTGTAGGGTTTATCCCCCTGGGTAAAACAAAAGTACTCCCAATGCTGAAAGGTGTTTCATTCAAAAGTTATTAATTTTCAAAGTTGAATTTTTGAGTTGCAATATCACAGTGGCCTGAAATTGCACAGTGGCGCTGTTGCTACACGATCCTATGGACAGCTGTGGTCCTGGGACCATAAATCTCCATAGGATGGTGTAGTAACAGCGCCACTGTACAATTTCAGGTCACTGTGATATTGCACCTAAAAAATGCAACTTTGGAAATTAATAACTTTTGAATGAAACACCTTTCAGCAGTGGGAGTACTCTTGTTTTACTCAGGGGGATAAACCCTACAACATATTTTTTTTACATTTTAAGTATTACTGTCCCTTTAAGGACAGCACCATACAGGGGTGGGGTGCTGTGGAGGACCAGGGCACATTTGTTTTTCGTTAACGTGATCTGTGATCACAAATCGGAGTGCAGCAACAGTGTGATCACAAACTTCTATGATCTGCCATGAGCATCACCGGTCGTTAAAGTGTTACTATTAGCAACAATTAGTGTTACATTAAATTGACATGAATTTTAACAATTTTAATTTGTCCCATATTGTGCACATGGTTTGTTCCAGATTTACTCTTGCTTAGTTTTCATGAATTACACAGCATTTTGCCATTCAGGTTATTTGAATATCTGTAAGATCTGTAAACTTCCTGCAGTTAAAGACTAAAATATACATAATTTAAATAAATATTGGCTGAAAGCCTGACTGAAGAGGGAAAACAATGTCCTCAATAGAAACCACCCCCTTAAGTATAATTTGCATATGTATTACTATTACCTAGAACCAATAACTAAGTCTGCAAAATTCCATGGCAATGTGCATTCCCAAGAGAAATTTCAAAGCACTATGTACAGCAGGTAAATTGCTTTCTAAATAAATATTGTAACCACTGCAGTGCAGTATCCCTCTATGCACTGTGAATAAAATATGCTGAAAGTTTTCAACACAGAGTCCATTTCTCTTTCGGGGCGGGGGAATATTTCTGCTGTATTATGGGCAAGATTCAAATTATTTATATAAGAATCCAGAATGTTGGTGTGAATAAATTGCCAAGACTTACAGTGCTATGACACAAGTCAGTAGTTTGATACACAGAGAAATCTGATGAACAGAGTTAACACTCAGAAAGCAATTTGTCTATTCCATAAAATTATACCATGAAGCAAATGTAGGGAATTATTTAGGTACTAGTGTAAAAGCCCGTGTACATGGGCCAAGATCCGGGCGATGTTAAGCAATGCGTTGCGTACCCCTCTGGCACCCAAAGGATTAAGAGGTTGGTCCTGCCCTGTGTCCTGCTGCCAATGTAGTTATGCACTATAGAGACTGTCCGAAAGCACAAAATGCTCCCAGCACAGAACTCCCAGCATTCTGTGCATTCGGGCAACTGCACATGATGGCTTCTGACAAACATTCTAGTGAATTATTATATAGGATTATTTAACCTTCTGAGTGCCAGAGGGCTTCCCAATGCATTGCAAAGCAATGTGTTGAACACTCCTCTGACACTTAAAGTGTTTAAAGCTTCTCATGTTGTGTATGTTGTCTTCTGTAATGCAACACTTTAACCCCTTAAGGATCCGTGACATGTCAGGACCTACATAAGAAAACTTCCCTAAAGGACAAGTGATAGTCCTGGCACATCATGGAACTCAGGGATTCCCACGCGGCTGCATGCCATTTGGGGAACCCTGAATTGGATAGTATGAAAAAAATACTCTGTGGTCCTAAAAGCAGAACTTTCACCATATATAAAGTCACCCTCCAATAATTAGGCATATGGCGACTAGCTTCTTAATAGTGTTATTATCTAACACAAGTACCCAGTTCTGGAGTAACCCTTATTCTTCAGAGACTAACGGCCAGGCTTCTTGCTTTAGAGCTGTGTGCCTGCGCCACCAGCCCCTTAAGGCACAATGCAATGCTTCTTAGCGGAGACCAGGAAGGACAGCAGAGGCGCGCAGATGTTGCTAAGCCAAGATGTCTGCATTCAAGCCTGGGTTCCGGTTTCCGAAGAATAAGGATTACTTCAGAACCCGCTACTTGTGTGAGATAATAACACTATTAAGAAGCTAGTTGCCATATGTCTAATTATTGGAGGGTGACATAGTAATTTTTTTCATACTATCCTTACTCGCCAAACGGCATGCAGCGTGAAAGTTCCGCTTTAAGTGCTGGCAGTGCTGCCTCCTGGCCATTCCTTAAGGGGTTAAATACTTACATCAAAATGATTTGTGAAAGTGACAGTACAGATCGCTTATACTACTTTTATTAAATCTTTGGATGCTAGATAACTCTTCACTCTTGACTGAGCAACACATATTATTATTTTTATTTAGAATAAGGCACCCTTTCTGAATGAAATAAACAAAAAGAACATATGGTTTCCATAAAGGATTTCTGCCAAAATTTAAATAAAGTAATACGGGATACATACATTTCGTACTGATTATAACCACTCCAGCAAATGGAATACATGGAGATCATATATCCATATACCCCGTGCTAATTTAGTTTTAGATCCCAAAATAATAAAGTATTAATATGAAGACCATTGCTGAATATTAATTAAAAAATGCATAAAGATTTGTTAAAAATGACATGACACCAAAAGCTTTATCTTTCTTACCAGTGGCCATAAATGTTTGGCTCTTTCTCGGCTCTCACCACTTACCTGTTTGCCTGGACAATACATCCTTGTTCTTGGCTAACACGTTGGTGTCTGTTCACTGCTGCTTTCAGTTTTCTTCCATCGACTGATTACACACACACTGGAATACGTGTGCTTTATGTGTGTACAGGGTCATGCAGTGGTGTGCATATGTATGTTTAAACTGGATGCAGTCACATCCAGTCAACATATGCAAAGTCACAGTTGTTAAACAACAGTGCTAAGTTATCCTGATGTCTTTGGAAAAACAGCTTTCCATATATCCTGTGATTTCCCCTCCCTGGGCCTGTCCTTGCCTTGGTTTGTGTATTTTACTTCTGAATCTGTGCTGTCAGCCCCAAACTTCAGCTTGTATTTGGTATTCAAATCTATACTGCCTGCCTCTGACTTTGGCCTGTTCACAGATTATTAGTTGTTCTCTTCTTCTGGATTGCTCCCTGTCATCAGAATCTACCTGTACCTGCCTGCAGAATGGAGTTTCCTGAGGTACTACATTCTTCGTATTAGAGTGCCTGTTCCTCTAGTGGAGGAGGTCATCCTTTCCAGAAACAGCTCAACTGGCTCTGGTTATCTGGCATTGCAATCAATCCCTTTAACAAGGCTAGGAGCCACAGCAAGGCCATACCTACTAACCAGGTCCACTCCTGTTACAATAACTGAGCCATCTGATTGAGTTTTCAGAAATGGTGGAAGCTATCACTTCTGTCACTTGGAAGATGGCTAAGCTCACTCAAACAGTTCAAAACCTACAAAGGGGCTACACATATCTTCAGAATCTACTCCACGACCTCCATAAAAATGGTGCCACTCTTGTATCAGGTCCTTTCTTGTCACTTCCTAATTCAGAAACTTGATCTCTCAAGGAGTTACTGCTATATTCGAACCCCAAGTAAGTCTTCCAGAAAAGTTATCTGGTGATCGTACTCAGTAAAGGTCCTTAATGACTTCATGCAAGTTTCTGTTTTCTCTAAAACCCCAAACTTACTCTTTATTATAGTTTTGAAAGTAATTTCATCACTATACAGAGAACCTATGCTATTGGCTCACCACCATTTAAATTCTAACAGTCCATTGTTGTATACATTGATTTCCTTCTCTATGGCCATGGATTCATTCTTTGATGATCTTTTCCATGGATCTTCAGCTGAATCTACTCTGAAGGCACACTTCCAAGGTAAATGTGTCGTTGATGAATATATTTCTGACTTCAGTTGTCTTGCAGTGGAGAAAGCCTGAAATGAACAAGCCCTTTGTATGTATGTATATCTTTATTGATATGGCGCCACACAGTGTACGCAGCGCCTTACAATAGACATATGTTACAATAAATAAGAGGGGATGAAATAAATGCAACATTCATAGAAACAATGTGAGAGAGGTCCCTGCCCAAAGGAGCTTACAGTCTAAATGTGTAAAAGGAGACAGACAGTGGGGTAAGAGGGTGTCAAGTGCTGAGATTACAAGTGCTGAGTTTGGCCAAAGGCAGTGAATGGACCTAGTGCTCCAGAAAATAAGATATCAGGGTAGACTTAAAGACAGAGGGGGATTTTTCAAGATGTAGGGAGAGGGGTATGGAGTTCCATAGGTATGGAGCAGAAAGAGAGAAAGGTTTGAGACGGGAGAGGGCAGAAGGTGTGGATGGTGCAACAAGAAGTGCGTTGTGTGCTGAGCGAAGGAGGTGGCCAGGAACATAATAGGAGATGAGGGAAGAGATGTAAGGAGGGGTAGCAGTGTGGAGAGCATTAAAGGTAAGAAAAAGTGAGACTCCAGGCAATCACGGAGTCAGTGGGAGTGATATGGAATATTATCAGTTTTCTGAAGATACCCATCCAACTACTATTCAACTGGTTGAAGGAAGCACCATTAACTCTGGTTCAGTAGTGAAAGAGGCTATACCTGTTTCTGTGGGCTTTAATAATAAAGAGCTTTTAAAATCTGATCAGGTTCAGTCTCCTTTGTTCCCAGTAATTCTGGGCATGCCTTTGTCCATTCATTAGTTTTACTAAAACTCATCCTCTGTCCTGTGGGTCTTCTAGAAAGCCTCATTGGACATAACATTGACTTAAAAACAGGCCATTCAGAGTTTAACTTAACTCTCAGACAGTTAGATGCAGGGAGTAAGAGGACCTGCAGGGCATAATGCATGCCCCTGAGAGACCTTTTACTAAAAGCTGATAAGTGGGGTTATAGCCTGAAATGTCACACACACAGTACAGAAGGCTTTTCATTCCAATAGAGAACCAACTATTTGAAAGATATTGTGTTATTATTAATGTTAAGGCTTAATGAAATAATTTATTTTTGGTATGCATAGCACGGTTTTGGCTACACCCCTATGTTCGCAGCACCCTCAAAATATTTTTTCAGGAAAAGAGTAGTTTTTGTAGTGCTGCCTGATTCTATTCTTGCTTCTGGGTCCTCAGCCAGGGAATGTTTAGGAGCATTTTTCTATGATCCTGAATACTCCCAAGGCATCAGTCGCATATGAAAGACAATGAGATAGCATCCTACATTATCTACTGATGCAACAAATTTCCAGTCAAGACAAAATCTCTGCTGTAATGTAATCTAGGTTATGAATAGTTTTTGAAAAATTCACCTTTATGTTGGTGGCACATTGTGGTTTATGCTAATAAATGTACATGCTGGACCAAAATGACCTGCATTGTATAAAGGAATCCAGACAGAGCCCATACATTGGGTGCATTTCTAATAGCAAAGCGAGACATATGGGCCAACCAGAACATAAATAAATAGCAAACTCTTCAGGGGAATTAACATAAAAAAACTACACTTTTCCCTCAAAATCTAAAGGTTAATTTCTTTAAAAAAGTATTTGTTTTACAGAGCAGAGTCTAGAAAAACACATAGATTTTCATTCTCTGTAAAGTTAAACTTGTCTTATTGTGACAGGTCCACTTTCTTGCTTAAATTATTTACATTTCTTTTATATTGCAATCAGGGCCTTTAATTTATTCCAATAAAACTAAATCATGTTAACATATTTCATATCTACAGATCTAGTTTACCAGTGGATGAATTAGTCTTCATTCCCCCAGGATATCTGTGAAAGAAAACTAGTCACATTTATATTACTTAGCCAAATGAAAGTCATCAGAGGTAATGAAAGGAGACTCAAAGTATGCTGTTTCATTACATTGCATTTTTTCTTATTGCTAATTCTTCAGTATAGGAACCTTAATTATGTTCACATTGCATAGAACATAATCACAAGCATACAAAAATGTTCAAAACCTCCACGCGTTTTGTAATCTTGATAAAGTAAGAATATCTATTATTTAAAACACTTAACGCTATATAAAAATGTTCATAACTATAAGGTCAACTGGTTCTAATTTTCTGGTGTGATACAAATGGTGTTGGGTTTTGCTATGTGTCCTCTGTGGGTTTCACCACTACATCACAGTATTAGTAGTGTCTGTCTATTTTATTACATATCATTAAAGTCTTTAAAGCTGTACACAATATTGTATCTGGTCAATCAGGAATGGAAATAGTTCCTGGGGCCTCTGGGACAGCATACATCTCAGATGAAAGGATTCAGGTAGACGTCTAACTGATAAACTATGAAATAAATAATGAACCATTTTAAATACTTATGAGAAATGCATACAGCAGGGCTCTACCAGTAAAAATGTAGCCCCTTACAATACATATTTATAAGATTCCCATTTAAAATTGTTTAGTATTGGAGGATTATAATTTGTCGTAAGGTAAATTTATATGGACAGAAATCAGGGAAATATAGCCTCTGAGTAAAAGCTGAACACTGCATATAATTTAGAAAAGATTACATTTCAAATAGGCATTTCAGAAGCATAAAGTATTGATCTGTACTGTTTGATGAATCTAAATATTCAGTACTCTGGTGGGTGAGTTGATTAGGGAGGATAAGAAAAAGGCTGATTTTCTGAACACATTCTTTGGATTGGTATATACCAGGGAAAAAGAATGGTGGAAGAAGTAAGAAATAAAATTATCAGATATTGGGTTAACACAAGAAGATGACAAGGGAAGACTAGACAAAATTAAGACAGACAAAGTACCTGGTCCTGATAGTATACATCCAAGGGTTCTTCATGAACACAGTGTGGTATTAGCAAAACTCCTCTTTTAACTCTTTAAAGATGCTCTCACCACAGGCTCAGTGCCACAAGACTGTCATATAATGTAGTACCTTTATTTAAAAAGGGAACTAAAACAGAACCTGGGAATTATAGACCTGTGAGTTTGATCTCTGTAATGGGTAAACTGCTAGAAGGTATAATAAGGGATTATATTCAAGATTACACTGAGGAAAAAAAGATAATTAGCAGGAATCAACATGGTTTTATGAGGAAATGATCTTGCGAAACAAATCTTTTGAACTTTGAAGAAGTAAGTATCAACATAGATAATGGTAAAGCAGTAGCTGTAGTATATCTAGATTTTGCAAAGGCATTTGAAATAGTGCACACACGAGGCTAGGGTATAAAATAAGAAAAGTGGGGATAGGGGATAATTTTTGCAACTGGATATAAAACTGATTGAAATATAGGGAACAGTGTGTTGTTCTGAATAGAAAATTCAGTGTGAGAGTGGAGAACCTCTGGGTTCAGTACTTGGTCCACTGCTTTTTAGCGTGTTTCAAAACTACCTGGAAATAGATATTGAAAGCAAGATTTCTATATTTGATATTACGCAAGGTAATACATTCAGAGAAAGATGTTTATTCTTTACAAAGGGATTTACATAAAACGGAAGATTGGGCAAACAATTAGAATATAACATTTAATGTGGGGAAAATGTAATCAATTTGGAAAGTAAAAATTTCAGTAGTACTTATGAACTTAATGGAATCATTTTAAGAAACTCTAGAGAAGGTTCTTGGAGTCCTTGTGTATTACCAGTAACCTGTTTCTGTTCAGTTACATGGTTTGGAATGTAGGTGTCTATTGACACCTGAGGTTCATATTTGTTCCAGTTCATTTCTGTTCTAATCATCTGTTTTGAGGGGATTTTTGTCTCCCTTCCTGGAATACGGGTGGATAGCTTTGATATATCCACATGGTTCCATTGTTTCAAAGTGGATGAAAGAGAAAAGAGGATTTTTGTGTACTTAAAATTACATTTTTTCTCTTAGCCCATGTAGAGTTCCGGGCAGGAGGGTCCTTTGGTTTCTCTGGTTCAGCTGACACCCTTTCCTGCCTCACTTCTATTTTCAATATTTGCTATTAGTTAAAGGGATAGTAATGTTTCACAAAAAAAGCAGCTCAGATTAATCTTCATAGTATTTGGGCCTTGGAGAGTGTTATTTCAATACTGTCAGAGTTGTAGTTCAAGGGTAATTGAAAGATAAAGTATCCCCTCCCACCCCTTTTCCTGATGTAACACTGCTTAGCTCAGAGCAGCAAGACTACCCAAATGGATTGCAGAGAGGGACAATCTTCATTGAGCTTAAGAAAAAACCTGCTCTCCTTTGTCAAGGGGGTCAGGGTTTTCCTTATGCTCACAGTAAGAAGACTGTCCCTTGCTGCGAGCTGTCTAGTCAAGGGACCAGATTCCACATTTCAGGGGAGGTGGCTTTCACTAGATAAAAGGGGCAGGAGGAGGATACTTTATCATTCAATTACTCTTGAACTACAACTCTGACAGTATTGAAATAACACTCTCTTATGAAACATTACTATCCCTTTAAAACTGGGTGTGTCTTATTAGGATAAAGTAGAGAGTCTCCTTTCCCAGAGATCATTTTAAGGTGAGTGCCGTGCCTTCCTAGGCAGAGGATACTTCACCCATGGTTCCTACATGGACTAAGAAAAATGGATTTATCTGTAATAAACAAAAATTCTCTCTTTGTTTCATGACACATACACTTCAGGTGAGCTATTAGTATAATGGTGACCACATACTATGCTACAAAAAAATCATATATCATTTTCCATTTATAACTTGAAAATTATGCATAAGAAATAAACCTAAAGAAATGAATAGCAAAATGTTGAAAATGTAGGGGCCCAATTAATGAGCAATGTAAACATCCTACACCTAAAATAATGACATTTACACCAGTGGGTATATGTGTACACACATTATATCAACAGAAAACATTGGTAGACTGATTTGTTTTCCTACCAAGTTTTAATGCTCTAGCATGATGCATCTCATCACTGGTCCATTTGTTCCCTATCTTAATCAGCTTTAGATACTTCACTTTGTATGTCCATATCAAATGAAAGCAAATAAACTGACTGAGATATTATTTTTAATTATATATATTAATATATAACTGAACTGGCAATGAAGTGATAAGTAATGTTGTAACCTATGGCTCTATCTGAAATACTAGAAGCTGTGCTACACTTGTAAGAGGTACATGCTTTACTTAAAGGGATAGTAATACTTCGTTTTATCTTTATTTTATTTTGTAGGCATTAAAAAAACATGAAGAACAATATAAGTCTTATCTCTCAAACCTTTATGGTTTAAGAGATATTCACAAGCAAAGTTTCCACCTCCCGCCCCTTTTTCCTAGTGTAAGCCATCTCTTCTCAGATGTGAATCTGGTTGTAAGACCAGACAGATAACAGCAGGGGACAATCTTCTTTGTACAAAAAGAATGAAAGCCCTTCCCCCCTTGACAAGTTTTTCAGCTTTTTCCCTTATCTTAATTGAAGATTGTCCCTCTCTGCAGTCTACCTGGGCACCTCCCTTCTGATCTGGCTGAACGGGGGGGATACTTTGCTTGTGAATATCTCTTAAACCATAAAGATTTGAGAGATAAAACTTATATCATTCTTCATGTTTTTTTAATGCCTACAAAATAAAATAAAGATAAAACAAAGTATTACTATCCCTTTAAGATTAGAGGAAAGGTGCTTTTGAGTAGGGGCAGTAAAGCTATGAAATTCTTTGTCTGGGGATGTTGTTCTTGCAGATACTGCAGCTGCTTTCACAAAAGCAATGGATACCTATCTATGGGGGGGATACTTTGCTTGTGAATATCTCTTAAACCATAAAGGTTTAAGAGATAAGACTTATATCGTTCTTCATGTTTTTTTAATGCCTACAAAATAAAATAAAGATAAAATGAAGTATTACTATACCTTTAATTTACCATTAGAGCAATAGTTTTATGCCACCACTAGAGAAATACAGAGTTATATGCCACCAGCAAACCAATACAGAGTGATATGTCAACCATAACAGCAATACAGAGTTGTATGCCACCACCACAGGTACACTGAGTTATATACCACCACCAGAGCAATACAGAGTTATATGCCACCATCAGAGAAATACAGAGGTATATCCCACCACTAGAGCAATATGCCACCATCAGAGCAATACAGTTATATGCCACAACCAGAGCAATACAGTTACATGTCACCAGCACAGTAATACAGTTACTTGCCACAGCCCAGCAATAAAGAGTTATATGCCACCAGCACAGCAATGCAGAGTTATATGCCACCATCAGAGCAATACAAAGTTATATGCCACCACCAGAGCAATACAGCTATATACCACAGCCCAGCAATACAGAGTTATATGCCACCAGCACAGCAATACAGTTATATGCTACCACCAGAGGTATATGCTACCACCAGAGCAATACATAGTTACAGTTAGGGCCGGAAATATTTGGACACTGACACAAGTTTTGTTATTTCGACTAAGGCCGGAAATATTTGGACAAGGACACAAGTTTTGTTAGCTCTGCTTTTTAATCAAAATAAATTCAAGTTACATTTAATTAAAGAATATGGGCTTAAAGTTGTAACGGTTTGTTCGACACACAGACACAGTAGGTTTGGATAAAACACAATTTTATTAAACAATAAAGATCACAATAACCCTCACAGGTCCTTTAATATATGCATAATATAGTACAGCCACTAGACAGGTTATACCGAGGTAAGCCCACACAGGTCCAGTATAAGTAGAGAGTCCATAGAACAATATACTGACACAGGTCAGGCAGATCTTGTGTGAGTCCCAGTTTATCAGTACTGCATGGGTTAATAGTAGGCAGCGAATGTTGACAGGCCCTAGTGTAGCAAAGCCTTTTAAGAAGCTCAAACAGAGGTGAGAGCTTTAATTTGAGTAACGCCCAAGATAATGAGTGGAGAGTGAGCAACTTGAGCACCGCCATAGCAGTAACGGAGACTGAGTGACTTAAACACTGCCATAGCAGTAACTGAGACCAAGCAACTTGAGCACTGCCGTAGCAGTAACGGAGACTGAGCCACGTGAGCACTGCCGTAGCAGTAACAGAGACTAGGCAACTGGACACTGCCGTAGCATTAACGGAGAGTGAGCAACTGAAGCGCTGCCGTAGCAGTAATGGAGACTGAGCAATAGGAGCACTGCTGTAGCAGTAGGGAGACTGAGCCACTTGAGCACTGCCGTAGCAGTAACGGAGACTAGGCAACTGGATACTGCCATAGCAGTAACGGAAGCGTGAGCAGCTTGTGCACTGCCGTAGCAGTAATGGAATCTGGTCAGCGTGGACACTGCTGTAGCAGAAACAGAAAACTGAGCAACTCGCCCTGAGAGGCACCAACCCTGGAACGGCTCGTAAGACAGACCAATAGGAATGTCGTTGGGGCGACATGGAGGCAACCGAGACCAATCTGCAGAGCTGTCCAGAGACAGTGAGAGACAAGCACTATCCTTAACCGGAGACTGGTCAGAGCATGCAGAGGAGGCAGCAGCCCAACCGGGCGAGATCCACACACCACAGAAACGTAGAACAGTCCAAGTCGTTACACGGAGCAGGAATCTCAGCCAATCAAGTCAGTACACGGAGCAGGAACGTCAGCCAAGCCAAGTCGGTACACGGAGCAGGAACGTCAGCCAATCCAAGTCAGTACACGGAGCAAGAACGTCAGCCAAGCCAAGTCGGTACACGGAACAGGAACGTCAGCCAATCCAAGTCAGTACATGGAGCAGGAATGTCAGCCAAGTCGGGTCGGTACATGGAGCAGGAACGTCAGCCAATCCAAGTAAGTACACGGAGCAGGAACGTCAGCCAAGCTGGGTTGGTACACAGGAGATGAGAAGCAGAATGGTCAGGCAGTCCGGGTTGGTGCACAGGCAGGAAACAAGATGCAGAGTAGTCAGGCAGGCCGGGTCGATACACTGAGAGCACACAAGAATCAGGAACAAGCGCTGGTACTGGAACACCACGAAAGGGCACAGGAGATGTGCCAGAACCCAGTATTTAAGGACAGTACTGGGCGGGACAACCACACTCCAGCCAATAGGCGTTAGGCAGGAGTGGAAACTGAGAGAATGTCGCCGAATACCACGGGTACTGTGATAAAAGTGAAGTCTCTCAGTTTTAATTTGAGGGTATTCACATCCAAATTGGAGGAAGGGTTTAGGAATATGTAGCCCCGTCTTTTTCAAGGGACCAAAAGTAATTAGTCAATTGACTCAAAAGCTGTTTCATGGACAGGTGTGGGCTATTCCTTCGTTATTTCTTCATCAATTAAGCAGGTAAAAGGTCTGGAGTTTATTCTAGGTGTGGCATTCACATTTGGAAGCTGTTGCTGTGAACTCACAACATGCGGTCAAAGGAACTCTCAATACAAGTGAAACAGGGCATTCTTAGACTGCAAAAAATAAAAAAAATCCATCAGAGAAATAGTTTGGTACATTCTGAGAAAAAAGAATGCACGGGTGAGCTCTGCAACACAAAAAAGCCTGGAAGTCCATGGAAGACAACAGTGGTGGATGATAATAGGATCCTTTCTATGGTAAATAAAAAACCCTTTCACAACATCCAGCCAAGTGAAGAACACTCTCCAGGAGGTAGACATATCATTATCCAAGTCTACCGTAAAGAGAAGACTTCACAAGAGCAAATACAGAGGGTTCACTACAAGGTGAAAAACATTCATAAGCCTCAGGAATAGAAAGGCCAGATTAGAAGTTGCCAAAAAAAATCTAAAAAAGTCAGCCCAGTACTGGAACAGCATTCTTTGGACAGATGAAACTAAGATCAACCTGTACCAGAATGATGGGAAGAAAAGAGTATGTAGAAGGCTTGGAACGGCTCATTACATGGCGGAGGCAGTGTAATAGCACGGGCATGCATGGCTTCCAGTGGCACTGGGTCACTAGTGTTTATTGATAATGTGACAGAAGACAGAAGCAGCCGGATTAATTCTGAAGTGTATAGGGATATATTGTCTGCTCAGATTAAGCCAATTTCAGCGAAGTTGATTGGACAGTGTTTCATTTTACAGATGGACAATGACCCAAAACATGCTGCAAAAGCAGCTCAGGAGTTTTTTAAGGCAAAGAAGTGGAATATTCTGCAATGGCCGAGTCAATAACCTGATCACAACCCAATTGAGCATGCATTTCACTTGCTAAAGACAAAACTTAAGGAAGAAAGACCCACGAACAAACAACAACTGTAGACAGCTACAGTAAAGGTCTGGCAAAGCATCACAAAGGAGGAAACCCAGCGCTTGGTGATGTCCATGCGTTCCAGACTTCAAGCAGTTATTGCCTGCAAAGGATTCTCGACAAAGTATTAAAAATGCACATTTTATTTATGATTGTGTTAATTTCTCCAATTACATTTGAGCCCCTGAAATAAGGGGACTGTGTATGAAAATGGTTGCAATTCTTAAACATTTCATACGATATTTTTGTTCAACCCCTTGAATTAAAGCTGAAAGTCTGCACTTCAATTGCATCTTAGTTGTTTTATTTCAAATCCATTGTGGTGGCATACAGAGACAAAATTAGGAAAATTGTGTCAGTGTCTAAATATTTCCAGACCTAACTGTATATGTTACCATCAGAGTAATACAGAGTTATGTGCCCCCAGCAGAGCAATATGGAGTTATATGCCACCAGCACAGCAATACAGAATTATATGTCACCAGTACAGCAATAGTTATATGTCCCCACCAGAGCAACACAGAGTTATCTGTCACCATCAGAGCATAAAAAAGTTATATGACACCACCAGAGCAATACAGAGTTATCTGTCACCATCAGAGCATAAAAAAGTTATATGCCACCACCAGAGCAATACAGAGTTATATGTCAACACCAGGTCATTACAGTTATATGCCACCACCAGAGCAATTCAGAGTTTTATGCCACCAGAGAAATACAGAGTTTTATGCCCCCACCAGTGTAATACTCCATTATATGCCACAAGCAGAGCAATACACAATTATATACCACCAGCAGAGCAATACTGCATATACTGTATTTTTTGTCCACACCCACACTGTCCATCTTACACTGTCCACTTCACATTGTCCCCCACGCACTGTTCACCTCACACTGTCCACCTCATACTGTCAAACTCACACTGTCCACACCAACATTTTCCCCTCACATTGTCCCCCACACACTGCCCCCCTCATATTGTCCACCTCACACTGTCCATTTCTGTTAACCCTTTGCATGCCAAAGTGGTATCTCTGCTGGTTTAGATTGACTTACCACAGCAGAGTGGAGAGAAGAAAGAGCCTCCAGCCCTCACAGTGGGTCATCATCACCACTTCATTAAGCTCCAGGCCATCAGCCAACCTCCAACATTACCTGCTGCACCACAAAAAATGAAGGGTAGGTAATCTAGATGGCTCCCACTTTTCATAGGGACTGACAGAGGTTGGATTTTGTTACGTAGCCTTGTTGTTCCGGCTGCACTGACAAGTAATGTGGCGTCATGCCGGAACTTAGGTGACACCATATGTCTGCATGCAAGGCTGCTTACTATGGGAGGGGGAGCACATCGGCAGGCCAGGCATTCCCCCCGGCATCCACCTAGTGATTCTATTTCTCTAAGTTACGAAAAAAGGCCCAAGCTTTTGGCACTCAAATAGTTACAAATAACTCATAAAACTATAATAAAATAAATGTAACCCACAATGACCAGGAGCAGTCATGTTCTATAACAAGGGTAGCAAATCCTGGTCCTCAACAGCTACCAACAATATCCCAGTTGGCAACGATATCCCAATGATACCAATGATATCCCAGTTGGAACACAAGTGGTCTAATTACTGGCTCAGTCACTTTAACTGTGACTGTGCTCATTCAGGGATATCCTAAAACATGCATTGTTGGTAGCTCTTGAGGACGAGGGATGGCTATCCCTGCTCTACAAGTTAATAGATTTATATGCTTTATAATGGAGCTCTCACTTTGATTTAAGTTTGCATATTTGAAAACTTCATTAAAAACTGGCTATGTGCAAGTTAGCCAAAAGACACACAATTGTATTGTTTAGGAGATATTCAAACTTGGTACCGTACGCTGATGTGGTCTGTGCAGTTTCATATTGTAATTAAAGTTTACATGCAGTTTTATTTGCTAATGAAAGCTTCCCCTGCTGTTTCATGAGCTAAATAAGCTTTTCAGTGACTTTTCATATGCTAATTAAGCTTTGTGCTGTGCTGAGAGGTTTTCACTTTATTTCAAGAAATAAAAAGTGTGATTATTTCCTAAACTATACATCTGCTGCACTTTTGGCTAACATGCAAAAACACTTCAAGGTGACAGATCCACTTAAAGAAATATTGGGAGATATTCCATTAGGGGCAAAACAGGTTTTTCTCTAACCCGCATTTTGAATAAAAAGCACCAGTAAACAATTTCATTACTGCCAAAATGTCTGATTCTGAGTGTTTATCATTAATTTTCATCAACTGTTTGTATCTGTGAAATTTGGCATCCTTTTTCTTGGACTGCTTAAGCAGGTGAGAAGAAAATGGTAATTATGCTCCCACCTTCCCTGACTTTAAACAAACATATTGAAAGCTTAATATAGGGTTCCCTAAAATTCCAGTGCTATTCATCCACTCGTAAATGCCCCAGGAGAATATTAATCCTTTGTGTAATGGACTTCCGTGCAATGCACCAAATTGCATAGCATATGCATTGCAAAGACAACAAAATATTAACACAAGCATCTTAGGACCCATGCCTGAATAAAATTATTAGTATAATAATGAAATGTTTACAAAAAAGGGTAGGACACTAAAACTCAGGGGAACCATCCTTAGGAAAAGGACTTATTCTAGACATGAGACCAAGACATGTAACCCATAAATGGGAAGGAGCTTCTAATCCTCCTCCTTCTATCCACCACACAGACAATAAGTTCAAAATAGATAAAAAGTGGGATTCCACTAGCCCCCACTTTAGCATTATAATATGGTAATGGATTAAAATTTAAGAGATAGTCATCCTACACCTTACTCCCTATGCTGTACAGTGATGGGGGATTAATAACTGTTTGGGGTCCGTAGAACTCCCTATGGAATTATATTACCCAAAAGGGTCTTACGGTTCACTTTTAAAATGTTGCACGAAAAAAAGCGTGCGACACACAGGCAAACTAACTCAAGTCGTCATGATCAAAAGGGCAATATGAGAATCTCGCCCTCCTTGAAAGCACAAGATTCTCATGTTGCCACATTAAACATTGCTGCTGTTAAGGAGCACTAAGGAGGGCAGTATTCTTTAACAAAATTGAACAAAACACACCAAAAATGTTCTAAAGAGTTGCTGAGTGCTGTGCCTGGCTCTCTCTCCCCTTCTCTGCATGTAGAATGACAGTGCGGAACACGCAGAAAAGGGGCGAGAGAGAGATTTGTCTCTGGGTTTTAAAGCATTGGCGACCACTCCAGCATCCAAGAGATTATGTCTGACTCCAGCAACATTTACAGCTCAGCTGTCAGCCACTTTCCACAAACTAGAGCATCCAATAGCTTATTTGCCTTCTGTGTAAAGGGAATACATTTTCAGAGGTGGATGGAAGTGCCTCCTGCATTACATGAAAAGCCTCCAGTGCACTGCTCCCCTCTACATGTGGTAGTAGCTCTCTTCAGCTGGCCATTGACTACAGATGATGGGGATTGTAGTCCAGCTTTTACATGGCCTTATGGTAGAAGCAGCAGCAATGTTTAATGCGGCGACATTCGAATCTCAAGCTTTTCATGCAGGGTGAGATTCTCATGTTGCACTCTTGATCAAGGCGACCTGGTGAATGCGGTCTTGAGTCACACTCTCTTTTGCGCAAAGTTTTAAAATGATACAGAATAACCATCTCTTATTTTTTGTCCACACCCACACTGTCCATCTTACACTGTCCACTTCACATTGTCCCCCACGCACTGTTCACCTCACACTGTCCACCTCATACTGTCAAACTCACACTGTCCACACCAACATTTTCCCCTCACATTGTCCCCCACACACTGCCCCCCTCATATTGTCCACCTCACACTGTCCATTTCTGTTAACCCTTTGCATGCCAAAGTGGTATCTCTGCTGGTTTAGATTGACTTACCACAGCAGAGTGGAGAGAAGAAAGAGCCTCCAGCCCTCACAGTGGGTCATCATCACCACTTCATTAAGCTCCAGGCCATCAGCCAACCTCCAACATTACCTGCTGCACCACAAAAAATGAAGGGTAGGTAATCTAGATGGCTCCCACTTTTCATAGGGACTGACAGAGGTTGGATTTTGTTACGTAGCCTTGTTGTTCCGGCTGCACTGACAAGTAATGTGGCGTCATGCCGGAACTTAGGTGACACCATATGTCTGCATGCAAGGCTGCTTACTATGGGAGGGGGAGCACATCGGCAGGCCAGGCATTCCCCCCGGCATCCACCTAGTGATTCTATTTCTCTAAGTTACGAAAAAAGGCCCAAGCTTTTGGCACTCAAATAGTTACAAATAACTCATAAAACTATAATAAAATAAATGTAACCCACAATGACCAGGAGCAGTCATGTTCTATAACAAGGGTAGCAAATCCTGGTCCTCAACAGCTACCAACAATATCCCAGTTGGCAACGATATCCCAATGATACCAATGATATCCCAGTTGGAACACAAGTGGTCTAATTACTGGCTCAGTCACTTTAACTGTGACTGTGCTCATTCAGGGATATCCTAAAACATGCATTGTTGGTAGCTCTTGAGGACGAGGGATGGCTATCCCTGCTCTACAAGTTAATAGATTTATATGCTTTATAATGGAGCTCTCACTTTGATTTAAGTTTGCATATTTGAAAACTTCATTAAAAACTGGCTATGTGCAAGTTAGCCAAAAGACACACAATTGTATTGTTTAGGAGATATTCAAACTTGGTACCGTACGCTGATGTGGTCTGTGCAGTTTCATATTGTAATTAAAGTTTACATGCAGTTTTATTTGCTAATGAAAGCTTCCCCTGCTGTTTCATGAGCTAAATAAGCTTTTCAGTGACTTTTCATATGCTAATTAAGCTTTGTGCTGTGCTGAGAGGTTTTCACTTTATTTCAAGAAATAAAAAGTGTGATTATTTCCTAAACTATACATCTGCTGCACTTTTGGCTAACATGCAAAAACACTTCAAGGTGACAGATCCACTTAAAGAAATATTGGGAGATATTCCATTAGGGGCAAAACAGGTTTTTCTCTAACCCGCATTTTGAATAAAAAGCACCAGTAAACAATTTCATTACTGCCAAAATGTCTGATTCTGAGTGTTTATCATTAATTTTCATCAACTGTTTGTATCTGTGAAATTTGGCATCCTTTTTCTTGGACTGCTTAAGCAGGTGAGAAGAAAATGGTAATTATGCTCCCACCTTCCCTGACTTTAAACAAACATATTGAAAGCTTAATATAGGGTTCCCTAAAATTCCAGTGCTATTCATCCACTCGTAAATGCCCCAGGAGAATATTAATCCTTTGTGTAATGGACTTCCGTGCAATGCACCAAATTGCATAGCATATGCATTGCAAAGACAACAAAATATTAACACAAGCATCTTAGGACCCATGCCTGAATAAAATTATTAGTATAATAATGAAATGTTTACAAAAAAGGGTAGGACACTAAAACTCAGGGGAACCATCCTTAGGAAAAGGACTTATTCTAGACATGAGACCAAGACATGTAACCCATAAATGGGAAGGAGCTTCTAATCCTCCTCCTTCTATCCACCACACAGACAATAAGTTCAAAATAGATAAAAAGTGGGATTCCACTAGCCCCCACTTTAGCATTATAATATGGTAATGGATTAAAATTTAAGAGATAGTCATCCTACACCTTACTCCCTATGCTGTACAGTGATGGGGGATTAATAACTGTTTGGGGTCCGTAGAACTCCCTATGGAATTATATTACCCAAAAGGGTCTTACGGTTCACTTTTAAAATGTTGCACGAAAAAAAGCGTGCGACACACAGGCAAACTAACTCAAGTCGTCATGATCAAAAGGGCAATATGAGAATCTCGCCCTCCTTGAAAGCACAAGATTCTCATGTTGCCACATTAAACATTGCTGCTGTTAAGGAGCACTAAGGAGGGCAGTATTCTTTAACAAAATTGAACAAAACACACCAAAAATGTTCTAAAGAGTTGCTGAGTGCTGTGCCTGGCTCTCTCTCCCCTTCTCTGCATGTAGAATGACAGTGCGGAACACGCAGAAAAGGGGCGAGAGAGAGATTTGTCTCTGGGTTTTAAAGCATTGGCGACCACTCCAGCATCCAAGAGATTATGTCTGACTCCAGCAACATTTACAGCTCAGCTGTCAGCCACTTTCCACAAACTAGAGCATCCAATAGCTTATTTGCCTTCTGTGTAAAGGGAATACATTTTCAGAGGTGGATGGAAGTGCCTCCTGCATTACATGAAAAGCCTCCAGTGCACTGCTCCCCTCTACATGTGGTAGTAGCTCTCTTCAGCTGGCCATTGACTACAGATGATGGGGATTGTAGTCCAGCTTTTACATGGCCTTATGGTAGAAGCAGCAGCAATGTTTAATGCGGCGACATTCGAATCTCAAGCTTTTCATGCAGGGTGAGATTCTCATGTTGCACTCTTGATCAAGGCGACCTGGTGAATGCGGTCTTGAGTCACACTCTCTTTTGCGCAAAGTTTTAAAATGATACAGAATAACCATCTCTTTGTCTCCATCTAGGTGTGTCAAAACAATGCTGCATGCAAAAGCATAATTTCTGTAATAAAATCAGTTTTGAAATTTAAAAAAAAAAACAATTTTGTGTGATAATTTTGTATTTTGTGACAAAAATGATTTACAACAAAAAGTCACTTTTTGCTGCAAAATAAAACTTACAAGATAAAATATCCAATTAGGGAACACAAATCTATTTTATTGACAAAATCATTGCTGTCAGTTCTCTAACACATTATGTAGATGCATCAATTTTTAAGTAGCTCTGTCGACAATATCTAAGACAATGGATTTGAAGACAAAAGAATGGAAGCAAGAATTCTTCATGAAAGCAAACATGTTGGATGATGTTGGAGACTGGAAGTCCCATCATTCTCAAATAGGCAATAGCTCGTTGGGGATCATGGGAGTAGCTCAAACAGAGGGCGAGCCGAATGTTACCTACTCCTTGTCTAAACAGCAGAATGTAGAATGTACAACCTCATTATCAATATGCCTGTATTCACCAAGATAACATGCTTATTTTCAATTGGTATCATTAGCTTTATTTTTGTGATCTTGTTTAACCCTTTGAGCGCCAGATGGATATACAATGCATTGCAAAGCAATGCGTTGGATGGATATCCCTCTGGTACTCAAAGGGTTAAGTCAACCATTTAACCCTTTGAGTGCCAGACAGGTATCCAACGGATTGCAGCTCAATGCATTGGATATCTCTATGGCATTCGAGTTAAAGAGATAGTAATGTTTCACAATAAAAGTAGCTCCAATTAATCATCATAGTATTTGGGCCATGGAGAGCATTATTTCAGTACTGTCAGAGTTGACGTTCAAGAGTAATTGAATGATAAAGTATCCACCTCCTGCCCCTTTTACTGATGTAACACTGCTCACTTCAGAGCAGCAAGACTGTCCTGATGGATCGCAGAGAGGGACAATCTTCAGTGAGCATAAGGAAAAACCTGTCAAGGGGGCAGGGTTTTCCTTATTCTCACAGTAAGAAGATTGTCCCTTGCTTTGATTTGTCTGGTCAAGGGACCAGATTCCACATCTGAGAGGAGGCAGCTTACACTAGGTACAAGGGGCAGGAGAGGGATACTTTATCATTCAATTACTCTTGATCTAGAACTCTGACAGCATTGAAATAACACTCTTCATGGCCCAAATACTATGAAGATTAATTGGAGCTGCTGTTTTTGTGAAACAATTTTCCCTTTAAATAGCTTATCACAAACCTTTTCTAAGGCATGGGTCACAGTCTTATTTGAATGTGTAAATATATGTTGCTGTGCATCTCCTAATATAATATATATTTTATCTGTATGTTTACCTTATGGCCATAGGTTCTGATTTTGAGAATTATTGCATGCATATTTCTATATATATAGCACCAGCAGATGTAAGTAGCCTTTTACAGTTTACATTTAGTATACAGGGGATGCAATAAGTGCAGTAGTTAAGTAGTTCTGCAGACGATTCTCATAAGGGATGCATTAGGTATGCGTACATTTTTCTCTCTTTTAGCAATATAGAGCAGAGGTTCTCAACCCGTGCCCTCAGTGGCCACTAACAGGCCAAGACTTAGGAATCTCCCTGTTAGAACACAAGTGTGTTGATCAGAGGCTCAGTCATATTGATTAACTCACCTGTGCTCTTAAAAGGAAATTATCAAATCCTGGCCTGTTAGTAGCCACTGAGGGCACGGGTTGAGAACCACTGATATAGAGAACTTTCTTACTTCTAATGTTTAATTATATGTGGTAACCTTCAGCCTTTGGTAAAATAGTGTTTTTTGTTGTGTACATAGAAGGGCCCTCTGGTAGGCATGTAGTTAACCTTTCAAGTGCCAGAGAGGTATTGAACGCATTGCGTTGCAATGCGTTCAATACCTGTCTGGCACTCAAAGGGTTAGTAAGGTGCTGGCCTGTGGTACTACTGTCATCACTTAGTAAACAGAGCCCTTTAAAAGAAGATGAAAGTTGAATTACTGCAGTCATTAAGCACAATGATGAAAAGACATGATTTGTACTCCGGTCTGACAATTCAAGATGCTTCAAATATAAGGATCAATATTCTCAATCATTTGACAGAGACAGATAATAAAGAAAGAAGAAAAGAATAAAGAAAAGAAAACTATGAATTGTGATGACATGAAATTACAGTGGGGGATAAATTGATAGCAACAAGAATATAAAAGAACTTGAGAAAGGGCACAGCTGCCTTGATTGCAAGTGTCAAATAAAAAGGCTTCCATGGTACAGTTGTACATATTTTGTCTTCTATATTAAATAAAAAAGCAAACAGTTTAAACGCACAATATGCCCCGTTACTTTTCAGTGTGCTTAAAGGGATAGTAATGTCAAAAAAGAAGTATTAACTATATGGTAGATACAATTAGAAGAGAGTACTTGCACTTATTCATATCTCTCGCACCATTATGGTTTGAGAGATATAGGAAAATAATGTTCTCTGGTTCCTCCCCTTTCTGCTTGATGAGCTGTAAAGCTGTCAGAAGCAGATTCTGGTCACTTGACCAGACGCAGCGCTTCAGCAGCAATGTGTGTTACACCCCCCCCCCCAGCAAACAAAGGGTTAGAAGATAGACAGTAGGTCCCCACTATCCGAGTATACATAGAAGCTGGCAGCTTCACAGCTGATTTCTCTAAACAGACACATGAAAACAAATAGAGTAGCATCAGTGGCTTTGCACAATGTGTCTGAGTGTCTTTTTACAGAAATCCACTGTTTTTTTTTTTACATTAACAGTTTTCTCTAGTGGCCACAACGTTAACATATAGTTCAACTTGCGTTCAGACAGTTTTGTTGCTTTATATGTGAGAGGTGGATCACTGACAAACTGTCAGAAGTATTTAAGCAGGTATTAATTTCATGACACTTTGACTGGTTATAACCTTTTAATAAAACTTCCAGCAGTAGGAATACCCTTGTTTTTTCACACAGCTCTAGCATGTTTTCACTTAAAAAAAAGTATTGTGCTCCTTAAATGATGATAAAATCCAATACAAGGACACCAGATGAACATTGATTTTACCTTCATAATAGACCCACAATTTAGTCTTGGCCTTTTCTTTCTGTGTGTGAATGTATTAGTCAATACTTTTGGGGATACACATCTAATGGAGATGATGGGAATGCAGGCATCACTTGAATGCATATCCATATTTATGAAACCTGCATTTACTTTCTCACAATCTCCTTGAGATGGAACATGATCAGATTAGAGGCAGAGAAGGTGAAAAGGTTTGTCAAATACTCACTGAGTAGTCATTTAGTAGCTTATACTTATCCAAGCAACAACAAGAGATCTAAAGAAAATAAACATAAAATGAGTATATTTATCCAGCTACTTCAGTAATAATGCAAATTGTACTTCCCTGAATAAATTGCACAGGAAGACACTGGTTGACTGCCAATACTCCAAAATTGATCTATTCAACAGATATCAGAGTTCTGCTCCAATGGTTTGATGTCACAGCTGGCCTACAAACAGGGGTATATCATAGTATTTCTTAAAGGGCAACTTATGTCCTATTGGCTCATTTGGGAGCAGATCTGCTAAAGAAATCTGGGAGACATTGTGAGCCCCAGTGGCTCAGCTGGGGAGCTAAAAATGGGTCAAAAGACACCTCTGGTATTCTCTTGGGGACCACACTAAACACTCTGATATATGTAACTTCAAGTTTTGCAGGTTATAGTCATGTGGGGCATGACCAGGCGTCCTCATCATAGGCTGTTATGAATGGATTGAAACCCCAACCATAGCAATCTATAGAACTGCACTCATAACTCTGCAAGGTTTGTGGCTGTAATTCATAAACTCCTGAGCTGCATCTAGTTACCACGACAGCTCAGCTCAGTAACATCACAAAGTATCTCTTCAGTGAAATTAATGTAATGTGTGATGTCATATCTGTTGTCATCGGCAAAGCACATGAGGACATAGAGTTAAGTTGGACGAATGTAATCTATAAATTCTGGCTTTTGTGCATTTGAGGATTATTTCAAACGAAAGTGCTGTGCAAATGGATTTACATAAATATTTGAATGTTTAAATTAGAACAGAACTGCACCACTTTTCATAAAGTGGTGCAGTTCTTGAGCATGCCAACTGAACCACAGTTATCAAATAAAATCCCTCTTATTTTAAATTGATGTTTTTATGCCTTAAGTAGTAGAGAGACCTCAAAGTAGGACAGTGTATATTGATTGGTGACCACCAATGAGAATTGAAATGAGGCTGGGATGGTAGCAGTGCATGTTGGGGTATCTGAAAGCATTTTAAGTATAGAAAATTTAACGAGTTGCGGATAAGATCTAAAACACCACAGAGGCCAAGTCTATCAATCCTCAGTAGATGGCAGCCTACCATAACCTAAATAATCCTGAGTATAGCAACATGTTGTCAACAAAGCATGTGCACCATGATGTTATAGAATTAAATTCTCATTTTTTTTTTTTTTTAATTAAAAATTGAATATCTCTGGTTTTACTGGTCTGATTTACTAGTTTAAAAATGGACACAATACTCATCGGGCCATTCTCCCTTTCAAATCTGGTAAGAATCTATAGGCTAGATTGGGCTGTAAGTCTGACTAATGTTTCTCATAAGTCCATTTATGAAAATGTATTTTTAAGCAATTTTTATGAAACTTGCAGGGTTTGTAGAAACTGCCAAATCCCTCCTGGAACCCAAAATTTCATCTATTTTCATTGTTACAATCAAATGTTGTGTTCAAAACAAAAATATGATCAAATAATGTAGATAAACCTGGTTGGATGCTAGAAATGCTTGAAACAAGGGATTAATACCAAATAAAATCAAACCTACAATAGATTGTCTCAGTATCTGTGGAGAATATTGTTTAGTGCCCTCATGACAACAGTTTTGTTCTTGCTGAATAACTTTATATACCACAAACAAAACAGTTACAAAAGCTTTTCACATACTGAACTATTACAAATGACTTATGACCCAGAATGGTCCATTAGGTCCGGCTATATTTTTTGATAGAGAAGGGAATGAAACCTAGTAAAAGGTACTAAAGATAAGAAAAATCCTTTGCTGACAAAACTAGTGAAATATTTATCCATTCCTTCAAAACTATGAGGTTAACTTTCCAGAAGCACAGCATGCATTCTTTTAACCCTTTGAATCTCAGAGGGGTATGCAATGCATTGCAAAGCAAAGGGTTAACTCTTCAGTGTCATGGAGACCTCTCATTTCCTCTGAAAGGATAAATGCTTAATAATATTCATTATGTGAGATGAGGTCTTGATATTCATGAAAGAAATGGATGATTTATGCATATCACAAGGAGGCTGAAGTACAAAGAAGAAAGGAAACAATTCTGGAGTAAACCAGCTGTACCACAGGGAATAAATGCAAATTCCTCCTTGATTTAAATGGGCACCTTAACCCAATGGGGGTTATTCACTAAGGCGTGATAAAGAAGTGATAAAGCAGAGATGACTTCTCCAGTGATATCACTTCTCCAGTTCCTATGTTATTCTAAGGAGCCTATGCACTAAGATCTCCAAAACGTAAGAAATGTTAGTGAATTGTCTCCATAGAATAACATAGGAATTAGAGAAGTGAAATCACTGAAGAAGTCTTCTCCACTTTATCACCTCTTTATCACCACTTAGTGAATAACCCCCCTTGAATGCTAGGATGATCTCCAACGCATTGCAATGTCCCATTTAAATCAAAATGAATTTGGTACGTTTTAATTTCTCACCTATTACAGTTGGTTTTTCTCCTGAATTCCTCCATTTTTTCTTGCTCCAATTTATTGCCTTTTTTGTGAATTGTGTATAGAAATACAAAATATTAAATCATTCAACGCACACCCAAAGAAATACTTTTATACGGAGTAATATATTGTGAACTACAGTAGGTACATTGGCTACAGCATTCATTTTGCATTGTATCATGCTAATATTTCCTCACATAAAGTCTTTGGTATTGCTGTATATGTAAGATTACAATAGATTGGTCTGTTCATGTTTCCCCCTTGATAGTGGGAGTTTGTTTGAGGTGTCATAGACTAGGCAGGAACTAGAACAGGAGAATGTATTGGCCTGTTCTACAATATTCTGGGTCCAGAATGGAGGTTATATGCTGGAGCAACATTGGGTCCCCTAAAACGTGTAAATTCACACAGTGAGAGGTTAATGACAGAGTTCATTGCCTGACTGCGCAGTGCCTCATCAATTTTCCTGATGGGAATGGTAAGGTTATGAAAGAAAGGCCATTGATAGTATTACCGCTTAGAATAGAAAGGGACCCTATAGAAAAGGGAGAATTTGTATAAACAAACAAGAGAAAATACAGTAACCACTCAAACTTAAGTATTCAATGATTAAATATTAATTCTAATATATTAATGTTGTAAAAAAAAAAAAAAAGAAAGGAAAAATCCAAAATGAAAAGAAAAAAATATATACATTCCCAGTATGGAAGATGATGATTCCAGAGGGAATGTTCAGAGTGGTCTTGCTCCTATAAAGTAGATATTACCTCCTGCCAAACACTGATACAGTGTCAATCTCAAAATATGATTATAGTACAAGAACATTCCTGATCTCATATTTGGGGCAATCCAGAAGGTACTTTTGTTCCCTTTGATAACCAGCATGGGGTTGAAAGCCAGGACTTGTGCCTCACTACTAGAGATAGTATTTTTATCTCCACCACATGAGTATTCCATCTAAAGATTGTTGTTATGTCATGAAGACTTGCATATTGGTCCTTTTCTACTACACTCAGAGGATATACATATGTCTCCCCTATTGGTAGGTTATACTGGCTGGAAGTTGGTTTGAACCTAACTTCCTATAATGGTGGAACATTGCATAACCTATTGGAGTATCTGCCACTGTCAGTGCTTAAAGGGATAGTAATACTTCATTTTATCTTTATTTTATTTTGTAGGCATTAAAAAAACATGAAGAATGATATAAGTCTTATCTCTCAAACCTTTAAGGTTTGAGAGACATTCACAAGCAAAGTTTCCCCTCCCGCCCCTTTTACCTAGTGTAAGCCATCTCTTCTCAGATGTGGAATCTGGTTGTAAGACTAGACAGATAACAGAAGGGGACAATCTTCTTCATATGAGAACAATGAAGGCCCTTCCCCCCTTGACAAGTTTTTCAGGTTTTTCCCTTATCTTAATTAAAGAGTGTCCCTCTCTGCAGTCTCCCTGGGCACCTCCCTTCTGATCTGGCTGAACAGTGATACATCAATAGAAGTGGCAGGAGGGGGATACTTTATCATTCAATTACTCTTGAACTACAACTCTGACAGAATTGAAATAACTCTCCAAAGTCCAAATACTATGATGATTAATTACAGCTGATTTTATTATGAAACATTACTATTCCTTTAAATAAGAGGCCATATTTGTCTCTCATAGACGTGAGTATACACCTAAAGGATGTTTATCGTGAAGTTGTCACTTTTGTGGATCAGCTACTCTTACATTTAGAATGTGTGTGCTTTTTTTCTTCTTTTGGATTAAAGGGAGAATGTGTGTAGAAGCAGATCATTTTGCTGTTTGGAGTGGCTCAGTTGGTTAAGCTGACTAGTTGAACCAAGACACTAGCTGTAAAAACCTGGTTCAGTTCCCGGTGTCCAGAACTCCATGGAAAAAACACACAAAGAGGTGAGTAAGTGATGATGATTTTGATATCTCTTCTCCAGTTCCTTTTATTCCATGGAGCCTATGCATTAAGCTTTCTCTAACTTTGGAGATCTTAGTGTATAGAGTTTATAGATTGACATAGACTGACATAGAATGACATATTACTAGTCTTTAAGATTGTTTAAATATTAGAGAAATACAGACAACCATTCTGTCTTTCATTGCTTTTAATTTTAAAAAAGGAGACAAGTAAGATCTTTGGGAATTGTTTGAATATTTATAAATATAAACTACATTTTGCATAAGGAAATGTCATTTGAACATGTCAATATCCTGTACAAGCCCATTGCTCGTGTCAGAACATTGTATATTTATATGATTATATTTTTTATGATGGTAAAAGCAAGTACATATGTCAGTTTTTGCCCATATTTTGTTTTTCTAACTTTTTGGAAATAGGCACATATTAATATTGATACTCATTTAAATATGGCCTCAAGAAGCCTCAGACTAGTTTTTATATTGCTTTTTGTATGTTTCATATTCAGTATCTTCTTCTGGCTATGACAAGATAAACAAAAAATAAAATAATTGAGAGTAAAAATAGTCACGTGTTCTGTGAACTTTATCAGATTTTCATATAGGCAAAAATCTACTGAGCAAAATTGCCTTGGGGCTCAACTGGGAATGAGCAGTTACCCCACATGGTCCAGTAACTCCAGCCAGTACTTACCTTACTACCATCACCCATAAGACATATTAGGAATCCCAGCGGCCCTGCAACGTTAGTCCACCCATCAGAATCCGCTCAATGTAGGAAAATGTAATGTAGCCTATCAGCGATCTAAGAATGGCATATAATAGTATGAACTCTCGTTTTGCATGTCTATAATGCCATTATATAATAGATGGAAAAAGCCTGGCCGCCTTTGGTCTATTCAATGCTTTGTAGCATGGGGATATTGGGGATGGAGGACAAACCAAATTAAATATATAATAACATAGTTGTAATACAAATTTAGTCTGTGAGGTGTCGAAGGTAATATCCAAGAAAGGGTTAAACAAGAGAACCTATTAGGTTGGATACCTTCACATAAATAGATAAAATTAAATTTGAGAACTTTATACTATATTCGGTATTGACACGCTACTTCACAGTAAAGAATTGATTAAAATAATCCCACATATTTGTGCAAATATATATATATATATATATAATTTATTGAAGTAAAATATAATATATATATAAAGTTTAAACAAAATGATAAAAAATGAGTGACCAGCAATTACAATAGATATACAGTAACTCAAACCACAATTATCACCATTAGGATTACCAGCAATTAAAGGGTTAAACACATATAGGTATATTCAGAGATATTAAATAATAATTGAACTCAGCAGTATAGAAAAGGATAATTGATCCTGTAATTAATTAAAATACAGTTGACAGCAGCATATATGAATACCTCTGCCCCAGAAACTGTATAAACTATGTTAACTGAGGTTTAAGGTAGGTTGTCAGGTGAGAAAACTTTAATATTAAGCCAGGTCCTTACCAAGTCAATAATAGATCATACCAAGAATATACTCAGAATCAATCTAATAATATATGTCTAGATACTATACCAAACTTCATGCAACATATATTATACACATAACCATAGCAATCCTATGTAAAACCTAAAGGGTACTGGAAGGGTTAATCCACTTAGAAATATAGTATGCCACACCCAAAATGACAACTTCTTTTGTCTAGTGTGGGGTTTATATAAGGTTCTCACTGTACAAAAGTTTAGACCCAAAACATACACAAACAAATCCAAAGAAACACCTCAAAATAAATAGACAAATAGAAGTTAAAGGGTTAATAAATGAATTCAAAGCATTCCCCAGATCAATATTAGCTATTATAACCTTTACAGAAACACCATATATTATTCTAGAAATGTCAAGCATTATAATAACTAATATATAAACCAAATTATTTAACTATATTACACTTATCTGGCAAAATATAACAATTTACCAATAAATTAATTAATTCCGCTTAATTCAGAATTACTACAGCTAATATAGCTTATTATAATTGATCCCAAATGGCTGGCCAGTCCAAATAAGACAAATTATAAGAAAAATTAAGTTTCTTCAAATATAGAAGAAATATATATTTGATTCTGAGTTTTTCAGAATTTAAATAAGGAAAGATATATAGTTACCAGTTCAATAAGTGTGGATTTCTTTAGCAGGCAGCCAGGTATATAGCAGGAATTGAAGAGCCATGAACCATGAGGAAAAAGCCCCTTCTCTCTCAAAACTTAAATATTTATAATGTAAAATTAAATTACCCTTATCAGAATCTCCTCTGATTGGATAGAGATCCATCTCATTATGCAGTGACATCATCAGTATTATCTGATTGGATACTCCTAATCCCTAATTTACCTATGACATCACGCATATTATTATGGAAAAATTCCAAAGCACCAGTAATAACGCTATTTAGCCTGGAGATGTCGCTCGTACTCCACATTAAAATTTTACATATGATATCTGGATCTGTTTGGTGTCTAGCACATAATTGTATATCTCCATAAATGACATTCAGTTATTTTCACCCCCTACCTTGAAACAAAGACCATTGTTTTAACCTGAGATCATTACACACATCTTAAACACAGACTTTCAGAGAATTTGGTTTAAAAGAAAAATTAACCATTTCCTCCCCATCATGGCAATGTCTGTGACAGAGTTCCCTTTCTTGAAACATCTGCTTTATCTTAAACTAGTACTGAAGGACCGTTCACACGGGCCAAACTGGCAGCCAGAGGCCCTGGCTACTGCCTCGGCTGCTGCCCCAGAGCCAGGGGCGATGTGCCATTCTGAGTGCCCTGCTCCAGATCAGCAAAGCCTCTGACTGCAAGCCAGCACTTGACTGCATCGTTCCCTACTGCGCATGTGTGGTTACGCACACAGGGATCGACGGATTCTAGCACCTTCTGTTATGTAGATGATAATTTACATATTATTTTTGTGTATGTTGACATAGGAGTCATGTGATTTTCTTTCTTTGATTCATATGAAGCAATGGGTGTACTCAATATTACTTTAATAAACAGCTTCTCCATTTTATTCTAGACACATGCAATCTCTAATAATGGTGCAAGAGGGGTCAAAGAATACAATTAAAATTGTGTCATCTGTCATTTAGTATTCAAAGTTCCAAAAGTATAATATAGCTTTACTTTAAGTTGTCCAATACCATACCTCATCAAAACGCCTAGAGCAATTAGCATCGTTACAATGAAATGAGAATTGTGTCAATGAAACTACCAGTGAAGCTGAATGATAATGATTCTGAGATGAACAGTGACTGGACCCCAAATGAGATTGTCGTATTTTAATCACAAGCACTTGAGATTCTTACAATTGAAAAGTCCATCACTGAAAAGCCATCTATCACATTCTGACAATCCAATTTTTAGAGTTAGTCTTCAAAAACCAGACGAGTGTGAGCTGTTTTAAACTGCATGCCTACTGTAGAAATATAAAAACAATGACACTTTCTTCTTATGTTTTATTTGTAAATTCTTTCATGCACCTAAATGAATAAGAAAAAATCCATGAATATAGAGTTGCAAATGCATTTTTAGGCAATGTATTTGATCAGTTCTAAATGTACCAGTTTACTTTTCTGAGAACAATGGGCCTTATGTAAAAATCAAACCAGAGCAACCAACTGAGCCACATAGAAGAAGCCATTCCCAAAAATCCAATCAACTTAAAGGGATAGTATTGTTTCACAATAAAAGCAGCTCCAATTAATATTCATTGTATTAGGTCCATGGAGAGTGTTATTGCAATACGGTCAGAGCTGTAGTTGAAGAGTAATTGAATGATAAATTATCCCCCTCCTGCCCCTTTTACTGATGTAACACTGCTCACCTCAGGGCAGCAAGACTGTCCAGATGGAACACAGAGAGGGACAATCTTCAGTGAGCATAAGGAAAAACCGGAAAAACCTGTCAAGGGGCCAGGGCTTTCCTTATGTTCACAATAAAATGATTGTCCCTTGCTGTGAGTTGTTTGGCCCCAGGGCCGGTATCCTTTTGAAACATTGCATGGAAAATATTGCTCGTCTTGAACACGCATTCACAATGTTGCCATGTTTAAAATGGTGACATGAGAACCTCACTTTGCATAAAGGCGCAAGGTTCTCATGTCGCCTCTTTAAACGTCGCTCATCACTACCGGCCAGGAAAAAAAAATTTACTTATCTTTTCTGCTAGTTATGAGTGCTAATGGCATGCCTTATCAAGCACTGTAGAGGGGAGACAGAGACGGCCAGCACTTTGCAAGACATTATGGCTGCAGGTTATGGCTGATCGTTTTCTGTACACTGCTCGTTCTGAGTTAGACTAATATTTTGGTATTCTCCTATTAAAAGATGTAGTATGTTGACGTGTTAAATGAGCAGCCATAACCTGCAGCCAATATCTATCACAGTGCCTGTGATTCTTGTCACTCTTACTTGTGGTTCGCTCTGATTTGCTGAGCCAGTTTGGCCCGCCCCTGGTGACCTTCTTATGCCTGGGCCAGACACCTGTCAGATGCCCTTTCGTGGTGTTTCTGAGCCAGTAGTGCTGTTGCTGTGTTCCAGTGTTCCAGATTCCTGTGTACCGACTTGGCTAGTCCTGACTACGCTCCAGTGTTCCTGCTTGTGTATGACCCGGCTTGGCTGACGTTCCTGTTTGTGTATGACCCAGCTTGTATGACTACCTCCTGCGTGATCCGACCCGGCCCGGCTGACTTCCTGCTCCGAAGATCGACTTCCAGCCTGTTCCAGTGACCTCCGTTCCCGTTGTCGCCACCACGACATTCTCAACCCCTGCTGCCAGCCACCGTGTGACCACCTTGCCTGGTGTTGCCATTAATCAGTGAAGTGTACCGCTATACTTGCAGAGCTGTGCGTGCCTCAGTGTGCCTCACTATACTTGCAGAGCCTCGTTGTTTGCAGAGCCTTGTGTAAACATGCATATTAACCCTAGCAGTGCTGCCTTGCTCTCGCTATCTCGATTCCCAGAATAGAGCCTCTTCCGTGGTGCTACGTCTGCTGAGTTTGCCGCTTACCGACGGCGACTATATCCATTCCGTTGCAGAGTAGTTACTTATTGTGGGCCGGTTGGGCGCCATAGGCTCTCCCTTCTCGTTGTTTACTGGGCGATATCTATTATAGCAGAGTGGTGATAGAGAGAAGGCTTCAGCTCTGGCAGATTCCGTTGCATATGCCCGTGGGGGCTATTGGCTCTAGCACTACCACTACTGGTATCCGGTTAAGTCTGAGGAGGCTTAGGCAGCTCTTGCATTGCAGGCCGGTTTCCTTTACGCCCGTGGGGGCTACACACACTTGCACTCGCAGAAGCAGTTTTCCAGTAGGTACGCCCACGGGGGCTATTTGGATCTCTGTTCTGCTTACTACTCAGTCACTTTGGCTAGGTATCTACGTTTCCAGTACATTGTGGACTGTCTCTATCAGCACCTCCATTTAACACCCAGGGCGTGCCAAACCACCACATCTGAGACTGACTGATTTAAGCTCTTAACCCTTTGGGGTAGAGAACTCCATTATCTGCATAGTATTGTGCATGTCAACTATGTTGTGCATTATCTCTTGTAACATATCAGTCTTCACTGTGTGTCTATTACAACCGCCACTAGAGGGCGATCGTTTGCATTATTTTTATTCTAATAAAATTGTGTTTTATATCACATACTGGTCTGAGTGTCCTAAAAACCGTTACAATATCATGCACAGTGCTGTCCGGCTCTGTCTCGCCACTACAGTGCTGGATAAGGTAAGGATGATGGGAGTTGTGGTGCCACACACTGTATGCTGCTCATTTTTTTTGCCACTACCACTCACTCTCGTAACTAGCAGAAAGGATAAGTGGTTGGTGTTTAAGCACATCCTTCTAATCCTTTAAGAGTTAGCCTTGTCAGACACCACATGGATGATTTTTTTTTTCTTGGCGCTGGTAGTGACAAGCGATGTTTAAAGAGGCGACATGAGAACCTCATGTCGCCATTTTAAACTTGGAGATATTGTGAATGCATGTTCAAGACATGCGATATTTTGCACGCGATTTTTCAAAAGTGAACTCCAGGACCAGATTCCACATCTGAGGGGAGGTGGCTTACACTAGGTAAAAGGGGCGGGAGGTGGATACTTTATCATTCAATTACTCTTCAGCTACAACTCTGATGGTACTGAAATAACACTATCTATGGCTCAATTACTATGAAGATTAATTAGAGCTGCTGGTTTTGTGAAACATTACTATCCATTTAAAGGAGGATTTTACCATTTTGAATGTTAGATAGGTCTCCAACTCACTGGAAATAAATGCGTTGTAGACATCACTAGCATTCAAAGTGTTAAAAAAAAATCCCATTTAGATTAACCCTTTGAGTGCCAGAGGGGCACACAATGCATTGAAAAGCAATGCTTTGCGCACTCCTCTGGCAAAAGGGTTACTGGGAATTTTTCTTTGACACCTATGTGGATGGAATGTAGAATTGCTCTGGACCTGTTTTCTATATATAAGCTCGCCTATTCATTTTTGTTTATTGTTTTTCATGTAATTCTCTCAATATTAAAGGAGAATTAACATCTCCTAATAACAACTCCTATACTAACCCTGTTATGGCCAATAATACTAATGCCCCCTGTGAATGTTGCCCTTGTGCTTTCCTTCAAGAGATGACATCATCGATTAGTCCTGGGTGTCACATGCATGAAGGTAGACATGACAATTGCTAGCACTTTTTTTTATGCTTAAACATGAAGAGTATATGAGTCCACTTAACCTTTTAAGGACCAGAGGGGTGCTCCAAGTATTGCAAAGGAAAGTGTTGCACCCCACCCTTCCTTAAAGGGTTAAGGTTACCATGTTAACTGAATTGGAAAATAGGTGATCTCTTCAAAATTCTAAATGTAAAAAGAAAAATGTATAATACGTGAATATTAACCTAAAAATATAAGAAATAAGTTGTGTAGCGACTCAAAACCTTTGTATAAAATATAGAGAAACAGAATATAAATATAAAATAAGTGAGCGCTATAACGTGACCAGTGTATAATAGCAGGGCTCAAAATTTCCACTCGCCACTAGCCAATGACGAGTGAAAATTTAACCCTGGCGAGTAGAAAATCAGCCCTGGTGGGTATATTTTAGCTTGCAGTGGCGAGTAACTTTTCAGGTCTGGCTAGTAGAAAAGGATTTAAAATTATAAGCCCTGATAATAGTATTACAAAACATACATTGCAACAACAGAGATAATTTGCATTTACAAGTCAAAATATATATATATAAAGTAATTATCTTCATACTTGCAATAATGGAAATAATATGAACATGCAAGTTCAAAACTTGAGAATACAAATGTATGTGCAAGGGAAGAGGAGATCCGTATTTCTATGATGAGGTTAATGGAGCAAAGATAAGATACATAAAAGAAAAAGAGAACAGAACACATAATGTGATCTGTGCAAAATTATATATGTTTATATATATCAATGAATTGAAAGTCCCAGTAATAAATATGGAAGATATAGAGGATTCTTCCTGTGTAAATTTGATTGGAGTAATCCTCTATCATGAAATGGTACTCATTAATAGTCTCAGGATAGAAAGATGTCTGGGAAAACAACTCACTTAAATAGAATGAAACTTGACTGACAAAATTGTCAGACAAGCTATATCCGCACATGGGGAAATATTATAAGCTGCCTTTACTCAGCTATTCCCATCAAAATCCATAGGTTCATAAATGAATCAAAGGACACAAAACGGCAGAAAGTTCTCATGGATTTGAAAGCTCCTGGGAAGTCTAAGAAACTATCCCAGTACTGGTAAAATGTGTGGGGAATCCTTACCACCCTCACTCGGTCTCCACAGGAGTATCCAGAACCAGGAGTTTTCATCACAATTCAAATGGGTAATGATATTCACCAATAAAACAGCAATACGGTGGACAAGGATATTTGTGAACTAGGTGGAGTTTGGGATCTATGGTCCTGCTAACAACTGTCATGTCCTCCTCCATGGACATGACATCCCATAGCGGCTAAAGATGTTTTCTCTTAAACGAAGGCACAGGAGTGAAATTCATAGAGGCCAACAGAATTTTATGGCCAAAGTACAGTAAGTGCCCCCCACTTATCGTACTTTGGCCATAAAATCCTATTATTATATTAAGAGGTGCTACCTCTCCTTTAAGAAAGCAAAACTGGGAATTTTAAAGCTATGAAAAGAAACATATTTATATCTGAAAAGGTTTCAAAAATGCCTATGATTCACATGTAGGATATATTGTAAGCCTGCATTTACGAAGTAGTAGAAATAATTCTACAGTTGCTGTTATTCTAGAGTCTAATTTTCAGTGTCTAAAATTAACCATCTGCTTCATAGCAGGGCTCTATAAATGAATACAGAATAAGGATTCTTGCTAAAGAGTACTTTCACACATGAAAAATCTAGAATTAGTAAAAATGATTATTAAAAACAATGGGCAACATCTATAAAGACAATGAAACTTTTGAGGAAATTTTCTTGGAATTAAGAAATTCCTTCTTGATTCCAAATGGCAGTCAGATTTCTCCTTGGATCAACAAGCACTAACTAAATATTAATCCCAAAACTAACACACATAGCCCTCTATGTTCCTCTCTTTTAAAAAAGTATCCAGGCCTTTTTTAAAGGCATCTAATGTCTGGGTTTTAGTTTTCAACTACATTTAGAAAAATATAGCTGTCCTTACTATTATGTAAATCAGAGCTGGCGATTTTGCCTATTAGCAGATGACTAACTGTGTGTATAAAATAAAATAACAGCGAGCGGAGGAGACTAAACATTTTGAATGTCATTAAGCAAAAGCTATGTTTTGCGTATATTTTCAAAGTAAGTTTCACAATCTTGATCAAAAAAGGAATTATAATAATACCTTACTTAACACGTTTTCAATTAAATGACCTATTTTAGATTGTACTTTGATGTGGTTAATTGTTATAACAACTTTTAATAGGTCAGGAGAAATAATTGTCTCTGAGAGCTGTCTTGTTGTCATAAAATACAGTGAAGTAGTGCTTCCAACCTATTATAATGCTGATTTGTTATTGAGTCTGATATTTGCATGCTAATTGCAATGGATTTTCAAGAGGTTACCTTATTATATGTTGCGTCCTGACATTTTTTCTTGATTAGCATATTTTTATAGATAAGGGTTTACTTGAAAAGCAGCCAGATAATAAAAATATTAACACAAATGATGTCCTTTAATTGGGATTGAAGGAAACAATACAGATAAGCAAACTAAGCAATGAAAGAGATGAGAATCCAGATTTACTTCAAAAGCCAGCTATGTGGCCTGCAAGCCTTCATAATAGCTGCCCATTGAGGGGTGTGGTTTAAAAATATGATTCTGTGCTAAAGCAGGTGGTGGAATTTATTTTATAGCTCTACACCTGTTTAAAGACAATTTACTAAGCTAAGTGTGCCAAAAATGTTCCCTTTACCTCAAATGGATAGTAATGAGAAAGTGTATGGACTTTTAAGGGCATTCCTTTCCTCTACAAGTCATGTAAAATCACTTATTAAACAAGGCATAATGAAAAAAGGATTACTTTACACCAGTGTCCTCTGTATGGGATTGGACAAGCATGTGGGGCATGCTGGCATCTAATTTTCAATACTAGTAGAGTAGGTCCACCACCATGCACTAAATTGCTCATTTGCCCTAGTGTATATCCCTATGTACAGCCATTGATATTGGAGACCAAGGTCATTGGAACGGATCTGGCAGATTCATACATTGCCCGCCTTTATCTTCTTCAATAGATCCACCAATAGCAGCATGTTTGACATTTACATAGAAGGATGAAGAGAGAAAATGAACGAGCAACAAATGTGTAGCAATTCTGGGGGCAAAGAAACTGCACTAGAAGGAAGAAATTAAAATTAATTAAATTGGGCCTTTTAACCGATTGAATACTTGACAGAGCTAGTATTCAAGCTGTTTAATTATTTGGAAAGTTAATTTGCTCCCCTCTATGGTGCAGTTGGCCTGCTCCAGAATTTAGCCAAGTCATCTGTGCAAAAGGTCTAGAGGGAAGAAAGATATGTTGTGTGTGTGTGTGTGTGTGTGTGTGTGTGTGTGTGTGTGTGTGTGTGTGTAAGGGGTGTGTTTTTGAATTACACAGAAGGGGAGGGGATACAAATTAGGGTCTAATTATCAAGCTAAAGTGGCACATTTCTGGGCAAACCAACTCTTCCATGGGGGGCAATTGATGATTCACATGATATAAATAGGGCTTCTAATGCCTTAAAAGCTAGAGAGGTCTCCAACACATTGCTTCTAATCACCATTTACAGAGCAATGAAGATTTGGATGGACAATTTGGAGCAGTCCATGGTACAAGTCGAACGAAGAGTAACCATCAACTTCTTCACTGAGTTGAAGATGCCAGATGAATTTGTTACATGCCTCTGTTGATCTGGTCCACCTTCACGCCAAAGCAATGTCCCTGGCTCACTGGCTTCAAGCATGGAGTGCAGACAATGTTTCCAAGTTAATCCTTTGTGGCCTACCCTTTTCAGAAGGGATGCTCTTTTGCAATCATCTTGACAAGATCATCAAGAAAGCATTATGGGGAAAGTAGAAGAGCAGACAACCTTTATCAAGGATATACCCCTGACTTCACCCCTACAAACTACAGAAAGAGACGGCAAGATCCCAGCCTTTGAAGGGAGGTCAGGCAGGTATCTTTAAAAGCTCCAAGTCCAGGATCTCAGACCACTTCCAAAGAAACAGTTCCAAGCTCAGGTCACTGGCGTAGGAGGATGTCTTCCAGGATACCTGGGCCGAAGATGGAAAAGATTGATGGGTTCTACAAATCATTTCAGAAGGTTGCTCCATAGAATTCAAGAAATGTACAGGGCAAAATATTCTCACCTTTAAGACAATTCTTTAAAGACTTTGTGACTCATCCACTCAAGGAAGAAACAATCATCAGTATTTCAGATGTAAATTATTTCTAAGGAATCTAATCAACTTGTTCTTTGTTCAAAAAGCCTCCAGAATGTGTTTGTATATATGTGTGTGTATGTGTGTATATGTGTGTTCACAGCAGTGAGATCGGCTCCAAGAATTTAACTTGCTGGGATGCCATGAGAAATCATGGCTCCCAGAATAAGTGTAACAGACAGACCCTCCTGTATTTTATCACCTAAACCCATTTCCAGGCCCAGGTCATATGAAGAGATGTGGGACTTTACTACCCTCATTTAGGTAATAAAAGCAGATTTATCTTACCTACAGTATTTATATTTTAGACAACTTTTAATGATCAAAGATATATATGTGTCTGTTAGTGCAACAATTTCTTTCCTAGGAAAGACTGATCATGTCACAGTCATTAGTAAACCTTAACCTAAGAGAAATTCATCCAAAATATGTTACTACAATTAGCATGTATTAGTGCCAAGACGCATTGGCTTCAGGCACATCTCTGCCATTAGTACACTTTGATGCAAGAAGAGACTGACCAAAGAGTATGCTTTTAGAATTCTTTAGTCCTATATGTCACTCTTATTAGTACTTTGGTCCTACAAATGACTGATCCATAAATACGATACTACAATTACTACACTTTAATTCACAGTCATTAGTATACATCGATCCTAAGAAAGACTGACTCATGTTAGTAACATTGGTACACTTTGGTCTTAGAATGGACCAGTCAACTTGTTGCTGTTTTGTTAAATCTCATCAAGATAGGAAATGTATCTCCTGTATAGCATCTGGACTCCTAAATACTAGCACTGTGCCCTATAAATATACCTGCAAATATATAAAATAGCAAAGTATTGGTTTGAGGAAGAAATTAGAGAATGTGTATTTGTGTATATATGGGGGGCAGGTAGAAACACAGTGTAAATATGGGAGAGAAAAGGAGGGTTGAGACAGTAAGGGTGAAGAAAGGAGATCTGATACATAAAGAAGCAGAGGGTAGAGGGACAGGATGGTTGAAAAGACATATACATAAAGGAGGATGCAGAATGAGAGATGGTCGGGGGGAGTGTAAGAGGTCAAGAAATATAAGAGAAAAGCAAAGTGAGTGGCAGAAGCCAAAGGGTGCTGGGAGAGGTAGAGGAAAATAAAGACAGAATCCCATAAGAGAAATGGTAGAAAAGTGTTACAGGAAGAGATGACACAAGTAAAACTTGCAGGGAGTGTGGCAATAGTACATTGCTTTTTATCACGGTTCCCGTGATCTCTCTGTCACTCTCTGCTGTGTTGTGCTCCCATTGGCTGAGCTTGTTTGGCCCGCCCACTATGGCCTTCATATACCGGGCCTCTGGCACCTGTCAGGTGCCCTTTCGTGGTGCTCCTGTACCAGTGCTACCGTTGCTGTGTTCCTGCACTCCTGTGTACCGAATTGGCCCATCTGACTATTCTTGACCCGGCTTGGCTGACGTTCCTGCTCCGTGATTGATCCGGTTTGGCTGACGTTCGTGCTCCGTGATTGACCAGGCTTGTCTGACGTTCCTGCTCCGTGATTGACCCGGCTTGGCTGGCGTTCCTGCTCCGTGACCTGATTCTGGCTATCCTGTCATCCTGAGAGTGTACCTGCTGAAGATCCTGACATTTTGGACTTTTGCGTGCAGTGCTGTGCAGATTGAACATTCAGTTAGCTCTCGCAGAGCCTGTTGCCTCCGTTATACTGAGGCTGTCCGTTAACACTTGCTGAGCACTGTTGCCTCCGTTATACCGAGCCTGGCAGTTTACACTTGCTGAGCCTTGTAGCTTCCGCTATACCGAGCCTCCTGGTACACTTGCAGAGCATTGTGGCCTCCGTTAACCTGTTCTTCCACTTAACACCTTATTTGCACAGCATATAGGTTACAGCACCGGGTGGTGCATCTGGGCGATTCCATCTGCTCTCGCAGTGTACAGGGTTCCGTGACCGCACCTGAAGGGTGCTATTGGCTGTGGTTCCATTTAGCTCTGGCAGTGTTTGAAACCCCGTTACCGCACCAGAAGGGTGCTATTGGCTCTGGCACTATTCAGCTCAAGCAGTGTTTGAAGCTCCGTTACCGCACCAGAAGGGTGCTGTTGGCTCTGGTCCCATTTAGCTCTTGCAGTGTTTGTGACTCTGTTACTGCACCTGAAGGGTGCTATTGGTTCTAGTTCCATTCAGCTCTTGCAGAGTGTTGGGTAACTCCGCTCATTGCCTGTCCTGGAGTGTATCAGTCCTGCCTCACTGCTACAGAGCTCGCATACCTTGCTACACAGTCTCTTGCTGCTTTTACCATTTACTGGGCATTGGCTAAACACACCACAACAGAGACTGATAACCTACAAGGGACTTTAAACCTTTTGCTACTGTTGTCTCTTATTTATGCCTGTCCTGTGACAGTATATGTTCTCGCTCTACACTGGACCTGTGAGGGCGTTCATAGTTCCTTTATCCATTTACCTGTCATTGCAAACTAAGCCTGTAGTGGGCAGTGTTCCTAGTTTTTCAATAAAACTATGTTTTATTCTAACCTCCTGGTCTGAGTGTCTTACAAAACCGTTACATTTTTCTGGCAGGCTGAGTGTCAAAATTAGATACTAGCAGTATGAGATTAAAGGGAATACTTGGATCCTAGGGCTGGAGGTTAGAGACAGTTCAGATATCTTCAGAGACTCTGCAATAGTTCTGAACTCTAAGTCGAGAATTAGTAGTTCAAGGTGAAGTCGTAAGATAAAGTGTTCGACTCCTGGGGCTCAGAGGTGAAGTTGTAGGATATAGTCTTCGGCTCCCAACCCTAGACTTGAGAGATAGCCTGGAGGTGGAGGTCTCTGAGGCTACGACTTACGACGCCCTCGACAAGTTGGACAGGCAGAAGGAATGGAAAAAACAAGGCCTATTCACACCCTCGACTAATCGGAGGTTCCAAGGTGGTCATCAGCGAACTGACCACTAAGCTCTCGACCAGTCAGAAGGCCTGAGGTGTGAGTAGAAGACAAACAAGGTATTCAACAGGCACAGGACTCCCAGGATGGAGAAAGTTGAAGGGACTCCTGTTGCTAGTCGGAACCTGCTGTAGACAACGAGAAGGTCCAAACAAGCTGAGGTCAGAAACAAACAGGAGGCAGGAAATCCAAGGCATAAGACTGACACAAGGTCGGAAGACAAGCTGGGCCGAAGTCAGAAGAGAGTAAATCTTAAATCAGCAGACTAGAAGCAAGGTCAAGACACGCCAAATTCGGTATACGGGAAATCTGGAAACTGAGAATCAGAAGCTGCAACTC
This sequence comes from Rhinophrynus dorsalis, assembly GCA_037306005.1. Taxonomy (NCBI): domain Eukaryota; kingdom Metazoa; phylum Chordata; class Amphibia; order Anura; family Rhinophrynidae; genus Rhinophrynus; species Rhinophrynus dorsalis. Next base: position 256,405,605 of record CM074723.1, on the reverse strand, counting down.
AAGGACACAAGGCACGAAAATCAAGCACAGGTAAGATGGCAGATTGTAGTCCAATGAGGAGAAGGGGTCATAGGTGAATTGGAGTGACAGAGCCCCCCCTCTCAAGGGTCAGACTCTGGACGGCCTGAGGCGATGGAAAGCCTCCCAAGAACGATTTGCAGGACCGTATCCCCGCCAGTCTATCAAGTACTGTAGGTTTCCCCAGACCAAGCGGGAGTTCAGGATTCGAAGGACCTCAAATTCAGGATGGCCATTCAACACAAGAGGACCTGGAGGACTAAATGGTCAAAAGAAGCGGTTTAGTTCCACTGGCAGAAGTAGGGAGACATGGAAGGAATTGGCCACTTTCATGGTGGTGGGCGAATCAAGGGCGTACATAACTGGGGATAAATGGGACCGAATAGTGAAAGGACCCAAGAACTTAGTACGCAATTTCCAGGAGGGACGTTTCGGGTGTAGATGTGTGGACAGCCTGAAATTGAGGGGCCACCCGTCTTTTCTTGTCCGCAGCTGTCTTGAACTTGACCGAGGCATCCTATTTGGTCTTACATGCTGAAGTTAAATGTTTTTGGATGTAGCTCACTCTGTCATTGGCATAAGGAACGTGTAATAGAGGAAGATAAGGTGGGGTTTGAGGATGATACCCCAGGGCTGCAAAAAAGGCAAAGTTTTGATGGAAGAGTGAAACAAATTGTTAAAGGCGAACTTTGCCAGAGGTAGAAGCGCTACACAGTTGTCTTGATGTGTGTTCACGTAGTGATGCAGATATGTCTCCAAAGACTGATTGGGCCTCTCAGTTTGCCCATTAGTCTGAGGATGATAAGAGGAGGAAAACTGTAATTGGATGCCTAGCAGCTAATATGAGCAATTGTTAGAAATACACATTCGTTACACGTAAAAATGACTAACCAACCCAGGACATAGAGCTACATATTGTGTGCACTAAAAACACACTCCAAGCATTCTTTATAGATGGCTGCTTTTTAATGCTATGCGAGTCAATTAGTGACTACACAGAGCTATTTTAAGATTAATCCAATTGATAAAGGAAATAAATACTTGGTGATTTTAAAGGACTTAATAAAAGTGAAGTCTTATAGGGGATGTTTTCTCTCAGGCAACATTTAATAGGACTCTGAACTGGCTTCTCTGTATGTAGCTTCAGAAGTTTTGAGAGCAAACTTCTCTCCTTCTGTTTCTACTTTTCTTTCTAGTTTTGTATTTAATTAGTAGAAGCCTGCAAGTCCAACATAAAAATCAAAATGAATTAAAGGTTTTTCCCAAACCAGAGTTATTTTGAAGGAATGTCGTCTAGTTAAACTACAACAAATAATAGTAAAATGTCTCAAAATATCTCATTAACAAAAATGCTGAAAAACTGCTGTTGCATTACAAAGTCCGCATGGCATAACAAGGTACTCGTAGTGGCCGTACCTGGTGTTGAAGGCCATCTTCCACTCGTCACCTTCTCTGATGTGTATTAAATTGTAAGCCCCACGCAGATCCAGCTTGGTGAAGATCTTCACATCTTTTAAGGCATCAAATAATTCAGGAATTAGAGGCAGAGGATATCGGTTTTTATAGCAATTTTTTTTCAATCCCCCATAGTCAATACAGGGTCTGAGAGATCCTTCTTTCTTAGATACAAAGAAAAACCCTGCTCTGGCAGGAGAAGTCGATTGTCTAATGAAGCCATTAGTTAGGCTTTCATTGATGTAATCTAGAAGGGCTTTGTTTTCAGGTTTGGATAGTAGAAAGGTTCTGCCTCTGGGTGGAACTGTTCCTGGAAGTAAGTCTATAGGACAGTCATAGGATCTGTGCAGTGGAAAAGCAGCCGCACCTTGCTTAGAAAATACATCCACAAAATCTCTATATGGTTCAGGAATGGAATTCTGAAGCAGAGAGATGTTACCCACTTCTTGACAGGGAGGATTAACCTTAGTCAGACAGGTGTTATGACATGAGGGACTCCAGGCGGTAAGCTGGTCAGTGCTCCAATTGATGATAGGATTGTGGAGACATAACCATGGAAGACCCAGGATCACTGGAGCAGCAGGACAGGAAATTATATCAAATGTAGCGGTCTCTGAATGCAATATTCCCATAGTGAGTTGTATTTGAATAGTTTCAGTGGTACCTAAACTTAGACCTAAAGGACTGCCATCAATGGCAGACACCAGGAGAGGTTCCGGTTTACGTCTTAATGGAATATGGAAGTGTGACGCAACATAAACAATTAGGGCTGATCAGGCTACAGTTTGAGTGTTGGCTTAAGGAAGCGTCTCCTTGATTCCTTAAGCCAGGAAGTTTCCCGGTCTAGTAGGACACTGACAAAGCATATGTCCCAGTAAGCCAAAATAAAGACAAAGTCCTTGGGTTCTTCTCCGGGTTTTTTCTATGTCAGAGAGTTTAGTGATTGAGTCCACCTCCATGGGTTCTTCTCGAGGCAAGGTGTTTTCAGAAGAAGCAGTAGTCAGAGGCCAGTTGCTACTTCTATAACGTTGAGAACGATCCTTTACTTGTAGTTGTTCTTGCATTCATCTGTAGAGTTCAAGACAGTAAGTTATGAAGCCCTCCAAATACTCTGGGACCTTCTGGTTAGTTAGGGCATCCTTCATACGGTCTGACAGTCCTCTGCGAAATGCGACCCTAAGGGCTCCCGGGTTCCAGTCCGTTTCAAAGGATAAAGTGTGAAACTCAATTGCATACTGAGCTACAGATCTAGATCCCTGATGTAGCTCCAGCAATGTGGCCTCTGCAGTAGCTCTGTGCCCAGGGACATCAAACACAGTCCAGAAAGCTGCAATGAAGCCATTAATTGAGAATTCTTCTCAACGAGATGTGAGTACCAAATGTCTGAGGCAGAGTTCTAAAGTGAAGCCGACATTGATTTAAAAATCCCCTGCAGTCAGCAGGGGCCCTGAGAAGTGCTCAGGTAATGACATTTTGGGTGGTTTATGAATCTGAGAACTGGAAGCAGCACCCTCAGAAGGAGCAGGAACAGGAGGAATCTGAGGTGGTGTCGAAACAGAAGTGGAATGCAACATGTCCAGGATAGTGTCCAGTTTATGGTCAAGGGATTGGAGGTGTGAAGCATGGGAGGATAGTATTTGGTCCTGTAATACCTGTCTGGACTGGATGTGAGATACCTCCACTGGATCCATCTTGGCTCGATCTTACTGTCAAAATTAGATACTAGCAATATGAGATTAAAGGGAATATTTGGAGCCTAGTGCTGGAGGTTAGAGACAGTTCAGACAGGGTTCAAAACTATTGCAGATTCTCTGAAGATAAGTCTAGAATTAGTAGTTCAAGGTGAAGTCATAGGATAAAGTATTCGACTCCCGGGGGCTTGGAGGTGAAGTCATAGAAATAAGTGTTTGACTCCCGGGGCTCAGAGGTGAAGTCGTAGGATGTTTTCTTCGACTCCCCAACCCTCGACTTGTCAGATAGCCCAGAGGCAGAGGTCTCTGAGGCTATGACCTATGATGCCCTTGATAAGTCGGACAGTCAGGAGGAAGGGAATCAAGCAAGGCCTATTCCCTCCATCGACTAGTTGGAGGTTCCAAGGCGGTCATCGGAGAACCGACAACGACTCCCTTGACCAGTCAGAAGGCCTGAGGTGTGAGTAGACAACAAACAAGGTTCAACAGGCACAGGACTCACAGGATGGAGAAAGCTGAAGGGACTCCTGTTGCAAGTCGGTACCTGCTGTAGACAACGAGAAGGCTGAAACAAGCCGAGGTTGGAACCAAACAGGAGGCAGGAGATCCAACAGATAAGACTGAAGCAAGGTAGGAAGACAAGTCGGGTCGAAAGTCGGAAGAGAGGAAATCTTAAATCAGCAGATGAGAAGCAAGGTCAAGACATGCCAAATTTGGTACATGGGAAATTTGGAAACGCTAAGAATCAGAAGCTTCGATTCAAGGACACGAGGCACGAAGATTGAGCACAGGTAAGATGGCAGAGCAGGTAGATAAAGGAGTGTAGTTCAATGAGGAGAAGGGGTCATAGTTGAATCGGAGTGACACTGAGTCCTCCAAGTTTTTCAATAACTGAAAGCAACTGCATCTGAGGATTGCTAAACTGAGGGGCTGTACAAAAAAAGCATGACTTGGTGCCTGTGACTGGATAGACCAATTTAATCACAGGGCAGGTGAAATTGCATGACTTGCCATGACCATCAGGACAGTCCTGGTACGTCATGCCATTTGGCAGATAGAATGGATACATTCAAAAGATGATTAGATATATTTAATTCCAAAGGGAACATACAGAGTTAAACTGTTTATTAGTAGGCAGATAAGTTAGTCTTTATCAGATCTTCCTGATCTGGTAGCAGGAAAGCTATAAAATTACTGGAGTATGAGGAGAATGTTGAACTTGATGGACTTATATCTTTATTCAACCTAATTTACTATATTACTATGTGTCATTAAGAGGTTAACAAATATAACATGACCTCTAGCACGGTAAGGGAAGAGAGACAAAAATTAGAGGTTTGTAGACACAATGGGGGTTATGCACTAAAGTGTGATAAAGAGGTGATATCACTTCTCTAGTTCCTATGTTATTCTATGGAGCCTATGTACTAAGATCTTCAAAGGTGGAGAAATCTTAGTCCATTGGCTCCACCAAATAACACAGGGATGGGAGAAGGGATTTCACTGAAGAAGTCTTCTCCACTTTAACATACCTTACTGCATAACCCCCATTGTATTTTTGCAAATACATTTTACTTAGTGTCATAAGCTAAGAATGTAATAATGCTTTTAATTTAATTTATGTTTTTACATTTTGTCAATGTGGCCCTTATCAGTTTCAGCTCTTCTTTGGACACAGGAATCAATGGAAAGTCAAAAAGTTGTCTGAATTACAGGATCAAGACATTATGGGGGAGATTCACTAAGCAAGAAGTGTATCACGTCTCCAATTCTCATTTTATTTTATGGAAACTATGCACTAAGATTTCTTCAGCTTTGGAGAACTTAGTGCATAGGTTCTATAGAATAACATAGGATTTGGAGAAGTCATCTCTACTTGATCACCTCTTTAAACACCATTTAGTTTAACTCCCATTATGTGTTTTTCTGTAAAACCTGCTTTGATAATTAATTTTGTTTGCCAGTTAATGTTTTTTTATTTAATCTATTTATGTGTACTTTCCACAATTTCTTTTTTGTTTCTTGTGATCCTGCTCAATATCTTTCCACTTTGATTGTTCATTCTTTTAAATATTTTATTGTACGAGACATGACTATTTTTTTTATCAACCTTTGGGCGCAGAGTCTGCAAAATAGCATTCTGTTAAGACATGCTTATCAAGTAGCTGTAGCTGCTATGATATCTTTCCCCTCAGTTCTTCCTAGCAACAGGTGGTTGGAGACCCTCAGTGATAAATCGGTCTGCAGTCTGACCTCTGGTCACAGATGTATCTCTTTTGGCATGGGCTCAACTATCTGTTCCTGAAGTAACACAATGTAGACTTTTTTTCACATTCATGGGATAAAAAACAAATTAAAATTTTCCAAAGTAATGTCTTTAAACTTGCTAACAATAGTAGAGCCAAATGACTTAAAATTCCAAAGTATTTTCATACTCAGACTTTGAAAACTGCATACTGTGGAACTAGTAAACATCTGCGGAAAAAACAACAACCTAATAATGGATACATATGAATTCCTTACAAAATATAAAGAAAAGCAAAGAAATCATATTAACAAATGTAGTCTTCAACAAAGAGTAAGAAATGTAACAATAGATTTTGTTCTCAATAGCAGTACTAAAATAAACATTCTAGAACAAGTTATGTTTAATGTGATAAAAATCAGTTCATAATACAGTCCATAATCATTGTATTCTCCATGTTTAAAAAAAAATATTTTTTTTTTATTTACTGTAAAATACTATTATAAAGCCTTTCATATTATGCAATAACAAGAACATCCAATATAATAATTCACTAAAACATGTGTAACAACGCAGTCATGCGCAGTAGAGACTGCTGCGTGTGCTGCAGTCATGCACAGTAGAGACTGCTCGAGCCACGTCTGAAGCCGCGGAGCAGGCAGTCTCCACTGCGCATGACTGCTCCGGGACCGTCTGGCAGTGGTACTGTGACCCGTGTAACGGGCTCTTCAACTAGTACATAATAAAACTCACAAGTATTGAAAGCATTACAAGCAGACAGCATGTACACACACACGACAAGTTTAAATTAAGAAGAAATTCAATTAATGCTTCATACACTACAGAAGATACACCACCAACAGTTACAGATTTAAATAAAAAAAAAACAAGAAAGAGAGGAGGCTCACACAATCTAAGTGCAGACTGCTTCAGATTCAATAAAAAAAAAACCTCCACCGTGCTTAACAGACAGTTGTTCCCTTCACCGTGCTCACAACACCTCTCGCTGTGGGTAGCGTTCCCACTCACCTTTTATTGAGACAAGATCTCGCCTCAAGGTGTGAATGCCTATACTGGATAACCCCCAGTAGTGGTATACTCAATGAGCTCTCCTCCACTTGTCCCCTTAATCTCCAGCCATCCTAATTCTTCCAAATGGATCCACAATGATCTCCCTCTATTTAGGGACTGCAGGACCCTTTATTTTATTTATTTATTTAGAAAATGTTTTACCAGGAAGAATACATTGAGATTTCTCTCGTTTTCAAGTATGTCCTGGACAGTTACACTCTGTTTTTAGATATAGAGAAGCATTTACTTTTAAGGATTTTAGACTGGGAGCATATCTGATTATTTCAGGCAGATTGTTCCAGGCCTTTGGCGCTCTGAAGGAGAAGGCAGATCTTCCTGCTTCTTTCTTGTATTGTGGTATACGTAGCGAGTTGTTTGCCATGGAGCGGAGGTTATACTTAGTATGGAGTGGAGGAGTGAGCAAACTGCTCAGGTAGTGTGGTAGTTTTCCAGAGAAGTGGTTGTGTACTAAGTAAGAAAGGTGAAGGGCACGTCTAGATTTGAGTGTTAACCAATTTAGTTCTTTTAACATATCACAGCGATAAGTAGTGTAATTACATTGGAGGCTAAAGCAGCATATTGAATTATACAGGGTGTCAAGTTTACTAAGATGGATTTCTGGCGCTGGAGCATAAACTACGTCACCATAGTCTATGACAGGCAGCAACATCTGTTGCACAATATGTTTTCTAACCGGGGACTTAAACATGATTTGTGTCTAAAAAGAGTACTGATTTTGGGATAAAGCTTGGAGGTTAACTTGTCAATATGATGTCCAAAAGTGAGGTTGGGGTCAAGCCACATACCAAGATATTTGTAGGAGTCCACTGGGGCCAATTTACGATTAGACTCCGTTACAATGGATAGGTGTATTGCTGAGATTACGCAGTTTGTGATTTGTGCCAAATATCAATGTGACAGTTTTGTCTGTGTTTAAGAACAATTTGTTCCTTGCTATCCATCTTTCAACCTCGTAGAAATCATGTTGTAATACGGCCTCAAGGTGTGATATGTTTGAGTTTTTAGTATAGAGAATGGTGTCGTCTGCATACATGTGTACTGAAGTTGATTTGCAAACCTTGGGCAGATCATTTATAAAAAGAGAAAATAGAAGAGGGCCAAGAATGGAGCCTTGAGGAACTCCACTTGTTACTTTGAGCAGAAAGGAGTCATTGCCAGCAACTGACACATACTGCGTTCTGTCTGATAAATAGGATCGGAACCAGTTTAGAGAATTATTACCCAGTCCTGATCTTTGCAGTTTATTTATAAGAATATTATGGTCTACTGTGTCAAAAGCCTTGGCAAAATGTAGGAAAATGGCTCCTTTGAGGTCACCATTTTCCATGCCCGTCTGGATATCATTGGTTACTTTTAGGAGGGCCGTGACTGTTGAGTGATTTGGTCGAAAGCCTGACTGAAGTGGGGTGAAAAAACTGGTCTGTTGGTAATATTTATTTAGTTGCACGTGTACACATTTTTCTAGGATTTCGGATAAAGTGGGGAGTAGGGCTATTGGTCTGTAGTTTGATACTACATTTTTATCCCCGCTTTTGTGGATAGGCACAACTCTAGCCACCTTCCAGGAGTTGGGCATGTACCCTGTTGCCAAAGAGGTATTAATTAAAGATGCAATCGGTTTGGCCATTACCATAGCGCTTAGCTTTAATAGCATTGCTGGTAGTTTGTCAGGGCTAGATTGGCATTTCATTTTTGGATTGAGGAGGTGATCATATGTTTCGCTTTCATTTACTGGCATGAAATTGAATTAATTTTCAGAATTGGACCGGGCAACAGGTGCCAGTGAATGTTCTGTAGATGACTGAACTTCCGAGTTATCTTTGTTTTGTGTAATCAGGGTGGTGGCACATCCAACAAAGTAGCTGTTAAATGCCTTGGCTATGGCTATGGGGCACTGTATTGTTTCATTATCTACAATTATAGTTGATGGGTGAGTATGATTAGGAGGGTTATAGAGGTTTTTAATAACCTTCCAAAAGTTGGCTGGCTTTGAAATGTTACTGTTTAAGTTATCAATAAAATATTATGCTTTTGCGAATTTTGTTTGTTTTGTACATGTATTCCTTAATTGTCTGTATGCAGTGTGATCATATGCGGAGCTGGTTTGTTTAAATTTTGTCCATAAGGCATCTCTGAGACTGTATAATTGAATCAAGTCAGCTGAGACCCAGGGTAGATGTGACCCCCTAACCCTGACCTTCCTTAGTGGGGCATGTGTATTACAGACCTGTAAGAATTCAGAGTTAAAGAATTCTATCGCTGAGTCTAGGTCTGGTATCAGCTGTATTCTCTGCCATGAGCAATTTCTTAAATCATTTAGGAAGTACTGAAGTTTAAAATTTCTAAATGATCTCATGAGTATGACTTTGGAACATGACTTGACTGGTTTTATTTTGCGGACACAGTATCACGGTGCCCGTGATTGGTGCTGTTCAGTGTCAGTCACTTGCTGAGTATCATGATTGGCTGTCTGTGATTAGCCCTCCTCACACAGCCTTTTTAAACCCAGGCTGAGCACTTCCAGGTTGCCCTTTCGTGGTGTTTCGACTCCACTCTGCCTGACCTGCTTGTCAGGCTTCTGGGCCTGTTCCTGCTGTACTTGCTGATCCTGTGTTCCAGTGTTCCTGTTGCTAGTGTTCCTGTGTTCCAGAGTTCCAGCACCTCGCGGGTTAATCTTACTGAGTTCCAGTGTTCCTGTGTTCCAGCACCTCGCGGGTTAATCTTACTGAGTTCCTGAATCTCCTGCTCCAGCCGTCGCTCTGGCGACATTGTTCTTCTCGCTGCTGATCATACTTTGTTGGTTTACTCCACTAAACCTGGTTGTGATATACATTGTTGGTCCCAGCGTGCGGACGCTGGTTTACTCCACTAAACCTGGTTGCAATATACACTGTTGGTCTCAGCGTGCGGACGCTGGTTTACTCCACTAAACCTGGTTGCAATATACATTGTTGGTCTCAGCTTGCGGACGCTGGTTTACTCCACTAAATCTGGTTGCGATATACGTTGTTGGTCTCAGCGTGCAGACGCTGGGTTACTCCACTAAACCTGGTGGCGATATACATTGTTGGTCCCAGCGCGCGGACGCTGGTTTACTCCACTAAGCCTGGTTGCTATATACATTGTTGGTCCCAGCGTACGGACGCTGGTTTACTCCACTAAACCTGGTTGATATATACATTGTTGGTCCCAGCGTGCGGACGCTGGTTTACTCCACTAAACTGGTTGCGAGATACATTATTGGCTCCAGCGTGCAGACGCTGGTTTGCTCCACTAAACCTGGTTGTGATATACGTTGTTGGTCCCAGCTTGCGGATGCTGGTTTACTCCACTAAACCTAGTTGCGATATACATTGTTGGTTCCAGCATGCGGTCGCTGGTTTGCTCCATTAAACCTGGTGGCGCTATTACCATTAGTCCCAACGTGCGGACGTTGGTTTGCTCCTGAACATCCAGTACTGTGGTCAGTCGCTGTCCATTTCCTTGCAGTTGTCTGAGTATCCCTGGCAATAGACTCCTGCTGAGTAAGACCTCTATACTTATGCTCTATGCTGTCTTAGTCACCTGACAGCTGGTCTACTCGCTCAGGCTGCCCTGCCCGGTATTGGTGAGGCCGGTAGAACCTTGACGATACCATCCTGTAGGTTGCCTCACCCGGTATTGGCAGGGCCGGTAGAGCCTACTCCAGTACTCCTTTGGGCTGCCCTGCCCAGTATTGGTAAGGCCAGTAGAACCTTGTAATTCACCATCTTTAAGGTTGCCTTACCCGGTATTGGCAGGGCCGGTAGAGCCTACATTCAGCATTTCGTGGGGGCTGCCTTGCCCGGTATTGGTAAGGCCGGTAGAACCTGTATATGTCATCTCACGGTTGCCTTACCCGGTATAGGCAAGGCCGGTAGAGCCTGTCATTAAAACTGTCACTTGGGTTGCCTTGCCCGGTATTCAGGCAAGGCCGGTAGAACCTATTATATGTTATATTACTGTTGTATTGTTATGAATGTTTACTCTACGGGGACTGCCTTTAACTTTTAATAAAGTTATGTTATTTTACCAAACCTTAAGTCTGAGAGTCTTCAAATCCATGACACACAGTAAACTAAGGAGTGATCGCTAAACACATTTGCTAGTACACCTGAATCTTGGATTCTGCTTGTGCAGGATGAAAGGATCCAGTCTAGCAGAGTATGGTTGGATGTTTTAAGATTTATGTGAGTAGGGGAGGATATTAGTTGTGATAAGTTCAATGTTTTAAACAATGAACAACATTTTTCATTCCTGGAGTCTAGCCAATTAATATTAAAGTCTCCAAGAACCATCAGCTCGCTTTTCTTGTTTTTAGTGGCAATCTCCTTTAGGTGTTGCACTATGTCTGAAAGGGGATGTGCTGGGGTATTTGGCGGTCTGTAGATGCCAACAATTATGATTTGTTTTGAATATGGAAGACAAATTTTGCCAGCAATGTATTCATAAGAATCAGTGTTGTGAGAGTCATTTAGAAGTGTAAAGTTTACTGATTCCTGTATGTACATGATTACCCCTCCTCCTTGCTTTGCACAGTCTTTTCTACAGCATGAGTATCCATCTATGGCAACAGCAGTATCAGGTATTTTTGGGGATAACCAGGATTCAGTAAGTATAAGAATTTTAGGTTTGTATGCGTAACACCATGCTTTTAGTTCATCCATTTTGGGCAGTATACTGCGTATGTTGCAGTGCACAAAAGACAGACCCTTTTTAAAGGGGAGGTTGCCATTTATTGCTATTTGAGGGCCAGGGTTGGTTTCTATGTCATTTGCCAAGGCAAGTAATAGAATGCATAAAAATTTAGTGATTTGTTTTCTGTGAGCAAATAGTGAGAGGGTGCATCTGTTGCTATAATTACTGGGGGAGGGTGAGCTTGTTTTTAATACTCTCCACCAGCATTCAGAGGGAAGTGCACATGTATGCAGAAGTCCACGGTGTATTAATATGGTATGGTGCGGGTGCTGGGCATGGTTGCAGGGATAAGAGGAAATCTGTATTAATAGTGGAATGGTTAGTACACATAGAAGTAATATGTGCATGTTGGCATGCATATGACAAGGCTCGCAGGGTACATACAGATAGACAAACCAACTGAGATTAAAAATTAAATTAATATTACAAGCATAAAATTATCTATTTTCTCCAATTCCTCTTTATTCACTTGCCTGTATTAATCAGTAGCTGTGCTGCAGCTGCTGTGTTTCTTTCCTGTCCAACTCTCTTGTATAACTCTCCATACTTCGATAAGGTGTTACTTAGATAAGGTGGTAATACGCTGGCAAATGCCACCCCGGCATAATGCCACCCCTAACTGGGCTCTAGATATATACTAGATGGAGCCCCTAGGAAGACTGACACACTGACTGAGGGAATTCCAAATTACAAATTGTTTAGCCCTGGACTTGCCCTGAGTGTGGTCAGCTGTGACCATTAAAACATCTGATAAGGAGCAGACACAGAGATATAGGACAGGTATGGTGGAGGTAAGCAGTATGGAGACTGGAAAAAGGGCTAATTGTTAGTACATACCATAGGGGGTTAAACAAGCACAGGGACAATGCATGGGATTTGAAGTTCCAGTTTAAAATGGCCCTGGTTAGTACATACCACACAAAGGGTTAAAACTGTGAGGGGAGACAGTATGAGATTTGTTCTTCCACACAACAGGACTGGCTTGTACATACCTGTAAGGGACAAGAGAACCTTATTAGGAGATAGTCTTCATAAAACACAGCATATTGGATACATATTTTCTCTCTTGTATAACTCTCCATACTTCGATAAGGTGTTACTTAGATAAGGTGGTAATACCCTGGCAAATGCCACCCCGGCATAATGCCACCCCTAACTGGGCTCTAGATATATACTAGATGGTGCCCCTAGGAAGACTGACACACAGTTAGGGGACCTAACTTGTGGTGGAAGATCTTTTATTTGTAATGAGTAATACCAAACTATTGGGACCAGTATACAAATATTTATTAAAATTAGTAAAAGCAATTCATTGCTACATTTAAAAACAAAACTTAGTGCACCATAAGTACAATAAGAGCATACAGACAATATACTGTTTTGGGAAAATCTGCCTAAACAACCAATGTGTTTCTAGCCAAAAAGCTGCTTCATCAGGGTCATTACGAAGCAGGGGATTGGGAACGCTACCCACAGCGAAAGGTGTTGTGAGAACGGTGAAGGGGACAACTGTGAATTCAGCATGGTGGAGGTTTATTTTATTGAATCTGAAGCAGTCTGCACTTAGAGAGAAGGCACACACAATATTTCTTGTTCTTCCTTGCATACATTAGTGAGGAGCCGAGACCAAAGGTGTGTGGAAGAACTGGCAGCAAAGACAAGAGGACCAATATCTAAGGACTCTTGTTGCCCATTTTAGGTGTACTCTGTTATTTTTTCTCATAATATTGTTGTGTTTACACATTAGCGCCATAGACAATAAGTGGTTGTGTAAGATTTAAATAAAGACATATTACGAAAAACTCAAAAAATGAGTGATGTGATAAATGTTAAAATATGCAATACTTATTGAACCTCTTTATCCTAGTGACATACTGGTTGTTACAGAATGAATGCTGAGGTAGTTGAATGGGATTCTTACCCTTAATTATTTCAATTTTTCTTAAATAACATTCAAAAGGTTATTCTTATCTGTTAATTGTGAGAAAATATACTTGTTCATCTTATTTGCTGCATATAAATATAATACATTTTTAAACTGCAAGATTTTCTGTATTTTTTTTACTTATCCATAATTCAGAATATGAAGATAACATCTGCAAATATTCAAAATGTATTTTGTAATTAAACTGTAATATTATCACAGCTAGCTTGGCAATATGATCTTAGCTATGTAACTCTTAATTTTGTTCATATATATTACATTCAATGCAATATTCAGCTAATTAAACTATAGAAACAAACAGGAAACACTGCAAAGATTTATTCAGTATTCATCAGTGGACAAGAAGGAGATCTACAGTAGAACAAGGTGAGGGATCCAAAGAAAGATCAGTTTCTTATATATTATTGTTAAGAGTAATATTAACAATATACAGTATATGTTACTATAAAAACCACATTATAGTTTGTTGGACCTTAATGACATGGTAATGCTAAAGTACCAACTATTTTCTTAGAAAATAACCTATTCTTATTTAAGGCCTTTTTTAGTTTTCATTGTACTCATCTATTTCTGGAAAGAATGCACTTACATAGGTTATACATTTATATGTATAACTGGAGGTTTTAAAATCTGAATTATATTACACTCAATCATAATAATATACCAATATGGTTTACTGAGGTTAGCAAATGGCAGCATTTTATAATTTGCACTAACAATATAAGCACTCATACATATTAAAGTGGATCTCTCACCTAAATACATGTGATGCTCATTAGTTAGAGCATTTATCTAAAACATTGAAAATATTGTTCATTTTATTAAAAAAGCAGTTACATGCGCAAAACTTAGAGTTTAAAAAGTGTCCGGCAGCCTACTTCCGGCTTGCCAAACTTTGCCGACCAGAGACAGCTCCCGTCCCACTACCCATCATGCTCCGATGACGGAGGCTGTTTGTCACTAAAGTGGAGCGATCGCATTAGCTAGATATCGATCTCTGCCAATGCGATCGTTCCACTTTAGTGACAGACAGCCTCCATCATCGGAGGATGATGGGTACTGGGACGGGAGCTGTCTCTGGTCGGCAAAGTTTGGCAAGCCGGAAGTAGGCTGTCGGACACTTTTTTAAACTTTAAGTTTTGCGCATGTAACTGCTTTTTTAATAAAATGAACAATATTTTCCGTGTTTTAGATAAATGCTCTAACTAATGAGCATTACATGTATTTAGGTGAGAGATCCCCTTTAAATGCAACATGTTTTACTATGTGACAGTTACAGTGTCACACCAAAGGTGTGGTGCAGCCTGGGCCTTGGTGGGCCTAATTTTCCCTTAGTTCTTCTGTTATGTGAGGATTCAGCAGCATCATTTGCTATGGGCAAAACAAAAATCATGAGCCACCTGAAAAAAATTTTTTTTTGCAACATAATGTAGTTGTTTTCAAAAAACGCACGTGTCCATCAAGTTCAATCACTGCCATATCACCCTTGTTCTGGTTGATTAAGAATAGAGCAAAAACAATCCAAATTAAGACATGCCCAATTATACACCAAGTGGATAAAAAAAAATTCCTGACTCCAAAAGACAACCAGATATCTCCCTGGATCAAAGAAACACTGGATTTACAGGCAGATAAGAAGCATTCTGCCCATATAGTCTGCCTATTTCCTACTGTGAACACTTCAAACCCTATTTGGTCCTTGGTCTTGTCATTTGTCCAGGATACCTTTATGCCTATACCATGAATTAACCTCTACCACTTCTGCTGCTGGGCTATTCCAATTATCTATCACACTCTCTGTGAGTATAACTTTCTTACATTATATCTAAGCTCTTGCCCTCTAATTTTGTCCTAAATTTTCTACTCTTTGAAGTGTACTTCCCTCCTGTACTTCGTTGAATGTTTTATATATTTGAATCATTCTATCATATTCCCTCTTGCTCTTTTATCCTCCAAGATACATGCATTCAGATCCTTTAGTCTTTCCTTTTTATCCTGTAATCCATTCACCAGTTTAGCAGCCCATCTCTGAACTCTCTCCAGAATATCTATATCCTTATAGTGATGGGTCTACAGTACTGTACACAATATTCTAGGTGAGGTCTGACTAGAGTCAAGTAGAGTGGCATGATCACCTCCCTCTTTCTGCTACTATTGTCTATCTATGCAGCACAGTACCCTGTTTTTGCATTCTGTACCACTGTTACATTGACTGACTACTTTTAAGTCATCAGAAATAATTAATCCAAAGTCCTCTTTCTCTGTCTTTTGCAAACAGCACTATATTATAATTGCTATATTCTGTATTCATAGTTTTATATCCCAAGTGCATTATTTTACATTTATCAACATTAAACTGCAGCTGTCACACTCTCATCCATTCTTCTAAATGATTTGCTATTTGGCTTATTCTCCCAGGAATGTCTACTCTGTTGTAGATCTTTGTATCATCATCAAAAAGGCACTGAAGATATTTTGTAATATCATTAATAAAAATATTAAAAAGAATGGGCCACAGTAGAGATCCCTAAAATACCCCACTAGTAAAATAACTGTCCTCTAAATATTCTCCATTAACTACAACTCTCTGTCACCTCACTCAGACATTGTCTTATATCCATATCCAAACACTATAATTTATTAATAAGTCTCCTATGCAGGACAATGTCAAATGCCTTAATGAAACCTAAATAAGCAATATCTACTGAGCCACCCTGGTCTGTTTTAGTAACCAAGTCAAAAAAATCTATGACGTTAGTCTGACAAGAACTCGCTGCAGTAAACCCATTCTGTTTACAATCTTGCAAGACATTTGAATTCAGATACTTATCAATTATTTCCTTTAGCATGGTTTCCATTAATACTCCCAATAATGAAGTAAGACTTACTAATCTGTCACTGCCACACTCTTCACTACTACCTTTTTTTAACTCCCAGTCTTCTGCAGCTACTTCTGTCAATAGTAACTGATTGAATACTTCTGTTAAAGTTATGCCAGCACACTCCTAAGCTCTTTCAATAAGTTTGGGTATATCTCATCTGATCACATTGATTTACTGTTTTTTTCTTAGAGAGTTGAACTATAACATTTTCCTCTATAAGTATGCAAGTTTTACATGTCTTGCTATCTCTTTTTCTAACAGAGGTCCCTTCTCTGCAACTTCCTCTGCAAAAACTGAACATAAATATTCATTACGGCAGTGAGCAAGAACTTTATTCTCATTAAGATATCTCCTATATTTTGTCTTAAAGGGATAGTAATGTTTCATAATAAAAGCAGCCCTTATTAATCATCATAGTATATGGACTTTGGAGAGTGTTATTTCAATTCTGTCAGAGTTGTAGTTCAAGAGTAATTCAATGACAAATTGTCCCCCTCCCACCCCTTTTACTGATGTCACACTGCTCAGCCAGAGCAGAAGGGAGGTGCCCAGGTAGATTGCAGAGAGAGACAATCTTCAATTAAGATATAGGAAAAACCTGAAAAGCTTGTCAAGGGGGGCAGGGCTTTGATTGTTCTCATAGGAAGAAGATTGTCCCCTGCTGTTATCTGTTTGGTCTATGGACTGGATTCCACATCTGAGAAGAGATGGCTTACACTAGGCAAAAAGGGCGGGAGGGGAAACTTTGCTTGTGAATATCTCTCAAACCATAAAGGTTTGAGAAATAAGACTTATATTGTGCTTCACATTTTTTTAATGTCTACAAAATAAAACAAAGATAAACTAAAGTATTACTATCCTTTTCTCCTTTCCCTTATACAATAGGGTCCAAATGCCTGAGTCTACTTCCAAAATCTGTTTTCAGCATTTCTGAATAACTAATTTGTTTGACAAAATATAGAATATTTCACAAACAGAAATATACCATTTTCCCTAATAAAAGTAAAAATACATTTGTTAGTATATACTGAAAATAAAACAATTGTTAATATTTGGTATGACCACCATTTGCCTTAATGACTGCTATACATCTGTCTGGTATTGATTCTACAAGTTTGTGCAGAATTTTGCAATCCACATTATTCCAGCACTCCTTTAGAGCATCCCAGAGTGTCTAAAGATGTTACAGTGTGTTGCGCCTTTTCAAATGTTCTCAAAGATGTTCATTGGGGTTGAGGTCTGATAATTGTGGTGGGAAATTCATGCAAATCAGCACTTCTTGCTCTTCCTTGGACTTCAGATATGCCTGACACTGCTTTGATGTGTGTTATTGATCGTTATCCTGCTGGAAAATGAATACTATTCCACACACCTTTAAGCCAGAAGGGATGGCATGCCTCTGCAGAATAGACAGGCACTTCTCTTTGGTCAAATGTAGTTGATCTTGTGCAAGTCACCAAGTGCAGACTAGGCAAAGCATTCCCTCACAAATACTGATGGTGTGGTCACTTTAGATATGCTCTGTCTTGCTTTGGATGAAAATTATTTGGTTTCAGAAAAGTTATTCAGTGTGAGTTGTACTGCCCCTTAAAAATATCCCCTTAGCCTCAATTTGATGATGGGAAAGGTTTTCAGCACTCAGGAAGACAACTTGTACTCAAATTGCTTCATTAAGCTCCTTTGACATGATTACAAAAAAGTATTTCAACTGATGTCCTAATTCAAAGACGCTAACAAGAGAACTTGTAGAAGCACTAGCAGGACCATGTTATTATAATTACTATCAGATGTTAATCATTAAATGACAAATACAACTCACATGTGTGTTAGTATGTTACCTTTTGAATGACATATATAGTGTGACAACAGTTATGAAAATGTATAAGCAACTGGTGTGTGAGGGTGATATTCATATAATTCACAATTACACAAAGATTTAACATAGAGATGAAAAAACGGATTTGTTTCATTGTTAAATAATGTATTTCTGAATAATAAGTATCAACTGATTACAATATTTTATTACTTTTTAAAGGGATAGTAATGTCCTAGATTGCTAAAAAATAATATTATAGATAAATGAAAAAGAAATCTATCGATGCAGGTCCTATCTCTCAGACCTTTATGGTTTGACAGATAGAGCGTTTTAAAGTTCCCCTCTCCCTGCTGTCATCTGTAAAGCTGACATCAGGATATTCGAGACGGCTGACTTGAGGCAGCTCTTCAGCAGAGCCGAGATACCGAAATCAAAAAAGAAATACTTCATTGGAGTGGTCTGCCTGGTTTCCAAGCACACTTTGTAGACCGTTCAAGTGAAGTATTTCTTTTTCTATTTCGTTATCTCAGCTCTGCTGAAGAGCCGCCTGCCAGTCCCCAGACCAGGACGTCAGCTTACAGCTGATGTCAGGGAAAGGGGAGGGAGAGGAGAACTTTAAAACGTTCCATCTATCAAACCATAAAGGTTTTAGAGATAGGACTTGCACCAATATATTTCTTTTTAATTTATCTACAATGTTACTTTTTGGCAATCTAGGACATTACTCTCCCATTAATAAATAATCATATAAAACCAGTTGATGATGGTGGACTCAAAAGTTTGGACCCTAATGTATTTCTAAAAAATGTTTGTTAACTGGGCAATTTTCTCCTCTGCTTGTGCTTTGGAGCATCTAATAATAGGATTTTAGTCTTACCTGTTAAATCCTTTTCACTTAGTCCATACAGGTCACTGGTACAATGGGAGGCGATCCGCCCCTTTAAGTAGACAGGAACATTCATTCAAATGTATGCAGGGGGTGGAGCCTCCCCTCCCTCTTAAGCTGCCTTCAGGCCAGAGACAAGCTAGATTGATTTGAGACACTAAATTGACCAGAGGTAAGTAGGAAAAGGAAGACTCCTGTGAGCATGCCCCGAAAGTCTCCCACTGAATGCCACAGGAGAGCCAAGCATGGTCCCTTGACAGGGTGGGAGACCAGTGACCTGTATGGACTAAGTGAAAAGGATTTAACTGTCACTGTCGTCCAATACAGGTCACTGGTACAATGGGATGTACAAACATTGAGCTTTCCCTGAGGCGGGAAGTAAGGCAAGGACCAGGCGCAAGGCCCAAAGTCACCAGAACTGCTATGAACCAATTAATCATAGAGCCCAATAACAGAAGTGTCAACGGACACTAACCAGGGGGAAAAACAAACCCCCGAACTAACACAGCACACTGAACTAGAGCCAACAGGGCTCAACAGCAAAGAAGCACTAAGAACCACAGAGTAGAAGGTCCTAAACAGGCAAGACTGCCTCCAGGACTTTCCTCCCAAAGCTGGCATCAGCCGAGGCCAGTACATCAACACGATAGTGCTTCGAGAATGTGTGCACAGAGGACCAAGTGGCCGCTCTGCACAGTTGATCAGCAGACACCTGATTCCTGTAGGCCCAAGAGGCCCCAATTGATCTGGTGGAATGAGCAGTAACCCTGAAGGGAACATGCTTATTCCGCAGTTTATAGGCTTCACGAATGGTAGATTTTATCCAAGAGGCAATAGTTATCTTGGATGCCGGTCTCCCTGCCCTAGGCCCCTCAGGAATGACGAACAGGGCGTCAGACTTCCTGATAGACTCAGTGCGATGAACATAAAATTTAAGACAACGCACAACATCCAACAGATGGAGATCTCTTTCCTTGTCAGAGGAAGGGTTAGGGCAGAAAGAGGGAACCACAATCTCCTGATTGATGTGAAATTCGGAGACAACCTTGGGTAAAAACTCCTTGGAAGTGCGAAGCCTTATCCTTGTGAAACACCAAGTAAGGAGGTTTACAAGACAGAGCTTGTAACTCTGCTACCCGGAGACAATAGCCAAAAGAAAGGCCATTTTCCAGGTCAAGAGACGCAAAGGAATAGAAGCCAAGGATTCAAACGGGGGTCTCGGGAGAACCCCCAGCACCAAATTTAGGTCCCACTGGGGAGTAGGACTCTTGAAGGCAGGCCAAACATGAGCCACACCTTGGAAGAAAACCTTAACATCAGGAAGAATAGCAATCCGTTCCTGGAAAAACACAGACAAAGCTGAAGTCTGAACCTTGAGAGAACTCAGGCTGAGTCCCTTCTCAACCCCATCCTGCAAAAAAGCCAGGACCGTGGGAAGATGGAAATCAAGAGATAGATCCTTATCAGTACACCATGCCACAAAGGTGGACCATATGCGATGATAGATCTTGGAAGACACAGGCTTGCGAGCTATAAGCATCGTGGATTCAACCTCCAAGCCATCAAATGGAGATGCTGAACATCCTCCTTCCACAGATATCCCTGACGAAGTAGATCTGGACGGGCAGGAAGCGGAAAGGGATCCACCACAGACGTGGCTAGCAGTTCCGGATACCAGGACTGACGAGGCCAATTTGGAATGATTAGGATGACAGGACAACGCTCCATCTTCAGCTTCTGGATGACTCTGATCAACAGAGGGAGAGGAGGGAAGATGTACGCCAGAGGGAACTCCCAAGGGATTGACAAAGCATCCACTGCTAGAGCAAGAGGGTCCCTCCACCGAGAGCAAAACACTGGCACCTTCCTGTTGTGCCTGGTAGCCATCAGATCCACTACAGGTACCCCCCACATCTGGGTTAGAAGGTGAAACACCTCTGGATGAAGCGCCCACTCTCCGCTGTCGACTGTGTGACGACTGAGAAAGTCTGCCATGACATTGTCTATGCCTGGAATGTGTACTGCTGAGATGACGGGCACATGAGCTTCTGCCCAAGATAAAATGGCCTTGACCTCTAACCAAGCAGTGAGACTTTTTGTGCAGCCTTGTCTGTTGATGTAGGCCACTGCGGTGGCGTTGTCGGACTCCACTCTGACTGGACAACCTTCCAGCTGAGATTCCCAGTGCCTCAGGGCAAGAAAAATGGCACGAAGTTCCAGAACATTGATGGAGAGAAGAGATTCCTCCAGTCCCCTTTTCCCCTGAGCACTGAAACGACCCAACACTGCCCCCCATCCCCGGAGGCTGGCGTCCGTCGTGACTGTGGTCCAATAGGGAACCCGAAAGGATCTCCCTTTCAGGAGATGAGACAGGTCCAACTCGACATGAGGAGGCAGAGATACTGACAGATGCTGATGATCTGGATGATTCTTGCACGTCTGGATCACAAACCTCTGAAGTTCCCTGGTGTGTGCCATAGCAAATGGCACTGCCTCTATCGTGGAAATAAACTTCCCCACCAGAGAGGTCAACTTCGGTACTAGAACCCTGTCTAGCTCTAGGATCTTGGATACCCGGACAGCAATCTGATGAGCCACTTCCTCCGGTAAAAACACCATGCACTGCTGAGTGTCGAACAGGAGACCCAAGAAGAGGATCTGTTGAGATGGAACCAAGTCTGACTTGTCCAGATTCAGAATCCAGCCGTGGCGATTGAGTGTCTGTATACAAAACTGCAGCTGCTGGTGGAGAATCTCCGCAGATGAGGCTTTCAGGACCAGATCGTCCATGTAGGGAGTCACCCTGACTCCATCTCGATGAAGCACAGCTATCAAAGCTCCCAATACCCTCTGAAAGACCTGAGGAGCTGAAGTCAGACCAAAGGGAAGAGCTGAAAAGTGAAAGTGGCCTTTGTGACAGGCAAATCTGAGATACCGTCTGCTCTCTGGATGAATAGGGATGTGAAGATATGCATCCTGAAGGTCCAGGGAGACAAGGAACTCCCCTGGAGACATTGCTGCTATCACAGAACGCAGGGATTCCTGACGATAGTGGGAACTCACAACAAAGGAATTGAGATCCTTGAGATCCAAAATAGGACGAGCACCTCCGTCCTTTTTGGCCACAATGAACAGGTTGGAATAGAATCCTGAACCTGTGTCCTCTGGTGGAACCAATTCCAGGACCTCTTTGTCCAAAAGATCCTGAATAGCGTCGTCGAACAGACGTCTTTTTGTAGGCTCCTGAGAAGGACGAGTAAAATGGAACCGAAAAGGAGGAAGGAAAGAGAAAGGGATCCTGTATCCCTCTGATACCACCTGAACAACCCAAGGGTCCGCCACTGACTCCTCCCAAACCCGGCGAAAGATGTGGAGACGTCCACCTACAGCCGATGCGGACCTGGGTTCGGCGAGTCATGCCGAAGCAGTCTTGGAGGTCTTGGCCTTGGGGGCAACTTTGGGCTTCCAGGACTGTTTGGGCTTGGAGGAGGAGCGCGTGGAGGACGGACCTGCCTGGGACGTGGAGCGTGTCTCAGTTTGGAAGGAACGAAAGGACCGATTGCGTTTGGCTGGAAACTTCTTCTTGAAGACTGATGGTAGAAGAGTACTTTTGCCACCAGTAGCCTCACTAATCATCTTCTTATGTTCAGATCCAAACAGTGAGGTCCCTTGAAAGTGTAAAGAAAGCAAAGCTTTCTTAGAAGCAGTGTCAGCAGACCAAATTTTCAGCCAAAGAGCACGTCTAGCCACCACAGAGGAAGTAGAGGCCCTCGCCATCATGCGCACAGCATCAAAAGCAGCGTCAGAAACATAATTTTGATCTTCTGATATATTAGCAAGAAGCTGTAACTGCTCAGACACTGGTGCATCCTGGCGAACCGCCTCAGTCAGCTGTTCAGTCCAGGTCGCAATAGCCCGATTAACCCACGCCACTGCAAAGGTTGGACGCATGGCAGTGCCAATAGAGGCAAAAATGTATTTAAGACAAATTTCTAACTTTTTGTCCGTCCAATCCTGCAGGGCAGAGGCATCAGATACAGCTAAGGCAGTAGATTTGGATAACCTAGAAATAGGAGCATCCACTTTAGGAGGATGAACCCATTTTGCCAGTTCAGCCTCAGGAAAAGGGTAAAGTTTAGCAAACTTTTTGGACACAGAAGAGGATTTTTCAGGATTCCTCCACGCATCAGAGACTAAACGAGCAAGCGTAGGGTTATTAGGGAAACAAACCACAGCCTTAGATGGTTTTTGGAAAACGTCAGTTGGATCATGAGTAGATTCATGAGTCAGAGGAAGGTTGAGCGTGGTTAGCACAGCTCTGATCAAACCCTCAGCAGAAACTTCGGGGTCACATTCATAAGGGTCACCAATGGACCTAGCAGACTCAATAACTGTGCCTTCCTCAGCATCAGAATCCTGTAAAAGTTCTTCCTCAGAAGAATCAGACATGTCAGGAGCCCCCTGTGGCTTAGGCAAGGAGGTCCTGATTGTGGAGGGGGTCTGCCAGACCTGAAGAGCCCCCTGAACCTGAGAGGGAAAGAGTTGGAGAGTGGATCTGAGATCCCTAGTGGCAGCTTTAAACTCTTTCACCCAAGTTGGCTCAGTAGCGTGACTGGAAAGCCCAGGGTTGCTGTCATGACTTTCTGCACATTTTGGGCATAAAGGACCTGAAAATTCTCTAGGCAGCCCAGAGTGACAAGAGGAGCAAAACGCAATGG
This sequence comes from Rhinophrynus dorsalis, assembly GCA_037306005.1. Classification (NCBI taxonomy): domain Eukaryota; kingdom Metazoa; phylum Chordata; class Amphibia; order Anura; family Rhinophrynidae; genus Rhinophrynus; species Rhinophrynus dorsalis. Next base: position 256,382,141 of record CM074723.1, on the reverse strand, counting down.
GGGAAATAGACACCCCAGCCTCTTTAGTCTTGGGTCTAGCCCCTGACTCCAGTGGAGTAGACATGCTCAAAGCGTCAGATATACTCCACTAAGAAGAATCACCCAGTAGAAGTGTGAAAGATTAAATTTTCACCCCAGAAATGTCTAAAATCGAACTTATCTGTCCAGCGAAGGGTTAATCTGCTGAGAGGAGAGAAGGCTCGGTCCCTGCGTAGTATACTCGCTGAGAATAACACCACAAAATGGCTGCCGCGACGGTAGCCAATCAGAAAATGAGCGCGAAACAGGTGCTCATGGGAAACGTAGTTTTTCTCAGAAGTACCCCAAAACAGTGCCCAAAGCACCCCCAGACTCCCAACACACCGAATCTAGCCACTGGATGATAGAGCAGGGGAAGACCAACAAAATGAGCCCTCTCTGAAGTCGCTGTGACAAGCGGTTCCAGAGATACGTCCCACACTGTGTAAACCCATAGAGAGTAAAGGAGCAATGGCGTCTATGCGGGTAAAAGCGCGCTTAAAGGCGCGGAACATTAATTATTAATAAATTATTCCTGAGAGAAAAAGTTCACCAAACATACTCCTAACACATGTAAAACATGAGAAAACAATAACCCAAAGCTCCAAAACCCAGGGAATACCACAGACATTGCATAAATACAGGCAATATAAATAAAAACACCCTATGAGTGCTGGAGTGCATAATGAGAACTCCCAAATACAAGTCCAAAGAAGGGACACTGTGGGACAAGTGGACCTTCAGCACTCAAAGTGTGGCTCACCTTTCTGCAGGACTTCTGTCTTCAGGTAACCATGTTAAAAAGGGAATTAACCAGAGGAAAATTCCCCATCAGGGAAGCTACTTGACTCAAGTTGTTCCCTCTTCAGGGCATAAGGTCCACCAGAAAATCCCTGGAAGCTGCACTAGCCACTTTGGTGAGGACAATTCACAGCCATGGTCACCCGCCTAATGGTGGTATTCCATATTTGAATAAAAACAATAAAAAACTAAAGTTGAATGAGAGATGTTCTCCACCTGGTGTGCACAGCACACAGGAACAAATCAATCTGGCTTGTCTCTGGCCTGAAGGCAGCTTAAGAGGGAGGGGAGGCTCCACCCCCTGCGTACATTTGAATGAATGTTCCTGCCTACTTAAAGGGGCGGATCGCCTCCCATTGTACCAGTGACCTGTATTGGACGACAGTGAAAAAGCATTCAGCCTCACTCAGCCTAGCCTTATATAGATATATATCTACCTATATTTCCTAAATGCTACTTTTTTCTCCTTTACTATATTACCATTTCTGATGAGTACCACTATGGTTTTCTTTTTCTTAAACCCTTTCTGGCAAGCGTAATGCAACATTCTGTTACCTTCAATAAACAACCTTTTAGATAGTTTCATTGCTCCAGGCTATCAGCATCCTATTTGCATAATAACCAACTGCAATAATTGTTTAGATTGCTCTTAGCTAAATCTGTATCCAATACTTTTTTTGAAAGTATTTACTATATTATCTTCTAACACAGCTACTTGAAGCAAAGAATTTCACATCCTCACAGTTCTTACTGTAAAAATCTCTGTCTTTGTGTAACCAAAACACTTTTCATCTAGTCAGTCAGTAATACAGTGCTCTGTATTACTAAAGAGCTGACGAGGGAGCTCAGCAGCTACAGGTCTGTGCCGAAGGAGGCACAGACCTCACCGGCCGGTGGGAGGGGGGGTTAGTGCGGGAGGTGAGGCTACTTTTTTTTTTAATAAAGCTTTTATATAAGACAACCACTGTTTTATACAAAATAATAACAAAGCAACATGTTAGAGTAATGCCTCATTTCAGTACCAAGAAGAACAGGTTGCTATTAACCCTCTGTTGGTCAATCATTCAAGCAGAGTGGCCCACGAGTGAAGATTTAAAGGTAGTGCAATGGATATTGGTACCACCAGAGGCCCCTCAATATCGAACAGTGGTTAGCATTTTTCATATTAAAGGGGAACTACCACCCCGCAAAAACTTTATCTTGATTAAGTCTTTATCTGGCGACTAGCGCTAGTCACCAGAAATATTACCTGGTTTAAAAGATTTACGATTTATTCGGAGGATGACAGTAGCAGGAAGCACGGACATCTTGCCATAGTGACGTCCGTGCGCCTGCGCTGTCAGTCCCTATGATGAGATGTCCGTGCTTCCTGCTACTGTGAGCCTCCGAAAAACTGGAAAATCTTTGAAACCAGGTAATATTTCTGCCGACTAGCGCTACTAAGCAGTTAGTCACCAGATAAAGAATTAATTAATGTAAGGTTATTGCAGGGTGGTAGTTCCCCTTTAAATATGTTTAAAGTCTCTGTACATTTCACAGTTCAATATTATCTTTTTCTGAGACCAGATTCCAAAAGCTGTTCTCCAAATTCCAGATGAGGTATTAACAATGATTTATAAAGAGGTACAATTATATTCCATTCCCATGCATCTATTCCCTTTTATACATAGTTCTCTATTGACTATTACAGCAGCTGAGTGACACTGTATGTTTTTGTTCAGTCTATTGTCTACAATATCCAAATAATCATTCAGAGAAACATATCCTGCTCTGCATGTATTTCCTTACATAAGTTTAGTGTCATCAGCAAAGACTGAGATACAACTTTCAATACCCACTTAAATATCATAATGAATAAATTAAAATGCACTGGGCCCACAACTGAAGCCTAAAACACTCCACTTACATCAGACAAGTTGAAATGGTTCCCTTTACACCTCTATGCATTCTCTCGTTTAGCCATCAACAAATATAGTGTCCCAAGCAATCTCTTTTAATTATTGCAGTAATCTCTTGTAAGGTTTTAATAAAATCCAACTATGCTATATCCACAGCTATATCCATTTCTAAATTACCATGTACACTTTCATAGAATGCAAGTAAATGTTTCACATAAAGGGTGAGATTCACTAAGTGGTGATGAAGAGGTGATAAAGTGGAGATGCCTTCTCCAGTTTATCACTTCTTCAGTTTCTATGTTATTCAATGGAGCCTATTCACTATGATCTCCAACGGTGAAGAAATCTTAGTGCATATGCTCCATACAATAACATAGGAATTGGAGAAGAGATAAACTGGAAAAGTCATCTCTACTTTATCACCTTTTTATCACCGCTTAGTGAATCTCTCCTGATGAATTCTTTTAAAACCATGCTCACTCTTACTAGTGATATTGTTGATCATCATATAATCCTGACTATACATGTTAGTATCTAGTCTAGTATCTTACATACTTTGAAGTCACATTTACATTTCTAGAATTTCAGGGTTTAGAACCTCTTCCTTTTTTAAATAATGGTACTATATCTACCCCAGTACCGCAAACACAGGGAACAGGGTACTATGCCTGGTAAGAGTGAAACAATAAATATTAGGTATATTTGCCATGCTATTAGTGAACCGGACTCCTAATATAACCTTGGAAGTATGCCATCAGTTTTATTCAACTTTACCTTTCAAGTTTCTTTTGGACCTTGTCCTCAGTTAACAATATACATAGTGGAAGAATGCTGTGCTTATCTCCATTTGCCAAACCCCTGTTATTGTTGTTTTCTTTCTATAATAAAATAATTTAAGTGTCAGCCATACCCATATCCTAATTAATTCACCTTCCACTGTTTGAAGCAATCCAATATCAACCTTTATCATTTTTGATTTTTAAATACTTGCAAAAGTAAACGTTTTTAGAGTTTTTCTTGCTGTGTTTTCCAATTATTTTCTCATTTACAATTTTGGCTAGCCTAATTGTTTGTTTACATATTATATAGTATTCTATATATTTTTTTTTAAATGATGCATTTACATATGCATTTGAACCTTCTGACTCAAGCAACTTAAAAGCTTGCTGCTCCCTCCCCCAACCCTATTTCCCAGTGAACATTTTTATTTATTTATTTATTTTTCTTTATATAGCGCACACAGATTACGCAGCGCTTTACACTCATATTGGTCCCTGTCCCCATTGGGGCTCACAATCTAAATTCACCTATCAGTATGTTTTTGGAGTGTGGGAGGAAACCGGAGTACCCGGAGGAAACCCACGCAAACACGGTGAGAACATACAAACTCATTGCAGATGTTGTCGTGTTATTAAACCACATTAGTCTTAAATACAAGATCAACAAATTATTACCCAGTGGTATATATTGATAAGTAAATCTATCCAAATGGCTTTTGAATACAGCACATCTTTGTTCTGTATTTTTGTAACTGAAAAAACAAAAAAAAATCTAATTGAATGCCCCCTATCACTGTTTTTTAGCACGGTTAAACTAAGCTTTTAAAGTTAAATATTTTAGGTGTGATTTATTAAAGTATTTCTCATGATACATTTTCAAAAATACCTGCTACTCTAAATTTCACTTCAATGTATATTTTATACAGTTTCAGAATCAATTTAGACCACTAGATCACGCAAGACTTAATTTCTATTTGGCTCCCCAACTAGATGGGAAATTAAGTTGTCATACATATCAAATTATTTAACTTTTTTAGATGGAAGTCATATATCTACAGTCAATTTCAGAACACTAAAAATGATCCAATATGATTGTATTTCCTAACAGAGAAGCCTTTTCTATTTGTAGTAGCACTTGGGCTTCTTCAAATTCCCCAATATTAGGTGGTTATATATTTATCCTTTATACCTATAAGCATGATTTTTCATCCCACTGGACCTCTCACTTTCCATTTGATTAATATCTTCCCTTATACTAGGTGCTAAAACTGTTTTTATATAAATGCATATCCCTCCTCCTCTTTTGTGTACCCTATCCTTCCTGTAATGTGTATATCCCTGTATATTTACTGTCCAATCCAATCATGTTTCAGTAACACATAGATCATAATTCTCAGTTGCAACCCGTTCCAGTTTCCCCACCCCCACGGTGACTAGAAGAATTTGTGTACATTTTATATCACTGCCATAATAAATATGTGCATTCTTTGAAAGTATATTTATTCATTTTATAGCAGTCTCTAACATAATCATCTAGCTGCTAGTGGAACTAGCCTTCACCTCTCCTCACCCCTGCACCTTCTGTAATCCCATTTCCTCTTCTACACTGTCTAGTGTCTATGCCATTTTGTACTATTTCACCACCCACTTAATTAAAGTCTCCTCCAATCATCCCATCCCCTAGCACAGCAGCTTACACCAAATCTTTAGCCATGCACTTAACTCCCTATTCTTCCATTGCCTTTCTGGCAAAGCACATGGATCTGGTAGTTTTAAAAACAAATACTACCTTAGAAGTAATTTGATTAAACTTCTGAACTAAATTTCTAAAGTCACATATAATGGACCTCCATCTACAACTGCCTTTGCATTTGGTACCAACATGTACCATGACAGGTGAGGCCCAGCCCTGCCCAACAATCTATCAGTCTGATGCACTACTGATGAACTTAGACACCAAACAACCAATATTAATTACAAACCTAGGAAATAAAAATTAAATTATTGTAGAATACAAACACAAATAATTGTATATGCACTATTAGAATATTTATTTAATAACCAGCCCTCCTGCACTTGTCTATGAACTTTTCATAAAGGGATAACTGATGCCCTCAAAGTGCAGATAACCTGGTTCAGGGACCTGTGCAGCAGAGTGTGGGATTAGCTGGGTGTACCTGAAACTTCTGCTACCAATAGAGGCTTTAATGTGGTGTTGTGGCATGATGTAAACTCCTTGTTATGGCTAGCAGCGGGGTGATAAAGGTGTCAAGTTGAGCCAGAACCAGATCAGGATAGATACACTTGCAAGTCAATAGGTAGCAGCAGGCTACAGGTATCCAGGTAGCAGCATTGTACAAAATGTGTAACCAAAGACATAGTCTTGGGCAAACAAAGGTCAGGACTGGCATCTCTGGATCACAGTCAGTACACAATCCATAGGTCAGGTCAGGTGGAACAGGATCTCAAGCAAGGAATCAAACAAGGGTCTGGAACACTGAAGATCAATCCCAGGAATTTCTGAAAGGAACGGAGATCTAACTCTTTGCTCAGGAAAAGTCTGACTAGAGACTGGGCTATCAAATAAGAATAGTGACCAATCACATGCTGGTATGTACCAGAAACATATTCACACTCCATAAATGAACTCAAAACCAACCATTAAACCTTTGAGCACACCTCAGCACAAATGGAAGAAATAGCCTAGGATGATGGAGAACACTGAGAGGTAGGCATCCACTCCCACCCTGGCCACCCAATGGGAGCCCTCTAGGTGGTCAGGCTTATCCGGGTGAGCACAGTAACATTTCTGAAGGCAGGAAGGGCTTTGGACCTCCGAAGAAGAGTCCTAGCATCCTTCCTCAGGACAGTGTCTTTCCCTGTTAATTAAATACTGTGAACACTACAAACATTATGAGAGTTCAGGATCTTGTGGATATCTTACTCTTCCTAGCTGTCAACCAAGAAAGGTCAATGACAACATGATGGTCAGTAATACTGATTTTTTTTTATGAAAGGCTTCAGCAGAGACACATGGAAGGAACTGAGGACCTACAAGGTAGAAGTAGGTCAAAACAATAGTTGACATAATTTAATTGGGGCAGTGTTATGTAGACTGAATACTGCGTATAGAGGCTGACCTATAATACAGAGATGGAAAAGTAGTTACTCACCATAGATCTCAACTAGATGCGTGGATGTAAACAACTGAATAGACAGAGTGCTGCGCAATCTACTGAGACTGCCTTGTTAAGGCCAAAGCTTCAAGTAAAGATTCCAACCTCAGCTGAGCTGAGGCTAGTCCTGGACTGCAGTGTCAGCTAGTTGGAAAAAATAGTGGTCTTTATACTCAAAGAAAAAAATCTAGGCTGATATATAAAAAGGTCACAGGATGGCAGAGAAGGATAACAAATGAAAAAGATAATGAAATAACTTTTCTAAGAGAAAGCATCCCTAGCAATAGCAGGAAATTCAAAAAGGTTAACAAAACAAAGAACACTGAAAGCTCAAGACAGGACTGAATGGATTATGCAGCAATATAGTAACATAGTAACATAGTTGATGACTGAAAACAGACGTGTCCATAAAGTCCAAATCACCCTGGTTGAACCAGAGGAATGCAAAAAAAAATATATATATATATACACATTGAAGCCATCTCCAATTAAGCTAAAAGTGGGTAAAATAATTCTGACTGCCATTTGGAGTCAGGAAAGAGAGTTCCCTGGATCAACACCCTATCTGCTTTGAAGCCATCAGTCATAATTCTCAACATTGTTCTGAGCTAGATAGGTATCTATTTCTAATTAAGCCCCAAGTGGGTAAAAAAATTCCTTACTGACCAAATGGCAGTCAGATAGTTCCCAGGATCAACAACCTATCTGCATTGAAGCCATCTGTCATAATTCTTAACATTGTTCTGTGCTAGATAAGTATCCATTGCTTTTATGACAGCAGCTGCAGTATCTGAAAGATCAACATCACCAAAGAATTTCATAGCTTTACTGCCCCTACTCAAAAGCACCTTTCCTCTAGTCTTAATGGATGACCTCTCATTCTTACCTCATCTCTTTGCTTAAATAATTCATTGAATAGTTCTTTGTATTGACCTTGAATATATTTGTAAATGGTAATCATATCAGACATCTCTTGTCTAATGTAAACAAACCTAGTTTGGCTAGTCTCTCTTTATAACTCAGATCCTCCAATCCCTTTATCAGTTTTGTTGCACATCTCTGAACTTTTTCCAGTTCAATTATATATATATATATATATATATATATATATATATATATATATATATATATGGTTTTTTTTTTTTCATTTAAATTTTATTGAATTTTTAAAGTTATAGGGTACAGAAAACCAAATATCTGGGAGGGGTACAGAAAAACAAGAAAAGAAAAACAAGAAATCAAACAGTAATGCTGGACCGAAGAGCAAGAAGACAGAAAAGAGAAGAGAGAAAAAAAAAAAAAAAAACATCGGGAGGGGCTAAGAAGAATATCAGTGGAGCAGCAAGTCACGGCATAAGTCAGGGGGAAGCACCGAGTCCACCCAAGGGGACCAGATTTGGACATATGAAGAAGAGGAGGCATGCAAATAAGCAGTCATCTTCTCCATTTTAAGTAGTTGCCAAATCCTACAATCAAGAGGAGCATGGCATGGTGGTAACGTTTTCCAGTGATACCAATATCAACAATATATTGTTTAAGAACTGGCGTCCAAAACTATACTTCATATTCTAGATGGGGTTGTATCAAGGATTTATATAATGGTAGAATATTAGCAGTCCTTGCATCTATACCTCTTTTTATGAAGGCTAGCTCCCTATTTGCTCTTGCAACGGCTAAGTGACTCTGCACACTGCTGTAAAGTCTATTGTCTATCAGTAATCCTAAATCTTTCACTACTGATGATTTTCCAAGTTGCTTCCCATTTAGTGTATATGTAGCATGTTTGTTTCTACAGCTCAAATGCATAACCTTACAGTTATCTACATTAAATATCATATGCCAGTTTTCTGCCAGTTCACTAAGTTTATCCAAGTCCTTTTGCAGAAAAAAAAAAAATTGTATTTCCTTATACAGCTTAGCGTCATCAGCAAAGATTGAAACACTGCTTTCATTTCCCACTTCTACATCATTAATAAACAAATTAACAAGCACTGGGCCAAGGATTGAATCCTGTGGCATCTTTCTTACAAATTTAGACCAACTTGAAAAGGTTTCTTTGACAACAGCTCTAAGCCATATATCATTTAACCAGTTCTCAATCCATGCAGAGATATTACCTCCCAAATCAAAGCCTTATAATTTCTGCAATAACCTGTTGTGAGGCACTGTATCAAATGCTTTTGCAAAATCCAAGTATACTACATCAACAGCAATTCCCTAGTCCAAAATGCTACTTATCTTTTTGTAATATTCAAGTAAATTAGTTTGACATGATCTATTCTTCATAAAACCATGCTGATTCCTACTAATGATATTGTTTGCCTTAACATAGTTCTTAATACTGTCAGTTAGTAACCCTTCTAATATCTTACCCACTATGGAAGTTAAGATTACAGGTCTATAATTTTCTGGTTTGGATCTTGCCCCTTTTTTTAACAATGGTACTACATCAGCTTTCTTCCAATTACAATGCACTTTGCCTTAAGAGGACCAATATCAACCTTAATCTTGCTATTTATTTTTTTGTGAAAGTATTTTACCAGGAATAATATATTGAGATTTTCTTTCATTTTCAAGCACGTCCTGGACTATTTATCTACCTCAGAGGGATGAAAGGCTGAGCTGACCTTGCTGGGACTAGAACCAGAAACCTTGTGGCTTGAACAGATTCTACAGCTGGTGCATTAACCAGCTGAGCCATCTCACAGGCTCCCTGCAAAATTGTTTAGGATTTTTCTTGCTCTCTTTTGCAATGTTTCTTTCATTTTCAATTTTAGCTAGCCTATTGCTTGTTTGCAGATTTTATTACATTCTTTATATTTCTAAATGATGCATCTGACCTCTCTGACTTAAGAATTAAAAGTCTGCTTCTTAGTTAATATTTCCCTGAAATCCTCATGATTAAACCATATTGTCTTATTCCTTAGTGGTATATATTGACAAGTATATTTGTCGAAGAGCATTTTAAACAAATTCCATGATTTTTGTGTATTTTTATCTTTGCAGAGTACATCCCACTGAATATCCTTTAATGCTGCTTTTAGCTTAGTAAAATTATTATTTTTAAAATTGAATGTTTTGGTTAAACCCTTTTCTCATTACAAATTTAATAGGATACCATATTGTGGTCACTACTGGCTAAATGTTCCTTTACCTGTATACTATTTATCATATCAGGATTGTTTGAAAGCACTAGGTCAAGCAAGGTATCTTTCCTAGTTGGGTCCTCCACTAGTTGGGACATAAAATTGTAATTAATCTTACTTAAAAAAAATTCCCTTAGTTGCGCTGGAAGTAATTTCTCTAGTGAATTTCAGGATAGTTGAAATCTCCCATTATGATTAAATGAGACTGAATCTTTGACCATCAAAACTCATGGTGTGCTTAAAGTGGAAGGGGCACGTTCCAACTGCCCCCCCCAATTGATTTATACCCCAAAAAAGATTAAACCCCCCATGCAACTGATGAATAGCTACCTGATTTGTCTCAGTAGTAAGAGGGAAAGCGACATCATCTTGATGATGTTTAGAATAATGACAGTGCTCTCCCTCTGAGGAGCTGCCGATCCTTCACTCTAAGCTTGCCCCAAGTGTTTCCTGTAATCAGAAATGCACACTGGGTGGATTTACATAGCCAGAAGAGGTACAGTCTGAAACGACCACTGACAACATCGGAATTTTTTTTCCCTATTCCGGATATACTCTTTGTTAGAGGATTGTTAAACTCTTTGAATGCCAGAGGAGTACGCAACACATTACGAAGCAATGCATCGTGAACCCCTTTGGCATTCAAAGGGTTAAAGTTGCCAGAGCTGAACCTTTTAACATACAGTACTGTGCAAAAGTTTTAGGCAGGGGTGAAAAAATACTGTAAAGTAAAAATGCTATCAAAAATAGACATGTTAATAGTGTATTTTTATCAATTAACAAAATGATAGTGAGTGAACAGAAGACAAATTTAAATCAAATCAATATTTGGTGTGACCAACATTTGCTTTCAAAACAGCATCAGTTCTTCTAGGTACACCTGCACAAAGTCAGGCGTCTATAATCAGGTGTATGATTAAACAATTTTACCAATCAGGTGCTAATGATCATCAGCTTCATATGTGGATTGAAACATAATCATTGACTGAAACAGAAACAGCTGTATAGGAGGAATAAAACTGGGTGAGCAACAGCCAAACTCAGCTAACAAGGTGAGGTTGCTGAAGACAGCTTAATTTTAAAAGTCATACACCATGACAAGACTGAGCACACCAACACGACATGTTAATTTTACTGCATCAGCAAGGTCTCTCCAAGCAGAAATTTCAAGGCAGACAGGGGTTTCGGGATGTGCTGTCCAAGGTCTTTTGAAGAAGGACAGTAGACTCAGTGGTTGTCCAAGGAAAATGAAAGACACAACATGCTTTCTTCCCTTCACAATAGGAAGATGTGGAGCAGTGCCATCAGCTCAGAAATGGCAGAAACAGTGGGATCCTGGTACACCCATCTACTGTCTGGCGAAGTCTGGTCATATGTGATCATCATGGAAGACTTGCGGCCAAAAAGCCATACCACTGAGTTTGTTTATGCTGCAAAACAGAGAAGAGCTTCAGATCCAATCATAGGTCATTTGTTCATTCATTGGGCAGCAAAGCGAGCGGAAGCTAGAAGCAGATGGGGATGGCATGAGAACACATGAACATTAGATGGTTGGGGAAGAGAGGAAGGAGGCTGAGAGATTGGTCAGCCATGGTAGAAACAGAACACAGTACATAGGGTATGCAGGACTTCATAATCGTACACAATGGGGGTCTCTGGACTTGGTATTTGCATTACAGAGAGCAGTAGATGGGCTACAATCTAAGTGGCCAGGGGTCGGTGTGGTATGGCCCAGCATTATTCCCAGGGTGGTGTGATGAGGCTCTCACCCCATTAAGTCGATTGAGATCATAAGTAAAAGGGTTAATAAGGCCATGGAAAGGTTTGTGTTTTCTCGTGGGGTTTCTCCATGACACATTCAGAGCTGCATCCCAGTTGCAGGGGGCTGTACAGAGAGGAGGTGTGTATCTTTCAGATACTGGTTTAGACTATTTGTAACTCAGGTTTGCAGGACTGTTTGGAACATTGGGGTAAAAAGCGTAATTAAAAGGAGTGAGTGGAGGTCCTCTATCCATTGTTTTTGGTGGAAGCAATGCAGCATTCCCTGAGCCAAGGGGGTAGGATAAACACCCTAGAAGGTTGTGGTTGTGTGAGCATAGCTGGGAACTGACTTTGTGGTCAGGCTCGGCGATGGAAACAGGCCTAGCCACCTGGTTGGTTGCGGTACAACAGCAGGCACTGACTTTGTGTTCAGGCATGCTGAAGGGCCAGTGGAAAGGGGACTAGTGCCAGGTATACATAGGAGCAGGAGGGGAGGGGCATGGGGGCCAAAAGATGTTTTGGAGGATGCCCTGAAGATCCTGTAGCTATAGCAGCTGAACTGCGGTGGCTCTCTGCTATCAGTGGGGGGAGGGTGGAAGGATTGGAGATGTCCGGCCTTCCCTTCAGCCAGATGCAGGCATAGGTCTGGCTGTGGAGGTGGGAAAGTGTAGGCATGACCTGGCCATCGGCCCCATGTTGGGGAAGGGAATACTGCAATGGGGTTTTTGTGGTACTTGGCTTTAGTCTGTAAATATAGGAAACAAAGTATGACTTCATTTTGCCACAAAAACTGTGTTATGTGTTGTTTATTATTTTCATGAGTGACGGTAGGGGTGAGCACGTGGGTCACGTGACCATCACTGGAAATGAGACTTCTGTTCAATTCACCAGTAGATGTGAGTGTGTGGGTGACAGTGGAATTATATACACTAAATAAAGATATGTACAGTGCTTTTGTGTTGCTATTGGAAAAGGTCAGGTTTCTTTTGTGCATTAAACTCCTCATCTGTACTGATATCCTAGCCCTTTACATCGTTCTTAGAGCTCCATAAGGTTTATACTCTAGCTGGGGAACCTCTGTATCTCCAAATGTTGTACAACAGCTCCTGTCATCCTCAGCCTCTGAGGTGTTAGTAAAAACAGATGGAGAGTCGCAGGTTTCCCACTCAAATATTAAACACATAAATGAATTAAATAAGTGCCTTAATATCTCAGTCCAGTAAAAGTTTTGACATAGACTGAGACCGTTCCCCAGGGCACTGCTTTTATTTTTTTAACGGTATTTCAATTACTTTCATGTGGCTGAGATCATTAATCTTTTAGTTTGACTATCACAATTATTAACTCATTGTACTCTAGAGACAATGGAGGTAAATCTAGCATAAAAGGGGTTAAATTATGTATTAACTAGTTGAAGAGCCCGTGTACACGGGCCACGGTGCCAGATGGTCGCGGGGCAGTCATGCACAGTAGAGACTGCCTCCGCCGCTGCTGATACAATGGCAGCTGGTTGCAGGCAGTCATGCATAGTAGACACTGCCTGCACCGAAGTATCAGCCGCTTCACGGGCAGTCTCTACTGTGCATGACTGCAGCACACGCAGCAGTCTCTACGGCGCATTGCTGCGTAGTTACAACCATTTTAGCGAATTATTATATAGGATGTAAACATGCAATTTTAACACTGTTTTAAAGATACAAACACATAATACTACTAACATCTGCATTGTGCGACTGAATGCTAGAGACAATGGATTAGTGTTTTCAACAGATAATCTCCTGTTGCTACTGTCTAGGGAATTGTATGACTGGACTCAATCAAGATGGACCATTGCTAAATTGTGACTTATGAAGCCACATCCAGTTTCATGTTCATTACAATGGGTTTGGTAAATAAAGTGTAATTGTTCTTGTTAGTGCAAGGAAAGGAAACTATGTGGCTGGTCCCAATGTGGTAGTGGTGGTGGTGACAGGAAGTGGAGGTGGAGGGCATACAACGCAAAAACAAAGGGAACCCAGGCACTCAAACTAAATCTGACATAAATATTTCCTTAATTTCTTGATGTTAAAGGGACAGTAATGTTTCAAAATATATGACGCTCTAATTAATCTTCATAGTATTTAGTCCATGGAGAGTGTTATTTCTAGGGATGGGGAAAACTTTCGGCTCAAACTAAAATCGGCGAATAATGGCACTTTCCGCTTGGCGAATAATTTCCCGCAAAAAGTGCAAATTTTCTACTCCCCCCTTTTTCGCCTAGCTCATTCCAGTGAAATCAATGGGAACATTTAAGTTACACACAACACATAACAAATATTATTTTATTTCACAAAGGCATAGTATAAAAGCAGCATGAGGGTGCCTGTGTTGGTGGATTGTGGGGAAAGATCAGTCCTAAATACAAATAAAAAAAACGCATACGACATGGTATAAAAAGGGGTCTGAGGAGGGTGCTTGGGTTGGTGAATGAATTAATTGAACAGGGAATTTGTTTTGGGGGGTGGGTTCTTGACTGGTTAGGGAACAGTTACTAAAAAAAGAAATAAAATAAGAAATTTGTATGTAAAGTGAGAGAGACAGGAACCCCCTGACATAAGCTGCCTCTGGAGTGAACTGATACTTGACTTGACATTAATTTCCCCCAAAACCCTATGGGTGATTTAGGGGGACTGGCCAACATTTCTTCTGTAGTGCTCACTTCCTCCTCAGACTCAGTGGACACACAATGGTCCTTCCAGTTCCTCCTTTTATTATGTTTAATCTGCTCATAGCGATAGCAGTCACTATGAGCTTCTCCAGCCTAATTTTTGCCTCAAAATCACAGCAGAACAGCACAGAACCTCCACCTCGCTCTGTAGCTGCTTCTACTGTGTTTCACTTCCTAGAATACATCACGTTTTTATAGTCATAAGGCAAAAACCACGTAAATCAATGGGCGGAATATATCCTGCCATTGAAAAAATGGCGACAAATTTTGGCCAATGGGTGAAAAATGCAAAAATGTTAAAGTGGACAACAACATGGTTTTTGCGGAATTTTCCTCGGGAACATGGTGAGAGATTTCCCTACCCTCAGTTATTTCAATACTGTCAGAGCTGTAGTTAAAGAGTAAATGAACGATATAATATCCCCCTCCTGTCCCTTTTACTGAAGTAACACTGCCTGAATGGATCGCAGAGAAGGACAATCTTATTTCCGTACTCGTGCAATGCGCTGGATAGCTCACTGGCACTCAAAGGGTTACATGCTTTGGCATACCTTGGACCTGCAAAGTGACCTCCTGCCCCTTCCTCCTCACAGAAATACTGCAGCTAGACTTCACGGTGAAGCAATAGTAATTCTATGGGCAACAGTGAATTACAATATAAAGCAGTGAATTACAACATAAGTTTGCAGTGTTTCAGCACGTGACATCAGAATTTCATCCTTTTTATGCAGACGAGATTCTTATGTCTCTCTTTTCATGCTGGCGACATGTTTAATGCGGCATATGGGTCCAATAGTGGGAGAAATATCAAAAGAATACCAGCAAGGACTGGCTTACAGGTGTCTGTGTTCTCCAATATTGCACTCTATCATGGGGCTCTTTCTTCCCTATCTCTGCATCGCAGGTCCCAGCTACCCTGCACAGGATCTCCCTGACAGGAGGGTGCAGGGTGTGTCATTCCTCCTTCAATGAAGCAGTTAGGTTGGCAAGGGCATGATTTTAGGAAATTTTTATGGCAAAGACAGACATCATAGTTGCCTTTCACCTCCAACAGGTACATCTGGATTCCTTGCATTTGCTAGTTTGCCGTTTCAAAAGGTATTAATATGTGGATATGTATACTTGCTGATAGGCTGCTCTATTTCTTTTTTTTTCTTTCAAGCCTTTCACACATTTATAGATATGCTGAGTCTGCTGGTAAGTGCTCTTAATCTCATGAGGAATGAGGATCCAAGGATCGTTGCTCTCCATGAATCATGCAGTTCATTGCTTCGTAATCCATTGCACACCTTTCTAGCACTTAGAGTTTTAAGATGTCTTCTCTCACCTGCCCCAGAATGCAGCTCTCATATAACTCACAGGTACCATGGGGAGGTGACATTGGGCTGGAACAATTCTAGAAGAAATGAAGGGTGGAGCCTCCCCTTTCTCCCTATCAGGCTACCCTACTAGCCCAGTCTCAGATGGAATTGTGAAAAGCCTACTATGTAGGACAGCAAGAAGGAAGAAAGGAAAAACTACTGTGAGCAAGAACTCAAGTGGACCCCCATGTTCAGCTACAGGAGACCCAGCTTGGCCCCTTTCACTGGGTGGGAGACCTGTGAGTTATATGGACTAAGAGAAAAGGATTTAACAAGTAAGACTAATATCCTCTTTTCTCTGTCATCCAATAGAACTCACAGGTACCATGGAATTTACCAACATTGAGCTCCCAGGGTGAGAAGAGAAGGAAAGGACCAAGCGCCTGTCCTCCATGATACCAGAGTTCCCATGAACTATCCAGGACACAGAACAGACCAAACTAACGGAGTATCAACAGCCACTGAATAACAACTATCACAGTACACAATAACAAGAGCGAACAGGGATCAAACAGTTAAAGAACTATAAGGCACAGGAATGACAGAGTCCTAGACAGGCAAAGCTTTCCTGCCAAAACTGGCTTCAGCCGAAGACAGAACATCCACACGGTAGTGTTTGGAAAGCTGTGCACAAGTGGCAGCCTTGCACAGCTGTTCAGCGGAGGCCTGATTTTTGTAGGCCCAGGAGGCCCCGATGAACCTGGTGGAGAGTGCCGTACTGCGAAAAGGAGCAGGTTTCTTCCTGAGCTCATAGGCTTTATGAATGGTAGACTTAATCAAGGACACAATAGTGACCTTGGATGCAGCCATACCAGCCCTTGTACTCTCTGGGATGACAAACAGAGCATCAGTCTTACTGAAAGACACAGTATGGTGCACATAGAACGTAAAAGGATAGTAATATTTAAAATGTAAAAAAAGATATGTTGTAGGGTTTATCCCCCTGATGAAAACAAGGGTACTCCCACTGCTGAAAGGTGTTTTATTCAAAAGTTATTACAGCTCAAAGTTGAATTTTTTAGGTGCAATATCACAGTGGCCTGAAATTGTACAGTGCACTGTTGCTACACCATCCTATGGACAGCTCTTGCTCTGGTCCCGGGACAAGAGCTGTCCATAGGATGGTGTAGCAACAGTACTACTGAACAATTTCATGCCACTGTGATATTGCACCTAAAAAATTCAAATTTGAGCTGTAATAACTTTTGAATAAAACACCTTTCAACAAAGGGTCCACCACAGCTCCTGATTACTGGGTAATCCATCAGGGGAAGCCAGTAATGGTAATCCACCTTAGGGGGGAATTTTGACACCTAATATCTAATAGTAAAGATAACTAAAAATTAAGGAGAACTGTTCTCAGCCACCATCCAGGATCTTGGAATAAGTCTATCTGGGGCGGGGCTAGAGGGGTAGCCTGATAGGGAGGAAGGGGAGGCTCCATCTTGCACTTCTTCTAGAATTGTTCCAGCCCACTGGGAGGAGCTCTTGCCTCCCCATGGTAACTGAGTTGTATTGGACGACAGAGAAATGAGAGAAATTTCAGAGCAATAGCACATTTTGTCCTGTGCTCCATTCCAGGACTGGGACATGTACAGGTAGAGTGTATAATCCATAAAAAATGCAAAATTGCTGAGCCTCTCTGTAACGTGACGCCTTGTATCATAAGCTGGATACCTCCGTTATAGTTCTTTTCTCCCTCAGAGTAACACTCCAATAGTATACCGAATCTCCTATTCCCAAACATCAGCCGAGACTTGATGAAGGGAAGAACTCTCTTTTATTGACTCAAACACACAGCTTATATACACTACAGAGACTCTTATCAAGATCAGCATGCAAATGAGGACTTGGAACAGTGTTTCTATGCTTGACCAATCAGTCACCAGCACCCTTATCATGATAAGAATGCAGATTAAGACTTGAAATTATACATTCTTAACTGGCTCATCAATAACCTCCTCTGATTGGTCAAGGAAGCACAGCAGGAATCAATTAACATTCCTTAGCACAGAACTGTAGTATAGTGGAAGCCAAGCCCAACCCCCATCTCTGCATTCCAGCAATGTATTGAAATAGTCTGAAGACATGAGATCCCATATCCCTAACACACCAATATCTCCCATGGTCGCCACAGTTCTGTCACATATCTCCCCCTTGTCCACCTCCGACAGCCACAGCATGATCCACACGGGTCAGCTCGCTGCTGTCCGGAGTGGACACATAATCTGGTAGTGCCATGTCCACAACAGTACTTGTCCCAAAAGTCTTGTCCCCAGCCAGCCCCTACAGTCCTGGGGTCTGGAAAGATAAAACGAGACCCTTGTCCGGGGCCAGGAGTAAAACTGGGGTCCTTGGTCCTGGGCCAGGGAAACGTGTACCTCTTGGTCCTGGCTATCACCAAGTTGGGAGGCCTCTCCTGGGCCAGGCTCCACGCAGAGCTGGGGTCAGACCCTCCTGGGTCTGGGTCCAGTGGCTCAGGGTCCATAGCCAGTCTATAAGGTGGACCTCCTTTTGGCAACAGTGTCTCTGGGTTCCCAATGGCCTGGGGGTCACCTTGGTGGACGCTGGGGACATCTCCCCCTTTTGGTTGGGCAAGTACCCAACGGGAACAGGAGAGGATTCTGCTCTCACTCTCCTGGGCTGAGGCAACCTCCAAAGGGCTACTGGAAACTCTTTTGCTCAGGGTTGGGGCGTCCAGAGGACCGGTGAGGAGCGCACTCCCACTCACCAATCCAGGACAAACAGACTATGGGCTGCTGGCAAAACTGGGGCAACTCCCAACTTCCTTAGGGAGCACGGTGGTCCCCCTCCCTTGGGCTGGATCAACAGTTGGCCTGGTGGGGAATGACTTCCCACCCACCAGGCTGGGGTCAAAAGATCCAGGGGCAACAAGGGTATCCCTGGTGAGGACCGTGGACCCACTCACCAAGGCTGGGGTATCAGGACAAGGGGCAACAGGCTTGGGACTGCTGATGAGGACTGTTGTCCCACTCATCACAGCCAAGGTTTTACAGGGCCTGGTGGGCTCGCTCCCAACCACCAGGTCAGGGGTCACATAGGGGCTGGTGGGCTCGCTCCCACCCACCAGTTCACAGTCTACAGGGACAGCACAAGGGGCAGCAGCACTGCATTGTGGCAGTCTGCTGGGTTCCTCTTCTTCCAGGCAACAAACTCCAAGGCCATTCTCTGCCTTGAGGAAGACCGCAATCCCATTCCTCAGGGCCATAACATCCGCGCCCCTGGAGAGCACACATTTCTCTTTCTCCAGGGCAGTGTCCATTAACAAAGGGGAAGGACAGGGGCTGCTGGTGGGGACCTGTGTCTCACTCCCCCAACATGGGGCAACCCAGGGGCTCTGGATGTCTTGAAAGTACTGTTGCTCGACCGACAGTTTAAGTTGGGCAACCGACTCTTCCGACAGATTGGGACCTAGGTGGGGCAGTAGATTCCTCATTCTCCACGCCACCGGCTCGCAGGACTCAAAGGACTGTTCAATTCCAAGGTCGGAGCCTCCATCCCAGGCCGGGTTGGCCAGCCAGGCCACATCTTCCTGCAGTATAGTATATGGGGGGGCCGCCCGTGGTCCCTCCCTCGTATGTCTCGCAACTTTCCGGAAAAGGCCTTGGTAAGCTCTCTCCAGATGCCACTCTTGCTCCACCAGGTCCTCCAGCTCCTCTGCTAGCTCAGGGATATTCTGGAACCCCATCATCTCCTCCCGGGCATCCCTGATTTCCCAAAACCTACTCTCCTCCTTGCTGCCAAAGTTGGGGTCGACACAGATGGCCTCCCATCCTACTCCTGGGCCATTGTATCCATTGCCCGCAGCAGAACAAGAGGGGCGGATCATGCTGTAATACATCTGCCCAGCTTTCTGGTACAGGGCGATATACTGATCCTGTAGCTTACTTTCCACCTTCACAAAGCAGTCCATGCTGTCCTCCCAATCCCGCAGAGGATTGTCCCCCAGAAGCGGCCATCACAATGCCACCAGCTTCTCAATCCGTCTCCAGTTGGGCTTAACAGCGCCCATTGGTCCTAGATTTGCCATGTTCCACAGGCAGGATCCCAGGTACCTCCTAATGCAGTGGATACTAGTACTCCAAGTTCCAGGATATCCAAGTTGCTTTGGCCATCCACAGGTTGGGGCCCCCTTGCACTCTGGACTCCAGCAGATCCTCCAGGGCTTTGCTAAGCCCGCCGCAACACTGCTTCCTCCAGTTCAGATGAACCAACGTTCTATCCACTGCTCGATGCGTTGCTGAGACCAGGGTCAAGCCAGTGGCTATATCTCCCCCTGGATGCTGGTCTCAGTTTCGCTGTTGCTCCATCCACTGCTCGCTGCGCTGCTGAGACCGGGGTCAAGCCAGTGGCTATATCTCCCTCTGGATGCTGGTCTCAGTTTTGCTGTTGCTCCACCCACTGCTCGCTGCTCTGCTGAGACCGGGGTCAAGCCAGCGGCTATATCTCCCCCTGGATGCTGGTCTCAGTTTCAGTTCCTTCGGATAAGCCGAATCCCACCGCTGCCACCAGTTGTAACGTGATGCCTTGTATCATAAGCTGGATACCTCCGTTATAGTTCTTTTCTCCCTCAGAGTAACACTCCAATAGTATACCGAATCTCCTATTCCCAAACATCAGCCGAGACTTGATGAAGGGAAGAACTCTCTTTTATTGACTCAAACACACAGCTTATATACACTACAGAGACTCTTATCAAGATCAGCATGCAAATGAGGACTTGGAACAGTGTTTCTATGCTTGACCAATCAGTCACCAGCACCCTTATCATGATAAGAATGCAGATTAAGACTTGAAATTATACATTCTTAACTGGCTCATCAATAACCTCCTCTGATTGGTCAAGGAAACACAGCAGGAATCAATTAACATTCCTTAGCACAGAACTGTAGTATAGTGGAAGCCAAGCCCAACCCCCATCTCTGCATTCCAGCAATGTATTGAAATAGTCTGAAGACATGAGATCCCATATCCCTAACACACCAATATCTCCCATGGTCGCCACAGTTCTGTCACACTCTCCCACTTATGTTTTCCATGTAGGATCCTCAAATCTGCTGTTAGGTTGTAAGAAACTGGCTCTGAATAGGTTTCTTTAAAGTGTAATGTCCCCAAATAAATATTTTCCCCTCCCTCCCCTTCCCCTGACTTCAGAGCTGTGCAGACAGGGGATCAACTGGTGGCTCTGCAGCAGAGCCACAATTGCGTTATTTAAAATGACTGACTTCAGTGGAAAGGTCTACAAAGTGTGCCTGGTTTGCAAGCACACTTTGTAGACCATTCCAATGAAGTAATTTGTTTTAAATAATGCGATTGTGGCTCTGCTGAAGAGCTTCGTTGTGTCGGCCGACATGGATCTCCTTCTGTCAGCTTTACAGCCAACAGCAGGAAACTTCAAACTTGCACAGTGAATATCTCTCAAACCATAACGGTAAAATTTACTTACCGATATTTTCTTTTCTTCTGTGCCCCTTCCACGGCATTGACTGTATTGTCTCCTCCTCTCAGCTGTGTAGGACCAATTAGCTCAAGCTTTAAAAGAAGTCTTGCGACATGATCGGTTAGTCAACTTTTGTCCAAGCTGAAAAATATAATGACAAGTTAGTTATAGGGTAGGGTATGCCGGGGAAGGGACACAGAAGAAAAGAAAATATCGGTAAGTAAATTTTACTGTTTCTTCTGTTTCCCCTGTCCACAGCATTGACTGTATGGGACGTACCACAGCCATGTCCCAAGGGAGGGTCATATATAACAATTCATGAACAAAAGCAGTTAAACATAAGTTATGTATAGTCTTACCACTCAAGGGTGTAACTGCTTGCAGGACTTGTCTCCCAAATTTTGTGTGAGCTGATGCTTGAACATCCAATTGATAATGTCTGATAAAAATTGAAACTGACGACCAAGTCACCTGTGACGGTACCAGCAGACACCCAGCGTTGGTGTCACCGTCAAAGATAACTTCTTCCCCAAAATCCACCAGCAAAGGCTCCCGCAGCATACAGCAATGTACCCTAAGTCACCAGGCAGAACTAGTGTCAGGGTAAACCAGAACTGTTTATTGAAGAAACCAACAGACTTATATACAGAACAGTGTGGCCAGGGAACAATGGGGACAGACATGAGTGCATTAACTGACAATAGTGATGGGCGGTGGGTAAACATTAGACAAAGGGCTGGGGCTGGATACAATGGGCTAGAATACACATTCACAATAGTGTCCTTTGTGCTAAAGCATCTTTTACATAATTTGATTTAGCCGCCTTCAAACCCCAGCCAATCCAGGGCTGAGTATGATGTGGCCAATCCTGGCCCCTGGTGTCACACCTGCCTTTAGCCTATCAGATGCTTTGGGCGGGTGGCTGACTGGCCAATCCCTGGGACGCCTACTTTTCCCCATGTTACGTCTAAGGGGAACCTTTAAACATGGCACCCAGGGCTTTAGCCAATCAGGAGCCGGCCTACATTCCACAGCCAGACGGCTGGTGTGATAGTCCGGCTGGCAGTCTCCAGAACGTGAATTTTAGTCCTTTGGAGGAGGATGGGGGAGGAGGGGTATATTCAAAACAATAACCAGGGAATTTGTCCGGTTCCAGTGACATCACCGCCTTGCAAATATCTTCTATAGGTGCCTCTGCTTTGGCTGCCCAAGATGCAGCAATAGCTCTAGTAGAGTGTGCTTTAACAACCTTAGGGGGCTTTGCTCCTGATTCTGAATAAGTAATATTGATGCATTCCGAAATACATCTTGAAATGGATGCCTTTGATGTTGTCCTTCCTTTATACTTGCCAAAGAAGTGTACAAAGAGACTGTCAGACTTTCTGAAATCCCTTGTTCTGGTTACATAACACCTTATAACATCCAGATTATGCAGGATCCTTTCCTTCTCATTACTTGGATGAGCACAAAAAGATGGTAATACAATTTCCTGGTTAATGTGTAAAGATGACACTACTTTAGGTCTAAAAGAAGGTTTGGTTCTAAAGACAATCCTATCCTGATGAATTTTCATGTAAGGGGATGTAATAGACAAGGCCTGTGTCACCCAATTGCAGGAATCCTGCAAGAGAGGGAGTGCTGGGGAGCGTCGCTAGGGTGCATAGCTGGTCGAGCGTGGGCTGCCTATTGACAAGCTTTGCTGCGGCTACGGCCGGTTAAAGATGCCAGCCGCAAGGCTGGATGACTCGTCCCAGAGGAGCTGGAAGCAAGTCCAGGATAGCCTGACAATAAACAGCACAATCTCTCCTGCAGGGGAGAGCGCTGGCTAGGGAACGTTGTGTGGGGTGCGTCGCTAGGGTGCGTAGGCCAACAAGTGGCTAAAACTCTCCAGATGAAGGGAAAGGAGTCAGACTAGGTAAGTGGTCTGCGACAGGCCAGAAGTAACCACCGAATAAACGACGGCAAGCAGGGTCTACGCCGTCTGGCTAAGAGAACCCTCAATCAGCTGACAAAGAATGGACAAGATAGCAGGGTCATGCACAGAACAAGTAGGCAAGCTCGGCAGGCAAAAGGATGGTCAAACTAGCAGGGTCATACACAGAGATGAACAGGCTGACTCGGCAGGCAAAGGGATGGTCAAACTAGCAGGGTCATACACAGAGAGGCCAGGAGTCTGAGCTGGGCGAGACTATCACACAGAGAGGCTCAAGGACTGCACAGCAGAAGCAGAAGTGCCTTAGGCTTCAGGAACACTATAACAGTGCACCGAAGCCGGGGATCGGCACACAGATATAGGCGTCGCGTGCAACGTCATCCGCACGCGACGCATGGATTTCATGAAAAAGCGCCCGAGACCAGGAAGCGCACAAGGCGGCAGCCGCCACGGGAGACCGACCGGGCGAAGACCGGAGCAGGGAGTCGGCGGGTAGGTGACACTGCCCCACCCCCAAGGGGCGCCTCCGGAGCTCAAACAGCCTGCCCCGCAGAGCGGGAGCGACGAAAGGCGCGGACCAGGGCCGGAGCGTGCACCTCCGAGGAGGGAACCCAGGACCTTTCTTCGGGACCGTAACCCTGCCAATTTACCAAATACTGAAGACGACCACGAACCCTGCGGGAGTCCAGGATGGCATCAATGATGTATTCCTCCTGGCCATCCACCGTAACGGGAGCCGGAGGAGAAGGGGCTACAGTAGGCATAGACGAAGGTAGAAATGCCTTGAGCAGGGAAACGTGGAAAACAGGGTGAATGCGAAGACTCCTGGGTAACGCCAATCTATAGGAGACCGGAGAGAGCCTACGCAGGACCCGATAAGGACCCAAGTACCGGGGACCCAGCTTGTCAGAAGGCTGGGCGAGCCGTATATGTCTGGTGGAGAGCCATACCCGATCGCCGATTCGATAGAGAGGCGCCGGAGTCCGACGACGATCGGCAGCGATCTTGTGACGCACCTGAGCGGAAAGCAGGGAGGCGCGCAAGGACTGCCAATGGGAGGCAAGGGACTGCACCCTGCTCTCCACTGCGGGTACTAGAGAGGTGTCCGGAGATAGCAAAAGCACTCGGGGGTTGTAACCGAGGGCGGCAAAAAATGGGGAGCAACCCAGGGAGGTATGACGGAGGGAGTTATAGGACAGTTCCGCCAAAGGCAGTAAGGAAACCCAATTGTCCTGCTGGTGGTTGCTGTATGTCCGCAGGAAGTGTTCCAGATTCTGGTTCAGCCTCTCAGTCTGTCCGTTGGTATGCGGATGATAAGCCGAAGAGTGATGAAGAGTCAGACCCAAACGGGAACAAAAGGATCTCCAGAATCTAGACACAAACTGGGTGCCCCTGTCTGAGGTTATGTGCAGGGGAACTCCATGAAGGCGTACAATCTCAGATAGAAAGATCTCGGCCAGTTCCGGAGCCGACGGTAGTTTGGACAGAGGGACGAAATGCCCCTGCTTCGTAAATCGGTCTATCACGACCAGAATAGTGGTCTTACCTGCAGATAGGGGTAGGTCCACCACGAAGTCCATGGACAAATGGGTCCAAGGAAGAGACGGTACCGGTAGCGGTTGTAACAAGCCCACCGGACGGGTGTGTGGAACCTTCATGCGGGCACACACACTTCGCAAGAGGCTACCAACGAGCTGACGTCCGAACGACAGGTAGGCCACCAGAAGTAGCGCGTGAGCAGATCTAAGGTCCGATCAACCCCTGGATGACCAGCCACGGGGGAGCAATGAGCCCAGGACAACACCTCAGCGCGGTATGGTTCAGGAACAAACAGTTGTGCCGAAGGGACATGAGACCCCAGAACCGAAGAGGACTGAGCCTCACGGATTTTCCGAAGAGTGACGGTGGAAATGGCACTCAGGATCATCGAGGACGGAATGATGGGTTCCGGATCGGAATCTGGGAGAAACACTGCCTCGCACTGTCTGGACAAGGCATCGGCCTTTTTGTTCTTGGTCCCAGGGATGTACGTGATAGTATAGTTGAACCGTGAGAAGAAGAGAGACCACCGAGCCTGTCGGGCATTGAGTCGTTTGGCCGTGGCTAGATAGGCAAGATTTCGGTGATCCGTCAGAATAGTAACAGGATGTGCGGACCCCTCGAGGAGATATCGCCACTCCTGTAGGGCTAACTTCACGGCCAGCAATTCTCTATTTCCGGTGTCATAGTTACGTTCTGCCGGAGAGAATCGACGTGAAAAGTAGCAACACGGTCGTAAGGTACCAGAAGACCCTATCCGCTGAGACAAAACAGCCCCGGCTGCGGATTCAGAGGCGTCGACCTCCACGGTGAAAGGAGACGCAGGATCTGGATACAAGAGAAGCGGAGCCGAGGTGAAGGCCTGTTTGAGGGTTCGGAAGGCAGTAAGTGCCTCTGAGGGCCATATGCGAGGATCGGAGTCTTTACAAGTCAGGCGTACGATGGGCTGGATGATCCTGGAAAAGTTCCTGATGAACCGCCTGTAATAATTGGAGAAGCCCACGAACCGCTGCACCCCCTTGAGGGTGCGAGGAACCTGCCAGTCCAGAACAGCGCTGACTTTGCTGGGATCCATGGCTATACCTGATGCAGACACTATATATCCCAAAAAAGGGAGAGAAGATTTCTCGAAGCTGCACTTCTCAAGCTTGGCGTACAGGCGATTAGCCCTCAGGCGAGACAAAACGACCCGTACATGCTCTCGATGTTCCGTCAAAGAGGCAGAGTAAATTAGAATGTCATCCAGATATACGATGACGTACTTGAGCAGCAGGTCCCGGAATACGTCGTTTACCAACGCCTGAAATACCGCAGGGGCATTGCACAGGCCAAAAGGCATCACGAGATACTCGTAATGCCCAAAGCGAGTATTGAAGGCGGTCTTCCACTCGTCTCCTTTTCGTATACGTACCAGGTTATAGGCCCCACGTAGATCCAGCTTGGTGAATACAGTGGACCCACAGAGCCTGTCTAGGAGTTCAAGGGGGGGAGGACCTCAGACCTGGTCTTGGAGAAAACATCCAGGAAGGAGCGATAAGGCGTAGGCACCAGGAAAGGCCCCTCCGTGGGTCGGGAATCAAGATCCACAGAAGACAGTGAAAGGACAGAAGAAGCGTTGTGGGTAAACACCAGTGAAGAAGCCGCCCAGTCAATCCTGGGATTGTTCTTTACCAACCAGGGATGACCCAGGATGATCGGCGTCATGGAGGAATGAATAATATCAAATTCCACGGACTCGACATGAGTGGAAGCGACTCGTAATGTCAAGGGAATGGTCCTGTGGGTAATACGGCCAGTACCCAGGGGAGAACCATCGACTACGACAATGCCAACGGACGGAGTTCTAGGAACCAAGGGTATGTCGTGCTGCAGGGCAAAGGAGTGATCAAGGAATGAACCGGCCGCACCGGAGTCCACCAAGGCCCTAGTAGAAAGAGACCCGGTGTGCCAGGTAAGGGAGACAGGAACAGTCAGCCGTGGATTCCGCATGGAGGGGTACGACGCATGACTTAGGGGAATCCCCTCCACTCCTCCTAAGTCCTGTCGTTTCCCGGCTTGTTGGGACACAACCGGGCTATGTGTCCCGATCCCCCGCAATACAGGCAGAGGCCTGAAGAACGACGCCTGGCCTTCTCCTCCTCAGGAAGGCGGAAAACACGACCTATTTCCATAGGTTCCGAAGCGGTCTCTTGGGTTGCCGTAGGAGGGTTGTGGAACTTGGGCGCTAGGCGCACCATAGAACACGCCAAAGGGCGTCGTGACCGTTCCCTCTCTTGCCGTCTTTCCTGTATGCGGGTCTCCAGAGATGAGCACAGAGAAATCAAACCCTCAAGGGACTCGGGTATGGGTCGGGTGGTCAGCTCGTCCTTCAGACGATCGGAAAGACCGCGACGGAAGGCTGCTTTCAAGGCCCCATCGCCCCAATCCGTCTCGTACGCCAAGGTGCGGAATTCGATGGCGTACTGTGCAAATGGCTGGTGGCCTTGTTGCAGATCAAGGAGAGAAGCCTCCGCCATAGCTCGTCTTCCAGGAACGTCAAAGACAGACCGAAAAGCAGCCAGGAAGTTATCACAATCCTGTAGGAGAGGGGATTGACGATCCATAAGCGGAGATACCCAGGCCAAAGCTTGTCCCCGTAGCAAGGAGATGATAAAAGTTACACGAGCCTGATCAGAAGCGAAAGCCTCGGGTTGACTTCTGAAATGAAGGAAGCACTGATTCAGGAACCCGCGCAGGAGCTTGGCATCACCCTCAAACTTATCCGGAAGGGGTATACGAGTGGGCAGAAAGGCCTGAGCAGCCGGAGGAGAGACAGGCCCAGGCATAGGCGTAGGTGTAGCGGGGCCGGACGCCTCCAAACGAAGCTGCATACGCTGAAGCATGGCCGTTATGGAATCCAGTTTCTGGTCCAAGCACTGTATCTTGGAGGAATGCCGGTCCAGGACAGCTGCTTGTTGGAGTACCGCTTGCGAGAGATCCTCTGGATCGATCAACATCGTAGTTATTGGCACTGTTATAACTGTCACCCAATTGCAGGAATCCTGCAAGAGAGGGAGTGCTGGGGAGCGTCGCTAGGGTGCGTAGCTGGTCGAGCGTGGGCTGCCTATTGACAAGCTTTGCTGCGGCTACGGCCGGTTAAAGATGCCAGCCGCAAGGCTGGATGACTCGTCCCAGAGGAGCTGGAAGCAAGTCCAGGATAGCCTGACAATAAACAGCACAATCTCTCCTGCAGGGGAGAGCGCTGGCTAGGGAACGTTGTGTGGGGTGCGTCGCTAGGGTGCGTAGGCCAACAAGTGGCTAAAACTCTCCAGATGAAGGGAAAGGAGTCAGACTAGGTAAGTGGTCTGCGACAGGCCAGAAGTAACCACCGAATAAACGACGGCAAGCAGGGTCTACGCCGTCTGGCTAAGAGAACCCTCAATCAGCTGACAAAGAATGGACAAGATAGCAGGGTCATGCACAGAACAAGTAGGCAAGCTCGGCAGGCAAAAGGATGGTCAAACTAGCAGGGTCATACACAGAGATGAACAGGCTGACTCGGCAGGCAAAGGGATGGTCAAACTAGCAGGGTCATACACAGAGAGGCCAGGAGTCTGAGCTGGGCGAGACTATCACACAGAGAGGCTCAAGGACTGCACAGCAGAAGCAGAAGTGCCTTAGGCTTCAGGAACACTATAACAGTGCACCGAAGCCGGGGATCTGCACACAGATATAGGCGTCGCGTGCAACGTCATCCGCACGCGACGCATGGATTTCATGAAAAAGCGCCCGAGACCAGGAAGCCGTCCGCGCATGCGCACAAGGCGGCAGCCGCCACGGGAGACCGACCGGGCGAAGACCGGAGCAGGGAGTCGGCGGGTAGGTGACAGCCTGGATCTCATTTACCCTTCTAGCTGAAGTAATCACTGTCAAAAAGATAAGCATTTAACTCTAAAGACAAACTGAAATTTCCTGGATAGGCTCAAACTTACCTGAAGTGGCTAGTTGGTTCAGAACTAAGTTGAGATCCCAAGGGGAAGAATATCATTAACTCGAGGTCTAGATTTGACAATAGATTTCATAAATCTTTTGATTAACTCATTATCAGCAAACTGGATTGCCAAAATTGCAGAAAGTTGTACCTTTAGTGAGGTAGGTCTAAGTCCTTTATCATATCCTTTTTGAAGAAATTGCAGTATTTCTGACACCGCAATGGAGGATCTAGTCACTTTGTTCTCTCTACACCAAGTACTACACATCTTCCAGATTCTGTAGTAAATCTTGGTGGTAGACGCTTTTCTTCCTGAGATGACAATGTCAATTACTGATCTGGAAAGTCCTCTGAGCGATAACAACCTCCATTCAACCGCCAGGCCTTCGATCTCCCACTGACATCTTTAATTAGCTTTGTGTACCATACTCTTCTTGGCTACGCCGGCGCAATCAGTATGATGTTTGCGCCATCCCTTCTTATCTTCCTCAGACTCTCTGCCATTAGTGGAATAAGGGGAAATATGTATGCCAACTGGTGGTTCCATGTAAACCTCAGAGCATCCTGCCCGACTTCTGTTTGGTCTTTCCACCTGGAGAAATATTTCCTTCATTTTGACTTGGCCCTTGAAGCCATAAGATCGATTTCTGGCCTTCCCCATTTCTGAGTTATCTGTAGAAAGACTTGAGTTTAGTGCCCACTCTCCTTGATCCAAGGCATGTTGGCTCAAGAAATCCGCTTGTATGTTTTGAACCCCGAGCACATGGACTGCTGTCAGTGACTTTAGATTTTTTTTAGTATCTCTTCTGCTTCCAGAAACAACTTATAGCTTCTGATTCCTCCCTGGTTCTTCAGATAAAGGACTGTGGTCATGTTCTCCAAGTAAATCCTTACTGGACTTCCTGATAAGTGTTGTTTGAGGCTGATCAAGCTCCTCATTACTGCTCTGAGTTCCAGTATGTTGATGTGCAGAGTTTTTTTCTATTGCAGACCACCTTCCCTGTACTGGATGATTGTTCCAAACAGCTCCCCAGTCTTGCTGACTGGCATCTGTTGTCAGGTCTTCCCAAAATATTATCTTTAATGAGATCCCCTTTGAAAGATTTGTCTCTTTCTTCCACCGTAACAACAACTTCTTTATCCTGGAAGGCACCACAATCTTCTGTGAGACATTCCTGGAGTTCTTGTTCCACTTTTTGACAAAATTAATCTGGACCCTTCACATGTGAAATTTTGCCCATGGCAATACCTGGACTGTACAGGTCAGAACTCCCAAGAGCCTCATAAAATCCTCTGAAGTCTGATTCTTCCGAGTACTGAATCTGGATACGGTCTGAATAAGCCTTTTCTTCCTGTCCTCTGATAGGGATGCTCTTCCTCTGATGATATTTACGTTGATTCCCAAGAATATTATGTTTTGGGATGGAATCACTTTTGAAAGTTTATTAGCCAACCTAGACTTTGAAGATGACTTATGGTGTATTAAGTGTGGTTCCTGGCTTGCTGCTCTGATTCTGATATAATTAGCAGATCATCTAGATAGGGTACTAAGGGTACTATGGTTATTCCTACTTCTCTCAGATGTTCTAGACTTGCCACTAGGATTTTTGTAAACACTTGTGGTGCTGCTGAGAGACCGAAGGGCAGAGCTGTAAACTGATAATGCTCTTCTTTTACTGCAAGCCTCAGGAACTTTCGATGAACTGGTTTTACCACAACGTGATGGTAAGCATCCATCAGATCTACCGTTGTAAGAAAAGCCTTCATAGGAATTGCTTTGATTAGGGATGCCACTGTTTCCATTTTGAAAGCTCTGTATTGTAGAAAGGAATTCAGATTCTTTAAATCCAGAATGGGTCTGTATCCCTCGGTGGATTTTGGAACTATGAACAAAATTTAATATAGACTTGTCTTTCTTTGAAAAATTGGAACCTCTTCTATGACTTGTTTTTCTTTCAGGGTCTGAATGATGCTTAATAGACCCTTTGCCTTCTTTTGTACTCTTGGGATTAACGATTTCTTGAACAAACTGCTGCGAGGAATTTCTCTAAATCTCAGTGGGTACCCCACCTCCAGCACCTGTAACACCCAGTGATCCGTTACCGACTCCTGCCACCTTTGCAGAAAGCCATGCAGACGGCCACCCACAGGAACCAAGGGCATGGCACGCTGACCTTCAAAGATACTCCTTCTTAAAACTGCCTTCCTGAATATTCCTTTCTGAAGGATCCTCTCTGGGATGGGACAAAGGCAGGCTTCTTCTGTTCATAAGGTTTATTAGGCTGATGTTTCCTTGTCTCTCTAAAATTCTGCTTTCTTGCCTTGTAGGATGAACTCTTTCCTGGAAAATTAGTGGATAGTCCTCTTTCCTGAGGTAGAAAGGTACTTTTTCCTCAAGTCATATTTTTGATTAACTCCTCCAAATGATGCCCAAACAGAAGAGAACCTTCAGAGGGAAGTGTGACTAACTTATTTTTTGAAGAGGGGTCAGCTCCCCAGGACTTCAGCCACAAAGCCCTTCTGGATGTTACTGAGAGGGCCAAGGAACGAGATTTCAATTTGATAACATCTAATGATGAGTCGCAAGCAAAGCTCACGGCCTCCTTGAAGACTGCACTCTCTTTCATAAGTCTATATCTGGAAACAGCTGATTCCACTTTTTACTCTAATTCTGTCAACTATATTCTGATGGTCAAATTTTTTTCACAGAATAGCAAATTGCTTTTAATGCTCCCTCCATCTTCCTTTTCATACTGTCTCTTAATGAGGAGCCATCTTCCATGGGTATGGTGGTGCGCTTGGCCAACCGTGCTATTGCTGTGTCAATTTTAGGAGGGTTAATCCAATCCTGTACAACTTCTTTGAAAGGATACATTTATGTAAATCTTCTGGTCATCACTACTCTCTTATCGCCTTTCTTCCATTCTGATTTAATCATATCCGAGACTGAATAGTGAATAGGAAAGACTGTGGTTTCTTTTCTATTTCACAAAAAGGCAGTGTCCAAGACATCTAATTGGTTTGGAGTGTCTGTTAACCCCAAGGACTTGCGCATGGCTCTTAAGAGGGCATCCATTTTATCAATATTGAATGATATGGTTTCATGTGTTATTTCTCCTTCCTCTCTGATGAATATTTGGATACAATCTCTTAGATGCTGGATTCTTCCACTCTGTCATATCTTTGCGAAGTTCCTTCTCCCAGATCTTCCAATCTCTGCCTTTTCCTACTATTAGCTCCTTCTTGCATAGCAGCAAATGTATCCTGCACTGATGAACGCATCCAGGTAAAAAAAATCCTGGAATTGTGCAGGCATTTCTGGACCAGTGATCTTCTTTAAACAATCTGGGCAAAGTTTAGCAGAATCAGAGGCTGGAAATTTGGCTTCACATCCTAAACAGCTCTTGAGTTTCTGAGTCTTGTCTTCCTTATCAATAGCAGGCTTGTCCTTAGCATGAGTCTGCTTAACTGGTGCAGACATTATGATTAAAAGCGTAAATTTTTATTCTATTTCATTAAAACTATATAGTCTCCTAGCCTAACTGTAGGCTGAATTTACTTCCTGTTATATAGCCTTCCCAAAGGTCAAGGTAGAACACATAGATTAAACATAAACAAAACACATCTCAAAAGAGACTATAAATACATGAGTAACTTAAGAGAATTTATAGTTTAAAATCTTAATGTTACTCACTCATGCAACGGCGGGCAGACCTGCTTCCATCCTTCCAAACTGGTAGACATTGATTCTGGCGTGCGTTTCACCCTGGAACACATCACTTCTTCCGGATGACGCCAATGGAAGAGGCCTCCATGACCCGCCTCCCTCCGGCCCTCTGCTGACAAGGGGCGAAGAGGGTTGCTGCACAGCATAAAGTTGGCTGATCTCCCTGTCTGCGCACACGGTGCGAGAAACAAGGGCTCCACTCATACGGTCCAGTCAGACGGCACCACGACGGCCAGAAAATAAACCCTTGAGCTCTGCTGGATACATTGAAGAAAAAAGGGGAGCGAAACACCTTTCACCTCCGTCCTCACAGCTGTGTGGAACCAAATGACTAACCAATCATGTCGCGAGACTTCTTTTAAAGCTTGAGACAATTGGTCCTACGCAGCTGAGAGGAGGAGACAATACACACAGTCATTGCCGTGGACAAGGGACACAGAAGAAATATTTATTTTGGGACATTTCTAACACTTTAAGGTTCTATGTTCAGCTCTCCTTGTTGCCATACCCTCCAACCTTTCAAAATGAAAAAAGGTACACTCACATCAATTGCCTTCATATAACTGCTAAAATACATATTTGTGTGTACTAATCTGTTAAAGGTATAGTATTAGATCATTACCAAAGCAGTTCAGTTTGCTCATCATAAGAAACAATATTTCCGGAAGGACATGGAAAGGTGATAAGTCCTCCTTACCAAAAATAAAAGAAAGAAAAGGGTGCATCTTAGAGAAAGTAAAGATTTCATTTATAATTTATAGCAACACTTTTAATGGTGCAACAAACTTTTCTATTAATGAAAAAGGCAAGAAAAAGAAAACATTGTAGAGCATTTCATACAGAGTAAAACTGATACTCCCACTACTGAGAGATGCATATTTCCAAATTTCTTACAGTTTATATGCTCTTGTTTTTTTTTTTTACATTAACATGGCCCACTAATGGTCATGTTTCAATCAATCTGTTGCAATAAGTGCAAGAGGGGAGTCTTTTAAAAACAATTTTCCATATATTGATAGAAACTGTTGAGTCATGCTGTCAGTATGAACTTTCAGGAAGTAATCCCACTGTAATAAACCTCCTGACAATTTTAACTGTACTAACATTTGAATAAAACAATTGACTGCAGCAGCAGTACCTTTATTTTACTCAACAGGAAAACCCCTATGAGTTATGTATGAATAAAAAACAAACAAACCACCAAATGGAAATTCCAACAGAATCAGAACTATATATACATCCAGTACTCACAACACAAAAGAGGATGTGCTGGTATTAAGTACAACCAGCAAATTCCAAGGGGGTCACACAAGCTACCCCGATTCAGCTATTTCTTGCAGTAAAAAGTATGAGTCCACAAATAATAAAAAAATATATTGAAGACTATTAATAAAAAAATTTATATATTTGCCAAAAACAACGTCAATACTCTAACAAATATTATAAAGCCCGTATATGATGTGTTTCGGAGCTATAAGCTCCTTTTTCAAATATAAGGCACAAATATATAATAATAAAATATAACTTTGGCAATAAACAAAGGCAGCCCCATTGGAATTTGCTGGTTGTACTTACAACCAGTACATCATCTTTTGTTTTGTGAGTATTGGATGTACAGTGGATATAAAAATCTACACACCCCTGTTAAAATGCCAGGTTCTTCTGATGTTAACCCCTTAACGACGGATGACTTACCAGGTACGTCCCGCAGAAACTGTCACTTAGTGACAGAGGACGTACCTGGTAAGTCACGGAAGTCCGGGTCTCCTTGCGGCTGCACGCCGTTCGGAGACTCCGGACTTGTTTGAAAAAAAAGTTCCTCTGGTGTTAAAGTGACAGCCGCGTACGAACGCGTCTGTCACTAAGGGGTTAAAGAATGAGACAAAGATAAATCATGTCAGAACTTTTTCCACCTTTAATGTGACCTATAATGTGAACAATTCAATTGCAAAACAAACTAAAACCATTGAGGGGGAAAAATAAAAACCTCACAATAACCTGGTTGCATAGGTATGCACACCCTTAAATGAATACTTTGTTGAAGCACCTTTTGATTTTATTACAGCAATCAGTCCTTTTAGGTAGAAGTTTATTAGCATGGCACATCTTGACGTGACAATATTTGCCCACTCTTCTATGCAGAAGCGCTCCAAATCTGTCAGATTGTGACGACATCTCCTGTGCACAGCCCTCTTCAGATCACCCCACAGATGTTCAATTGGATTCAGGTCTGGGCTCTGGCTGGGCCATTCCAAAATGTTAATCTTCTGTCACAGTACCTTGTTTCCAGCACCTCTCAGAGTCTTTCCACGCTTCATCTGCAGGCGAGAGGCTTCAAGCATGCTTCAGGCCTCTGTTTTATGTGTGTTTGTTTCTTGTAGTCTCCTCTTACCTACTTCCTGTGGAGGGGTTTAAATGGCAGACTGAGTCCTGACTCAGTCACCCTTACGTTGTTGTTCTGAGCAGTTCATTTTCCAGTATTCCTGATGCCTGTGTATGATCCGGCTTGTCTGTCCATCCATTCTGGTGCTGACCTGTGGCTCTGTTTGACTATTCTCCTCGGCGTTCTGATTTGGCTCAGATAGCCTTTCTGATGCAAACCTGTGGCTCTGGCTGACTACCTGCTCCGTACATGACCTAGGCTTGTCTGACTACCCTCTCTGGTGTTGACCTGGGGCTCTATCCACTGCGCATCCAGCATACATACACTCCAGTGGATATCCTATCTGGTGCAAACCTGTGGCTCTGGCTGACTACCCGCTCCGTGTATGACCTAGGCTCGTCTGAGTACCTACTCTGGTGTTGACCTGGGGCTCTATCCACTGCGCATCCAGCATTCCATCGCTTCAGTGGATTTCCTTTCTGGTGCAAACCTGTGGCTCTGGCTGACTATCCGCTCTGTGTATGACTTTGGCTCGTCTGACTATCCTATCTGGTGCTTACTAGAAGGCTCTGTCTGTTCGCTCAGTGTGTGGTACCGTTGTTCAGACATCCTTCCTAGTACTGACCTGGGGCTCTAGCAGACTCCTAGCTATTGACTGCAGTCTGAGTCAGTATCTCTTGGGCGTTACCTTACCACGAGACTCCAGTGGGCTGAGGCCTAGTCTCGGACAGTGTGGTGCAGAGATTGGGAGACTGCTATTCCTGATACAATGCTCGCCGATTCAATCACCCACTGTGTGTTTATTTATATATTGCATTACTGTCGTTATTCTCATAATAAAGGTTCTAATAACTATACCGTCTGACTCATGGTTTTGCTTGCCAACCGTAACATCTTCTTCTGGTGAAGCCATGCTTTTGTGGATTTGGATGTGTGCTTTGGGTCGTTGTCGTGCTGAAAGGTGAACTTCCTCTTCACCTTTCTAAACGATGCCTGAAGGTTTTGTGCCAAAATTGCCTGGTAATTAGAACTGTTCCTAATTCCCTCCACCCTGACTAAGGCCCTGGTTCCAGCTGAGGAAAAACAGCCCAAAGCATGATGCTGCCACCACCATGCTTCACTGTGGGTATGGTGTTCTTTGGGTGATGTGCAGTGTTGTTTGTGCGCCAAACATACCTCTTGGAATTATGGCCAAAAAGTTCAACCTTGGTTTCATCAGACCATAACACATTTTCCCACGTGCTTTTGGGGGACTTGATGTTTGTTATTGCAAACCTCAGCCGGCCTTGGATGTTTTTCTTTGTAAGAAAAGGTTTCCGTCTTGCCACCCTACCCCACAGCCCATTCATATGAAGAATACGGGAGAATGTGTCACAGGTAGCACACAGCCAGTACTTGCCAGAAATTCCTGCAGTTCCTTTAATGTTGCAGTAGGCCTCTTGGAAGCCTCCCTGACCAGTTTTCTTCTCATCAGTTTTGGAGAGACGTCCAGTTCTTGGTAATGTCTTTGTTGTGCCATATTTTCTCCACTTGATGATGACTGTCTTCACTGTGTTACATGGTATAGCGAATGCTTGGGAAATTCTTTTGTACTCTTCTCCTGACTGATACCTTTCAACAAGGAGATCCCTCTGATGCTCTGGAAGCTCTCTACGGACCATGGCTTTTGCTCTGAGATGCAACTAAGCAAATGTCAGGAAAATCCTACTAGAATGGCTGAACTTTATTTGTGATTAATCTGAGTCATTTTAAATGATGGCAGGTGTGTAATGACTTCTATTTAACATGATACTTAATGTGACTGGTTAATTCTGGACACAGCCACATCACCAGTTATAAGAGGGTGTGCACACCTATGCAACCAAGTTATTGTGAGTTTTATTATTTTTCCCCCTCAGTGATTTCAGTTTGTTTTGCAATTGAATTGTTCACATTAAAGGTGGAAAAAGTTCTGACAGGATTTATCTTTGTCTCATTCTTTAACATCACAAGAACCTGGCATTTTAACAGGGGTGTGTATACTTTTTATATCCACTGTATATATATTTCTGATCCTATTGGAATTTCCATTTCGTGGTTTGCTCTCTTTCTGCCTTCTATGTACATTTACAGGGGGTTAATCAGAATAGAACATATTGATGTACGCTTATCTGATGATGTACGCTTATCTGATGATGAAGGGGTTAATAATATGTTCCTCTATGTAACCGCACATATATTGGGTAAAAGCATAAGTAATTAAGAAGTGCAAGAATTGGGTTATAAAATAAGGAATTAACCCTTTTAGTGCCAGAGAGGTACCACTCTGGCACTCAAAGTGTTAAGAAGCCTGGGTTGATTGATCCGTTCTGCCTTATTGGGCTACGCCACTGGCACTAAAAGAGTTAAGAAGCCTGGGTTACATGATCTGTTCTGCCTCTGTATCAATGGAATCAAGAGGTTACAATTTCTGATAAGAGGCATTGGGTTATAAATTAAAGAATTAACCCTTTGAGTGCCAGAAGGGTACCCCTCTGGCACGCAAAGGGTTAAGAAGCTTGGGTTACATGATGTGTTCTGTCTATAGAGAGGTCACCATTGTGATAAGATGTACTGGGTATTAGAACGGTTACCACTGTCGATAAGAAGCTGATGTACACATCAGAGCAGGTCTGCCTGCTCGTACACAGAGAGGAAGACACGTTAAGCTGTCACAGATATAGGCGGCAGGAAAAGCCTACCAGGCAGTCAACAAGATGATGTTTTAGCCTCCTGGTCTTGACGGATACCAATTCCGATAGCACACCGTCTTCGACAAGATACTGGTATTCCTCTACTCATGGCTCTTCGCTCATTCAAAGAAGCCGCCTTCAGGGACCGGAATTTAGCTCAAGCGCTATTGCGCATGCCTCATGTTGTGCGTTTCACGTTTGGAACGTACAATGTCTGGATCGTTGGAACAGGACCCTGCTTACAGGGGAACTGTAAGTTAATTCTTTTTATAAATGTATTTTCCCAGTAAGGCATTGGAGTATTATTGATTAATTGTATGTTAGGGCTTCTGGATAGACGTTAGTCTTGTATAATTATTTTAATAGTTTCATTAACTCTTTCTTATGAAATATACAGCCCTCTAGCAAGCTAAGCTTTCCCCGGAGGTGACTACCAAGGAGGGTTATTGTGATTGAGACAAAGATTCCCGTATCTGACAGCCCAACGCTTATCAAATTTCTCTCTGGAGGGCTGCAGGGCAAGAGATTCTCACACAGCTCAGAAATTCTGGCATACATGATATCACCCATGCGGGATACGTTCTCATCAAAGCATGCAAGAATGAATTTAGTATAAGTCTGAGCATAAGTGACTATTGGCGAGTTTGAGCATTACTGAATGTGAGTGAGCAACAGAAAATGTGAGTTTAAATATATGAGTATAACTAAGTCTGAACATATGCAAGTCTGAGCATGTGTTTGAACATAAGTTGGGGTGAGAGAGTATGACAATCATTGAGCAATTCTCATGGCGATTCTGAATGAGTGGGAACAATAATGTACTGTCTGTGAGAACAGACAAGAGCATGTTCTAGAATTGTACCTGGACAAATAAGTCTGAGCTAGTATATTTGAGAAATGTGAGTGCATTTTCACAAATGAGTTGTACTTGAAAAAGTGGCCTAAGCATTAACATTGTCTAAAAACCACTTTGATTCAATCAAGTTATGAAACTTATTTGGGTGAGGACATAGTAAAGAGTAAATATAGAAAATAAATCTATTTCTGTGCACTACTTGTATATTATGGTAATTGTAGTAATGATAGTACTGGCAGATGAAAGCAGAGTTCTGTCAGCAGTTGGTACTGTTAGTTGAGCAATGTATCCCATGGCTCAGTTTGGTTGCATAGAACCTTAGTAAATCACACAATATGGTTGTTTCCCATAGCAACACTTTGTCACGACATGGCTGGAAATATGGTCATGTGATAAGATTTTGACTGTAAATACTTTTTTAATGTAAATTATTTTACTTAAAACACATTATTCATTTTTTATGACTGGGCTTCCTTAATTATACATTGGAATTTACTTCACATATATACACCAGTGGCCACTAACAGGCCAGGATTTGAGGATTTCTTTGTTAGCACACAGGGGATTTAATCAATTTGAATGAGCCTCTGATCAAGCCAACTGTGCTCTAGCAGGGAAATTCCTAAGTCCTGGCCTATAATTTGGCCTTGAGGGCACGGGTTGAGAAACACTGGTCTATTTAACATTGGATTATAAATATCTATAGAGTTGGGAGCATGGAATACTTTCCCTTGACTAAACAGTCATGCTTGAGATTTAAGTTTAACTGCCACACTATAATTTCTTGAGTTATTTTGAAAGGAGTTTCAAAATCACCTATGTTTGTTAGCCTTTCATTAATTACAACTGTAGTCAGAGATATTTGGGTCTATTTATTAGTTTGTGCAAATTTTGCCAGTACTTCCTAGTAGGAAGTGGCAGGTGGGAGGAGTGGAATGTTAGTATCTGAAAGACCAGGCTCTGACAACCAGTACTTCCTGATTTGCAAGACTGATAAATAAAGCTAAATATCTTTTGAACTATTCATTTAAATAAAGCATGGCAAAAATTAACACACGTAATTTTCAAAGCTTTCAAAATTACCCAAGTTATTACAAAAGTGTTCCACCTGAACACTGTTTATCCTTCAGAATAGAAAGAGGAATCTGCCAGTTGATGGTCAAAATGAATTTAAGTGATTGACAGTTTGGCTTTGACCTAATAATTGTATAGGGTTAAAATTAGTACATCATCATCATCTCCTTTATAATAGAGCACTGTGTCCATCAATCTTCAAAACTAATTAGAATGATGGATGTATAAATTTTAAGAGAGAAGTAAATCTCCCTTTAATATTCACCCTATCCAAAAAAGGCTGCTCTAACAAACTTTATTTCCACAAAAAAAAACTAGTTTGAAGCTCCTATATACTGTATGTCGAATAAATATCTAACTAAAGGGAGTAGACTAAGGACAGTTTCCAGATCAACAGAATTGTAAAACCATGTGAATAATACATAAATCTATGTATCCAAGTATAGATTTATATAAAAACAAATTAGAAATACAGAAATGTGTGTAAATAATCAATGTAATCTATTAAAATATAGAGACGGGGGACATGTAATTACCATTGTAGTCCATCTACAGCAGGCATTGGAAGCAATCAATTATTGATTTTATGGGTATCTTTGCCGTTTTATGTTCTGGTGTCTTGGTTTATAATGGCTTCAGACACCGGCGGTCTAGCGGGAAAGATACTACCCTTAGTCTATTCTCTGTAGTTAGATTTAGATATTTATCCAACATATATAGATAGGTGCTTCAAACTTGTTTTTTAGTTTAGCGTGGCATCCATTTATGAATCATTAAGATGTAACTGAAGCTTTTATATTCATCAAAGGTTGAGCTTATAATCAATACATGATCTGGTATAATTATATCAATATAACCATAAGCTACCTGTGTGTGTCAGCGATTTTCAGACAGCATGTGTGTATTAAACTCCACTCCAAAGGACAAAATTGTCCAACAGTGAGCTACTTAATAGTGTCTCTTAGTATCTGTCACTGTTCTGTGTTTCCTGGGTCTATGCTTCTTCTCAAGAAATGATGCCACTGGGTTGCATCAGATAATTCTAGCAGTACATTCTGAAGAAGGAAGGAGAAGAAGCACAGCATCCCTCTAAGAGCAAACCAGCTTCTTAAATATGGAGAAATACAATGGATATATTTATACTCTCAAACAAAGAGGCATAGCTTCCATCTCTAGACATCAAGACCATTCCCTGGAGTGAGTCCCTTGGTTGCTTTCTATGTGGTCATGCTTCTTAACTTTCAGTCTCCAATTCATTACATGAAAGAGACAAAAGACAGGCATATAAAAGTAGACAGTATATATAAGGATCCCACTATTCCCCACAGAGAGGTGCTCACTTTATAAGAGGCTAAAACTGGCCTCCTGGTATTCACACTTTCTCAGCTGTAAGTCACTTCAACAGATGTAATACCAGTTAAATCTTCAAGGATGGCAATTCAAGTGATTGTTTATTAGAAAGACTTTACTGGGCTAAAAATATATAAACACCAAATACAATAGTTTCTCTCTTTGTGTTTCACATAGGGAAATGCGTATGGAAAAAACTATTGTATTTGGTGTATATATATTTTATACTTTTAGTCCAATACATTTCTCTTTAGGAGGGACCATCTCTTTGAGTGTCAAATATCTCTGTAATGCATACATCACTGAGGCATTGTTTGGTGCAGCTAGGTTTTCTGCAAAGTCCTCAAAGTTCTCTGTTTTTTGAGAGCCACACCTTGTGGCTCAAGATTTGGTTTGTAGACTAATCTTCTAAGAAGTCGCTGATGTCCTTTCCTTTTGGGCCTGACCTGAAACATATAATTGAAGCTACTGGTGGAAAGAGCAATTTGTTGCGTCAACTTTCCTCCAAGGTTTCCTATCTTGTGAGGAAAGCATGTGAATTTTGTCCCTCCCCCACCCCACCCCAGCTAGGGTGCAAAGTGCACAAAGCCCTCAGATCTCTCAACAGCACCACTCCACAAATCCCAGACAGACCTGACAGTCCAAGCAATCCGCTGCAAAGTCTCTCTGACAAACCTACATCCACATGACTCAAAGAATCCTGGTCCATTATTGCATATAGGGATCCTTCTCTGCCTTTTTCTAGCCGCCCAGTCATTTTCCATAATGCACCAGTGGATTTTGCGGATGATATCAGAAGGGTACATCATATATTTCAGATCTCTGCCACCTTGTTACTTATCCTTAAATATTCCAAGGAACCTAGAATGGGCAAAGCTGTCCCATGAAGCCATGGCCACTCTGCTGGAAAAACAGGTGCTAGTGCCAGTTCCAATCCAAGAGCGATTCTCAGCTTTGGTATACCCCCATGGTACCTGTGTCCATAACAGAAGTAAGTAAATAGAATTTTAGTGTTGTTACCTGTTGAATCCTTTTCTGTTTAGCAGGTGATGATGCAGGTAACTTCCCTTTTAGTAAAATTAGTTGGATAGGGGGTGATGGGACAGGGATCTCATCCCCTTTCAGTACAGTGAGTAGGATTGGGGGTGATTAGGCAGGGAGCTCCTCTTTCAGTACAGTGAGTAGGATTGGGGGTGATTAGGCAGGGAGCTCCTCTTTCAGTACAGTCTGTAGGATTGGGGTGATGATGCAGGGAGCTTCCCTTTCAATACAATGGGTATAATTGGGTGTGATGAGACAGAGATTTCCTATAACAGTGCAATGGCTAGGATTGGGGGTGATGGGACAGGGAGCTTCCCGTTCAGTACAATGGGTAGGATTTGGTGTGATGGGTCAGGTAGCTTCTCTTTTAGTACAATGGGTAGGATTGGGTTTCATGGATCAGGGAGCTTCCCATTCATTACAATCTGTATGACTGGGTTGATGAGCCAGGGAGCTTCCCTTTCAATACAATGGGTATAATTGGGTGGGATGAGACAGAGATTCTCTATAACAGTGTAATGGGTAGGATTGGGGATGATGGGACAGGAAGATCCCTTTCAGTACAATGGGTAGGATTTGGTGTGATGGATCAGGTAGCGTCTCTTTTATTGCAGTGTGTAGGATTGGGTTTGATGGATCAGGGAGCTTCCCATTCAGTACAGTCTGTAGGATTGAGGTTGATGGGGAAGGGAGAAGGGGAAGGGAGAGCCCCATTCAGTGCAATAGGTAGGATTGGGGATTATGAGGCAGGGAGCTTCCCTTTCAGTACAATGGGTAGGATTGAGGATGATGAGGCACGGAGCTTCCCTTTCAGTATATTGGTAGGATTAAGTATGATGGGACATGGAACTCCCTGTGTAGTACAATGTGTAGCACTGGGGACTTGAGGCAGGAAGCTAGGTCCTGAATACTGCTGGGCCCATGGAATTCATTCACAGCAATAAATGGCAGACATGTGATACAATTTACAGGTTTTATTTATAACAACTATTTAGGAGTCTAATGTACACTAAGCGCCTGAGTATATGGATGATAATAAGGCTGCTGCAGGAAACATGTCCCTCAAGTCCAGCCCAGTTGATCCAAAGGAAGGCAAAAAAAACCCACTGTAATCTCAAATGGGTAAAAAAAATTCCTTCCTGACTCCAAATGGCAGTCGGACATTTCCCTGGATCAAATTCCTGTATAAACTTTTAATGAATGATCTCAGGTCTTTCATTATTAACTATTACCTATTAACAGTCACTGTCAGTGGCATAGTCTATCGTTCTCACTTAACACACTCCAGGATTAAAGGGATAGTAATACTTTGTTTTATCTTTATTTTATTTTATAGGCATTAAAAAAACATGAAGAACGATATAAGTCTTATTTTTCAAACCTTTATGGTTTAATAGATATTCACAAGCAAAGTATCCCCCCCCCGTTCAGCCAGATTAGAAGGGAAGTGCCCAGGTAGACAGCAGAGAGGAACAATCTTCAATTAAGATAAGGGAAAAAGCTGACAAGCTTGTCAAGGGGGGCAGGGCTTTCACTGTTTTCATTGTAAGAAGATTGTCCCCTGCTGTTATCTGTCTGGTCTTACAACCAGATTCACATCTGAGAAGAGATGGCTTACACTAGGTAAAAGGGGTGGGGAGAGGAAACTTTGCTTGTGAATATCTCTTAAACCATAAAGTTTTGAGAGATAAGATTTATATCGTTCTTCATGTTTTTTTAATGCCTACAAAATAAAATAAAGTTATAACGAAGTATTACTATCCCTTTAAGAGAGTCCAACTCTCTCCGTAAATCAGAAATAACATTGTGGTCGGGAATTTCCAGCCGAATATGGAAATCGTAACAAAAAGAACGAAACACTAAAGGTCGATTGCATGTAAAAGACTGATGCTATACCATAACTAACGTAGAACGGCGAATAAGGTCTGAAATTACAAAGTGAATTGGAGAGATAAGGACTAGATGTGGAGGCGATCCCTTGGCCTCTGTGATGAGATAAGGAAGAAGGAGGTAAGGAGTAGCTAGGGTTCCTTCGGCCTGTGCAAAGAGGTAAGGAGTAGCTCAGGTTCCTTCAGCCTCTGCAAAGAGGTAAGGAGTAGCTAGGGTTCCTTAGGCCTCTAAGAGGCAAGGAGAACATAGGGTTCCTTCAGCCTCTGCAAAGAGGTAAGGAGTAGCTAGGGTTCCTTAGGCCTCTCAGAAGTGGCAAGGAGTAGCTAGAGTTCCTTCAGCTTCTGCAGTAGCATGAGTAACGTGGGACAACGAATGAGAGAATGAGGTCCGATGCCCAAGCCTCCCCTGTCCGTGCCTAGTGGATGATTGGCTAGCAGAATT
Source organism: Rhinophrynus dorsalis (assembly GCA_037306005.1). NCBI lineage: Eukaryota > Metazoa > Chordata > Amphibia > Anura > Rhinophrynidae > Rhinophrynus > Rhinophrynus dorsalis. The sequence continues at coordinate 256,338,118 of CM074723.1, read as the reverse complement.
CTGCAGTAATTGGTGTCCCTGGATGATCAGCTTCCTGATGTTGGAGAGAGAGCTGGTGGAATGAAATTGCAAAGTGAATTGGAGAGATAAGGACTAGATGTGGCGGCGATCTCTTGGCCTCTGTGATGAGATAAGGAAGAAGGAGGTAAGGAGTAGCTAGGGTTCCTTCGGCCTGTGCAAAGAGGTAGGGAGTAAGCTAGGGTTCCTTCGGACTCTGCAAAGAGGTAAGGAGTAGCTAGGGTTCCTTAGGCCTCTAAGAAGAGGCAAGGAGTACCTAGGGTTCCTTCAGCCTCTGCAAAGAGGTAAGGAGTAGCTAGGGTTCCTTAGGCCTCTCAGAAGTGGCAAGGAGTAGCTAGCAGAATTCTGCAGTGATTGCCATCCCTGGATGATCAGCTTGTTGATCAGATCTTGATGGTCCTGAAGGAGTGGCAAACCTTCAGCCCCTTGAAAAGGGGTTGACAACTACCCCTTTTCAAGGGGCTGAAGGTTTGCCACTTCTTTTGTCCCTGTGAATGGGTTGTCTCCTGCTCAGGAAAGGGTTGTATGTGGGAAGACTTTGGCCCCTGTAATGGGGTAAGGTGTTCTGTGTGTAACCTTTGTCATGCAGTAGCATGAGTAACGTGGTACGACGAATGAGCGAATAAGGTCCGAGGCCCAGGCTTCCCCTGTCTGTGCGTAGTGGATGATTGGCTAGCAGAATTCTGCAGTGATTGCCGTCCCTGGATGATCTGTTTCTTGATCAGATCTTGATGGTCCTGAAGGAGTGGCAAACCTTCAGCCCCTTGAAAAGGGGTAGACACCTACCCCTTTTCAAGGGGCTGAAGGTTTGCCACTCCTTTTGTCCCTGTCACCGGGTTGTCTCCTGCTAAGGAAGGGGTTGTATGTGGGAAGACTTTGGCCCCTGTAATGGGGTAAGGTGTTCTGTGTGTAACCTTTATCATGCAGTAGCATGAGTAATGTGGTACGAAGAATGAGCGAATAAGGTCCGAGGCCAGGCTTCCCCTGTCCGTGCGTAGTGGATGATTGGCTAGCAGAATTCTGCAGTGATTGCCGTCCCTGGATGATCAGCTTCTTGATCAGATCTTCATGGACCTGTAGGAGTGGCAAACCTTCAGCCCCTTGAAAAGGGGTAGACACCTACCCCTTTTCAAGGGGCTGAAGGTTTGCCACTCCTTTTGTCCCTGTGACCGGGTTGTCTCCTGCTAAGGAAGGGGTTGTATGTGGGAAGACTTTGGCCCCTGTAATGGGGTAAGGTGTTCTGTGTGTAACCTTTGTCATGCAGTAGCATGAGTAACGTCGTACGACGAATGAGCGAATAAGGTTCGAGGCCCAGGCTTCCCCTGTTCGTGCATAGTGGATGATTGGCTAGCAGAATTCTGCAGTGATTGCCGTCCCTGGATGATCAGCTTCTTGATCAGATCTTGATGGTCCTGAAGGAGTGGCAAACCTTCAGCCCCTTGAAAAGGGGTAGACACCTACCCCTTTTCAAGGGGCTGAAGGATTGCCACTGCTTTTGTCCCAGTGACCGGGTTGTCTCCTGCTAAGGAAGGGGTTGTATGTGGGAAGACTTTGGCCCCTGAATTGGGGTAAGGTGTTCTGTGAGTAACCTTTATCATGCAGTAGCATGAGTAACGTGGTACGACGAATGAGCGAATAAGGTCTGAGGCCCAGGTTTCTCCTGTCCATGCGTAGTGGATGATTGGCTAGTAGAATACTGCAGTGATTGCCGTCCCTGGATGATCAGCTTTTTGATTAGATCTTGATGGTCCTGAAGGAGTGGCAAACCTTCAGCCCCTTGAAAAGGGGTAGACACCTACCCCTTTTCAAGGGGCTGAAGGTTTGCCACTTGCCACTCCTTTTGTCCCTGTGACCGAGTTGTCTCCTGCTAAGGAAGGGGTTGTGTGTGGGAAGACTTTGGCCCCTGTAATGGGGTAAGGTGTTCTGTGTCTAACCTTTGTCATGCAGTAGCATGAGTAACGTGGTACGACGAATGAGCGAATAAGGTCCGAGGCCCAGGCTTCCCCTGTCCGTGCGTAGTGGATGATTGGCTAGCAGAATTCTGCAGTGATTGCCGTCCCTGGATGATCAGCTTCTTGATCAGATCTTGATGGACCTGAAGGAGTGCCAAACCTTCAGCCACTTGAAAAGGGGTAGACACCTACCCCTTTTCAAGGGGCTGAAGGTTTGCCACTCCTTTTGTCCCTGTGACCGGGTTGTCTCCTGCTAAGGAAGGGGTTATATGTGGGAAGACTTTGGCCCCTGTAATGGGGTAAGGTGTTCTGTGTGTAACCTTTGTCATGCATTAGCATGAGTAACGTGGTACGACGAATGAGCGAATAAGGTCCGAGGCCCAGGCCTCCCCTGTCTGTGCGTAGTGGATGATTGGCTAGCAGAATTCTGCAGTGATTGCCGTCCCTGGATGATCAGCTTCTTGATCAAATCTTGATGGTCCTGAAGGAGTGGCAAACCTTCAGCCCCTTGAAAAGGGGTAGACACCTACCCCGGTTCAAGGGGCTGAAGGTTTGCCACTCCTTTTGTCCCTGTGACCGGGTTGTCTCCTGCTAAGGAAGGGGTTGTATGTGGGAAGACTTTGGCCCCTGTAATGGGGTAAGGTGTTCTGTGTGTAACCTTTGTCATGCAGTAGCGTGAGTAACGTGGTACGACGAATGAGCAAATAAGGTCTGAGGCCCAGGCTTCTCCTGTCCATGCGTAGTGGATGATTGGCTAGCAGAATTCTGCAGTGATTGCCGTCCCTGGATGATCAGCTTCTTGATTAGATCTTGATGGTCCTGAAGGAGTGGCAAACCTTCAGCCCCTTGAAAAGGGGTAGACACCTACCCCTTTTCAAGGGGCTGAAGGTTTGCCACTTGCCACTACTTTTGTCCCTGTGACCGGGTTGTCTCCTGCTAAGGAAGGGGTTGTATGTGGGAAGACTTTGGCCCCTGTAATGGGGTAAGGTGTTCTGTGTCTAACCTTTGTCATGCAGTAGCATGAGTAACGTAGTACGACGAATGAGCGAATAAGGTCCGAGGCCCAGGCTTCCCCTGTCCGTGCGTAGTGGGTGATTCGCTAGCAGAATTCTGCAGTGATTGCCGTCCCTGGATGATCAGCTTCTTGATCAGATCTTGATGCTCTTGAAGGAGTGGCAAACCTTCAGCCCCTTGTAAAGGGGTAGACACCTACCCCTTTTCAAGGGGCTGTAGGTTTGCCACTCCTTTTGTCCCTGTGACCGGGTTGTCTCCTGCTAAGGAAGGGGTTGTATGTGGGAAGACTTTGGCCCCTGTAATGGGGTAAGGTGTTCTGTGTGTAACCTTTCTCATGCAGTAGCATGAGTAACGTGGTACGACGAATGAGCGAATAAGGTCCGAGGCACAGGCTTCCCCTGTCCGTGCGTAGTGGATGACTGGCTAGCAGAATTCTGCAGTGATTGCCGTCCCTGGATGATCAGCTTCTTGATCAGATCTTGATGCTCTTGAAGGAGTGGCAAACCTTCAGCCCCTTGTAAAGGGGTAGACACCTACCTCTTTTCAAGGGGCTGTAGGTTTGCCACTCCTTTTGTCCCTGTGACCGGGTTGTCTCCTGCTAAGGAAGGGGTTGTATGTGGGAAGACTTTGGCCCCTGTAATGGGGTAAGGTGGTCTGTGTGTAACCTTTGTCATGCAGTAGCATGAGTAACGTGGTACGACGAATGAGCGAATAAGGTCCGAGGCCCAGGCTTCCCCTGTCCGTGCGTAGTGGATGATTGGCTAGCAGAATTCTGCAGTGATTGCCGTCCCTGGATGATAAGCTTCTTGATCAGATCTTGATAGTCCTGAAGGAGTGGCAAACCTTCAGCCACTTGAAAAGGGGTAGACACCTACCCCTTTTCAAAGGGCTGAAGGTTTGCCACTCCTTTTGTCCCTGCGACCGGGTTGTCTCCTGCTAAGGAAGGGGTTGTATGTGGGAAGACTTTGGCCCCTGTAATGGGGTAAGGTGGTCTGTGTGTAACCTTTGTCATGCAGTAGCATGAGTAACGTGGTACGACGAATGAGCGAATAAGGTCCGAGACCCAGGCTTCCCCTGTCCGTGCATAGTGGTTGTTTGGCTAGCAGAATTCTGCAGTGATTGCCGTCCCTGGATGATCAGCTTCTTGATCAGATCTTGATGGTCCTGAAGGAGTGGCAAAACTTCAGCCCCTTGAAAAGGGGTGGACACCTACCCCTTTTCAAAAGACTGAAGGTTTGCCACTCCTTTTGTCCCTGCGACCGGGTTGTCTCCTGCTAAGGAAGGGGTTGTATGTGGGAAGACTTTGGCCCCAGTAATGGGGTAAGGTGTTCTGTGTGTAACCTTTGTCATGCAGTAGCATGAGTAATGTGGTACAACGACTGAGCGAATAAAGTCCGAGGCCCAGGCTTCCCCGGTCCGTGCGTAGTGCATGATTGGCTAGCAGAATTCTGCAGTGATTGCCGTCCCTGGATGATAAGCTTCTTGATCAGATCTTGATGGTCCTGAAGGAGTGGCAAACCTTCAGCCCCTTGAAAAGGGGTGGACACCTACCCCTTTTCAAAAGACTGAAGGTTTGCCACTCCTTTTGTCCCTGCGACCGGGTTGTCTCCTCCTAAGGAAGGGGTGGTATTTGGGAAGACTTTGGCCCCTGTAATGGGGTAAGGTGTTTTGTGTGTAACCTTTGTCATGCAGTATCATGAGTAACGTGGTACGACGAATGAGCGAATAAGGTCCGAGGCCCAGGTTTCCCCTGTCCGTGCGTAGTGGATGATTGGCTAGCAGAATTCTGCAGTGATTGCCGTCCCTGGATGATCAGCTTCTTGATCAGATCTTGATGGTCCTGAAGGAGTGGCAAGCCTTCTGTCCCTTGAAAAGGGGTAGACACATACCCCTGTTCAAGGGGCTGAAGGTTTGCCACTCCTTTTGTCCCTGCGACCGGGTTGTCTCCTGCTAAGGAAGGGGTGGTATGTGGGAAGACTTTGGCCCCTGTAATGGGGTAAGGTGTTCTGTGTGTAACCTTTATCATGCAGTAGCATGAGTAACGTGGTACGACGAATGAGCGAATAAGGTCCGAGGCCCAGGCTTCCCCTGTCCGTGCATAGTGGATGATTGGCTAGCAGAATTCTGCAGTGATTGCCGTCCCTGGATGATCAGCTTCTTGATCAGATCTTGATGGACCTGAAGGAGTGGCAAACCTTCAGTCACTTGAAAAGGGGTAGACACCTACCCCTTTTCAAGGGGCTGAAGGTTTGCCACTCCTTTTGTCCCTGTGAACGGGTTGTCTGCTGCTAAGGAAGGGGTTGTATGTGAGTAGACTTTGGCCCCTGTAATGGGGTAAGGTGTTCTGTTTGTAACCTTTGTCATGCAGTAGCATGAGTAACGTGGTACGACGAATGAGCAAATAAGGTCTGAGGCCCAGGCTTCTCCTGTCCATGCGTAGTGGATGATTGGCTAGCAGAATTCTGCAGTGATTGCCGACCCTGAATGATCAGCTTCTTGATTAGATCTTGATGGTCCTGAAGGAGTGGCAAACCTTCAGCCCCTTGAAAAGGGGTAGACAAGTACCCCTTTTTAAGGGGCTGAAGGTTTGCCACTTGCCACTCCTTTTGTCCCTGTGACCGGGTTGTCTCCTGCTAAGGAAGGGGTTGTATATGGGAAGACTTTGGCCCCTGTAATGGGGTAAGGTGTTCTGTGTGTAACCTTTGTCATGCAGTAGCATGAGTAACGTGGTACGACGAATGAGCGAATAAGGTCCGAGGCCCTAGCTTCCCCTGTCCGTGCGTAGTGGATGATTGGCTAGCAGAATTCTGCAGTGATTGCCGTCCCTGGATGATCAGCTTCTTGATCAAATCTTGATGGTCCTGAAGGAGTGGCAAACCTTCAGCCCCTTGAAAAGGGGTAGACACGTACCCCTTTTTAAGGGTCTGAAGGTTTGCCACTTGCCACTCCTTTTGTCCCTGTGACCGGGTTGTCTCCTGCTAAGGAAGGGGTTGTATATGGGAAGACTTTGGCCCCTGTAATGGGGTAAGGTGTTCTGTGTGTAACCTTTGTCATGCAGTAGTATGAGTAACGTGGTACGACGAATGAGCGAATAAGGTCCGAGGCCCTAGCTTCCCCTGTCCGTGCGTAGTGGATGATTGGCTAGCAGAATTCTGCAGTGATTGCCGTCCCTGGATGATCAGCTTCTTGATCAAATCTTGATGGTCCTGAAGGAGTGGCAAACCTTCAGCCCCTTGAAAAGGGGTAGACACCTACCCCTGTTCAAGGGGCTGAAGGTTTGCCACTCCTTTTGTCCCTGCGATCGGGTTGTCTCCTGCTAAGGAAGGGGTTGTATGTGGGAAGACTTTGGCCCCTGTAATGGGGTAAGGTGTTCTTTGTGTAACCTTTGTCATGCAGTAGCATGAGTAACGTGGTACGACGAATGAGCGAATAAGGTCCGAGGCCCAGGCTTCCCCTGTCCGTGCATAGTGGATGATTGGCTAGCAGAATTCTGCAGTGATTGCCGTCCCTGGATGATCAGCTTCTTGATCAGATCTTGATGGACCTGAAGGAGTGGCAAACCTTCAGCCACTTGAAAAGGGGTAGACACCTACCCCTTTTCAAGGGGCTGAAGGTTTGCCACTCCTTTTGTCCCTGTGAACGGGTTGTCTGCTGCTAAGGAAGGGGTTGTATGTGAGTAGACTTTGGCCCCTGTAATGGGGTAAGGTGTTCTGTGTGCAACCTTTGTCATGCAGTAGCATGAGTAACGTGGTACGACGAATGAGCGAATAAGGTCCGAGGCCCTGGCTTTCCCTGTCCATGCGTAGTGGATGATTGGCTAGCAGAATTCTGCAGTGATTGCTGTCCCTGGATGATCAGCTTCTTGATCAGATCTTGATGGTCCTGAAAGAGTGGCAAACCTTCAGCCCCTTGAAAAGGGGTAGATACCTACCCCTTTTCAAAGGGCTAAAGGTTTGCCACTCCTTTTGTCAATGTGACCGGGTTGTCTCCTGCTAAGGAAGGAGTTGTATGTGGGAAGACTTTGGCCCCTGTAATGGGGTAAGGTGTTCTGTGTGTATCCTTTGTCATGCAGTAGCATGAGTAACGTGGTACGACGAATGAGCGAATAAGGTCCGAGGCCCAGGCTTCCCCTGTCCGTGCGTAGTGGATGATTGGCTAGCAGAATTCTGCAGTGATTGCCGTCCCTGGATGATCAGCTTCATGATCAGATCTTGATGGTCCTAAAGGAGTGGCAAACCTTCAGCCCCTTGAAAAGGGGTAGACACCTACCCCTTTTCAAGGGGCTGAAGGTTTGCCACTTGCCACTCCTTTTGTCCCTGTGAACGGGTTGTCTCCTGCTAAGGAAGGGGTTGTATGTGGGAAGACTTTGGTCCCTGTAATGGGGTAAGGTGTTCTGTGTGTAACCTTTGTCATGCAGTAGCATGAGTAACGTGGTACGACGAATGAGCGAATAAGGTCAAAGGTCCAGGCCTCCCCTGTCTGTGCGTAGTGGATGATTGGCTAGTTGAATTCTGCAGTGATTGCCGTCCCTGGATGATCAGCTTCTTGATCAGATCTTGATGGTCCTGAAGGAGTGGCAAAACTTCAGCCCCTTGAAAAGGGGTCGACACCTACCCCTGTTCAAGGGGCTGAAGGTTTGCCACTCCTTTTGTCCCTGCGACCGGTTTGTCTCCTGCTAAGGAAGGGGTTGTATGTGGGAAGACTTTGGCCCCTGTAATAGGGTAAGGTGTTCTGTGTGTAACCTTTGTCATGCAGTAGCATGAGTAACGTGGTACGACGAATGAGCGAATAAGGTCCGAGACCCAGGCTTCCCCTGTCCGTGCTTGGTGGTTGTTTGGCTAGCAGAATTCTGCAGTGATTGCCGTCCCTGGATGATCAGCTTCTTGATCAGATCTTGATGGTCCTGAAGGAGTGGTAAACCTTCAGCCCCTTGAAAAGGGGTGGACACCAACCCCTTTTCAAAAGGCTGAAGGTTTGCCACTCCTTTTGTCCCTGTGACCGGGTTGTCTCCTGCTAAGGAAGGGGTTGTATGTGGGAAGACTTTGGCCCCTGTAATGGGGTAAGGTGTTCTGTGTGTAACCTTTGTCATGCAGTAGCATGAGTAACGTGGTACGACAAATGAGCGAATAAGGTCCGAGGCCCAGGCTTCCCCTGTCCGTGCGTAGTGCATGATTGGCTAGCAGAATTCTGCAGTGATTGCCGTCCCTGGATGATAAGCTTCTTGATCAGATCTTGATGGTCCTGAAGGAGTGGCAAGCCTTCAGCCCCTTGAAAAGGGGTAGACACCTACCACTGTTCAAGGGGCTGAAGGTTTGCCACTCCTTTTGTCCCTGCGACCGGGTTGTCTCCTGCTAAGGAAGGGGTGGTATGTGGGAAGACTTTGGCCCCTGTAATGGGGTAAGGTGTTTTGTGTGTAACCTTTGTCATGCAGTAGCATGAGTAACGTGGTACGACGAATGAGCGAATAAGGTCCGAGGCCCAGTCTTCCCCTGTCCGTGCGTACTGGATGATTGGCTAGAAGAATTCTGCAGTGATTGCCGTCCCTTGATGATCAGCTTCTAGATCAGATCTTGATGGTCCTGAAGGAGTGGCAAACCTAAAGCCCCTTGAAAAGGGGTAGACACCTACCCCTTTTCAAGGGGCTGAAGGCTTGCCACTCCTTTTGTCCCTGCGACCGGGTTGTCTCCTGCTAAGGAAGGGGTTGTATGTGGGAAGACTTTGGCCCCTGTAATGGGGTAAGGTGTTCTGTGTCTAACCTTTGTCATGCAGTAGCATGAGTAACGTGGTACGACGAATGAGCGAATAAGGTCCGAGGCCCAGGCTTCCCCTGTCCGTGCGTAGAGGATGATTGGCTAGCAGAATTCTACAGTGATTGCCGTCCCTGGATGATCAGCTTCTTGATCAGATCTTGATGGTCCTAAAGAAGTGGCAAACCTTCAGCCCCTTGAAAAGGGGTAGACACCTACCCCTTTTCAAGGGGCTGAAGGTTTGCCACTTGCCACTCCTTTTGTCCCTGTGACCGGGTTGTCTCCTGCTAAGGAAGGGGTTGTATGTGGGAAGACTTTGGACCCTGTAATGGGGTAAGGTGTTCTGTGTGTAACCTTTGTCATGCATTAGCATGAGTAACGTGGTACGACGAATGAGCGAATAAGGTCCGAGGTACAGGCTTCCCCTGTCCGTGCGTAGTGGATGATTGGCTAGCAGAATTCTGCAGTAATTGCCGTCCCTGGATGATCAGCTTCTTGATCAGATCTTGATGGTCCTGAAGGAGTGGCAAACCTTCAGCCCCTTGAAAAGGGGTAGACACCTACCCCTGTTCAAGGGGCTGAAGGTTTGCCACTCCTTTTGTCCCTGCGACCGGGTTGTCTCCTGCTAAGGAAGGGGTTGTATGTGGGAAGACTTTGGCCCCTGTAATGGGGTAAGGAGTTCTGTGTGTAACCTTTGTCATTTAGTAGCATGAGTAACATGGTACGACGAATGAGCGAAAAAGGTCCGAGGCCCTCGCTTCCCCTCTCCGTGCGCAGTGGATGATTGGCTAGCAGAATTCTGCAGTGATTGCCGTCCCTGGATGATCAGCTTCTTGATCAGATCTTGATGGTCCTGAAGGAGTGGTAAACCTTCAGCCCCTTGAAAAGGGGTGGACACCTACCCCTTTTCAAAAGGCTGAAGGTTTGCCACTCCTTTTGTCCCTGTGACCGGGTTGTCTCCTGCTAAGGAAGGGGTTGTATGTGTGAAGACTTTGGCCCCTGTAATGGGGTAAGGTGTTCTGTGTGTAACCTTTGTCATGCAGTAGCATGAGTAACGTGGTACGACAAATGAGCGAATAAGGTCCGAGGCCCAGGCTTCCCCTGTACGTGCGTAGAGGATGATTGGCTAGCAGAATTCTGCAGTGATTGCCGTCCCTGAATGATCAGCTTCTTGATCAGATCTTGATGGTCCTAAAGGAGTGGCAAACCTTCAGCCCCTTGAAAAGGGGTAGACACCTACCCCTGTTCAAGGGGCTGAAGGTTTGCCACTCCTTTTGTCCCTGCGACCGGGTTGTCTCCTGCTAAGGAAGGGGTGGTATATGGGAAGACTTTGGCCCCCGTAATGGGGTAAGGTGTTCTGTGTAAAACCTTTGTCATGCAGTAGCATGAGTAACGTGGTACGACGAATGAGCGAATAAAGTGCGAAGGCCCAGGCCTCCCCTGTCTGTGCGTAGTGGATGATTGGCTAGCAGAATTCTGCAGTGATTGCCGTCCCTGGATGATCAGCTTCTTGATCAGATCTTGATGGTCCTGAAGGAGTGGCAAACCTTCAGTCCCTTGAAAAGGGGTAGACCTACACCTGTTCAAGGGGCTGAAGGTTTGCCACTCCTTTTGTCCCTGCAACCGGGTTGTCTCCTGCTAAGGAAGGGGTTGTATGTGGGAAGACTTTGGCCCCTGTAATGGGGTAAGGTGTTCTGTGTGTATCCTTGTAGCATGAGTAACGTGGTACAACGAATGAGCGAATAAGGTCCGAGGCCCTGGCTTCCCCTGTCCATGCGTAGTGGATGATTGGCTAGCAGAATTCTGCAGTGATTGCCATCCCTGGATAATCAGCTTCTTGATCAGATCTTGATGGTCCTGAAGGAGTGGAAAACCTTCAGACCCTTGAAAAGGGGTAGACACCTACCCCTGTTCAAGGGGCTGAAGATTTGCCACTCCTTTTGTCCCTGCAACCGGGTTGTCTCCTGCTAAGGAAGGGGTTGTATGTGGGAAGACTTTGGCCCCTGTAATGGGGTAAGGTGTTTTGTGTGTAAACTTGTCATGCAGTAGCATGAGTAACGTGGTACGACGAATGAGCGAATAAGGTCCGAGGCCCAGACCTCCCCTGTCCGTGCGTAGTGGATGATTGGCTAGCAGAATTCTGCAGTGATTGCCGTCCCTGGATGATCAGCTTCTTGATCAGATCTTGATGGTCGTGAAGGAGTGGAAAACCTTCAGCCCCTTGAAAAGGGGTAGACACCTACCCCTGTTGAAGGGGCAGAAGATTTGCCACTCCTTTTGTCCCTGCGACCGGGTTGTCTCCTGCTAAGGAAGGGGTTGTATGTGGGAAGACTTTGGCCCCTGTAATGGGGTAAGGTGTTCTGTGTGTAACCTTTGTCATGCAGTAGCATGAGTAACGTGGTACGACGAATGAGCGAATAAGGTCCGAGGCCCTGGCTTCCCCTCTCCGTGCGTAGTGGATGATTGGCTAGCAGAATTCTGCAGTGATTGCCGTCCCTGGATGATCAGCTTCTTGATCAGATCTTGATGGTCCTGAAGGAGTGGTAAACCTTCAGCCCCTTGAAAAGGGGTGGACACCTACCCCTTTTCAAAAGGCTGAAGGTTTGCCACTCCTTTTGTCCCTGTGACCGGGTTGTCTCCTGCTAAGGAAGGGGTTGTATGTGTGAAGACTTTGGCCCCTGTAATGGGGTAAGGTGTTCTGTGTGTAACCTTTGTCATGCAGTAGCATGAGTAACGTGGTACGACAAATGAGCGAATAAGGTCCGAGGCCCAGGCTTCCCCTGTACGTGCGTAGAGGATGATTGGCTAGCAGAATTCTGCAGTGATTGCCGTCCCTGAATGATCAGCTTCTTGATCAGATCTTGATGGTCCTGAAGGAGTGGTAAACCTTCAGCCCCTTGAAAAGGGGTGGACACCTACCCCTTTTCAAAAGGCTGAAGGTTTGCCACTCCTTTTGTCCCTGTGACCGGGTTGTCTCCTGCTAAGGAAGGGGTTGTATGTGTGAAGACTTTGGCCCCTGTAATGGGGTAAGGTGTTCTGTGTGTAACCTTTGTCATGCAGTAGCATGAGTAACGTGGTACGACAAATGAGCGAATAAGGTCCGAGGCCCAGGCTTCCCCTGTACGTGCGTAGAGGATGATTGGCTAGCAGAATTCTGCAGTGATTGCCGTCCCTGAATGATCAGCTTCTTGATCAGATCTTGATGGTCCTAAAGGAGTGGCAAACCTTCAGCCCCTTGAAAAGGGGTAGACACCTACCCCTGTTCAAGGGGCTGAAGGTTTGCCACTCCTTTTGTCCCTGCGACCGGGTTGTCTCCTGCTAAGGAAGGGGTGGTATATGGGAAGACTTTGGCCCCCGTAATGGGGTAAGGTGTTCTGTGTGTAACCTTTGTCATGCAGTAGCATGAGTAACGTGGTACGACGAATGAGCGAATAAAGTCCGAGGCCCAGGCCTCCCCTGTCTGTGCGTAGTGGATGATTGGCTAGCAGAATTCTGCAGTGATTGCCGTCCCTGGATGATCAGCTTCTTGATCAGATCTTGATGGTCCTGAAGGAGTGGCAAACCTTCAGCCCCTTGAAAAGGGGTAGACCTACCCCTGTTCAAGGGGCTGAAGGTTTGCCACTCCTTTTGTCCCTGCGACCGGGTTGTCTCCTGCTAAGGAAGGGGTTGTATGTGGGAAGACTTTGGCCCCTGTAATGGGGTAAGGTGTTCTGTGTGTATCCTTGTAGCATGAGTAACGTGGTACAACGAATGAGCGAATAAGGTCCGAGGCCCTGGCTTCCCCTGTCCATGCGTAGTGGATGATTGGCTAGCAGAATTCTGCAGTGATTGCCGTCCCTGGATGATCAGCTTCTTGATCAGATCTTGATGGTCCAAAAGGAGTGGCAAACCTTCAGCCCCTTGAAAAGGGGTAGACATCTACCCTTTTCAAGGGGCTGAAGTTTTGCCACTCCTTTTGTCCCTGCGACCGGGTTGTCTCCTGCTAAGGAAGGGGTTGTATGTGGGAAGACTTTGGCCCCTATAATGGGGTAAGGTGTTCTGTGTGTAACCTTTGTCATGAAGTAGCATGAGTAACGTGGAACGACGAATAAGCGAATAAGGTCCGAGGCCTTTGCTTCCCCTGGCCGTGCGTAGTGGATGATTGGCTAGCAGAATTCTGCAGTGATTGCCGTCCCTGGATAATCAGCTTCTTGATCAGATCTTGATGGTCCTGAAGGAGTGGAAAACCTTCAGACCCTTGAAAAGGGGTAGACACCTACCCCTGTTCAAGGGGCTGAAGATTTGCCACTCCTTTTGTCCCTGCAACCGGGTTGTCTCCTGCTAAGGAAGGGGTTGTATGTGGGAAGACTTTGGCCCCTGTAATGGGGTAAGGTGTTTTGTGTGTAAACTTGTCATGCAGTAGCATGAGTAACGTGGTACGACGAATGAGCGAATAAGGTCCGAGGCCCAGACCTCCCCTGTCCGTGCGTAGTGGATGATTGGCTAGCAGAATTCTGCAGTGATTGCCGTCCCTGGATGATCAGCTTCTTGATCAGATCTTGATGGTCGTGAAGGAGTGGAAAACCTTCAGCCCCTTGAAAAGGGGTAGACACCTACCCCTGTTGAAGGGGCAGAAGATTTGCCACTCCTTTTGTCCCTGCGACCGGGTTGTCTCCTGCTAAGGAAGGGGTTGTATGTGGGAAGACTTTGGCCCCTGTAATGGGGTAAGGTGTTTTGTGTGTAAACTTTGTCATGCAGTAGCATGAGTAACGTGGTACGACGAATGAGCGAATAAGGTCCGAGGCCCAGGCTTCCCCTGTCCGTGCGTAGAGGATGATTGGCTAGCAGAATTCTGCAGTGATTGCCGTCCCTGGATGATCAGCTTCTTGATCAGATCTTGATGGTCCTAAAGGAGTGGCAAACCTTCAGCCCCTTGAAAAGGGGTAGACACCAACCCCTTTTCAAAAGGCTGAAGGTTTGTCACTCCTTTTGTCCCTGTGACCGGGTTGTCTCCTGCTAAGGAAGGGGTTGTATGTGGGAAGACTTTGGCCCCTGTAATGGGGTAAGGTGTTCTGTGTGTAACCTTTGTCATGCAGTAGCATGAGTAACGTGGTACGACAAATGAGCGAATAAGGTCCGAGGCCCAGGCTTCCCCTGTCCGTGCGTAGTGCATGATTGGCTAGCAGAATTCTGCAGTGATTGCCGTCCCTGGATGATAAGCTTCTTGATCAGATCTTGATGGTCCTGAAGGAGTGGCAAGCCTTCAGCCCCTTGAAAAGGGGTAGACACCTACCACTGTTCAAGGGGCTGAAGGTTTGCCACTCCTTTTGTCCCTGCGACCGGGTTGTCTCCTGCTAAGGAAGGGGTTGTATGTGGGAATACTTTGGCCCCTGTAATGGGGTAAGGTGTTCTGTGTGTAACCTTTGTCATGCAGTAGCATGAGTAACGTGGTACGACAAATGAGCGAATAAGGTCCGAGGCCCAGGCTTCCCCTGTACGTACGTAGAGGATGATTGGCTAGCAGAATTCTGCAGTGATTGCCGTCCCTGAATGATCAGCTTCTTGATCAGATCTTGATGGTCCTAAAGGAGTGGCAAACCTTCAGCCCCTTGAAAAGGGGTAGACACCTACCCCTGTTCAAGGGGCTGAAGGTTTGCCACTCCTTTTGTCCCTGCGACCGGGTTGTCTCCTGCTAAGGAAGGGGTGGTATATGGGAAGACTTTGGCCCCCGTAATGGGGTAAGGTGTTCTGTGTGTAACCTTTGTCATGCAGTAGCATGAGTAACGTGGTACGACGAATGAGCGAATAAAGTCCGAGGCCCAGGCCTCCCCTGTCTGTGCGTAGTGGATGATTGGCTAGCAGAATTCTGCAGTGATTGCCGTCCCTGGATGATCAGCTTCTTGATCAGATCTTGATGGTCCTGAAGGAGTGGCAAACCTTCAGCCCCTTGAAAAGGGGTAGACCTACCCCTGTTCAAGGGGCTGAAGGTTTGCCACTCCTTTTGTCCCTGCGACCGGGTTGTCTCCTGCTAAGGAAGGGGTTGTATGTGGGAAGACTTTGGCCCCTGTAATGGATAAGGTGTTCTGTGTGTAACCTTTGTCATGCAGTAGCATGAGTAACGTGGTACGACGAATGAGCGAATAAGGTCCGAGGCCCTGGCTTCCCCTGTCCGTGCGTAGTGGATGATTGGCTAGCAGAATTCTGCAATGATTGCCATCCCTGGATGATCAGCTTCTTTATCAGATCTTGATGGTCCTGAAGGAGTGGCAAACCTTCAGCCCCTTGAAAAGGGGTAGACATCTACCCTTTTCAAGGGGCTGAAGTTTTGCCACTCCTTTTGTCCCTGCGACCGGGTTGTCTCCTGCTAAGGAAGGGGTTGTATGTGGGAAGACTTTGGCCCCTATAATGGGGTAAGGTGTTCTGTTTGTAACCTTTGTCATGAAGTAGCATGAGTAACGTGGAACGACGAATGAGCGAATAAGGTCCGAGGCCCTTGCTTCCCCTGGCCGTGCGTAGTGGATGATTCGCTAGCAGAATTCTGCAGTGATTGCCGTCCCTGTATAATCAGCTTCTTGATCAGATCTTGATGGTCCTGAAGGAGTGGAAAACCTTCAGCCCCTTGAAAAGGGGTAGACACCTATCCCTGTTCAAGGGGCTGAAGATTTGCCACTCCTTTTGTCCCTGCGACCGGGTTGTCTCCTGCTAAGGAAGGGGTTGTATGTGGGAAGACTTTGGCCCCTGTAATGGGGTAAGGTGTTTTGTGTGTAAACTTTGTCATGCAGTAGCATGAGTAACGTGGTACGACGAATGAGTGACTAACGTCCGAGGCCCTGTCTTCCCCTGTCCGTGCGTAGTGGATGATTGTCTAGCAGAATTCTGCAGTGATTGCCGTCCCTGGATGATCAGCTTCTTGATCAGATCTTGATGGTCCTGAAGGAGTGGTAAACCTTCAGCCCCTTGAAAAGGGGTAGACACCTACCCCTTTTCAAGGGGCTGAAGGTTTGCCACTCCCTTTGTCCCTGCAACCGGGTTGTCTCCTGCTAAGGAAGGGGTTGTATGTGGGAAGACTATGGCCCCTGTAATGGGGTAAGGTGTTCTGTGTGTAACCTTTGTCATGCAGTAGCATGAGTAACGTGGTACGACGAATGAGCGAATAAGGTCCGAGGCCCAGACCTCCCCTGTCCCTGCGTAGTGGATGATTGGCTAGCAGAATTCTTCAATGATTGCCATGCCTGGATGATTAGCTTCCTGATGTTGGAGAGAGAGCTGCTGAAAGAAATTGTAAAGTGTGTGTAGGTGTGAGTCTAGGTTTGCGAATAATTAGAAATATGTGTCGGTTGAAGATCTTGTTTGGTAAACATTAAGCCCCTTAACCCCTTAAGGACCAGCGGTCCCGGGGTGTGCTGTCCCTTAAGGACCACATAGGAAACTTTGACGTGCCGTCCCACGTGACTGATCACGTGGGACAGCACGTCAAACGGGGCACTGGAAGAGATCGCTCCGGTCTTGGAGCAATCAACTTCAGTGCCCGGTATTACTCATCGCGCTCCTACAGGAGCGCGGTGAGTAAAAGTATGTGACGTGCCAGGACCATCACTGGTCCTTAAGTGCCGGACCAGCGTGAAGGTCCTGCCACGTCAATGGTCCTTAAGGGGTTAAAAAGGGGTAGGTGTATGTGACTGGCCTTTTGTCCCTGAGACGGGGTTGACTGCATGGGATTCGGCCACTGACCCACAGGCATTGCAGAGCTGATGCCGAAGGCGGGTGACTAGAAAAAGGATCTGTTATAATTTGAGAGGGGCTGCAAGCCTGCATTTAAAGACTTGCAGCCCCTCCCACAAATTCAGTCAATGCCTTTTGATTCTGATAGAAGAGATGTGTCTAGTTAGGGTACCTTGACCTGTTCTGCTGAGGTCTGTCTGCTGCCCTGTTTATATAGCGGTGGGAGGTGTCACCATTATGACATCATAATGCCACCTGACATTCTAAACATGTCCTGACATGTAGTGGAAAGTGGCACTATTATGACATCATAATGCCACCTGACATTCTAAACATGTCCTGACTTGTAGTGTGCGATGACACCATTATGACATCATAATGTCACTTGACATTCTAAACATGTCCAGACTTGAACACATTCTTCCATACACAATGCACCTCTATAATGATCCCTACCACTACCAGCAGAGCATTGCATCTGTATTCTGACCCCTACCACTAACAGCAGAGCATTGCACCTCTGTAATGATCACTACCAGCAGAGCATTGCACCTTTATACTGATCCCTACCATTACCAGCAGAGCATTGCACCTCTATACGGATCCCTACCACTACCAGCAGAGCATTGCACCTTTGTAATGATCCCTACCACTACAAGCAGAGCATTGCACCTCTATACGGATCCCTACCACTACAAGCACAGCACTGCACCTCTATACGGATCCCTACCACTACCAGCAGAGCATTGCACCTCTGTAATGATCCCTACCACTACAAGCAGAGCATTACACCTCTATACTGACCCCTACAACTACACTGATCCATACCACTTCCAGCACAGCATTTCACCTGTATACTGATCCCTACTATTATCAGCAGAGCATTGCACCCCTATACTGATCACTACCAGCAGAGCATTGCACCCCTACACTGATCCCTACCACTACAGGCAGAGCATTGCACCTTTATACTGATCACTACCACTACCGGCAGAGCATTGCCCCTCTATGCTGATCCATACCACTTCCGTCAGAGCATTTCACCACTATACGGATTCCTACCAGAGGGGCATTGCACCTCTATACTGATACGTACTTCTACTAGCAGAGCATTGTAGCTCTGTAAGGATCCCTACCACTACCGGCAGAGCACTGCACCTCTACACTGATCCATACCACTTCCAGCAGAGCATTTCACCCCTCTACTGATACCTACTACTTTCAGCAGAGCATTGCACCCCTACCCTGATCCCTACCACTACCGGCAGAGCATTGCACCTGTATACTGATCCCTACCACTACCTGCAGAGCATTGCATCTCTAAACTGATCCCAATGACTACCGGCAGAGCATTGCCCCTCTATACTGATTCCTACCGCTACCGGTAGAGCATTGCCCCTCTATACGGATACCTACTGCTACCAGCACAGCATTACACCTCTATACGAATTCCAACCACTACCGGCAGAGCATTGAACCTCTATTCTGATCCATAACACTACCTGAAAAGCATTGCACCTCTATATGGATCCCTTCCACTAACGGCAGAGCATTGCACCCCTATACTAAGCACTACCAGCAGAGCATTGTGCTGTATACTGATCCATACCACTACCGGAAGAGCATTGCACCTCTATACGGATCCCTACCACTACCAGCAGAGCAGTACACCTCCCTACCAGCAGAGCATTGCACTTCTATACTGATCCCTACCTCTACCAGCAGAGCATTGTACCTCTGTAAGGATCCCTACCACTACCCTCAGAGAATTGCACCTCTACATTGATCCATACCACTTACAGCAGAGCATTGCACCCCTATACTAATTCCTACTACTATAAGCAGAGCATTGCACCCCTATACTGATCACTGCCAGCAGAGCATTGCACCCCTACAATGATCCCTACCACTACCGGCAGAGCATTGCATCTCTACACTGATCCCTACCACTAGCAGCAGAGCTTTACTCCTCTATACGGATCCCTTCTAGCAGAGCATTGCACCTCTATACAGATCCCTACCACTACCAGCAGAGCATTACACCTCTAAACGGATCCCTATGAGCAGAGCATTGCACTTCTATACAGAACCCTATCGCTACCAGCAGAGCATTGCACCCCTATACTTATAACTACCAGTAGAGCATTACACCTCTATACTGATCACTACCAGCAGAGCATTGCACCCCTATACTGATCACTACCAGCAGAGCACTGCACCCCTATACTGAGCCCTACCACTACCAGTAGGTCATTGCACCTCTATACGGATCCCTACCACTACCAGAAGAGCATTGCACCTCTATACAAATCCCTACCAGCAGTGCATTGCACCTCTATACAGAACCCTACCATTACCAGCAGAGCCTTGCACCTCTGAAATGATCCCTACCATTGCAAGCAGAGCATTGCACCTCTATACTGACCCCTACTAATACCAGCGGAGCATTACACCTCTTTAATGATCACTACCAGCAGAGCATTGCACCCCTATACTGAGCACTACCAGCAGAGCATTGCACCCCTATACTGAGCCCTACCACTACCAGTAGGGCATTGCACCTTTATACGGATCCTTACCACTATCAGCAGAGCATTGCACCTCTAAACGGATGCCTACGAGCAGAGCATTGCACCTCTATACAGAACCCTATTGCTACCAGCAGAGCATTGCACCCCTATACTTATCACTACCAGAACAGCATTACACCTCTATACGGATCCCTACCAGCAGAGCATTGCACCTCTATACAGAACCCTATTACTACCAGCAAAGCATTGCACCCCTATACTGATCACTACTAGCAGAGCATTGCACCCCTATACTGACCACTACCAGCAGAGTACTGCACCCTATACTGAGCCCTACCACTACCAGTAGGTCATTGCACCTCTATTCGGATTCCTACCACTACCAGAAGAGCATTGCACCTCTATACAAATTCCTACCAGCAGAGCATTGCACCCCTATTCTGATCCTTACCACTATCAGCAGAGCACTGCACCTCTATATGGATCCCTACCCCTACCAGCAGAGTACTGCACCTCTATATGGATCCCTAACACTACCAGCAGAGCACTGCACTTCTATATGAATCCCTACCACTACCAGCAGAGCATTGCACCTCTGTAATGATCCCTACCACTGCAGGCAGAGCATTGCACCTCTATACTGACCCCTACTACTACCAGCGGAGCATTACACATCTGTAATGATCACTACCAGCAGAGCATTGCACACCTATACTGAGTACTACCAGCAGAGCATTGCACCCCTATACTGAGCCCTACCACTACCAGTAGGACATTGCACCTCTATATGGATCCCTAACATTACCAGAAGAGCATTACACCTCTATACTGATCCCTACCAGTAACAGCAAAGCATTACACCTCTATATGGATCCCTACCAGCAGAGCATTGCACCTCTATACAGAGCCCTGCCACTACCAGCAGAGCATTACACCCCTATAATGATCACTACCTGCAGACCATTGCACCTCTATAGAGATCCCCATCACTAACGGCAGAGCATTGCACCCCTATAATGAGCCCTACCACTACCAGTAGGAGATTGCACCTCTATATGGATCCCTACCATTACCATAAGAGCTTTGCACCTCTTTACTGATCCCTACCACTAACAGCAAAGCATTACACCTCTATATGGATCCCTACTAGCAGAGCATTGCACCTCTATACGGATCCTTACCACTACCTGAAGAGCATTGCACCTCTATACAAATTCCTACCAGCAGAGCATTGCACCTCTATACAGAAACCTACCATTACCAGCAGAGCATTGCATCTCTGTAATGATCCCTACCATGCAAGCAGAGCATTGCACCTCTATACTAACCACTACTACTACCAGCGGAGCTTTACACCTCTTTAATGATCACTACCAGCAGAGCATTGCACCCCTATACTGAGCACTAAAAGCAGAGCATTGCACCCCTATACTGAGCTCTACCACTACCAGTAGGGCATTGCACCTCTATACGGATCCCTAACATTACCAGAAGAGCATTACACCTCTATACTGATCCCTACCACTAACAGCAAAGCATTACACTTCTATATGGATCCCTACCAGCAGAGCATTGCACCTCTATACAGAGCCCTGCCACTACCAGCAGATCATTACACCCCTATAATGATCACTACCTGCAGACCATTACACCTCTATAGAGATCCACATCACTAACGGCAGAGCATTGCACCCCTATTCTGAGCCCTACCACTACCAGTAGAGCATTTCACCTCTATACCTATCCCTATCGCTACCAGCAGAGCATTGCACCTCTATACAGATCCCTACCACTACCAGCAGAGCATTGCACCCTATATTGATCACTACCAGCAGAGATTTGCATCTCTATATGGATCCCTACCGGCAGAGCATTGCACCCCAATTCTGATCCTTACCACTACCAGCAGAGCATTGCGCCTCCATACTGAGCCCTACCACTACCAGCAGAGCATTGCACTTCTATACAGATCCCTGCGACTACCAGTAGAGCATTGCACCTCTATACGGGTACCTACCAGCAGAGCATTGCACCTTTATTCAGATCCCTACCACTACCAGCAGAGCATTGCATCCCTATACTGATCACTACCAACAGAGCATTGCAACTCTATACGGATCCCTACCAGCAGAGCATTGCACCCCTATTCTGATCCCTACCACTACAGCAGAGCATTGCACCTCTATATGGATCCCTACCACTACCAGCGGAGTATAGCACCTCTGTAATGATCCCTACCACTACAAGCAGTGCATTGCACCACTATACTGATCTCTACCACTGCCAGCAGAGCATTGTACCTCTATGAGGATCCCTACCACTACCAGCAGAGCATTGCACCCCTATACTGATCACTACCAGCAGAGCATTGCAACTCTATACGGATCCCTACCAGCAGGGCATTGCACCCGTATTCTGATCCTTACCAATACCAGCAGAACATTGCTCCTCTATACAGATCCCTACCACTACCAGCAGAGCATTGCACCCCTATATTGATCACTACCCGCAGAGATTTGCACCTCTAAACGGATGCCTACGAGCAGAGCATTGCACCTCTATACAGAACCCTATCACTACCAGCAGAGCATTGCACCCCTATTCTGATCCTTACCACTACCAGCAGAGCACTGCACCTCTATATGGATCCCTACCACTACCAGCAGAGCACTGCACCTCTATATGGATCCCTACCACTACCAGCAGAGCACTGCACCTCTATATGGATCCCTACCACTACAGGCAGAGCATTGCACCTCTGTAATGATCCCTACCACTGCAAGCAGAGCATTGCACCTCTATCCTGACCCCTACCAGAGGAGCATTACACCTCTGTAATGATCACTACCAGCAGAGCATTGCACACCTATACTGAGAACTACCAGCAGAGCATTGCACCCCTATAATGAGCCCTACCACTACCAGTAGGAGATTGCACCTCTATATGGATCCCTACCATTACCATAAGAGCATTGCACCTCTTTACTGATCCCTACCACTACCAGCAAAGCATTACACCTCTATACGGATCCCTACCAGCCGAGCATTGCACCTCTATACTGATCACTACCAGCAGAGCATTGCACCTCTATACAGAACCCTACCACTACCAGAAGAACATTGCACCTCTATACTGATCACTACCAGCAGAGCAATGCACCTCTATACGGATCCCTACCAGCAGAGCATTGCACCCCTATTCTGATCCTTATCACTACCAGCAGACCATTGCACCTCTATACGGATCCTTATCACTAACGGCAGAGCATTGCACCCCTATACTGAGCCCTACCACTACCAGTAGGGCATTTCACCTCTATACCGATCCCTACCACTACCAGCAGAGCATTACACCTCTATACGGATTCCTACCAGCAGAGCATTGCACCTCTATACAGATCACTATCCGCAAAGCATTGCACCCCTACATTGAGCACTACCAGCAGAGCATTGCATCTCTATATGGATCCCTACCAGCAGAGCATTGCACCCCAATTCTGATCCTTACAACTACCAGCAGAGCATTGCACCTCTATACTGACCCCTACCACTACCAGTAGAGCATTGCACCTCTGTATGGATCCCTACCACTACCAGCAGAGAACTGCAACTCTATACGGATCCCTACCACTACCACCAGAACATTGCACCTCTGTAATGATCCCTACCACTACAAGCAGAGCATTGCACCCCTATACTGATCTCTACCACTGCCAGCAGAGCATTGCACCTCTATATAGATCCCTACCACTACCAGCAGAGCATTGCACCCCTATACTGATCACTAGCAGCAGAGCATTGCACCTCTATATAGATCCCTACCACTACCAGCAGAGCATTGCACCCCTATACTGATCACTAGCAGCAGAGCATTGCACCTCTATACGGCTCCCTACCAGCAGAGCATTGCACCCCTATTCTGATCCTTACCACTACCAACAGAACATTGCTCCTCTATACGGATCCCTACCACTACCAGCAGAGAACTGCACCTCTATATAGATCCCTACCACTACCAGCAGAGCATTGTACCTGTGTGAGGTTCCCTACAACTACTGGCAGAGCATTGCACCTTTGCACTGATCCATACCACTATCAGCAGAGCATTGCACCGCTATACTGATCACTACAATCAGAGCATTGCACCTCTGTAATGATCCCTACCACTACAAGCAGATCATTGCACCCCTATACTGATCTCTACCACTGCCAGCTGAGCATTGTACCTCTATGAGGATCCCTTCCAGTACCAGCAGAGCATTGCACCTCTTTATAGCTCCCTACCACTACCAGCAGAGCATTGCACCCCTATACTGATCACTACCACTGCCAGCAGAGCATTGTACCTCTATGAGGATCCCAACCACTACCAGCAGAGCATTGCAACTCTATACGGATCCCTACCAGCAGAGCTTTGCACCCCTATTCTGATCCTTACCACTCTGCAGAGCATTGCACCCCTATATGGATCCATACCACTACCAACAGAGCACTGCACCTCTGGGTTATTGGGACACGTAGCTTCCCTTTTAGTACAATGGGTAGGATTTAGGGTGATGGGGCAGGGAGCTCCTCTTTCAGTTCAGTGTGTAGGATTGGGAGTGATAAGGCAGGGACCTCCTCTTTCAGTACAGTATGTAGGATTGGGAGTGATGGGGCAGCTCACCTTGGTAGTCACAGACCACACACACTCAATCGCACACCTTTCTAGCACTTAGAGTTTTAAGATGTCTTCTCTCACCAGCCTCAGAATGCAGCTCTCATATAACTCACAGGTACCATGGGGAGGTGACATTGGGCTGGAACAATTCTAGAAGAAATGAAGTGTGGCGCCTCCCCTTTCTCCTTATCAGGCTACCCTACTAGCCCAGTCTCAGATGGAATTGTGAAAAGCCTACTATGTAGGACAGCAAGAAGGAAGAAAGGAAAAACTACTGTGAGCAAGAACTCAAGTGGACCCCCATGTTCAGCTACAGGAGACCCAGCTTGGCCCCTTTCACTGGGTGGGAGACCTGTGAGTTATATGGACTAAGAGAAAAGGATTTAACAAGTAAGACTAATATCCTCTTTTCTCTGTCATCCAATAGAACTCACAGGTACCATGGAATTTACAAACATTGAGCTCCCAGGATGAGAAGAGAAGGAAAGGACCAAGCGCCTGTCCTCCATGATACCAGAGTTCCCATGAACTATCCAGGACACAGAACAGACCAAACTAACGGAGTATCAACAGCCACTGAATTATAACTATCACAGTACACAATAACAAGAGCGAACAGGGCTCAAACAGATAAAGAACTATAAGGCACAGGAATGACAGAGTCCTAGACAGGCAAAGCTGCCTCCAGGGCTTTCCTGCCAAAACTGGCTTCAGCCGAAGACAGAACATCCACACGGTAGTGTTTGGAAAGCTGTGCACAAGTGGCAGCCTTGCACAGCTGTTCAGCGGAGGCCTGATTTTTGTAGGCCCAGGAGGCCCCAATGAACCTGGTGGAGAGTGCCGTACTGCGAAAAGGAGCGGGTTTCTTCCTGAGCTCATAGGCTTTATGAATGGTATACTTAATCAAGGACACAATAGTGACCTTGGATGCAGCCATACTAGCCCTTGGACTATCTGGGATGACAAACAGAGCATCAGTCTTACTGAAAGACACAGTATGGTGCACATAGAACTTAAAAGGATAGTAATATTTAAAATGTAAAAAAAGATATGTTGTAGGGTTTATCCCCCTGATGAAAACAAGGGTACTCCCACTGCTGAAAGGTGTTTTATTCAAAAGTTATTACAGCTCAAAGTTGAATTTTTTAGGTGCAATATCACAGTGGCCTGAAATTGTACAGTGCACTGTTGCTACACCATCCTATGGACAGCTCTTGCTCTGGTCCCGGGACCAGAGCTGTCCATAGGATGGTGTAGCAACAGTACTACTGAACAATTTCATGCCACTGTGATATTGCACCTAAAAATTAAAATTTGAGTTGTAATAACTTTTGAATAAAACACCTTTCAGCAAAGGGTCCACCACAGCTCCTGATTACTGGGCAATCCATCAGGGAAAGCCAGTAATGGTAATCCATCTTAGGGGGGAATTTTGACACCTAATATCTAATAATAAAGATAACTAAAAATTAAGGAGAACTGTTCTCAGCCACCATCCAAGATCTTGGAATAAGTCTATCTGGGGCGGGGCTAGAGGGGTAGCCTGATAGGGAGAAAGGGGAGGCTCCATCTTGCACTTCTTCTAGAATTGTTCCAGCCCACTGGGAGGAGCTCTTGCCTCCCCATGGTAACTGAGTTGTATTGGACGACAGAGAAAAGAGAGAAATTTCAGAGAAATGGCACATTTTGTCCTGTGCTCCATTCCAGGACTGGGACATGTACAGGTAGAGTGTATAATCCATTAAAAATGCAAAATTGCTGAGCCTCTCCCACTTATGTTTTCCATGTAGGATCCTCAAATCTGCTGTTAGGTTGTAAGAAACTGGCTCTGAATAGGTTTCTTTAAAGTGTAATGTCCCCAAATAAATATTTTCCCCTAACTCCCCTTCCCCTGACTTCAGAGCTGTGCAGACAGGGGATCAACTGGTGGCTCTGCAGCAGAACCACAATTGCGTTATTTAAAACGACTGACTTCAGTGGAAAGGTCTACAAAGTGTGCCTGGTTTGCAAGCACACTTTGTAGACCATTCCAATGAAGTAATTTGTTTTAAATAATGCGATTGTGGCTCTGCTGAAGAGCTTCGTTGTGTCGGCCGACATGGATCTCCTTCTGTCAGCTTTACAGCCGACAGCAGGAAACTTCAAACTTGCACAGTGAATATCTCTCAAACCATAACGGTAAAATTTACTTACCGATATTTTCTTTTCTTCTGTGCCCCTTCCACGGCATTGACTGTATTGTCTCCTCCTCTCAGCTGTGTAGGACCAATTAGCTCAAGCTTTAAAAGAAGTCTTGCGACATGATCGGTTAGTCAACTTTTGTCCAAGCTGAAAAATATAATGACAAGTTGGTTATAGGGTAGGGTATGCCGGGGAAGGGACACAGAAGAAAAGAAAATATCGGTAAGTAAATTTTACCGTTTCTTCTGTTTCCCCTGTCCACAGCATTGACTGTATGGGACGTACCACAGCCATGTCCCAAGGGAGGGTCATATATAACAATTCATGAACAAAAGCAGTTAAACATAAGTTATGTATAGTCTTACCACTCAAGGGTGTAACTGCTTGCAGGACTTGTCTCCCAAATTTTGTGTGAGCTGATGCTTGAACATCCAATTGATAATGTCTGATAAAAATTGAAACTGACGACCAAGTCACCGCCTTGCAAATATCTTCTATAGGTGCCTCTGCTTTGGCTGCCCAAGATGCAGCAATAGCTCTAGTAGAGTGTGCTTTAACAATAGGGGGCTCTGCTCCTGATTCTGAATAAGTAATATTGATGCATTCCGAAATCCATCTTGAAATGGATGCCTTTGATGTTGTCCTTCCTTTATACTTGCCAAAGAAGTGTACAAAGAGACTGTCAGACTTTCTGAAATCCCTTGTTCTGGTTACATAACAAGAGATGCACCTTATAACATCCAGATTATGCAAGATCCTTTCCTTCTCATTACTTGGATGAGCACAAAAAGGTGAAATTTACTCACCGATATTTGTTTTTCCTCTGTGTCCTTTCGAGGGCATACAGTGGTCAATTGGCTCCGCCTCCCTGCTGGTAGGACCAATGGAAATTCTTTAAATTTTGTGTACATCCTCCCTTCTCCAGTTTTACTTTTGTCCGAGCTGTAAGAAGAGAAGATGTGTTAATTAGCATTCTGCTACAAGCCATAGCTATAGTCTTTTCAGTATTAGAAGCAGGTAAGTAGTCGGAATGATACATATACCAAGACTTAACTACCTGGGAGGGCTGCCGTGGAAAGGACACAGAGGAAAAACAAATATCGGTGAGTAAATTTCACCTTTTCCTCTGTGTCCTGATCCACGGCATACAGTGGGACTTACCAGAGCAGTGCCCATTGTTTGTAGGGAGGGCTACTGGAGAAAAAGTCTCAGGTGGTTATGGCTGCCTCCAGCACCTTTCTGCCAAATTTGGCATCAGCAGATGCTTGCAGGTCTAGTCTGTAGTGCTTCACGAAGGTGAACACAGAAAACCATGTTGCAGCCTTGCATATCTCTTCTGGTGAGGCTGCTGCTTTTTGTGCCCACGAGGTAGAGATTGCTTTGGTTGAGTGTGCCTTAATTCCTCTGGGAGGTTCCTTGTCTGCAGATTCATATGCGAGGATGATACAGCTTCTTATCCAAAGAGAAATGGAAGGTTTTGATGCTGCACATCCCTTGAATTTTCCAAAATGATGGCTGAATAATGAATCTGTTTTTCTAATTAGCTGAGTGCGTCTAAGATATATTTGAAGACAGCGAACTAAGTCTAGGTTATGAAGGCGTCTTCCTAGTTCACAACTTGGATTTGGACAGAATGATGGAAGGAAAATTTCCTGGTTCAGGTGGAACTGAGATATAACCTTTGACCTGAAGGTGGGGTTTGGTGTGAGTACAACCTTATCCTGGTGAAATACCATGTAAGGGGCTGCCTGTGACCATAAGAGCTTGCAGCTCCCCAACTCTTCGGGCTGAGGTAATTGCCGTAAGCAATACTGTCTTTAAAGTAAGATGTTTCATGGATACAGACTCTAGTGGTTCAAAGAAGGGGTGTGAAGAAATTTGTTGTAAAACCAAATTGAGATCCCAGGAAGGGATTATGTCTCTTCTAGTAGGCTTAATCTTAGAAATGGCTGCCATATATTTCTTTATCAGAACATTTTCTGCATAGGGGGTAGCAAGGATGGCTGAAAGTGCTGAGAGCTGGACTTTTAGTGATGCCGGACGCAACTCTTTTTGGAAACCAGCCTGTAGGAAATCCAAAATCTCTGGTGCTTTAATAGATTGTCTGGATAAAGCTCTTGAAGTGCACCACTGGTAGAAAGTCTTCCAGACTCGATAGTAGATCTTTGTAGTAGTAGCTCGTCTACCCTGAATGATAGTTTCTATGACTGGATCTGAAAGGCCCTGAAGGGCTAGAGATTCCCGTTCAGCTTCCAGGCCCTGAACTGGAAGAATCCCGGATTGGGGTGTAGAATCGGCCCCTGGTGCAGTAGATGTGGAACGTTTGGGAGCTGAACCAGAGGACAAGCTGATAGCTGAAGGAGGTCCGCGTACCATAATTTTCTTGGCCAATTTGGAGCTATGATGATGACCTTGGCCCTGTCTGTTCTTATCTTTTTTATGACCTCTGGGATCAGAGGAATGGGAGGAAATATGTAGGCTAGTCGGAATGTCCATGGAATGCTTAGAGCATCCTGGCCGGCTGACTGTCTCTCTTTCCATCTGGAGTAGAAGAGGTGACATTGTGTGTTGTGAGCTGTGGCCATCAGATCTATTGAGATCCCAGAGTTTCCGTCAGAGATAGAAATATCTGTCTGTCTAGGCTCCATTCCCCTGGATGAAGCTTTGTTCGGCTCAGGAAATCTGCCTGTATATTCAGGTGACCTGACAGATGAGATGTTTTCAGAGCTAAGAGATGCCTTTCTGCCCATAGTAATATCTTTATGGCTAGATTGTTGAGTTGGATGCTCCTGGTTCCTCCTTGGTTCTGAAGATATTGAACAGCCGTGACATTGTCTGATCTTATCAGGACCGCCTGTCCTGCCAGTTCCTGCTGAAAATGAAGCAGTGTCTTCCATATGGCTAATAATTCCAGTATGTTTATGTGGTATGTGGATTCCTTCACTGACCATGTGCCCTGTATGGACCTTTGATTCCACAGTCCTCCCCATCCCTGGAGACTGGCATCTGTAGTAAGTATCTGGTAAGAAAATTCTGTTATCTGTCGACCTCTTGCCAGATTCCTCTTCTGAGTCCACCAGGATAACTCCTACCTTGTGGAGGTCTGTACTGGAATTCGTATGAATAAATCTGATGGGTTTCTCTTGTAGTACTTCAGAAAGTTGGACTGGGTGCGCCGGGCATGTGTCCTGGCCCATGGTATAATCTGTTGTGCTGATGACAGATGTCCCAGGAGCCTAGAAAAAGATCTTGCTGTCTGATTCTCCTTTGTTCTGAAGAAGGTTACCTGTGTTAAGATGCGCTTCTGTCATTCCAGGGATAAGGTTGCTTTGTTCTGCTGAGTGTCCAAGATGACGCCTAAGAACTGGAGCTGTTGGGCAGGTTGAAAACTGCTTTTCTCCTCGTTGATTAACCAACCTAATCTGGTTAACAAGCTGTTGCAAATGACTGTGTTTCTTATAGCAGCCTGATCTGAAGGAGCTATGAGCAGAATGTCATCTAGGTAAGGTATCACCTTTATCTGGTATCTGCTTCTTAATTCTGCCATGACACCTGCTAGCAGCTTGGTGAAGAATCTTGGAGCTGTTGCGAGACCGAAGGGAAGAGTGCGGAACTGATAATGTTTCTTGAATATGTGAAACCTGAGATATTGCCGATGACCTGGCCTGATTAGCACTTGATAGAATGCATCCTTCAGGTCTATTCGAGATAGGAAGTCCCCTGGCTGGATCAGTCTCATAGCTGACATCACAGACTCCATCTTGAAGTGTCGTATGCGCAAGAACTTGTTGAGATCCTTTAAATCCAGGATAAGGCGAAGTTCCCCAGAAGGCTTTAAAACATAGAAAAGAATTGAAAAAAAGACCCGAAATCTGTGAGTCCTCGGGACTTCTTCTACCACTCTGTTCTGAATGAGAGTATGAAGAGCCTGTCATATTTGGAGGCCTTTGGCCTTGTTCCTGATGAGTGATGTTCTGAACCTTGTCAATGGACGGGCAGTCTGAAATTCTAGGGCATATCCGCCCTTCACAACTTCTTTTGTCCAGTTGTCGGGATGAATAGATTCCCATGACATCTGGAACTGCTCCAGCCTGCCTCCCACTGGAGGTGAAGGATGGATGCCCTTGGCTTCACTGGTTGGACTGGGACTTCCTTTGGAAATCCTTCCGGGTGCTACCCCTTGAAGGTTGTGTACCACCTCGCTTTCTCTGTTCATATCCTTTTCCGGGACGATATCTCTTTGCATCACGGAAGGACTGTCGTCTTGTAGCACCGCTTCTGGAAGGAGATCCTCTGGATCTCCTGTCTTGGGGCAAGAATGGACTCTTCCCTGCTGAAGACTTTTTGATTATTTCTTCTAGCTGGTCTCCAAACAGTTTTGATCCTTCAAATGGTAAGGAGATTAACCTGTTTTTTGAGGCTGGATCTGCATCCCAGGAGCGAATCCAAAGTGCCCGTCTAGCAGTAACTGAAAGGGCTGATGCTTTAGCAAGGAGTCTAATATTATCCAGGGATGCATCACAGGAGTAATTCACTGCATGTTTTATAGTACCCAATTCCTTGAGGATTCTAGATCTGGAGACTGATGATTCCAGTTTCTCCTCTACTTCTGATATCCAGATGCGCAGCGTGCGAAACACTGAAGCCATAGCTGTTGCAGTCTTTAGATTCTGGCAAATAGAGACAAACTGCTTACAGAGTGCTGTGTCTGCTCTCTTTTCCATAGCATCTTTCAAGGTAGTACCATCTTCTAGCAGTAAGGTGCTTCTTCTTGCAGTTTGTGCAATAGCTGCATCGACTTTTGGAGGTGTAATCCAACGTGCAGTGTCTTCTTCTGAGAAAGGATACATTCTCTAGAATCGTTTAGAAACTGAACTTCTCTTATCACCCTGTTTCCACTCCTTTTTGATAGTTTCTTGGATGGAGCTGTGAACAGGTATAACTTCCGAAGGTTTCTTATATCCAATAAATGCTGCATCAATAACATTAAGGTCTTTCTGTGCTTCAGGAAGGCCTAAGGATTTTCTCATCAACTTCACCAAAGGATCAACCTTCTCAATTGCAAAGCTCCCTGAGTCTTCTACAATTTCGCCCTCTTCAGCGGATGAACCAGCAGATTCCAACTCCACTACACTATCTTCCTCATATTCATGCAGGCGTGATGGGACCTCCTCTGGGTCAGCCACCCTAGGTATCTTTCTGGCAGATTCTTGCATAGTGGAGAAGGTCTCTTGCATGGAGACCTTCATCCAATTCAAAAAGTCCTGAAATTGTGTAGGAACTTCACTACCAGAAGCCCTTTTTAGACAGTCAGGGCACAATTTGGAAACCTCAGAGATAGGGATCTTCTGTTCACAGCCTGCACATACTTTAGTTTTTGAAGGAGCTTTCTCATCCTTAGGAAGCTCTGAAACCTTCTTTTTATCACGCTTGTTCTCTTTACAATCAGACATGATAAGCAAATAGCAGTGGAATGAACTGACTTAGGTAGAACTTATGCTCTAAAAATAGCCAATGATTCTGTATGCTAATATATGCTAGTATATCTGTTATACATATGAGTATAATCATGCATCTGAAAATTCATGTACTCACGATCTCTTGGAGACCCGTTCTGCCTGCTGTACTGCCTGTATTTCATCCTAGCCGCGAGGAAGAGGAACGCCGAGCTCTTCTTGCGTTCCATCAGTGGAACGCTCGCGTCACGTCCTGTTCCTGGTTTCAAGTCCCTTGGAGCTTCCCCCGGCGTTCTGGCAGTGTCGGCAGCTTGAGAAGGGAGAGTAGCTAGCGCGCCGCTGCTCCTGCCCTTAATGGAGTCTCCGGATCGCCTTCTTGCCGAAGCATGTTGCAGGGCAGAGGAAGCAAGAATGCGGGCCGCGGTTAAGCAACCCAGAATATTAAAAACAAAAAAAACTTTGTGGAGAGAGAGAGAGGCAAAGCCTCCGTCCCCCAGCTGAGGTAGGACCAAAAAAACTGGAGAACGGAGGATGTACACAAAATTTATAGAATTTCCATTGGTCCTACCAGCTGGGAGGCGGAGCCAATTGCCCACTGTATGCCGTGGATCAGGACACAGAGGAAAAGATGGTAATACAATTTCCTGGTTAATGTGTAAAGATGACACTACTTTAGGTCTAAAAGAAGGTTTGGTTCAAAAGATAATCCTATCCTGATGAATTTTCATGTAAGGGGATGTAATAGACAAGGCCTGGATCTCATTTACCCTTCTAGCTGAAGTAATCGCTGTCAAAAAGATAAGCATTTAACTCTAAAGACAAACTGAAATTTCCTGGATAGGCTCAAACTTACCTGAAGTGGCTAGTTGGTTCAGAACTAAGTTGAGATCCGAAGGGGAAGAATATCATTAACTCGAGGTCTAGATTTGACAATAGATTTCATAAATCTTTTGATTAACTCATTATCAGCAAACTGGATTGCCAAAATAGCAGAAAGTTGTACCTTTAGTGAGGTAGGTATAAGTCCTTTAGCATATCCTTTTTGAAGAAATTGCAGTATTTCTGGCACCGCAATGGAGGATCTAGTCACTTTGTTCTCTCTACACCAAGTAATACATATCTTCCAGATTCTGTAGTAAATCTTGGTGGTAGACGCTTTTCTTCCTGTGATGACAATGTCGATTACTGATCTGGAAAGTCCTCTGAGCGATAACAACCTCCATTCAACCGCCAGGCCTTCGATCTTCCACTGACATCTTTAATTAGCTTTGTGTACCATACTCTTCTTGGCCACGCCGGCGCAATCAGAATGATGTTTGCACCATCCCTTCTTATCTTCCTCAGACTCTCTGCCATTAGTGGAATCAGGGGAAATATGTATGCCAACTGGTGGTTCCATGTAAACCTCAGAGCATCCTGCCCGACTTCTGTTTGGTCTTTCCACCTGGAGAAATATTTCCTGCATTTTGTGTTGGCCCTTGAAGCCATAAGATCGATTTCTGGCCTTCCCCATTTCTGAGTTATCTGTAGAAAGACTTGAGTTTAGTGCCCACTCTCCTTGATCCAAGGCATGTTGGCTCAAGAAATCCGCTTGTATGTTTTGAACCCCTAGCACATGGACTGCTGTCAGTGACTTTAGAATTTTTTTAGTATTTCTTCTGCTTCCAGAAACAACTTATTGCTTCTGATTCCTCCCTGGCTCTTCAGATAAAGGGCTGTGGTCATGTTCTCCAAGTAAATCCTTACTGGACTTCCCAATAAGTGTTGTTTGAGGCCGATCGAGCTCCTCATTACTGCTCTGAGTTCCAGTATGTTGATGTGCAGAGTGTTTTTCTATTGCAGACCACCTTCCCTGTACTGGATGATTGTTCCAAACAGCTCCCCAGCCTTGCTGACTGGCATCTGTTGTCAGGTCTTCCCAAAATATTATCTTTAATGAAATCCCCTTTGAAAGATTTCTCTCTTTCTTCCACCATAACAACTTCTTCTTTATCCTGGAAGGTACCACAATCTTCTGTGAGACATTCCTGTAGTTCTTGTTCCACTTTTTGACGAAATAAATCTGGACCCTTCACATGTGAAATTTTGCCCATGGCAATACCTGGACTGTAGAGGTCAGAACTCCCAAGAGCCTCATAAAATCCTCTGAAGTCTGATTCTTCCGAGTACTGAATCTGGATACGGTCTGAATAAGCCTTTTCTTCCTGTCCTCTGATAGGGATGCTCTTCCTCTGATGGTATCTACATTGATTCCCAAGAATATTATGTTTTGGGATGGAATCACTTTTGAAAGTTTATTAGCCAACCTAGACTTTGAAGATGACTTATGGTGTATTGAGTGTGGTTCCTGGCTTGCTGCTCTGATTCTGATATAATTAGCAGATCATCTAGATAGGGTACTAAGGGTACTATGGTTATTCCTACTTCTCTCAGATGTTCTAGACTTGCCACTAGGATTTTTGTAAACACTCGTGGTGCTGCTGAGAGACCGAAGGGCAGAGCTGTAAACTGATAATGCTCTTCTTTTACTGCAAGCCTCAGGAACTTTCGATGAACTGGTTTTACCACAACGTGATGGTAAGCATCCATCAGATCTACCGTTGTAAGAAAAGCCTTCATAGGAATTGCTTTGATTAGGGATGCCACTGTTTCCATTTTGAAAGCTCTGTATTGTAGAAAGGAATTCAGATTCTTTAAATCCAGAATGGGTCTGTATCCCCCGGAGGATTTTGGGACTATGAACAAAATTTAATATAGACTTGTCTTTCTTTGAAAAATTGGAACCTCTTTTATGACTTGTTTTCTTTTAGGGTCTGAATGATGCTTAATAGACCCTTTGCCTTCTTTGGTACTCTTGGGATTAACGATTTCTTGAACAAACTGCTGCAAGGAATTTCTCTAAATCTCAGCGGGTACCCCACCTCCAGCACCTGTAACACCCAGTGATCCGTTACCGACTCCTGCCACCTTTGCAGAAAGCCATGCAGACGGCCACCCACAGGAACCAAGGGCATGGCACGCTGACCTTCAAAGATACTCCTTCTTAAAACTCCCTTCCTGAATATTCCTTTCTGAAGGATCCTCTCTGGGATGGGACAAAGGCAGGCTTCTTCTGTTCATAAGGTTTATTAGGCTGATATTTCCTTGTCTCTCTAAAATTCTGCTTTCTTGCCTTGTAGGATGAACTCTTTCCTGGAACATTAGTGGATAGTCCTCTTTCCTGAGGTAGAAATGTACTTTTTCCTCCAGTCATATTTTTGATTAACTCCTCCAAATGAGGCCCAAACAGAAGAGAACCTTCAGAGGGAAGTGTGACTAACTTATTTTTTGAAGAGGGGTCAGCTCCCCAGGACTTCAGCCGCAAAGCCCTTCTGGATGTTACTGATAGGGCCAAGGAACGAGATGTCAATTTGATAACATCTAATGATGAGTCGCAAGCAAAGCTCACGGCCTCCTTGATGACTGCACTCTCTTTCATAAGTCTATATCTGGAAACGGCTGATTCCACTTTTTACTCTAATTCTGTCAACCATATTCTGATGGTCAAATTTTTTTCCCAGAATAGAAAATTGCTTTTTAGTGCTCCCTCCATCTTCCTTTTCATACTGTCTCTTAATGAGGAGCCATCTTCCATGGGTATGGTGGTGCTCTTGGCCAACTGTGCTATTGCTGTGTCAATTTTAGGAGGGTTAATCCAATCCTGTACTTCTTTGAAAGGATACATTTATGTAAATCTTCTGGTCATCACTACTCTCTTATCGCCTTTCTTCCATTCTGATTTAATCATATCAGAGACTGAATAGTGAATAGGAAAGACTGTGATTTCTTTTCTATTTCACAAAAAGGCAGTGTCCAAGACATCTAATTGGTTTGGAGTGTCTGTTAACCCCAAGGACTTGCGCATGGCTCTTAAGAGGGCATCCATTTTATCAATATTGAATGATATGGTTTCATCAGTTATTTCTCCTTCCTCTTCTGATGAATATTTGGATACAATCTCTTAGATGCTGGATTCTTGAACTTTGTCATATCTTTGCGAAGTTCCTTCTCCCGGATCTTCCAATCTTTGCCTTTTCCTACTATTAGCTCCTTCTTGCATAGCAGCAAATGTATCCTGCACTGATGAACGCATCCAGGTAAAAAAAATCCTGGAATTGTGTAGGCATTTCTGGACCAGTGATCTTCTTTAAACAATCTGGGCAAAGTTTAGCAGGATCAGAGGCTAGAAATTTGGCTTCACATCCTAAACAGCTCTTGAGTTTCTGAGTCTTGTCTTGCTTATCAATAGCATGCTTGTCCTTAGAATGAGTCTGCTTAACTGGTGCAGACATTATGATTAAAAGCGTAAATTTTTATTCTATTTCATTAAAACTATATAGTCTCCTAGCCTAACTGTAGGCTGAATTTACTTCCTGTTATATAGCCTTCCCAAAGGTCAAAGTAGAACACATAGATTAAACATAAACAAAACACATCTCAAAAGAGACTATAAATACATGAGTAACTTAAGAGAATTTATAGTTTAAAATCTTAATGTTACTCAGACCTGCTTCCATCCTTCCAAACTGGTAGACATTGATTCTGGCGTGCGTTTCACCCTGGAACACATCACTTCTTCCGGATGACGCCACTGGAAGAGGCCTCCATGACCCGCCTCCCTCCGGCCCTCTGCTGACAAGGGGCGAAGAGGGTTGCTGCACAGCATAAAGTTGGCTGATTTCCCTGTCTGCGTACACGGTGCGAGAAACAAGGGCTCCACTCACACGGTCCAGTCAGACGGCACCACGACGGCCTGAAAATAAACCCTGGAGCTCTGCTGGATACATTGAAGAAAAAAGCGGAGCGAAACACCTCTCACCTCCGTCCTCACAGCTGTGTGGAACCAAATGACTAACCAATCATGTTGCGAGACTTCTTTTAAAGCTTGAGACAATTGGTCCTACGCAGCTGAGAGGAGGAGACAATACACACAGTCAAGGCCGTGGACAAGGGACACAGAAGAAATATTTATTTTGGGACATTTCTAACACTTTAAGGTTCTATGTTCAGCTCTCCTTGTTGCCATACCCTCCAACCTTTCAAAATGAAAAAAGGTACACTCACATCAATTGCCTTCATATAACTGCTAAAATACATATTTGTGTGTACTAATCTGTTAAAGGTATAGTATTAGATCATTACCAAAGCAGCTCAGTTTGCTCATCATAAGAAACAATATTTCCGGAAGGACATGGAAAGGTGATAAGTCCTCCTTACCAAAAATAAAAGAAAGAAAAGGGTGCATCTTAGAGAAAGTAAAGATTTCATTTATAATTTATAGCAACACTTTTAATGGTGCAACAAACTTTTCTATTAATGAAAAAGGCAAGAAAAAGAAAACATTGTAGAGCATTTCATACAGAGTAAAACTGATACTCCCACTACTGAGAGATGCATATTTCCAAATTTCTTACAGTTTATATGCTCTTGTTTTTTTTTTTTACATTAACATGGCCCACTAATGGTCATGTTTCAATCAATCTGTTGCAATAAGTGCAAGAGGGGAGTCTTTTAAAAACAATTTTCCATATATTGATAGAAACTGTTGAGTCATGCTGTCAGTATGAACTTTCAGGAAGTAATCCCACTGTAATAAACCTCCTGACAATTTTAACTGTACTAACATTTGAATAAAACAATTGACTGCAGCAGGAGTACCTTTATTTTACTCAACAGGAAAACCCCTATGAGTTATGTATGAATAAAAAACAAACAAACCACCAAATGGAAATTCCAACAGAATCAGAACTATATATACATCCAGTACTCACAACACAAAAGAGGATGTGCTGGTATTAAGTACAACCAGCAAATTCCAAGGGGGTCACACAAGCTACCCCGATTCAGCTATTTCTTGCAGTAAAAAGTATGAGTCCACAAATAATAAAAAAATATATTGAAGACTATTAATAAAAAAATTTATATATTTGCCAAAAACAACGTCAATACTCTAACAAATATTATAAAGCCCGTATATGATGTGTTTCGGAGTTATAAGCTCCTTTTTCAAATATAAGGCACAAATATATAATAATAAAATATAACTTTGGCAATAAACAAAGGCAGCCCCATTGGAATTTGCTGGTTGTACTTACAACCAGTACATCATCTTTTGTTTTGTGAGTATTGGATGTACAGTGGATATAAAAATCTAAACACCCCTGTTAAAATGCCAGGTTCTTGTGATGTTAACCCCTTAACGACGGATGACTTACCAGGTACGTCCCGCAGAAACTGTCACTTAGTGACAGAGGACGTACCTGGTAAGTCACGGAAGTCCGGGTCTCCTTGCGGCTGCACGCCGTTCGGAGACTCCGGACTTGTTTGAAAAAAAAAAAAAAAAAAAAGTTCCTCTGGTGTTAAAGTGACAGCCGCGTACGAACTAAGGGGTTAAAGAATGAGACAAAGATAAATCATGTCAGAACTTTTTCCACCTTTAATGTGACCTATAATGTGAACAATTCAATTGCAAAACAAACTAAAACCATTGAGGGGGAAAAATAAAAACCTCACAATAACCTGGTTGCATAGGTATGCACACCCTTAAACGAATACTTTGTTGAAGCACCTTTTGATTTTATTACAGCAATCAGTCCTTTTAGGTAGAAGTTTATTAGCATGGCACATCTTGACGTGACAATATTTGCCCACTCTTCTATGTAGAAGCGCTCCAAATCTGTCAGATTGTGACGACATCTCCTGTGCACAGCCCTCTTCAGATCACCCCACAGATGTTCAATTGGATTCAGGTCTGGGCTCTGGCTGGGCCATTCTAAAATGTTAATCTTCTGTCACAGTACCTTGTTTCCAGCACCGCTCAGAGTCTTTCCACGCGTCATCTGCAGGCGAGAGGCTTCAAGCATGCTTCAGGCCTCTGTTTTATGTGTGTTTGTTTCTTGTAGTCTCCTCTTACCTACTTCCTGTGGAGGGGTTTAAATGGCAGACTGAGTCCTGACTCAGTCACCCTTACGTTGTTGTTCTGAGCAGTTCATTTTCCAGTATTCCTGATGCCTGTGTATGATCCGGCTTGTCTGTCCATCCATTCTGGTGCTGACCTGTGGCTCTGTTTGACTATTCTCCTCGGCGTTCTGATTTGGCTCAGATAGCCTTTCTGATGCAAACCTGTGGCTCTGGCTGACTACCTGCTCCATACATGACCTAGGCTTGTCTGACTACCCTCTCTGGTGTTGACCTGGGGCTCTATCCACTGCGCATCCAGCATACATACACTCCAGTGGATATCCTATCTGGTGCAAACCTGTGGCTCTGGCTGACTACCCGCTCCGTGTATGACCTAGGCTCGTCTGAGTACCTACTCTGGTGTTGACCTGGGGCTCTATCCACTGCGCATCCAGCATTCCATCGCTTCAGTGGATTTCCTTTCTGGTGCAAACCTGTGGCTCTGGCTGACTATCCGCTCTGTGTATGACTTTGGCTCGTCTGACTATCCTATCTGGTGCTTACTAGAAGGCTCTGTCTGTTCGCTCAGTGTGTGGTACCGTTGTTCAGACATCCTTCCTAGTACTGACCTGGGGCTCTAGCAGACTCCTAGCTATTGACTGCAGGCTGAGTCAGTATCTCTTGGGCGTTACCTTACCACGAGACTCCAGTGGGCTGAGGCCTAGTCTCGGACAGTGTGGTGCAGAGATTGGGAGACTGCTATTCCTGATACAATGCTCGCCGATTCAATCACCCACTGTGTGTTTATTTATATATTGCATTACTGTCGTTATTCTCATAATAAAGGTTCTAATAACTATACCGTCTGACTCATGGTTTTGCTTGCCAACCGTAACATCTTCTTCTGGTGAAGCCATGCTTTTGTGGATTTGGATGTGTGCTTTGGGTCGTTGTCGTGCTGAAAGGTGAACTTCCTCTTCACCTTTCTAAACGATGCCTGAAGGTTTTGTGCCAAAATTGCCTGGTAATTAGAACTGTTCCTAATTCCCTCCACCCTGACTAAGGCCCTGGTTCCAGCTGAGGAAAAACAGCCCAAAGCATGATGCTGCCACCACCATGCTTCACTGTGGGTATGGTGTTCTTTGGGTGATGTGCAGTGTTGTTTGTGCGCCAAACATACCTCTTGGAATTATGGCCAAAAAGTTCAACCTTGGTTTCATCAGACCATAACACATTTTCCCACGTGCTTTTGGGGGACTTGATGTTTGTTATTGCAAACCTCAGCCGGCCTTGGATGTTTTTCTTTGTAAGAAAAGGTTTCCGTCTTGCCACCCTACTCCACAGCCCATTCATATGAAGAATACGGGAGATTGTGTCACAGGTAGCACACAGCCAGTACTTGCCAGAAATTCCTGCAGTTCCTTTAATGTTGCAGTAGGCCTCTTGGAAGCCTCCCTGACCAGTTTTCTTCTCATCAGTTTTGGAGAGACGTCCAGTTCTTGGTAATGTCTTTGTTGTGCCATATTTTCTCCACTTGTTGATGACTGTCTTCACTGTGTTACATGGTATAGCGAATCCTTGGGAAATTCTTTTGTACTCTTCTCCTGACTGATACCTTTCAACAAGGAGATCCCTCTGATGCTCTGGAAGCTCTCTACGGACCATGGCTTTTGCTCTGAGATGCAACTAAGCAAATGTCAGGAAAATCCTACTAGAATGGCTGAACTTTATTTGTGATTAATCTGAGTCATTTTAAATGATGGCAGGTGTGTAATGACTTCTATTTAACATGATACTGAATGTGACTGGTTAATTCTGGACACAGCCACATCACCAGTTATAAGAGGGTGTGCACACCTATGCAACCAAGTTATTGTGAGTTTTATTATTTTTCCCCCTCAGTGATTTCAGTTTGTTTTGCAATTGAATTGTTCACATTAAAGGTGGAAAAAGTTCTGACACGATTTATCTTTGTCTCATTCTTTAACATCACAAGAACCTGGCATTTTAACAGGGGTGTGTAGACTTTTTATATCCACTGTATATATATTTCTGATCCTATTGGAATTTCCATTTCGTGGTTTGCTCTCTTCCTGCCTTCTATGTACATTTACAGGGGGTTAATCAGAATAGAACATATTGATGTACGCTTATCTGATGATGAAGGGGTTAATAACATGTTCCTCTATGTAACCGCACATATATTGGGTAAAAACATAAGGAATTAAGAAGTGCAAGAATTGGGTTATAAAATAAGGAATTAACCCTTTTAGTGCCAGAGAGGTACCACTCTGGCACTCAAAGTGTTAAGAAGCCTGGGGTGATTGATCCATTCTGCCTTATTGGGCTACGCCACTGGCACTAAAAGAGTTAAGAAGCCTGGGTTACATGATCTGTTCTGCCTCTATATCAGTGGAATCAAGAGGTTACAATTTCTGATAAGAGGCATTGGGTTATAAATTAAAGAATTAACCCTTTGAGTGCCAGAAGGGTACCCCTCTGGCACGCAAAGGGTTAAGAAGCTTGGGTTACATGATCTGTTCTGTCTATAGAGAGGTCACCATTGTGATAAGATGTACTGGGTATTAGAACGGTTACCACTGTCGATAAGAAGCTGATGTACACATCAGAGCAGGTCTGCCTGCTCGTACACAGAGAGGAAGACACGTTAAGCTGTCACAGATATAGGCGGCAGGAAAAGCCTACCAGGCAGTCAACAAGATGATGTTTTAACCCCCTGGTCTTGACGGATAAAAAATTCCGATAGCACACCGTCTTCGACAAGATACTGGTATTCCTCTACTCATGGCTCTCGTTCATTCAAAGAAGCCGCCTTCAGGGACCGGAATTTAGCTCAAGCGCTATTGCGCATGCCTCATGTTGTGCGTTTCACGTTTGGAACGCACAATGTCTGGAGCTTTGGAACAGGACCCTGCTTACAGGGGAACTGTAAGTTAATTCTTTTTATAAATGTATTTTCCCAGTAAGGCATTGGAGTATTATTGATTAATTGTATGTTAGGGCTTCTGGATAGACGTTAGTCTTGTATAATTATTTTAATAGTTTCATTAACTCTTTCTTATGAAATATACAGCCCTCTAGCAAGCTAAGCTTTCCCCGGAGGTGACTACCAAGGAGGGTTATTGTGATTGAGACAAAGATTCCCGTATCTGACAGCCCAACGCTTATCAAATTTCTCTCGGGAGGGCTGCAGGGCAAGAGATTCTCACACAGCTCAGAAATTCTGGCATGCATGATATCACCCATGCGGGATACGTTCTCGTCAAAGCATGCAAGAGTGAATTGAGTATAAGTCTGAGCATAAGTGACTATAGGCGAGTTTGAGCATTACTGAATGTGAGTGAGCAACAGCAAATGTGAGTTTACATATATGATTATAACTAAGTCTGAACATATTCAAGTCTGAGCATGTGTTTGAACATAAGTTGGGGTGAGAGAGTATGACAATCATTGAGCAATTCTCATGGCGATTCTGAATGAGTGGGAACAATAATGTACTGCCTGTGAGAACAGACAAGAGTATGTTCTAGAATTGTACCTGAACAAATAAGTCTGAGCTAGTATATTTGAGAAATGTGAGTGCATTTTCACAAATGAGTTGTACTTGAAATAGTGGCCTAAGCATTAACATTGTCTAAAAACCACTTTGATTCAATCAAGTTATGAAACTTATTTGGGTGAGGAGATAGTAAAGAGTAAATATAGAAAATAAATCTATTTCTGTGCGCTACTTGTATATTATGGTAATTGTAGTAATGATAGTACTGGCAGATGAAAACAGAGTTCTGTCAGCAGTTGGTACTATTAGTTGAGCAATGTATCCCATGGCTAAGTTTGGTTGCATAGAACCTTAGTAAATCACACAATATGGTTGTTTCCCATAGCAACACTTTGTCACAACATGGCTGGAAATATGGTCATGTGATAAGATTTTGACTGTAAATACTTTTTTAATGTAAATTATTTTACTTACAACACATTATTCATTTTTTATGACTGGGCTTCCTTAATTATACATTGGAATTTACTTGACATATATACACCAGTGGCCACTAACAGGCCAGGATTTGAGGATTTCTTTGTTAGCACACAGGGGATTTAATCAATTTGAATGAGCCTCTGATCAAGCCAACTGTGCTCTAGCAGGGAAATTCCTAAGTCCTGGCCTATAATTTGGCCTTGAGGGCACGGGTTGAGAAACACTGGTCTATTTAACATTGGATTATAAATATCTATAGAGTTGGGAGCAGGGAATACTTTCCCTTGACTAAACAGTCATGCTTGAGATTTAAGTTTAACACACTTTCTCAGCTGTAAGTCACTTCAACAGATGTAATACCAGTTAAATCTTCAAGGATGGCAATTCAAGTGATTGTTTATTAAAAAGACTTTACTGGGCTAAAAATATATAAACACCAAATACAATAGTTTCTCTCTTTGTGTTTCACATAGGAAAATGCGTATGGAAAAAACTATTGTATTTG
Source organism: Rhinophrynus dorsalis (assembly GCA_037306005.1). Lineage (NCBI taxonomy): Eukaryota > Metazoa > Chordata > Amphibia > Anura > Rhinophrynidae > Rhinophrynus > Rhinophrynus dorsalis. The sequence goes on along the minus strand of CM074723.1, from coordinate 256,295,414 downwards.
GTGTATATATATTTTATACTTTTAGTCCAATACATTTCTCTTTCGGAGGGACTATCTCTTTGAGTGTCAAATATCTCTGTAATGCATACATCACTGAGGCATTGTTTGGTGCAGCTAGGTTTTCTGCAAAGTCCTCAGCGTTCTCTGTTTTTTGAGAGCCACACCTTGTGGCTCAAGATTTGGTTTGTTGACTAATCTTTTAAGAAGTCGCTGATGTCCTTTCCTTTTGGGGGTAGACACCTCCCCCATTTCAAGGGGCTGAAGGTTTGCCACTCCTTTTGTCCCTGCGACCGGGTTGTCTCCTGCCAAGGAAGGGGTTGTATGTGGGAAGACTTTGGCCCCTGTAATGGGGTGAGGTGTTCTGTGTGTAACCTTTGTCATGCAGTAGCTTGAGTAACGTTGTACGACGAATGAGCGAATAAGGTCCGAAGCCCAGGCCTCCCCTGTCCGTGCGTAGTCGATGATTGGCTAGCAGAATTCTGCAGTGATTGCCGTCCCTGGATGATCAGCTTCTTGATCAGATCTTGATGGGCCTGAAGGAGTGGCAAACCTTCAGCCCCTTGAAAATGGGTAGACACCTACCCCTGTTCAAGGGGCTGAAGGTTTGCCACTCCTTTTGTCCCAGCGACCGGGTTGTCTCCTGCTAAGGAAGGGTTGTATGTGGGAAGACTTTGGCCCCTGTAATGGGGTAAGGTGTTCTGTGTGTAACCTTTGTCATGCAGTAGCATGAGTAACGTGGTACGACGAATAATCGAACAAGGTCCGATGCCCAGGCTTCCCCTGTTCATGCGTAGTGGATGATTGGCTAGCAGAATTTTGCAGTGATTACCGTCCATGGATGATCAGCTTCTTGATCAGATCTTGATGGTCCTGAAGGAGTGGCAAACCTTCAGCCCCTTGAAAAGGGGTAGACACCTACCCCTTTTCAAGGGGCTGAAGGTTTGCCACTCCTTTGGTCCCTGCGACCGGGTTGTCTCCTGCTAAGGAAGGGGTTGTATGTGGGAAGACTTTGGCCCCTGTAATGGGGTAAGGTATTCTGTGTGTAACCTTTGTCATGCAGTAGCATGAGTAACGTGGTACGACGAATGAGCGAATAAGGTCCGAGGCCCAGGTTTCTCCTGTCCGTGCGTAGTGGATGATTGGCTAGCAGAATTCTGCAGTGATTGCCGTCCCTGTATGATTAGCTTCTTGATCAGATCTTGATGGTCCTGAAGTAGTGGCAAACCTTCAGCCCCTTGAAAAGGGGTAGACACCTACCCCTGTTCAAGGGGCTGAAGGTTTGCCACTCCTTTTCTCCCTGCGACCGGGTTGTCTCCTGCTAAGGAAGGGGTTGTTTGTGGGAAGACTTTGGCCCCTGTAATGGGGTAAGGTGTTCTGTGTGTAACCTTTGTCATGCAGTAGCATGAGTAACGTGGTACGACGAATGAGCGAATAAGGTCCGAGGCCCAGGCTTCCCCTATCCGTGCGTAGTGGATGATTGGCTAGCAGAATTCTGCAGTGATTGCCATCCCTGGATGATCAGCTTCCTGATCAGATCTTGATGGTCCTGAAGGAGTGGCAAACCTTCAGCCCCTTGAAAAGGGGTAGACACCTACCCCTTTTCAAGGGGCTAAAGGTTTGCCACTCCTTTTGTCCCTGTGACCGGGTTGTCTCCTGCTAAGGAAGGGGTTGTATGTGGGAAGACTTTGGCCTCTGTAATGGGGTAAAGTGTTCTGTGTGTAACCTTTGTCATGCAGTAGCATGAGTAACGTGGTACGATGAATGAGCGAATAAGGTCCGAGGCCCAAGCCTCCCCTGTCCGTGCGTAGTGGATAATTGGCTAGCAGAATTCTGCAGTGATTGCCGTCCCTGGATGATCAGCTTCTTGATCAGATCTTGATGGTCCTGAAGGAGTGGCAAACCTTCAGCCCCTTGAAAAGCGGTAGACACCTTCCCCCTTTTCAAGGGGCTGAAGGTTTGCCAATCCTTTTGTCCCTGCGACCGGGTTGTCTCCTGCTAAGGAAGGGTTGTATGTGGGAAGACTTTGGCCCCTGTAATGGGGTAAGGTATTCTGTGTGTAACCTTTGTCATGCAGTAGCATGAGTAACGTGGTACGACGAATGAGCGAATAAGGTCCGAGGCCCAGGCTTCCCCTGTCCGTGCGTACTGGATGATTGGCTAGCAGAATTCTGCAGTGATTGCCGTCCCTAGATGATCAGCTTCTTGATCAGATCTTGATGGTCCTGAAGGAGTGGCAAACCTTCAGCCCCTTGAAAAGGGGTAGACACCTACCCCTTTTCAAGGGCCTGAAGGTTTGCCACTCCTTTTGTCCCTGCGACCGGGTTGTCTCCTGCTAAGGAAGGTGTTGTATGTGGGAAGACTTTGGCCCCTATAATGGGGTAAGGTGTTCTGTGTGTAACCTTTGTCATGCAGTAGCATGAGTAACGTGGTACGACGAATGAGCGAATAAGGTCCGAAGCCCAGGCTTCCCCTGTCCGTGCGTAGTGGATGATTGGTTAGCAGAATTCTGCAGTGATTGCCGTCCCTGGATGATCAGCTTCTTGATCAGATCTTGATGGTCCTGAAGGAGTGGCAAACCTTCAGCCCCTTGAAAAGGGGTAGACACCTACCCCTGTTCAAGGGGCTGAAGGTTTGCCACTCCTTTTGTCCCTGCGACCGGGTTGTCTCCTGCTAAGGAAGGGGTTGTATGTGGGAAGACTTTGGCCCCTCTAATGGGGTAAGGTGTTCTCTGTGCAACCTTTGTCATGCAGTAGCATGAGTAACGTGGTATGACGAATCAGCGAATAAGGTCCGAGGCCAGGGCCACCCCTGTCTGTGCGTAGTGGATGATTGGCTAGCAGAGTTCTGCAGTGATTGCCGTCCCTGGATGATCAGCTTCTTGATCAGATCTTGATGGTCCTGAAGGAGTGGCAAACCTTCAGCCCCTTGAAAAGGGGTAGACACCTACCCCTGTTCAAGGGGCTGAAGGTTTGCCACACCTTTTGTCCCTGCGACCGGGTTGTCTCCTGCTAAGGAAGGGGTTGTATGTGGGAAGACTTTGGTCCCTGTAATGGGGTAAGGTGTTCTGTGTGTAACCTTTGTCATGCAGTAGCATGAGTAACGTGGTACGACGAATGAGCGAATAAGGTCCGAGGCCCAGGCTTCCCCTGTCCGTGCATAGTGGATGATTGGCTAGCAGAATTCTGCAGTGATTGCCGTCCCTGGATAATCAGCTTCTTGATCAGATCATGATGGTCCTGAAGGAGTAGCAAACCTTCAGCCCCTTGAAAAGGGGTAGACACCTACCCCTTTTCAAGGGGCTGAAGGTTTGCAACTCCTTTTGTCCCTGTAACCGGGTTGTCTCCTGCTAAGGAAGGGGTTGTATGTGGGAAGACTTTGGCCTCTTTAATGGGGTAAAGTGTTCTGTGTGTAACCTTTGTCATGCATTAGAATGAGTAACGTGGTACGACGAATGAGCGAATAAGGTCCGAGGCCCAAGCCCCCCTGTCCGTGCGTAGTGGATGATTGGCTAGCAGAATTCTGCATTGATTGCCGTCCCTGGATGATCAGCTTCTTGATCAGATCTTGATGGTCCTGAAGGAGTGGCAAACCTTCAGCCCCTTGAAAAGGGGTAGGTGTCTACCCCTTTTCAAGGGGCTGAAGGTTTGCCAATCCTTTTGTCCCTGCGACTGGGTTGTCTCCTACTAAGGAAGGGGTTGTATGTGGGAAGACTTTGGCCCCTGTAATGGGGTAAGGTGTTCTGTGTGTAACCTTTGTCATGCAGTAGCATGAGTAACGTGGTATTACGAAGGAGCGAATAAGGTCCGAGGCCCAGGCTTCCCCTGTCCATGCGTAGTGGATGATTGGCTAGCAGAATTCTGCAGTGATTGCAGTCCCTGGATGATCAGCTTCTTGATCAGATCTTGATGGTCCTGAAGGAGTGGCAAACCTTCAGCCCCTTGAAAAGGGGTAGACACCTACCCCTTTTCAAGGGGCTGAAGGTTTGCCACTCCTTTTGTGCCTGCGACCGGGTTGTCTCCTGCCAAGGAAGGGGTTGTATGTGGGAAGACTTTGGCCCCTGTAATGGGGTAAGGTGTTCTGTGTGTAACCTTTGTCATTCAGTAGCATGAGTAACGTTGTACGACGAATGAGCGAATAAGGTCCGAGGCCCAGGCTTCCCCTGTCCGTGCGTAGTGGATGATTGGCTAGCAGAATTCTGCAGTGATTGCCGTCCCTGGATGATCAGCTTCTTGATAAGATGTTGATGGGCCTGAGGAGTGGCAAACCTTCAGCCCCTTGAAAAGGGGTAGACACCTACCCCTTTTCTAGGGGCTGAAGGTTTACCACTTGCCACTCCTTTTCTCCCTGTGACCGGGTTGTCTCCTGCTAAGGAAGGGGTTGTATGTGGGAAGACTTTGGCCCCTGTAATGGGGTAAGGTGTTCTGTGTGTAACCTTTGTCATGCAGTAGCATGAGTAACGTGGTACGACGAATGAGCGAATAAGGTCCAAGGCCCAGGCTTCCCCTGTCCGTGCGTAGTGGATGATTGGCTAGCAGAATTCTGCAGTGATTGCCGTCCCTGGATGATCAGCTTCTTGATCAGATCTTGATGGTCCTGAAGGAGTGGCTAACCTTCAGCCTCTTGAAAAGGGGTAGACACCTACCCCTTTTCAAGGGGCTGAACGTTTGCCACTCCTTTTTGTCCCTGTGACCGGGTTGTCTCCTGCTAAGGAAGGGGTTGTATGTGGGAAGACTTTGGCCCCTGTAATGGGGTAAGGTGTTCTGTGTGTAACCTTTGTCATGCAGTAGCATGAGTAACGTGGTACGACGAAGGAGCGAATAAGGTCCGAGGCCCAGGCTTCCCCTGTCCGTGCGTAGTGGATGATTGGCTAGCAGAATTCTGCAGTGATTGCCGTCCCTGGATGATCAGCTTCTTGATCAGATTTTGATGGTCCTGAAGGAGTGGCAAATCTTCAGCCCCTTGAAAAGGGGTAGACACCTACCCCTTTTGAAGGGGCTGAAGGATTGCCACTTGCCATTCCTTTTGTCCCTTTCACCGGGTTGTCTTCTGCGAAGGAAGGGGTTGTATGTGGGAAGGCTTTGGCCCCTGTAACGGGGTAAGGTGTTCTGTGTGTTAACTTTGTCATGCAGAAGCATGAGTATCGTGCTACGACGAATGAGCGAATAAGGTCCGAAGCCCAGGCTTCCCCTGTCCGTGCGTAGTGGATGATTGGCTAGCAGAATTCTGCAGTGAATGCCGTCCCTGGATGATCAGCTTCTTGATCAGATCTTGATGGTCCTGAAGGAATTTCAAACCTTCAGCCCCTTGAAAAGGGGTAGACACCTACCCCTCTTCAAGGGGCTGAAGATTTGCCATTCCTTTTGTCCCTGCGACCGGGTTGTCTCCTGCTAAGGAAGGGGATGTATGTGGGAAGACTTTGGCCCCTGTAATGGGGTAAGGTGTTCTGTGTGTAACCTTTGTCATGCAGTAGCATGAGTAACGTAGTACGACGAATGAGCGAATAAGGTCCGAGGCCCAGGCTTCCCCTGTCCGTGCGTAGTGGATGATATGCTAGCAGAATTCTGCAGTGATTGCCGTCCCTAAATGATCAGGTTCTTGATCAGATCTTGATGGTCCTGAAGGAGTGGCAAATCTTCAGCCCCTTGAAAAGGGGTAGACACCTACCCCTTTTCAAGGGGCTGAAGGTTTGTCACTTGCCACTCCTTTTATCCCTTTGACCGGGTTGTCTTCTGCGAAGGAAGGGGTTGTATGTGGGAAGGCTTTGGCCCCTGTAACGGGGTAAGGTGTTCTGTGTGTAACCTTTGTCATGCAGTAGCATGAGTAAAGTGGTACGACGAATGAGCAAATAAGGTCCGAGGCCCAGGCATCCCCTGTCCATGCGTAGTGGATGATTGGCTAGCAGAATTCTGCAGTGATTGCCGTCCCTGGATGATCAGCTTCTTGATCAGATCTTGATGGTCCTGAAGAAGTGGTAAACCTTCAGCCCCTTGAAAAGGGGTGGACACCTACCCTTTTTCAAAATGCTGAAGGTTTGCCACTCCTTTTGTCCCTGTGACCGGGTAGTCTCCTGCTAAGGAAGGGGTTGTATGTGGGAAGACTTTGGCCCCTGTAATGGGGTAAGGTGTTCTGTGTGTAACCTTTGTCATGCAGTAGCATGAGTAACGTGGTACGACGAATGAGCGAATAAGGTCCGAGGCCCAGGCTTCCCCTGTCCGTGCGTAGTGTATGATTGGCTAGCAGAATTCTGCAGTGATTGCCGTCCCTGGATGATAAGCTTCTTGATCAGATCTTGATGGTCCTGAAGGAGTGGCAAGCCTTCAGCCCCTTGAAAAGGGGTAGACACCTACCCCTGTTCAAGCGGCTGAAGGATTGCCATTCCTTTTGTCCCTGAGACCGGATTGTCTCCTGCTAAGGAAGGGGTGGTATGTGGGAAGACTTTGGCCCCTCTAATGGGGTAAGGTGTTCTCTGTGCAACCTTTGTCATGCAGTAGCATGAGTAATGTGGTATGACGAATCAGCGAATAAGGTCCGAGGCCAGGGCCACCCCTGTCTGTGCGTAGTGGATGATTGGCTAGCAGAGTTCTGCAGTGATTGCCGTCCCTGGATGATCAGCTTCTTGATCAGATCTTGATGGTCCTGAAGGAGTGGCAAACCTTCAGCCCCTTGAAAAGGGGTAGACACCTACCCCTGTTCAAGGGGCTGAAGGTTTGCCACACCTTTTGTCCCTGCGACCGGGTTGTCTCCTGCTAAGGAAGGGGTTGTATGTGGGAAGACTTTGGCCTCTGTAATGGGGTAAAGTGTTCTGTGTGTAACCTTTGTCATGCATTAGAATGAGTAACGTGGTACGACGAATGAGCGAATAAGGTCCGAGGCCCAAGCCCCCCTGTCCGTGCGTAGTGGATGATTGGCTAGCAGAATTCTGCATTGATTGCCGTCCCTGGATGATCAGCTTCTTGATCAGATCTTGATGGTCCTGAAGGAGTGGCAAACCTTCAGCCCCTTGAAAAGGGGTAGACACCTACCCCTTTTCAAGGGGCTGAAGGTTTGCCAATCCTTTTGTCCCTGCGACTGGGTTGTCTCCTGCTAAGGAAGGGGTTGTATGTGGGAAGACTTTGGCCCCTGTAATGGGGTAAGGTGTTCTGTGTGTAACCTTTGTCATGCAGTAGCATGAGTAACGTGGTATGACGAAGGAGCGAATAAGGTCCGAGGCCCAGGCTTCCCCTGTCCATGCGTAGTGGATGATTGGCTAGCAGAATTCTGCAGTGATTGCAGTCCCTGGATGATCAGCTTCTTGATCAGATCTTGATGGTCCTGAAGGAGTGGCAAACCTTCAGCCCCTTGAAAAGGGGTAGACACCTACCCCTTTTCAAGGGGCTGAAGGTTTGCCACTCCTTTTGTGCCTGCGACCGGGTTGTCTCCTGCCAAGGAAGGGGTTGTATGTGGGAAGACTTTGGCCCCTGTAATGGGGTAAGGTGTTCTGTGTGTAACCTTTGTCATTCAGTAGCATGAGTAACGTTGTACGACGAATGAGCGAATAAGGTCCGAGGCCCAGGCTTCCCCTGTCCGTGCGTAGTGGATGATTGGCTAGCAGAATTCTGCAGTGATTGCCGTCCCTGGATGATCAGCTTCTTGATAAGATGTTGATGGGCCTGAGGAGTGGCAAACCTTCAGCCCCTTGAAAAGGGGTAGACACCTACCCCTTTTCTAGGGGCTGAAGGTTTACCACTTGCCACTCCTTTTCTCCCTGTGACCGGGTTGTCTCCTGCTAAGGAAGGGGTTGTATGTGGGAAGACTTTGGCCCCTGTAATGGGGTAAGGTGTTCTGTGTGTAACCTTTGTCATGCAGTAGCATGAGTAACGTGGTACGACGAATGAGCGAATAAGGTCCAAGGCCCAGGCTTCCCCTGTCCGTGCGTAGTGGATGATTGGCTAGCAGAATTCTGCAGTGATTGCCGTCCCTGGATGATCAGCTTCTTGATCAGATCTTGATGGTCCTGAAGGAGTGGCTAACCTTCAGCCTCTTGAAAAGGGGTAGACACCTACCCCTTTTCAAGGGGCTGAACGTTTGCCACTCCTTTTTGTCCCTGTGACCGGGTTGTCTCCTGCTAAGGAAGGGGTTGTATGTGGGAAGACTTTGGCCCCTGTAATGGGGTAAGGTGTTCTGTGTGTAACCTTTGTCATGCAGTAGCATGAGTAACGTGGTACGACGAAGGAGCGAATAAGGTCCGAGGCCCAGGCTTCCCCTGTCCGTGCGTAGTGGATGATTGGCTAGCAGAATTCTGCAGTGATTGCCGTCCCTGGATGATCAGCTTCTTGATCAGATTTTGATGGTCCTGAAGGAGTGGCAAATCTTCAGCCCCTTGAAAAGGGGTAGACACCTACCCCTTTTGAAGGGGCTGAAGGATTGCCACTTGCCATTCCTTTTGTCCCTTTCACCGGGTTGTCTTCTGCTAAGGAAGGGGTTGTATGTGGGAAGGCTTTTGCCCCTGTAACGGGGTAAGGTGTTCTGTGTGTTAACTTTGTCATGCAGAAGCATGAGTATCGTGCTACGACGAATGAGCGAATAAGGTCCGAAGCCCAGGCTTCCCCTGTCCGTGCGTAGTGGATGATTGGCTAGCAGAATTCTGCAGTGAATGCCGTCCCTGGATGATCAGCTTCTTGATCAGATCTTGATGGTCCTGAAGGAATTTCAAACCTTCAGCCCCTTGAAAAGGGGTAGACACCTACCCCTCTTCAAGGGGCTGAAGATTTGCCATTCCTTTTGTCCCTGCGACCGGGTTGTCTCCTGCTAAGGAAGGGGATGTATGTGGGAAGACTTTGGCCCCTGTAATGGGGTAAGGTGTTCTGTGTGTAACCTTTGTCATGCAGTAGCATGAGTAACGTAGTACGACGAATGAGCGAATAAGGTTCGAGGCCCAGGCTTCCCCTGTCCGTGCGTAGTGGATGATTTGCTAGCAGAATTCTGCAGTGATTGCCGTCCCTAGATGATCAGGTTCTTGATCAGATCTTGATGGTCCTGAAGGAGTGGCAAATCTTCAGCCCCTTGAAAAGGGGTAGACACCTACCCCTTTTCAAGGGGCTGAAGGTTTGTCACTTGCCACTCCTTTTATCCCTTTGACCGGGTTGTTTTCTGCGAAGGAAGGGGTTGTATGTGGGAAGGCTTTGGCCCCTGTAACGGGGTAAGGTGTTCTGTGTGTAACCTTTGTCATGCAGTAGCATGAGTAAAGTGGTACGACGAATGAGCAAATAAGGTCCGAGGCCCAGGCATCCCCTGTCCGTGCGTAGTGGATGATTGGCTAGCAGAATTCTGCAGTGATTGCCGTCCCTGGATGATCAGCTTCTTGATCAGATCTTGATGGTCCTGAAGAAGTGGTAAACCTTCAGCCCCTTGAAAAGGGGTGGACACCTACCCTTTTTCAAAATGCTGAAGGTTTGCCACTCCTTTTGTCCCTGTGACCGGGTAGTCTCCTGCTAAGGAAGGGGTTGTATGTGGGAAGACTTTGGCCCCTGTAATGGGGTAAGGTGTTCTGTGTGTAACCTTTGTCATGCAGTAGCATGAGTAACGTGGTACGACGAATGAGCGAATAAGGTCCGAGGCCCAGGCTTCCCCTGTCCGTGCGTAGTGTATGATTGGCTAGCAGAATTCTGCAGTGATTGCCGTCCCTGGATGATAAGCTTCTTGATCAGATCTTGATGGTCCTGAAGGAGTGGCAAGCCTTCAGCCCCTTGAAAAGGGGTAGACACTTACCCCTGTTCAAGCGGCTGAAGGTTTGCCATTCCTTTTGTCCCTGAGACCGGATTGTCTCCTGCTAAGGAAGGGGTGGTATGTGGGAAGACTTTGGCCCCTGTAATGGGGTAAGGTGTTTTGTGTGTAACCTTTGTCATGCAGTAGCATGAGTAACGTGGTACGACGAATGAGCGAATAAGGTCCGAGTGCCCAGGCTTCCCCTGTCCGTGCGTAGTGGATGATTGGCTAGCAGAATTCTGCAGTGATTGCCGTCCCTTGATGATCAGCTTCTAGATCAGATCTTGATGGTCCTGAAGGAGTGGCAAGCCTTCAGCCCCTTGAAAAGGGGTAGACACCTACCCCTGTTCAAGGGGCTGAAGGTTTGCCACTCCTTTTGTCCCTGCGACCGGGTTGTCTCCTCCTAAGGAAGGGGTGGTATGTGGGAAGACTTTGGCCCCTGTAATGGGGTAAGGTGTTTTGTGTGTAACCTTTGTCATGCAGTAGCATGAGTAAAGTGGTACGACGAATGAGCGAATAAGGTCCGAGGACCAGGCTTCCCCTGTCCGTGCGTAGTGGATGATTGGCTAGCAGAATTCTGCAGTGATTGCCGTCCCTGGATGATCAGCTTTTTGATCAGATCTTGATGGTCCTGAAGGAGTGGCAAGCCTTCAGTCCCTTGAAAAGGGGTAGACACATACCCCTGTTCAAAGGGGCTGAAGGTTTGCCACTCCTTTTGACCCTGCGACCGGGTTGTCTCCTGCTAAGGAAGGGGTGGTATGTGGGAAGACTTTGGCCCCTGTAATGGGGTAAGGTGTTTTGTGTGTAACCTTTGTCATGCAGTAGCATGAGTAACGTGGTACGACGAATGAGCGAATAAGGTCCGAGGCCCAGGCTTCCCCTGTCCGTGCGTAGTGGATGATTGGCTAGCAGAATTCTGCAGTGATTGCCGTCCCTGGATGATCAGTTTCTTGATCAGATCTTGATGGTCCTGAAGGAGTGGCAAACCTTCAGCCCCTTGAAAAGGGGTAGATACCTACCCCTTTTCAAGGGGCTGAAGGTTTGCCACTCCTTTTCTCCCTGCGACCGGGTTGTCTCCTGCTAAGGAAGGGTTGTATGTGGGAAGACTTTGGCCCCTGTAATGGGGTAAGGTGTTCTGTGTGTAACCTTTGTCATGCAGTAGCATGAGTAACGTGGTACGACGAATAATCGAATAAGGTCCGATGCCCAGGCTTCCCCTGTTCATGCGTAGTGGATGATTGGCTAGCAGAATTCTGCAGTGATTGCCGTCCATGGATGATCAGCTTCTTGATCAGATCTTGATGGTCCTGAAGGAGTGGCAAACCTTAAGCCCCTTGAAAAGGGGTAGACACCTACCCCTTTTCAAGGGGCTGAAGGTTTGCCACTCCTTTGGTCCCTGCGACCGGGTTGTCTCCTGCTAAGGAAGGGGTTGTATGTGGGAAGACTTTGGCCCCTGTAATGGGGTAAGGTATTCTGTGTGTAACCTTTGTCATGCAGTAGCATGAGTAACGTGGTACGACGAATGAGCGAATAAGGTCCGAGGCCCAGGTTTCTCCTGTCCGTGCGTAGTGGATGATTGGCTAGCAGAATTCTGCAGTGATTGCCGTCCCTGTATGATTAGCTTCTTGATCAGATCTTGATGGTCCTGAAGTAGTGGCAAACCTTCAGCCCCTTGAAAAGGGGTAGACACCTACCCCTGTTCAAGGGGCTGAAGGTTTGCCACTCCTTTTCTCCCTGCGACCGGGTTGTCTCCTGCTAAGGAAGGGGTTGTATGTGGGAAGACTTTGGCCCCTGTAATGGGGTAAGGTGTTCTGTGTGTAACCTTTGTCATGCAGTAGCATGAGTAACGTGGTACGACGAATGAGCGAATAAGGTCCGAGGCCCAGGCTTCCCCTATCCGTGCGTAGTGGATGATTGGCTAGCAGAATTCTGCAGTGATTGCCATCCCTGGATGATCAGCTTCCTGATCAGATCTTGATGGTCCTGAAGGAGTGGCAAAACTTCAGCCCCTTGAAAAGGGGTAGACACCTACCCCTTTTCAAGGGGCTAAAGGTTTGCCACTCCTTTTCTCCCTGCGACCGGGTTGTCTCCTGCTAAGGAAGGGGTTGTATGTGGGAAGACTTTGGCCTCTGTAATGGGGTAAAGTGTTCTGTGTGTAACCTTTGTCATGCAGTAGCATGAGTAACGTGGTACGATGAATGAGCGAATAAGGTCCGAGGCCCAAACCTCCCCTGTCCGTGCGTAGTGGATAATTGGCTAGCAGAATTCTGCTGTGATTGCCGTCCCTGGATGATCAGCTTCTTGATCAGATCTTGATGGTCCTGAAGGAGTGGCAAACCTTCAGCCCCTTGAAAAGCGGTAGACACCTTCCCCCTTTTCAAGGGGCTGAAGGTTTGCCAATCCTTTTGTCCCTGCGACCGGGTTGTCTCCTGCTAAGGAAGGGTTGTATGTGGGAAGACTTTGGCCCCTGTAATGGGGTAAGGTATTCTGTGTGTAACCTTTGTCATGCAGTAGCATGAGTAACGTGGTACGACGAATGAGCGAATAAGGTCCGAGGCCCAGGCTTCCCCTGTCCGTGCGTACTGGATGATTGGCTAGCAGAATTCTGCAGTGATTGCCGTCCCTGGATGATCAGCTTCTTGATCAGATCTTGATGGTACTGAAGGAGTGGCAAACCTTCAGCCCCTTGAAAAGGGGTAGACACCTACCCCTTTTCAAGGGCCTGAAGGTTTGCCACTCCTTTTGTCCCTGCGACCGGGTTGTCTCCTGCTAAGGAAGGTGTTGTATGTGGGAAGACTTTGGCCCCTCTAATGGGGAAAGGTGTTCTCTGTGCAACCTTTGTCATGCAGTAGCATGAGTAACGTGGTATGACGAATCAGCGAATAAGGTCCGAGGCCAGGGCCACCCCTGTCTGTGCGTAGTGGATGATTGGCTAGCAGAGTTCTGCAGTGATTGCCGTCCCTGGATGATCAGCTTCTTGATCAGATCTTGATGGTCCTGAAGGAGTAGCAAACCTTCAGCCCCTTGAAAAGGGGTAGACACCTACCCCTTTTCAAGGGGCTGAAGGTTTGCCACTCCTTTTGTCCCTGTAACCGGGTTGTCTCCTGCTAAGGAAGGGGTTGTATGTGGGAAGACTTTGGCCTCTGTAATGGGGTAAAGTGTTCTGTGGTTAACCTTTGTCATGCAGTAGCATGAGTAACGTGGTACGATGAATGAGCGAATAAGGTCCGAGGCCCAAGCCTCCCCTGTCCGTGCGTAGTGGATAATTGGCTAGCAGAATTCTGCTGTGATTGCCGTCCCTGGATGATCAGCTTCTTGATCAGATCTTGATGGTCCTGAAGGAGTGGCAAACCTTCAGCCCCTTGAAAAGCGGTAGACACCTTCCCCCTTTTCAAGGGGCTGAAGGTTTGCCAATTCTTTTGTCCCTGCGACCGGGTTGTCTCCTGCTAAGGAAGGGTTGTATGTGGGAAGACTTTGGCCCCTGTAATGGGGTAAGGTATTCTGTGTGTAACCTTTGTCATGCAGTAGCATGAGTAACGTGGTACGACGAATGAGCGAATAAGGTCCGAGGCCCAGGCTTCCCCTGTCCGTGCGTACTGGATGATTGGCTAGCAGAATTCTGCAGTGATTGCCGTCCCTGGATGATCAGCTTCTTGATCAGATCTTGATGGTACTGAAGGAGTGGCAAACCTTCAGCCCCTTGAAAAGGGGTAGACACCTACCCCTTTTCAAGGGCCTGAAGGTTTGCCACTCCTTTTGTCCCTGCGACCGGGTTGTCTCCTGCTAAGGAAGGTGTTGTATGTGGGAAGACTTTGGCCCCTCTAATGGGGAAAGGTGTTCTCTGTGCAACCTTTGTCATGCAGTAGCATGAGTAACGTGGTATGACGAATCAGCGAATAAGGTCCGAGGCCAGGGCCACCCCTGTCTGTGCGTAGTGGATGATTGGCTAGCAGAGTTCTGCAGTGATTGCCGTCCCTGGATGATCAGCTTCTTGATCAGATCTTGATGGTCCTGAAGGAGTAGCAAACCTTCAGCCCCTTGAAAAGGGGTAGACACCTACCCCTTTTCAAGGGGCTGAAGGTTTGCCACTCCTTTTGTCCCTGTAACCGGGTTGTCTCCTGCTAAGGAAGGGGTTGTATGTGGGAAGACTTTGGCCTCTGTAATGGGGTAAAGTGTTCTGTGGTTAACCTTTGTCATGCATTAGAATGAGTAACGTGGTACGACGAATGAGCGAATAAGGTCCGAGGCCCAAGCCCCCCTGTCCGTGCGTAGTGGATGATTGGCTAGCAGAATTCTGCATTGATTGCCGTCCCTGAATGATCAGCTTCTTGATCAGATCTTGATGGTCCTGAAGGAGTGGCAAACCTTCAGCCCCTTGAAAAGGGGTAGACACCTACCCCTTTTCAAGGGGCTGAAGGTTTGCCAATCCTTTTGTCCCTGCGACTGGGTTGTCTCCTGCTAAGGAAGGGGTTGTATGTGGGAAGACTTTGGCCCCTGTAATGGGGTAAGGTGTTCTGTGTGTAACCTTTGTCATGCAGTAGCATGAGTAACGTGGTATGACGAAGGAGCGAATAAGGTCCGAGGCCCAGGCTTCCCCTGTCCATGCGTAGTGGATGATTGGCTAGCAGAATTCTGCAGTAATTGCAGTCCCTGGATGATCAGCTTCTTGATCAGATCTTGATGGTCCTGAAGGAGTGGCAAACCTTCAGCCCCTTGAAAAGTGGTAGACACCTACCCCTTTTCAAGGGGCTGAAGGTTTGCCACTCCTTTTGTGCCTGCGACCGGGTTGTCTCTTGCTAAGGAAGGGGTTGTATGTTGGAAGACTTTGGCACCTGTAATGGGGTAAGGTGTTCTGTGTGTAACCTTTGTCATGCAGTAGCATGAGTAACGTGGTACGACGAATGAGCGAATAAGGTCCGAGGCCCTGGATTCCCCTGTCCGTGCGTAGTGGATGATTGGCTAGCAGAATTCTGCAGTGATTGCCGTCCCTGGATGATCAGCTTCTTTATCAGATCTTGATGGTCCTGAAGGAGTGGCAAACCTTCAGCCCCTTGAAAAGGGGTAGACACCTACCCCTGTTCAAGGGGCTGAAGATTTGCCACTTCTTTTGTCCCTGTGACCGGGTTGTCTCCTACTAAGGAAGGGTTTGTATGTGGGAAGACTTTGGCCCCTGTAATGGGGTAAGGTGGTCTGTGTGTAACCTTTGTCATGCAGTAGCATGAGTAACGTGGTACGACGAATGAGCGAATAAGGTCCTAGACCCAGGCTTCCCCTGTCCGTGCTTGGTGGTTGTTTGGCTAGCAGAATTCTGCAGTGATTGCCGTCCCTGGATGATCAGCTTCTTGATCAGATCTTGATGGTCCTGAAGAAGTGGCAAACCTTCAGCCCCTTGTAAAGGGGTAGACACCTACCCCTTTTCAAGGGGCTGAAGGTTTGCCACTCCTTTTGTCCCTGTGACCGGGTTGTCTCCTGCTAAGGAAGGGGTTGTATGTGGAAAGACTTTGGCCCCTGTAATGGGGTAAGGTGTTCTGTGTCTAACTTTTGTCATGCAGTAGCATGAGTAACGTCGTACGACGAATGAGCGAATAAGGTCCGAGGCCCAGGATTCCCCTGTCCGTGCGTAGAGGATGATTGGCTAGCAGAATTCTGCAGTGATTGCCGTCCCTGGATGATCAGCTTCTTCATCAGATCTTGATGGTCCTAAAGGCGTGGCAAACCTTCAGCCCCTTGAAAAGGGGTAGACACCTACCCCTTTTCAAGGGGCTGAAGGTTTGCCACTTGCCACTCCTTTTGTCCCTGTGACCGGGTTGTCTCCTGCTAAGGAAGGGGTTGTATGTGGGAAGACTTTGGACCCTGTAATATGGTAAGGTGTTCTGTGTGTAACCTTTGTCATGCATTAGCATGAGTAACGTGGTACGACGAATGAGCGAATAAGGTCCGAGGCCCAGGCCTCCCCTGTCTGTGCGTAGTGGATGATTGGCTAGCAGAATTCTGCAGTGATTGCCGTCCCTGGATGATCAGCTTCTTGATCAGATCTTGATGGTCCTGAAGGAGTGGCAAACCTTCAGCCCCTTGAAAAGGGGTAGACACCTACCCCTGTTCAAGGGGCTGAAGGTTTGCCACTTCTTTTGTCCCTGCGACCGGGTTGTCTCCTGCTAAGGAAGGGGTGGTATATGGGAAGACTTTGGCCCCCGTAATGGGGTAAGATGTTCTGTGTGTAACCTTTGTCATGCAGTAGCATGAGTAACGTGGTACGACGAATGAGCGAATAAAGTCCGAGGCCCAGGCTTCCCCTGTCCGTGCGTAGAGGATGATTGGCTAGCAGAATTCTGCAGTGATTGCCGTCCCTGGATGATCAGCTTCTTGATCAGATCTTGATGGTCCTAAAGAAGTGGAAAACCTTCAGCCCCTTGAAAAGGGGTAGACACCTACCCCTTTTCAAGGGGCTGAAGGTTTGCCACTTGCCACTCCTTTTGTCCCTGTGACCGGGTTGTCTCCTGCTAAGGAAGGGGTTGTATGTGGGAAGACTTTGGACCCTGTAATGGGGTAAGGTGTTCTGTGTGTAACCTTTGTCATGCATTAGCATGAGTAACGTGGTACGATGAATGAGCGAATAAGGTCCGAGGTCCAGGCTTCCCCTGTCCGTGCGTAGTGGATGATTGGCTAGCAGAATTCTGCAGTAATTGCCGTCCCTGGATGATCAGCTTCTTGATCAGATCTTGATGGTCCTGAAGGAGTGGCAAACCTTCAGCCCCTTGAAAAGGGGTAGACACCTACCCCTGTTCAAGGGGCTGAAGGTTTGCCACTCCTTTTGTCCCTGCGACCGGGTTGTCTCCTGCTAAGGAAGGGGTTGTATGTGGGAAGACTTTGGCCCCTGTAATGGGGTAAGGAGTTCTGTGTGTAACCTTTGTCATGCAGTAGCATGAGTAACATGGTACGACGAATGAGCGAATAAGGTCCGAGGCCAAGGCCTCTCCTGTCTGTGCGTAGTGGATGATTGGCTAGCAGAATTCTGCAGTGATTGCCGTCCCTGGATGATCAGCTTCTTGATGAGATCTTGATGGTCCTGAAGGAGTGGCAAACCTTCAGCCCCTTGAAAAGGGGTAGACCTACCCCTGTTCAAGGGGCTGAAGATTTGCCACTCCTTTTGTCCCTGTGACCGGGTTGTCTCCTGCTAAGGAAGGGGTTGTATGTGGGAAGACTTTGGCCCCTGTAATGGGGTAAGGTGGTCTGTGTGTAACCTTTGTCATGCAGTAGCATGAGTAACGTGGTACGACGAATGAGCGAATAAGGTCCGAGACCCAGGCTTCCCCTGTCCGTGCTTGGTGGTTGTTTGGCTAACAGAATTCTGCAGTGATTGCCGTCCCTGGATGATAAGCTTCTTGATCAGATCTTGATGGTCCTGAAGGAGTGGCAAGCCTTCAGCCCCTTGAAAAGGGGCAGACACCTACCCCTGTTCAAGGGGCTGATAGTTTGCCACTCAATTTGTCCGTGCGACCGGGTTGTCTCCTGCTAAGGAAGGAGTAGTATGTGGGAAGACTTTGGCCCCGGTAATGGGGTAAGGTGTTTTGTGTGTAACCTTTGTCATGCAGTAGCATGAGTAACGTGGTATGACGAATGAGCGAATAAGGTACGAGGCCCAGGCTTCCCCTGTCCGTGCGTAGTGGATGATTGGCTAGCAGAATTCTGCAGTGATTGCCGTCCCTTGATGATCAGCTTCTAGATCAGATCTTGATGGTCCTGAAGGAGTGGCAAACCTAAAGCCCCTTGAAAAGGGGTAGACACCTACCCCTTTTCAAGGGGCTGAAGGTTTGCCACTCCTTTTGTCCCTGCGACCGGGTTGTCTCCTGCTAAGGAAGGGGTTGTATGTGTAAAGACTTTGGCCCCTGTAATGGGGTAAGGTGTTCTGTGTCTAACTTTTGTCATGCAGTAGCATGAGTAACGTCGTACGACGAATGAGCGAATAAGGTCCGAGGCCCAGGATTCCCCTGTCCGTGCGTAGAGGATGATTGGCTAGCAGAATTCTGCAGTGATTGCTGTCCCTGGATGATCAGCTTCTTCATCAGATCTTGATGGTCCTAAAGGAGTGGCAAACCTTCAGCCCCTTGAAAAGGGGTAGACACCTACCCCTTTTCAAGGGGCTGAAGGTTTGCCACTTGCCACTCCTTTTGTCCCTGTGACCGGGTTGTCTCCTGCTAAGGAAGGGGTTGTATGTGGGAAGACTTTGGACCCTGTAATATGGTAAGGTGTTCTGTGTGTAACCTTTGTCATGCATTAGCATGAGTAACGTGGTACGACGAATGAGCGAATAAGGTCCGACGCCCAGGCCTCCTGTCTGTGCGTAGTGGATGATTGGCTAGCAGAATTCTGCAGTGATTGCCGTCCCTGGATGATCAGCTTCTTGATCAGATCTTGATGGTCCTGAAGGAGTGGCAAACCTTCAGCCCCTTGAAAAGGGGTAGACACCTACCCCTGTTCAAGGGGCTGAAGGTTTGCCACTCCTTTTGTCCCTGCGACCGGGTTGTCTCCTGCTAAGGAAGGGGTGGTATATGGGAAGACTTTGGCCCCCGTAATGGGGTAAGATGTTCTGTGTGTAACCTTTGTCATGCAGTAGCATGAGTAACGTGGTACGACGAATGAGCGAATAAAGTCCGAGGCCCAGGCCTCCCCTGTCTGTGCGTAGTGGATGATTGGCTAGCAGAATTCTGCAGTGATTGCCGTCCCTGGATGATCAGCTTCTTGATCAGATCTTGATGGTCCTGAAGGAGTGGCAAACCTTCAGTCCCTTGAAAAGGGGTAGACCTACCCCTGTTCAAGGGGCTGAAGGTTTGCCACTCCTTTTGTCCCTGCGACCGGGTTGTCTCCTGCTAAGGAAGCGGTTGTATGTGGGAAGACTTTGGCCCCTGTAACGGGGTAAGGTGTTCTGTGTGTATCCTTGTAGCATGAGTAACGTGGTACGACGAATGAGCGAATAAGGTCCGAGGCCCAGACCTCCCCTGTCCGTGCGTAGTGGATGATTGGCTAGCAGAATTCTTCAATGATTGCCATGCCTGGATGATTAGCTTCCTGATGTTGGAGAGAGAGCTGCTGAAAGAAATTGTAAAGTGGGTGTAGGTGTGAGTCTAGGTTTGCGGATAATTAGAAATATGTGTCGGTTGAAGATCTTGTTTGGTAAACATTAATCCCCTTAACCCCATAAGGACCAGCGGTCCCGGGGTGTGCTGTCCCTTAAGGACCACATAGGAAACTTTGACGTGCCGTCCCACGTGACTGATCACGTGGGGCAGCACGTCAAACGGGGCACTGGAAGAGATCGCTCCGGTCTTGGAGCAATCAACTTCAGTGCCCGGTATTACTCACTGCGCTCCTACAGGAGCGCGGTGAGTAAAAGTACGTGACGTGCCAGGACCATCACTGGTCCTTAAGTGCCGGACCAGCGTGAAGGTCCTGCCATGTCAATGGTCCTTAAGGGGTTAAAAAGGGGTAGGTCTATGTGAGTGGCCTTTTGTCCCTGAGACGGTGTTGATTGCATGGGATTCGGCCACTGACCCACAGGCATTGCAGAGCTGATGCCGAAGGCGAGTGACTAGAAAAAGGATCTCTTATAATTTGAGAGGGGCTGCAAGCCTGCATTTAAAGACTTGCAGCCCCTCCCACAAATTCAGTCAATGCCTTTTGATTCTGATAGAAGAGTTGTGTCTAGTTAGGGTGCCTTGACCTGCTCTGCTGAGGTCTGTCTGCTGCCCTGTTTATATAGCGGTGGGAGGTGTCACCATTATGACATCATAATGCCACCTGACATTCTAAACATGTCCTAACATGTAGTGGAAAGTGGCACTATTATGACATCATAATGCCACCTGACATTCTAAACATGTCCTGACTTGTAGTGTGCGGTGACACCATTATGACATCATAATGTCACTTGACATTCTAAACATGTCCAGACTTGAACACATTCTTCCATACACAATGCACCTCTATAATGATCCCTACCACTACCAGCAGAGCATTGCATCTCTATTCTGACCCCTACCACTAACAGCAGAGCATTGCACCTCTGTAATGATCACTACCAGCAGAGCATTGCACCTCTATACTGATCCCTACCATTACCAGCAGAGCATTGCACCTCTATACGGATCCCTACCACTACCAGCAGAGCATTGCACCTTTGTAATGATCCCTACCACTACAAGCAGAGCATTGCACCTCTATACAGATCCCTACCACTACAAGCACAGCACTGCACCTCTATACGGATCCCTACCACTACCAGCAGAGCATTGCACCTCTGTAATGATCCCTACCACTACAAGCAGAGCATTACACCTCTATACTGACCCCTACAACTACACTGATCCATACCACTTCCAGCACAGCATTTCACCTGTATACTGATCCCTACTATTATCAGCAGAGCATTGCACCCCTATACTGATCACTACCAGCAGAGCATTGCACCCCTACACTGATCCCTACCACTACAGGCAGAGCATTGCACCTTTATACTGATCACTACCACTACCGGCAGAGCATTGCCCCTCTATGCTGATCCCTACCACTTCCGGCAGAGCATTTCACCACTATACGGATTCCTACCAGAGGGGCATTGCACCTCTATATTGATACGTACTTCTACTAGCAGAGCATTGTAGCTCTGTAAGGAGCATTGCATCTCTAAACTGATCCCAATGACTACCGGCAGAGCATTGCCCCTCTATACTGATTCCTACCGCTACCGGTAGAGCATTGCCCCTCTATACGGATACCTACTGCTACCAGCACAGCATTACACCTCTATACGAATCCCAACCACTACCGGCAGAGCATTGAACCTCTATTCTGATCCATACCACTACCTGAAAAGCATTGCACCTCTATACGGATCCCTACCACTAACGGCATAGCATTGCACCCCTATACTGAGCACTACCAGCAGAGCATTGTGCCTGTATACTGATCCATACCACTACCGGAAGAGCATTGCACCTCTATACGGATCCCTACCACTACCAGCAGAGCAGTACACCTCCCTACCAGCAGAGCATTGCACTTCTATACTGATCCCTACCTCTACCAGCAGAGCATTGTACCTCTGTAAGGATCCCTACCACTACCCTCAGAGAATTGCACCTCTACATTGATCCATACCACTTACAGCAGAGCATTGCACCCCTATACTAATTCCTACTACTATAAGCAGAGCATTGCACCCCTATACTGATCACTGCCAGCAGAGCATTGCACCCCTACAATGATCCCTACCACTACCGGCAGAGCATTGCATCTCTACACTGATTCCTACCACTAGCAGCAGAGCTTTACTCCTCTATACGGATCCCTTCTAGCAGAGCATTGCACCTCTATACATATCCCTACCACTACCAGCAGAGCATTACACCTCTAAACGGATCCCTATGAGCAGAGTATTGCACTTCTATACAGAACCCTATCGCTACCAGCAGAGCATTGCACCCCTATACTTATAACTACCAGTAGAGCATTACACCTCTATACTGATCACTACCAGCAGAGCATTGCACCCCTATACTGATCCCTACCAGCAGAGCACTGCACCCCTATACTGAGCCCTACCACTACCAGTAGGTCATTGCACCTCTATACGGATCCCTACCACTACCAGAAGAGCATTGCACCTCTATACAAATCCCTACCAGCAGTGCATTGCACCTCTATACAGAACCCTACCATTACCAGCAAAGCATTGCACCTCTGAAATGATCCCTACCATTGCAAGCAGAGCATTGCACCTCTATACTGACCCCTACTACTACCAGCGGAGCATTACACCTCTTTAATGATCACTACCAGCAGAGCATTGCACCCCTATACTGAGCACTACCAGCAGAGCATTGCACCCCTATACTGAGCCCTACCACTATCAGTAGGGCATTGCACCTTTATACGGATCCTTACCACTATCAGCAGAGCATTGCACCTCTAAACGGATGCCTATGAGCAGAGCATTGCACCTCTATACAGAACCCTATTGCTATCAGCAGAGCATTGCACCCCTATACTTATCACTACCAGAAGAGCATTACACCTCTATACGGATCCCTACCAGCAGAGCATTGAACCTCTATACAGAACCCTATTACTACCAGCAGAGCATTGCACCCCTATACTGATCACTACTAGCAGAGCATTGCACCCCTATACTGACCACTACCAGCAGAGTACTGCACCCTATACTGAGCCCTACCACTACCAGTAGGTCATTGCACCTCTATTCGGATTCCTACCACTACCAGAAGAGCATTGCACCTCTATACAAATTCCTACCAGCAGAGCATTGCACCCCTATTCTGATCCTTACCACTATCAGCAGAGCACTGCACCTCTATATGGATCCCTACCCCTACCAGCAGAGTACTGCACCTCTATATGGATCCCTACCACTACCAGCAGAGCACTGCACTTCTATATGAATCCCTACCACTACCAGCAGAGCATTGCACCTCTGTAATGATCCCTACCACTGCAGGCAGAGCATTGCACCTCTATACTGACCCCTACTACTACCAGCGGAGCATTACACCTCTGTAATGATCACTACCAGCAGAGCATTGCACACCTATACTGAGCCCTACCACTACCAGTAGGACATTGCACCTCTATATGGATCCCTACCATTACCATAAGAGCATTACACCTCTTTACTGATCCCTACCACTACCAGCAAAGCATTACACCTCTATATGGATCCCTACTAGCAGAGCATTGCACCTCTATACGGATCCTTACCACTACCTGAAGAGCATTGCACCTCTATACAAATTCCTACCAGCAGAGCATTGCACCTCTATACAGAAACCTACCATTACCAGCAGAGCATTGCATCTCTGTAATGATCCCTACCATTGCAAGCAGAGCATTGCACCTCTATACTAACCCCTACTACTACCAGCGGAGCTTTACACCTCTTTAATGATCACTACCAGCAGAGCATTGCACCCCTATACTGAGCACTACCAGCAGAGCATTGCACCCCTAAACTGAGCTCTACCACTACCAGTAGGGCATTGCACCTCTATACGGATCCCTAACATTACCAGAAGAGCATTACAACTCTATACTGATCCCTACCACTAACAGCAAAGCATTACACCTCTATATGGATCCCTACCAGCAGAGCATTGCACCTCTATACAGAGCCCTGCCACTACCAGCAGAGCATTACACCCCTATAATGATCACTACCTGCAGACCATTGCACCTCTATAGAGATCACCATCACTAACGGCAGAGCATTGCACCCCTATAATGAGCCCTACCACTACCAGTAGGAGATTGCACCTCTATATGGATCCCTACCATTACCATAAGAGCATTGCACCTCTTTACTGATCCCTACCACTACCAGCAAAGCATTACACCTCTATATGGATCCCTACTAGCAGAGCATTGCACCTCTATACGGATCCTTACCACTACCTGAAGAGCATTGCACCTCTATACAAATTCCTACCAGCAGAGCATTGCACCTCTATACAGAAACCTACCATTACCAGCAGAGCATTGCATCTCTGTAATGATCCCTACCATTGCAAGCAGAGTATTGCACCTCTATACTAACCCCTACTACTACCAGCGGAGCTTTACACCTCTTTAATGATCACTACCAGCAGAGCATTGCACCCCTATACTGAGCACTACCAGCAGAGCATTGCACCCCTATACTGAGCTCTACCACTACCAGTAGGGCATTGCACCTCTATACGGATCCCTAACATTACCAGAAGAGCATTACACCTCTATACTGATCCCTACCACTAACAGCAAAGCATTCCACCTCTATATGGATCCCTACCAGCAGAGCATTGCTCCTCTATACAGAGCCCTGCCACTACCAGCAGAGCATTACACCCCTATAATGATCACTACCTGCAGACCATTGCACCTCTATAGAGATCCCCATCACTAACGGCAGAGCATTGCACCCCTATACTGAGCCCTACCACTACCAGTAGAGCATTTCACCTCTATACCTATCCCTATCGCTACCAGCAGAGCATTGCACCTCTATACAGATCCCTACCACTACCAGCAGAGCATTGCACCCTATATTGATCACTACCAGCAGAGATTTGCATCTCTATATGGATCCCTACCGGCAGAGCATTGCACCCCAATTCTGATCCTTACCACTACCAGCAGAGCATTGCGCCTCCATACTGAGCCCTACCACTACCAGCAGAGCATTGCACTTCTATACAGTTCCCTACCACTACCAGTAGAACATTGCACCTCTATACGGATACCTACCAGCAGAGCATTGCACCTTTATTCAGATCCCTACCACTACCAGCAGAGCATTGCACCCCTATACTGACCACTACCATCAGAGCATTGCAACTCTATACGGATCCCTACCAGCAGAGCATTGCACCCCTATTCTGATCCCTACCACTACAGCAGAGCATTGCACCTCTATATGGATCCCTACCACTACCATCAGAGTATAGCACCTCTGTAATGATCCCTACCACTACAAGCAGTGCATTGCACCACTATACTGATCTCTACCACTGCCAGCAGAGCATTGTACCTCTATGAGGATCCCTACCACTACCAGCAGAGCATTGCACCCCTATACTGATCACTACCAGCAGAGCATTGCAACTCTATACGGATCCCTACCAGCAGGGCATTGCACCCGTATTCTGATCCTTACCAATACCAGCAGAACATTGCTCCTCTATACAGATACCTACCACTACCAGCAGAGCATTCCACCCCTATATTGATCACTACCCGCAGAGATTTGCATCTCTATATGGATCCCTACCAGCAGAGCATTGCACCCCAATTCTGATCCTTACCACTACCAGCAGAGCATTGCGCCTCTATACTGAGCCCTACCACTACCAGCAGAGCACTGCACCTCTATACAGATCCCTACCAGCAGAGAATTGCACCTTTATTCAGATCCCTACCACTACCAGCAGAGCATTGCACCCCTATACTGATCACTACCAGCAGAGCATTGCAACTCTATACAGATCCCTACCAGCAGAGCATTGTTCCCCTATTCTGATCCTTACCACTACCGCAGAGTATTGCACCTCTATATGGATCCCTACCACTACCAGCAGAGCATTGCACCTCTGTAATGATCCCTACCACTTCAAGCAGAGCATTCCACCCCTATACTGATCTCTACCACTGTCAGCAGAGCATTGTACCTCTATGAGGATCCCTACCACTACCAGCAGAGCATTGCACCCCTATACTGATCACTACCAGCAGAGCATTGCAACTCTATAAAGATACCTACCAGCAGAGCATTGCACCCCTATTCTGATCCTTACCACTACCAGCAGAACATTGCTCCTCTATACGAATCCCTACCACTACCAGCAGAGCACTGCACATGTATATCTATATGGATCCCTACCACTGCAAGCAGAGCATTGCACCTCTATACTGACCCCTACCAGCGGAGCATTACACCTCTGTAATGATCACTACCAGCAGAGCATTGCACACCTATACTGAGCACTACCAGCAGAGCATTGCACCCCTATAATGAGCCCTACCACTACCAGTAGGTCATTGCACCTTTTTACGGATCCTTACCACTACCAGCAGAGCTTTGCACCTCTAAACGGATGCCTACGAGCAGAGCATTGCACCTCTAAACGGATGCCTACGAGCAGAGCATTGCACCTCTATACAGAACCCTATCGCTACCAGCAGAGCATTGCACCCCTATACTGATCACTACTAGCAGAGCATTGCATCCCTATACTGACCACTACCAGCAGAGTACTGCACCCCTATACTGAGCCCTACCACTACCAGTAGGTCTGTGCACCTCTATACGGATCCCTACCACTACCAGCAGAGCATTGCACCCCTATTCTGATCCTTACCACTACCAGCAGAGCACTGCACCTCTATATGGATCCCTACCACTACAGGCAGAGCATTGCACCTCTGTAATGATACCTACCACTGCAAGCAGAGCATTGCACCTCTATCCTGACCCCTACCAGCGGAGCATTGCACCTCTGTAATGATCACTACCACTACCAGTAGGAGATTGCACCTCTATATGAATCCCTACCATTACCATAAGAGCATTGCACCTCTTTACTGATCCCTACCACTACCAGCAAAGCATTACACCTCTATACGGATCCCTACTAGCTGAGTATTGCACCTCTATACTGATCACTACCAGCAGAGCATTGCACCTCTATACAGAACCCTACCACTACCAGAAGAACATTGCACCTCTATACTGATCACTACCAGTAGAGCAATGCACCTCTATACGGATCCCTACCAGCAGAGCATTGCACCCCTATTCTGATCCTTATCACTACCAGCAGACCATTGCACCTCTATACGGATCCTTATCACTAACGGCAGAGCATTGCACCCCTATACTGAGCCCTACCACTAACAGTAGGGCATTTCACCTCTATACCGATCCCTACCACTACCAGCAGAGCATTACATCTCTATACGGATTCCTACCAGCAGAGCATTGCACCTCTATACAGATCACTACCCGCAAAGCATTGCACCCCTACATTGAGCACTACCAGCAGAGCATTGCATCTCTATATGGATCCCTACCAGCAGAGCATTGCACCCCAATTCTGATCCTTACAACTACCAGCAGAGCATTGCACCTCTATACTGACCCCTACCACTACCAGTAGAGCATTGCACCTCTGTATGGATCCCTACCACTACCAGCAGAGAACTGCAACTCTATACGGATCCCTACCACTACCACCAGAGCATTGCACCTCTGTAATGATCCCTACCACTACAAGCAGAGCATTGCACCCCTATACTGATCTCTACCACTGCCAGCAGAGCATTGCACCTCTATATAGATCCCTACCACTACCAGCAGAGCATTGCACCCCTATACTGATCACTAGCAGCAGAGCATTGCACCTCTATATAGATCCCTACCACTACCAGCAGAGCATTGCACCCCTATACTGATCACTAGCAGCAGAGCATTGCACCTCTATACGGCTCCCTACCAGCAGAGCATTGCACCCCTATTCTGATCCTTACCACTACCAACAGAACATTGCTCCTCTATACGGATCCCTACCACTACCAGCAGAGAACTGCACCTCTATATAGATCCCTACCACTACCAGCAGAGCATTGTACCTCTGTGAGGTTCCCTACAACTACCGGCAGAGCATTGCACCTTTGCACTGATCCATACCACTATCAGCAGAGCATTGCACCGCTATACTGATCACTACAATCAGAGCATTGCACCTCTGTAATGATCCCTACCACTACAAGCAGATCATTGCACCCCTATACTGATCTCTACCACTGCCAGTAGAGCATTGTACCTCTATAAGGATCCCTTCCAGTACCAGCAGAGCATTGCACCTCTTTATAGCTCCCTACCACTACCAGCAGAGCATTGCACCCCTATACTGATCACTACCACTGCCAGCAGAGCATTGTACCTCTATG
Organism: Rhinophrynus dorsalis; assembly: GCA_037306005.1. Classification (NCBI taxonomy): domain Eukaryota; kingdom Metazoa; phylum Chordata; class Amphibia; order Anura; family Rhinophrynidae; genus Rhinophrynus; species Rhinophrynus dorsalis. The sequence goes on along the minus strand of CM074723.1, from coordinate 256,268,177 downwards.
AGGATCCCAACCACTATCAGCAGAGCATTGCAACTCTATACGGATCCCTACCAGCAGAGCTTTGCACCCCTATTCTGATCCTTACCACTATCTGCAGAGCATTGCACCCCTATATGAATCCCTACCACTACCAACAGAGCACTGCACCTCTGGGTTATTGGGATACGTAGCTTCCCTTTTAGTACAATGGGTAGGATTTAGGGTGATGGGGCATGGAGCTCCTCTTTCAGTTCAGTGTGTAGGATTGGGAGTGATGAGGCAGGGACCTCCTCTTTCAGTACAGTATGTAGGATTGGGAGTGATGGGGCAGCTCACCTTGGTAGTCACAGACCACACACTCAATTGCACACCTTTCTAGCACTTAGAGTTTTAAGATGTCTTCTCTCACCTGCCTCAGAATGCAGCTCTCATATAACTCACAGGTACCATGGGGAGGTGACATTGGGCTGGAACAATTCTAGAAGAAATGAAGTGTGGCGCCTCCCCTTTCTCCTTATCAGGCTACCCTACTAGCCCAGTCTCAGATGGAATTGTGAAAAGCCTACTATGTAGGACAGCAAGAAGGAAGAAAGGAAAAACTACTGTGAGCAAAAACTCAAGTGGACCCCCATGTTCAGCTACAGGAGACCCAGCTTGGCCCCTTTCACTGGGTGGGAGACCTGTGAGTTATATGGACTAAGAGAAAAGGATTTAACAAGTAAGACTAATATCCTCTTTTCTCTGTCATCCAATAGAACTCACAGGTACCATGGAATTTACCAACATTGAGCTCCCAGGGTGAGAAGAGAAGGAAAGGACCAAGCGCCTGTCCTCCATGATACCAGAGTTCCCATGAACTATCCAGGACACAGAACAGACCAAACTAACGGAGTATCAACAGCCACTGAATTACAACTATCACAGTACACAATAACAAGAGCGAACAGGGCTCAAACAGATAAAGAACTATAAGGCACAGGAATGACAGAGTCCTAGACAGGCAAAGCTGCCTCCAGGGCTTTCCTGCCAAAACTGGCTTCAGCCGAAGACAGAACATCCACACGGTAGTGTTTGGAAAGCTGTGCACAAGTGGCAGCCTTGCACAGCTGTTCAGCGGAGGCCTGATTTTTGTAGGCCCAGGAGGCCCCAATGAACCTGGTGGAGAGTGCCGTACTGCGAAAAGGAGCGGGTTTCTTCCTGAGCTCATAGGCTTTATGAATGGTAGACTTAAGCAAGGACACAATAGTGACCTTGGATGCAGCCATACTAGCCCTTGGACTCTCTGGGATGACAAACAGAGCATCAGTCTTACTGAAAGACACATAGAACTTAAAAGGATAGTAATATTTAAAATGTAAAAAAAGATATGTTGTAGGATTTATCCCCCTGATGAAAACAAGGGTACTCCCACTGCTGAAAGGTGTTTTATTCAAAAGTTATTACAGCTCAAAGTTGAATTTTTTAGGTGCAATATCACAGTGGCCTGAAATTGTACAGTGCACTGTTGCTACACCATCCTATGGACAGCTCTTGCTCTGGTCCCGGGACCAGAGCTGTCCATAGGATGGTGTAGCAACAGTACTACTGAACAATTTCATGCCACTGTGATATTGCACCTAAAAATTAAAATTTGAGTTGTAATAACTTTTGAATAAAACACCTTTCAGCAAAGGGTCCACCACAGCTCCTGATTACTGGGCAATCCATCAGGGAAAGCCAGTAATGGTAATCCATCTTAGGGGGGAATTTTGACACCTAATATCTAATAATAAAGATAACTAAAAATTAAGGAGAACTGTTCTCAGCCACCATCCAAGATCTTGGAATAAGTCTATCTGGGGCGGGGCTAGAGGGGTAGCCTGATAGGGAGGAAGGGGAGGCTCCATCTTGCACTTCTTCTAGAATTGTTCCAGCCCACTGGGAGGAGCTCTTGCCTCCCCATGGTAACTGAGTTGTATTGGACAACAGAGAAATGAGAGAAATTTCAGAGAAATGGCACATTTTGTCCTGTGCTCCATTCCAGGACTGGGACATGTACAGGTAGAGTGTATAATCCATTAAAAATGCAAAATTGCTGAGCCTCTCCCACTTATGTTTTCCATGTAGGATCCTCAAATCTGCTGTTAGGTTGTAAGAAACTGGCTCTGAATAGGTTTCTTTAAAGTGTAATGTCCCCAAATAAATATTTTCCCCTAACTCCCCTTCCCCTGACTTCAGAGCTGTGCAGACAGGGGATCAACTGGTGGCTCTGCAGCAGAGCCACAATTGCGTTATTTAAAACGACTGACTTCAGTGGAAAGGTCTACAAAGTGTGCCTGGTTTGCAAGCACACTTTGTAGACCATTCCAATGAAGTAATTTGTTTTAAATAATGCGATTGTGGCTCTGCTGAAGAGCTTCGTTGTGTCGGCCGACATGGATCTCCTTCTGTCAGCTTTACAGCCGACAGCAGGAAACTTCAAACTTGCACAGTGAATATCTCTCAAACCATAACGGTAAAATGTACTTACCGATATTTTCTTTTCTTCTGTGCCCCTTCCACGGCATTGACTGTATTGTCTCCTCCTCTCAGCTGTGTAGGACCAATTAGCTCAAGCTTTAAAAGAAGTCTTGCGACATGATCGGTTAGTCAACTTTTGTCCAAGCTGAAAAATATAATGACAAGTTAGTTATAGGGTAGGGTATGCCGGGGAAGGGACACAGAAGAAAAGAAAATATCGGTAAGTAAATGTTACCATTTCTTCTGTTTCCCCTGTCCACAGCATTGACTGTATGGGACGTACCACAGCCATGTCCCAAGGGAGGGTCATATATAACAATTCATGAACAAAAGCAGTTAAACATAAGTTATGTATAGTCTTACCACTCAAGGGTGTAACTGCTTGCAGGACTTGTCTCCCAAATTTTGTGTGAGCTGATGCTTGAACATCCAATTGATAATGTCTGATAAAAATTGAAACTGACGACCAAGTCACCGCCTTGCAAATATCTTCTATAGGTGCCTCTGCTTTGGCTGCCCAAGATGCAGCAATAGCTCTAGTAGAGTGTGCTTTAACAATAGGGGGCTCTGCTCCTGATTCTGAATAAGTAATATTGATGCATTCTGAAATCCATCTTGAAATGGATGCCTTTGATGTTGTCCTTCCTTTATACTTGCCAAAGAAGTGTACAAAGAGACTGTCAGACTTTCTGAAATCCCTTGTTCTGGTTACATAACAAGAGATGCACCTTATAACATCCAGATTATGCAGGATCCTTTCCTTCTCATTACTTGGATGAGCACAAAAAGGTGAAATTTACTCACCGATATTTGTTTTTCCTCTGTGTCCTTTCCACGGCATACAGTGGGCAATTGGCTCCGCCTCCCAGCTGGTAGGACCAATGGAAATTCTATAAATTTTGTGTACATCCTCCCTTCTCCAGTTTTACTTTTGTCCGAGCTGTAAGAAGAGAAGATGTGTTAATTAGCATTCTGCTACAAGCCATAGCTATAGTCTTTTCAGTATTAGAAGCAGGTAAGTAGTCGGAACGATACATATACCAAGACTTAACTACCTGGGAGGGCTGCCGTGGAAAGGACACAGAGGAAAAACAAATATCGGTGAGTAAATTTCACCTTTTCCTCTGTGTCCTGATCCACGGCATACAGTGGGACTTACCAGAGCAGTGCCCATTGTTTATAGGGAGGGCTACTGGAGAAAAAGTCTCAGGTGGTTATGGCTGCCTCCAGCACCTTTCTGCCAAATTTGGCATCAGCAGATGCTTGCAGGTCTAGTCTGTAGTGCTTCACGAAGGTGGACACAGAAGACCATGTTGCAGCCTTGCATATCTCTTCTGGTGAGGCTGCTGCTTTTTGTGCCCACGAGGTAGAGATTGCTCTGGTTGAGTGTGCCTTAATTCCTCTGGGAGGTTCCTTGTCTGCAGATTCATATGCGAGGATGATACAGCTTCTTATCCAACGAGAAATGGAAGGTTTTGATGCTGCACATCCCTTGAATTTTCCAAAATGATGGATGAATAATGAATCTGTTTTTCTAATTAGCTGAGTGCGTCTAAGATATATTTGAAGACAGCGAACTAAGTCTAGGTTATGAAGGCATCTTTCTAGTTCACAACTTGGATTTGGACAGAATGATGGAAGGAAAATTTCCTGGTTCAGGTGGAACTGAGATATAACCTTTGACCTGAAGGTGGGGTTTGGTCTGAGTACAACCTTATCCTGGTGAAATACCATATAAGGGGCTGTGACCATAAGAGCTTGCAGCTCCCCAACTCTTTGGGCTGAGGTAATTGCCGTAAGCAATACTGTCTTTAGAGTAAGATATTTCATGAATACAGACTCTAGTGGTTCAAAGAAGGGGTGTGAAGAAATTTGTTGTAAAACCAAATTGAGATCCCAGGAAGGGATTATGTCTCTTATAGTAGGCTGAATCTTAGAAATGGCTGCCATATATTTCTTTATCAGAAAATTTTCTGCATAGGGGGTAGCAAGGACGGCTGAAAGTGCTGAGAGCTGGACTTTTAGTGATGCCGGACGCAACCCTTTTTGGAAACCAGCCTGTAGGAAATCCAAAATCTCTGGTGCTTTAATAGATTGTCTGGATAAAGCTCTTGAAGTGCACCACTGGTAGAAAGTCTTCCAGACTCGATAGTAGATCTTTGTAGTAGTAGCTCGTCTACCATGAATGATAGTTTCTATGACTGGATCTGAAAGGCCCTAAAAGGGCTAGAGATTCCCGTTCAGCTTCCAGGCCCTGAACTGGAAGAATCCCGGATTGGGGTGTAGAATCGGCCCCTGGTGCAGTAGATGTGGAACGTTTGGGAGCTGAACTGGAGGACAAGCTGATAGCTGAAGGAGGTCCGCGTACCATAATTTTCTTGGCCAATTTGGAGCTATGATGATGACCTTGGCCCTGTCTGTTCTTATCTTTTTTATGACCTCTGGGATCAGAGGAATGGGAGGAAATATGTAGGCTAGTCAGAATGTCCATGGAATGCTTAGAGCATCCTGGCCGGCTGACTGTCTCTCTTTCCATCTGGAGTAGAAGAGGTGACATTGTGTGTTGTGAGCTGTGGCCATCAGATCTATTGATGGAGATCCCAGAGTTTCCGTCAGAGATAGAAATATCTGTCTCTCTAGGCTCCATTCCCCTGGATGAAGCTTTGTTCGGCTCAGGAAATCTGCCTGTATATTCAGGTGACCTGACAGATGAGATGTTTTCAGAGCTAAGAGATGCCTTTCTGCCCATAGTAATATCTTTATGGCTAGATTGTTGAGTTGGATGCTCCTGGTTCCTCCTTGGTTCTGAAGATATTGAACAGCCGTGACATTGTCTGATCTTATCAGGACCGCCTGTCCTGCCAGTTCCTGCTGAAAATGAAGCAGTGTCTTCCATATGGCTAATAATTCCAGTATGTTTATGTGGTATGTGGATTCCTTCACTGACCATGTGCCCTGTATGGACCTTTGATTCCACAGTCCTCCCCATCCCTGGAGACTGGCATCTGTAGTAAGTATCTGGTAAGAAAATTCTGTTATCTGTCGACCTCTTGCCAGATTCCTCCTCTGAGTCCACCAGGATAACTCCTTCCTTGTAGAGGTCTGTTCTGGAATTTACATGAATAAATCTGATGGGTTTCTCTTGTAGTACTTCAGAAAGTTGGACTGGGTGCGCCGGGCATGTGTCCTGGCCCATGGTATAATCTGTTGTGCTGATGACAGATGTCCCAGGAGCCTGGAAAAAGATCTTGCTGTCTGATTCTCCTTTCTTCTGAAGAAGGTTACCTGTGTTAAGATGCACTTCTGTCGTTCCAGGGATAAGGTTGCTTTGCTCTGCTGAGTGTCCAAGATGACGCCTAAGAAGTGGAGCTGTTGGGCAGGTTGAAAACTGCTTTTCTCCTCGTTGATTAACCAACCTAATCTGGTTAACAGGCTGTTGCAAATGACTGTGTTTCTTATAGCAGCCTGATCTGAAGGAGCTATGAGCAGAATGTCGTCCAGGTAAGGTATTACCTTTATCTGGTATCTGCTTCTTAATTCTGCCATGACACCTGCTAGCAGCTTGGTGAAGACTAGTGATGAGCGAGCACCCCAATGCTCGGGTGTTCGGGTGCTCTGACCAAGCGCCCCCGGAGGCTCGAGTGCTCGGCCGAGCATCCGAGCCCCATTGAAGTCAATGGGAGGACTCGAGCACTACACCAGGCACCCCCTGCTCTGATGAGGGGAGGGTGCCTGGTCCATAGGAAAAGGGCAGAAAATGATGGAAACACCACAGAAATGGTTCAGGGACAGCATAGGGAGGATGTCTGGATGCATCTTGGACTCCAACATCGCTGCTGGGAACGATCTTTCGCCCGTAGTACGCCATTTTTACAGACTGACCGTAAAACACACAAAAAGGCAGATAAAAACGACTTTAGGCGAAAAATTGTTACCAAACAGTATTTGCTGTATATTTACTTGTATATCATCTGCAAATTCTCCCAAAAATTTCCTCGATTTTTCTGAACTGAGGCCATGATTAAGAGGGAAACGTGCGCAGAGGCAAATTCTCCCAAAAATTTCCTTGATTTTTCTGAACTGAGGCCATGATTAAGAGGGAAACGTGCGCAGAGGCAAATTCTCCCAAAAATGTCCTTGATTTTTCTGAACTGAGGCCATGATTAAGAGGGAAACGTGCACAAAGGCAAATTCTCCCAAAAATTTCCTCGATTTTTCTGAACTGGGGCCATGATTAAGAGGGAAACGTGCGCTGAGCCGACCATCCAAAACATTATGGGTGAGGGTCTGCTGCGGAGCTGACCATCCTAAACATTATATGCGAAGGCCCGCTAGTGAGCTGACGCTATAAAACATTATATGAGAGGGCCCGCTAGAGAGCTGACCCAATAAAACATTATATGAGAAGGCCCGCTGGTGAGCTGACCTATACAAAAATTGTCAAACTGCGCCCGCTGGTGAGCTGGCCCTATATAAAAATTATATCACAGGGCCCGCTGGTGAGCTGGCCCTATATAAAAATTATATCACAGGGTATATGGAAGAGAGTCAACCATATACCCGTTTTTTGGGTGGAAGGGGTGAATGGGAATACAGAGTATTCCCATCATTGTAAATAACATATATAAAGTCACTTTATGTTCCTCCGGGGCTTTCCTCCAGTGGAGTGGAGAAGTCAGGGGAAATCCAGGCCTTGTTCATTTTTATAAGTGTCAACCTATCAGCATTTTCGGTGGAAAGGCGGATACACTTATCTGTTATGATGCCACCAGCAGCACTAAATACCCACTCAGACAGAACGCTGGCGGCAGGGCAGGCCAGCACCTCCACGGCGTAGAGTGCCAGTTCATACCACGTGTCCAGCTTGGACACCCAGTAGTTGTAAGGCACAGAGGGATCATTGAGGACGCTGACACGGTCTGCTACGTACTCCTTCACCATCTTCCAAAACTTTTCCCTCCTTGTGACACTAGGCTGCGCATCAGGGTGAGGGTGCTGGCGGGGTGTCATGAAGGTGTCCCACGCCTTGGAGAGTGTTGCCCTGCCTTTGTTGGAACTGCTGTGTGCTCCCCTTTTCTCCCCTTCTCTGTTGGCCAAGGTAGCACGTACTCTGCCGCCAGCGTTGTCAGATGGAAAATTTTGGAGCAATTTTTCAACAAGAACCTTCTGGTATTGCACCATTTTGCTTGTCCTCTCCACCGGAGGAATGAGAGATGAGAAATTCTCTTTGTAGCGGGGGTCCAGAAGGGTGAACACCCAGTAATCCGTGTTGTTTAAAATGCGTATAACGCGTGGGTCACGGGAAAGGCAGCCTAACATAAAGTCAGCCATGTGTGCCAGAGTACCAACAGGCAAGATTTCGCTGTCCTCACCAGGAGGATGACTCTCAATCTCCTCATCCTCTTCCTCCTCTTCTGCCCACCCACGCTGAAGAGATGGAACTAAAGTTCCATGGCTACCCTCTGTAGCGGAGGCAACCGTGTCTTCCTCCTCCTCCTCCTCCTCCTCCTCCGCCTCCTCCAATTGTCGCTGAGAAGACGAAGTGAGGGTGCTCTGGCTATCACCTTGTGTAAGCTCTTCCTCCCCCATTTCCACCTCTTCCACATGCAAAGCGTCGGTTTTAATTGTGAGCAGCGAGCGTTTCAGTAGACACAGAAGTGGGATGGTTACACTGATAATAGCGTTATCGCCGCTCACCATCTGTGTCGATTCCTCAAAATTGCGTAAAACCTCACAGAGGTCTGACATCCATTCCCACTCCTCACTTCTGATTAGAGGAAGTTGAACGGAGAGGCGACGACCGTGTAACAGCTGGTACTCCACTACTGCCCTCTGCTGCTCACAAAGCCGGGCCAACATGTGGAAGGTGGAGTTCCAGCGCGTGCTCACGTCACACAGCAGCCGGTGAGCTGGCAATTGTAAGCGCTGCTGAAGCTTCAACAGGCCGGCTGAAGCTGTAGATGACTTACGGAAATGTGCACACACGCGGCGCACCTTGGTCAAGAGATCATGCAAATTGGGGTAGGTTTTTAGAAATCGCTGAACCACTAAATTAAATACATGCGCTAGGCATGGTACGTGTGTGAGCTTGCCGAGCTCCAAAGCCGCCACCAAGTTACACCCATTATCACACACAACCATGCCTGGTTGCAGGTTGAGTGGCGAGAGCCACTGCTCGGTCTGGTGACTAATCCCCTGCAACAGCTCTGAGGCCGTGTGCTGTTTGTCCCCAAGGCAGATCAGCTTCAGCACGGCCTGTTGACGCTTCCCCACTGCAGTGCTACACTGCTTCCAGCTACCGGCTGATGGGTGAGTGGCGCTGCGCGCAGAGAATTCGGAGGTGGAAACGGAGGAGGAGGAGCCAATAACGTAGGTGCTGGCGGAAACCCTGATGGAGGTAGGGCCCGCAATCCTCGGCGTGGGTAGCACCTGTGCCATCCCAGGGTCCGAGTCGCTCCCAGCCTCCACGACATTCACCCAGTGTGCCGTCAGGGAAATGTAGCGTCCCTGGCCACAAGCACTTGTCCATGTGTCAGTCGTTAAGTGGACCTTCCCAGTAACTGCGTTGGTCAGGGCACGGGTGATGTTACGGGACACATGGTGGTGTAAGGCGGGGACGGCACACCGGGAAAAGTAGTGGCGGCTGGGGACTGCGTACCGAGGGACAGCTGCTGCCATCAGGCTGCGGATGGACTCAGTCTCCACAAGCCTAAATGGCAGCATTTCGATGGCCAGTAATTTGGAAAGGTGTGAGGTTAGTGCTATGGCCTGTGGGTGGGTGGCTGGGTATTTTCGCTTGCGCTCAAATGCCTGGGGTAACGACATTTGGATGCTGTGCTGGGACAGGGAAGTGGATGTGGTCGCTGATGGTGCTTCAGATGGTACAGGTGCAGGGCGGGAGGTATGCGGGCCTGCACCTTCGACAGGCGATTGGCCGGCACCGAAAACAGGGGAAGAGGAGGCAGTGGTGTGGCCTGCAGACACAGATGGGCGATCCAGGCGTTCCTCCCACTTATTACGGTGCTTGGATGCCATGTGTCGGATCATGCTGGTGGTGGTGAGGTTTCTAGTGTTCATGCCTCGGCTCATTCTGGTGTGGCACAGGTTGCAAACTACAATTCTTTTGTCGTCCGCACTTTCCTTAAAAAAACGCCATACCACGGAACACCTAGCCCTTGGCAAGGGAGATTTACGCAAGGGGGTGCTCCATGGAACATTTGCGGGCCGGTTTGGTGCGGTCCGCCTTCTTTCTGTATCCACACCACTGCCTCTTCCAGCCTGTTGCGGTGCTGCAGATGGCTCACCCTCAGGACTGCTGTCATCGCTCGGCTCTACACCTTCCCAGGTGGGGTCAGTCACCTCATCGTCCACCAAGTCCTCCTCCACTTCCTCACTCTGATCATCCTCCTCATGTCTTGATCCCACCACATACTCAGTCATTGACAACTGTATATCATCCTCCTCATCAAGGTCTTGAGACAGTAATAGTGGTTGATTTAATGGCAACTGTGTCTCATCATCATCATCATCCACTTCCTTTGACCTTAAATGCCGTTCACCTCTGTCATCTTCTTGTGATTGGGTACCCTCTAGAGGTTGTGAATCAGGGCACAAGATGTCATGTTCCTCTGCAAGCGTGCTTGGAGAGAGGTTCAAATTAAGGATTGGTGATGAGACGAGCTCCTCACTATATCCCAGTGTGGGATCACTTCTTTGACCAGATCCTCTATGGTGGGAGGAAGGATGATCAGAGTGAGGATTATGTTGACCAGACTCTTGGCTACTGAGAGTGGACTTGGTGGAAGACAGGGTGGTGCTTAACCGACTGGAAGCAGTATCAGCTGACATCCAACCGACCACCTGTTCGCAGTGGTCGGACCTCGAGAGTGATGTCCTGCGACGCCCTGTAAAATGAGACATGAAGCTAGGTATGGTGGATGTCTTTCTGTCTTGTGCTCTGGCACCAGGCGCAGTTTCTACGCGTCCTGACCCGCGCCCTGAACTATCAGGATCACGTCCACTTCCCCGTCCCTTTTTACCCGCCTTCTTCATATTACACGGAATATGTGCTGCAAATCTGCAACTTTGCACAGTAAACAGAATGTGCTTCTTAACTGCGGCTACGCACAGTGAATGGAATATGTGACTTTGATATTTTACAGTTTGAACACTTAACAGAATGTTTTCCTATTCTGAAACTGTGCACAGTAAACAGAATTTGCTTCTTAACTGCGGCTACGCACAGTGAATGGAATATGTGACTTTGATATTTTTCAGTTTGAACACTTAACAGAATGTTTTCCTATTCTGAAACTGTGCACAGTAAACAGAATTTGCTTCTTAACTGCGGCTACGCACAGTGAATTGAATATGTGACTTTGATATTTTTCAGTTTGAACACTTAGAATGTTTTCCTATTCTGAAACTGTGCACAGTAAACAGAATTTGCTTCTTAACTGCGGCTACGCACAGTGAATGGAATATGTGACTTTGATATTTTTCAGTTTGAACACTTAACAGAATGTTTTCCTATTCTGAAACTGTGCACAGTAAACAGAATTTGCTTCTTAACTGCGGCTACGCACAGTGAATGGAATATGTGACTTTGATATTTTACAGTTTGAACACTTAGAATGTTTTCCTATTCTGAAACTGTGCACAGTACACAGAATTTGCTTCTTAACTGCGGCTACGCACAGTGAATGGAATATGTGACTTTGATATTTTTCAGTTTGAACACTTAACAGAATGTTTTCCTATTCTGAAACTGTGCACAGTAAACAGAATTTGCTTCTTAACTGCGGCTACGCACAGTGAATGGAATATGTGACTTTGATATTTTTCAGTTTGAACACTTAACAGAATGTTTTCCTATTCTGAAACTGTGCACAGTAAACAGAATTTGCTTCTTAACTGCGGCTACGCACAGTGAATGGAATATGTGACTTTGATATTTTTCAGTTTGAACACTTAACAGAATGTTTTCCTATTCTGAAACTGTGCACAGTAAACAGAATTTGCTTCTTAACTGCGGCTACGCACAGTGAATGGAATATGTGACTTTGATATTTTACAGTTTGAACACTTAACAGAATGTTTTCCTATTCTGAAACTTTGCACAGTACACAGAATTTGCTTCTTAACTGCGGCTACGCACAGTGAATGGAATATGTGACTTTGATATTTTACAGTTTGAACACTTAACAGAATGTTTTCCTATTCTGAAACTGTGCACAGTAAACAGAATTTGCTTCTTAACTGCGGCTACGCACAGTGAATGGAATATGTGACTTTGATATTTTTCAGTTTGAACACTTAACAGAATGTTTTCCTATTCTGAAACTGTGCACAGTAAACAGAATTTGCTTCTTAACTGCGGCTACGCACAGTGAATGGAATATGTGACTTTGATATTTTTCAGTTTGAACACTTAACAGAATGTTTTCCTATTCTGAAACTGTGCACAGTAAACAGAATTTGCTTCTTAACTGCGGCTACGCACAGTGAATGGAATATGTGACTTTGATATTTTACAGTTTGAACACTTAACAGAATGTTTTCCTATTCTGAAACTGTGCACAGTAAACAGAATTTGCTTCTTAACTGCGGCTACGCACAGTGAATGGAATATGTGACTTTGATATTTTACAGTTTGAACACTTGACAGAATGTTTTCCTATTCTGAAACTGTGCACAGTAAACAGAATTTGCTTCTTAACTGCAGCTACGAACAGTGAATGGAATATGTGACTTTGATATTTTACAGTTTGAACACTTAACAGAATGTTTTCCTATTCTGAAACTGTGCACAGTACACAGAATTTACTTCTTAACTGCGGCTACGCACAGTGAATGGAATATGTGACTTTGATATTTTTCAGTTTGAACACTTAACAGAATGTTTTCCTATTCTGAAACTTTGCACAGTAAACAGAATTTGCTTCTTAACTGCGGCTACGCACAGTGAATGGAATATGTGACTTTGATATTTTACAGTTTGAACACTTAACAGAATGTTTTCCTATTCTGAAACTTTGCACAGTAAACAGAATTTGCTTCTTAACTGCGGCTACGCACAGTGAATGGAATATGTGACTTTGATATTTTACAGTTTGAACACTTAACAGAATGTTTTCCTATTCTGAAACTGTGCACAGTAAACAGAATTTGCTTCTTAACTGCAGCTACGCACAGTGAATGGAATATGTGACTTTGATATTTTACAGTTTGAACACTTAACAGAATGTTTTCCTATTCTGAAACTTTGCACAGTAAACAGAATGTGCTGCTAATCTGCAACTTTGCACACTAAACAGAATGTGCTCTAATCTGCAACTTTGCACACTAAAAAGAATGTGCTGCTAATCTGCAACTTTGCACACTGAACAGAATGTGCTCTAATCTGCAACTTTGCACACTAAACAGAATGTGCTGCTAATCTGCGGCTAGGCACAGTGAACAGAATATATGAAGATTTTTTTTTTTTTTCTCTGCCCCCCCACACAAAATAAACTGCTGCCCCCACACACAGTAGTCCTAAAAAGGACTTTTGGGTCTTTTTTTTTTTTCACAATTGCTTTTCTTCTCCCTACACTGACTTTCTCTTCCTATCCTCATCTCTCCCTGGCTAAGACTGAGCCGAACTCGCTGGTCAGGTGCTATACAGCACTCGACCACGGGTTCTGGCCAGCCAATCAGTGTAATGCCAGCAGCCAACATGGCTGCTGGCATTACACTGATGTCAGAGCCTCCCTGCACGTTTATTGGCTGCGTAGCAGCCGCGAAACGTGCGGGGAGGAGACCCGAACATGGCGGGCGAGCACATGCGGTACTCGTACGAGTACCGCCATGTGCCGAGCAGAGCGATGCTCGAGCCGAACCGAGCTTCGGCCGAGCATGCTCGCTCAACACTAGTGAAGACTCTTGGAGCTGTTGCGAGACCGAAGGGAAGAGTGTGGAACTGATAATGTTTCTTGAATATGTGAAACCTGAGATATTGCCGATGCGCTGGCCTGATTAGCACGTGATAGAATGCATCCTTCAGGTCTATTCGAGATAGGAAGTCCCCTGGCTGGATCAGTCTCATAGATGACATCACAGGCTCCATCTTGAAGTGTCGTATGTGCAAGAACTTGTTGAGATCCTTTAAATCCAGGATAAGGCGAAGTTCCCCAGAAGGCTTTAAAACATAGAAAAGAATTGGATAAAAGACCCGGAATCTGTGAGTCCTCGGGACTTCTTCTACCACTCTGTTCTGAATGAGAGTATGAAGAGCCTGTCATATTTGGAGGCCTTTGGCCTTGTTCCTGATGAGTGATGTTCTGAACCTTGTCAATGGAGGGGCAGTCTGAAATTCTAGGGCATATCCGTCCTTCACAACTTCTTTTGTCCAATTGTCGGGATGAATAGATTCCCATGACATCTGGAACTGCTCCAGCCTGCCTCCCACTGGAGGTGAAGGATGGATGCCCTTGGCTTCACTGGTTGGACTGGGACTTCCTTTGGAAATCCTTCTGGGTGCTACCCCTTGAAGGTTGTGTACCACCTCGTTTTCTCTGTTCATATCCTTTTCCGGGACGATATCTCTTTGCGTCACGGAAGGACTGTCGTCTTGTAGCACCACTTCTGGAAGGAGATCCTCTGGCTCTCCTGTCTTGGGGTAAGAATGGACTCTTCCCTGCTGAAGACTTTTTGATTATTTCTTCTAGCTGGTCTCCAAACAGTTTTGATCCTTCAAATGGTAAGGAGATTAACCTGTTTTTTGAGGCTGGATCTGCATCCCAGGAGCGAATCCAAAGTGCCCGTCTAGCAGTAACTGAAAGGGCTGATGCTTTAGCAAGGAGTCTAATATTATCCAGGGATGCATCACAAGAGTAATTCACTGCATCTTTTATAGTACCCAATTCCTTGAGGATTCTAGATCTGGAGACTGATGATTCCAGTTTCTCCTCTACTTCTGATATCCAGATGCGCAGCGTGCGAAACACTGAAGCCATAGCTGTTGCAGTCTTTAGATTCTGGCCAATAGAGACAAACTGCTTACGGAGTGCTGTGTCTGCTCTCTTTTCCATAGCATCTTTCAAGGTAGTACCATCTTCTAGCAGTAAGGTGGTTCTTCTTGCAGTTTGTGCAATAGCTGCATCGACTTTTGGAGGTGTAATCCAACTTGCAGTGTCTTCTTCTGAGAAAGGATACATTCTCTGGAATTGTTTAGAAACTGAACTTCTCTTATCACCCTGTTTCCACTCCTTTTTGATAGTTTCTTGGATGGAGCTGTGAACAGGTATAACTGCCGAAGGTTTCTTATATCCAATAAATGCTGCATCAATAACATTAAGGTCTTTCTGTGCTTCAGGAAGGCCTAAGAATTTTCTCATCAACTTCACCAAAGGATCAACCTTCTCAATTGCAAAGCTCCCTGAGTCTTCTACAATTTCGCCCTCTTCAGCGGATGAACCAGCAGATTCCAACTCCACTACACTATCTTCCTCATATTCATGCAGGCGTGATGGGCCCTCCTCTGGGTCAGCCACCCTAGTTCTCTTTCTGGCAGATTCTTGCATAGTGGAGAAGGTCTCTTGCATGGAGACCTTCATCCAATTCAAAAAGTCCTGAAATTGTGTAGAAACTTCACTACCAGAAGCCCTTTTTAGACAGTCAGGGCACAATTTGGAAACCTCAGAGATAGGGATCTTCTGTTCACAGCCTGCACATACTTTAGTTTTTGAAGGAGCTTTCTCATCCTTAGGAAGCTCTGAAACCTTCTTTTTATCACGCTTGTTCTCTTTACAATCAGACATGATAAGCAAATAGCAGTGGAATGAACTGGCTTAGGTAGAACTTATGCTCTAAAAATAGCCAATGATACTGTATGCTAATATATGCTAGTATATCTGTTATACATATGAGTATAATCATGCATCTGAAAATTCATGTACTCACGATCTCTTGGAGACCCGTTCTGCCTGCTGTACTGCCTGTATTTCATCCTACCGCGAGGAAGAGGAACGCCGAGCTCTTCTTGCGTTCCATCAGTGGAACGCTTGCATCACTTCCTGTTCCTGGTTTCAAGTCCCTTGGCGCTTCCCCCGGCGTTCTGGCAGTGTCGGCAGCTTGAGAAGGGAGAGTAGCTAGCGCGCCGCTGCTCCTGCCCTTAATGGAGTCGCCGGATCGCCTTCTTGCCGGAGCATGCTGCAGGGCACAGGAAGCAAGAATGTGGGCCGCGGGTAAGCAACCCAGCATATTAAAAACAAAAAAAACTTTGTGGAGAGAGAGAGAGGCAAAGCCTCCGTCCCCCAGCTGAGGTAGGACCAAAAAAACTGGAGAAGGGAGGATGTACACAACATTTATAGAATTTCCATTGGTCCTACCAGCTGGGAGGCGGAGCCAATTGCCCACTGTATGCCGTGGATCAGGACACAGAGGAAAAGATGGTAATACAATTTCCTGGTTAATGTGTAAAGATGACACTACTTTAGGTCTCAAAGAAGGTTTGGTTCTAAAGACAATCCTATCCTGATGAATTTTCATGTAAGGGGATGTAATAGACAAGGCCTGGATCTCATTTACCCTTCTAGCTGAAGTAATTGCTGTCAAAAAGATAAGCATTTAACTCTAAAGACAAACTGAAATTTCCTGGATAGGCTCAAACTTACCTGAAGTGGCTAGTTGGTTCAGAACTAAGTTGAGATCCCAAGGGGAAGAATATCATAAACTCGAGGTCTAGATTTGACAATAGATTTCATAAATCTTTTGATTAACTCATTATCAGCAAACTGGATTGCCAAAATTGCAGAAAGTTGTACCTTTAGTGAGGTAGGTCTAAGTCCTTTAGCATATCCTTTTTGAAGAAATTGCAGTATTTCTGGCACCGCAATGGAGGATCTAGTCACTTTGTTCTCTCTACACCAAGTACTACATATCTTCCAGATTCTGTAGTAAATCTTGGTGGTAGACGCTTTTCTTCCTGTGATGACAATGTCGATTACTGATCTGGAAAGTCCTCTGAGCGATAACAACCTCCATTCAACCGCCAGGCCTTCGATCTTCCACTGACATCTTTAATTAGCTTTAGGTACCATACTCTTCTTGGCCACGCCGGCGCAATCAGAATGATGTTTGCACCATCCCTTCTTATCTTCCTCAGACTCTCTGCCATTAGTGGAATCAGGGGAAATATGTATGCCAACTGGTGGTTCCATGTAAACCTCAGAGCATCCTGCCCGACTTCTGTTTGGTCTTTCCACCTGGAAAAATATTTCCTGCATTTTGCGTTGGCCCTTGAAGCCATAAGATCGATTTCTGGCCTTCCCCATTTCTGAGTTATCTGTAGAAAGACTTGAGTTTAGTGCCCACTCTCCTTGATCCAAGGCATGTTGGCTCAAGAAATCCGCTTGTATGTTTTGAACCCTGAGCACATGGACTGCTGTCAGTGACTTTACATTTTTTTTAGTATCTCTTCTGCTTCCAGAAACAACTTATTGCTTCTGATTCCTCCCTGGTTCTTCAGATAAAGGACTGTGGTCATGTTCTCCAAGTAAATCCTTACTGGACTTCCCAATAAGTGTTGTTTGAGGCTGATCAAGCTCCTCATTACTGCTCTGAGTTCCAGTATGTTGATGTGCAGAGTGTTTTTCTATTGCAGACCACCTTCCCTGTACTGGATGATTGATCCAAACAGCTCCCCAGCCTTGCTGACTGACATCTGTTGTCAGGTCTTCCCAAAATATTATCTTTAATGAAATCACCTTTGAAAGATTTGTCTCTTTCTTCCACCATAACAACTTCTTCTTTATCCTGGAAGGTACCACAATCTTCTGTGAGACATTCCTGTAGTTCTTGTTCCACTTTTTGACGAAATAAATCTGGACCCTTCACATGTGAAATTTTGCCCATGGCAATACCTGGACTGTACAGGTCAGAACTCCCAAGAGCCTCATAAAATCCTCTGAAGTCTGATTCTTCCGAGTACTGAATCTGGATACGGTCTGAATAAGCCTTTTCTTCCTGTCCTCTGATAGGGATGCTCTTCCTCTGATGATATCTACCTTGATTCCCAAGAATATTATGTTTTGGGAAGGAATCACTTTTGAAAGTTTATTAGCCAACCTAGACTTTGAAGATGACTTATGGTGTATTGAGTGTGGTTCCTGGCTTGCTGCTCTGATTCTGATATAATTAGCAGATCATCTAGATAGGGTATAACTATGGTTATTCCTACTTCTTTCAGATGTTCTAGACTTGCCACTAGGATTTTTGTAAACACTCGTGGTGCTGCTGAGAGACCGAAGGGCAGAGCTGTAAACTGATAATGCTCTTCTTTTACTGCAAGCCTCAGGAACTTTCGATGAACTGGTTTTACCAGAACATGATGGTAAGCATCCATCAGATCTACCGTTGTAAGAAAAGCCTTCATAGGAATTGCTTTGATTAGGGATGCCACTGTTTCCATTTTGAAAGCTCTGTATTGTAGAAAGGAATTCAGATTCTTTAAATCCAGAATGGGTCTGTATCCCCCGGAGGATTTTGGGACTATGAACAAAATTTAATATAGACTTGTCTTTCTTTGAAAAATTGGAACCTCTTCTATGACTTGTTTTCTTTTAGGGTCTGAATGATGCTTAATAGACCCTTTGCCTTCTTTGGTACTCTTGGGATTAACGATTTCTTGAACAAACTGCTGCGAGGAATTTTCTAAATCTCAGCGGGTACCCCACCTCCAGCACCTGTAACACCCAGTGATCCGTTACCGACTCCTGCCACCTTTGCAGAAAGCCATGCAGACGGCCACCCACAGGAACCAAGGGCATGGCACGCTGACCTTCAAAGATACTCCTTCTTAAAACTCCCTTCCTGAATATTCCTTTCTGAAGGATCCTCTCTGGGATGGGACAAAGGCAGGCTTCTTCTGTTCATAAGGTTTATTAGGCTGATATTTCCTTGTCTCTCTAAAATTCTGCTTTCTTGCCTTGTAGGATGAACTCTTTCCTGAGGTAGAAATGTACTTTTTCCTCCAGTCATATTTTTGATTAACTCCTCCAAATGAGGCCCAAACAGAAGAGAACCTTCAGAGGGAAGTGTGACTAACTTATTTTTTGAAGAGGGGTCAGCTCCCCAGGACTTCAGCCACAAAGCCCTTCTGGATGTTACTGATAGGGCCAAGGAACGAGATGTTAATTTGATAACATCCAATGATGAGTCGCAAGCAAAGCTCACGGCCTCCTTGATGACTGCACTCTCTTTCATAAGTCTATATCTGGAAACGGCTGATTCCACTTTTTACTCTAATTCTGTCAACCATATTCTGATGGTCAAATTTTTTTCCCAGAACAGCAAATTGCTTTTTAGTGCTCCCTCCATCTTCCTTTTCATACTGTCTCTTAATGAGGAGCCATCTTCCATGGGTATGGTGGTGCTCTTGGCCAACTGTGCTATTGCTGTGTCAATTTTAGGAGGGTTAATCCAATCCTGTTCTTCTTTGAAAGGATACATTTATGTAAATCTTCTGGTCATCACTACTCTCTTATCGCCTTTCTTCCATTCTGATTTAATCATATCAGAGACTGAATAGTGAATAGGAAAGACTGTGATTTCTTTTCTATTTCACGAAAAGGCAGTGTCCAAGACATCTAATTGGTTTGGAATGTCTGTTAACCCCAACGACTTGCGCATGGCTTTTAAGAGGGCATCCATTTTATCAATAATGAATGATATGGTTTCATCCGTTATTTCTCCTTCCTCTTCTGATGAATATTTGGATACAATCTCTTAGATGCTGGATTCTTGAACTTTGTCATATCTTTGCGAAGTTCCTTCTCCCGGATCTTCCAATCTCTGCCTTTTCCTACTATTAGCTCCTTCTTGCATAGCAGCAAATGTATCCTGCACTGATGAACGCATCCAGGTAAAAAAATCCTGGAATTGTGCAGGCATTTCTGGACCAGTGATCTTCTTTAAACAATCTGGGCAAAGTTTAGCAGAATCAGAGGCTGGTAATTTGGCTTCACATCCTAAACAGCTCTTGAGTTTCTGAGTCTTGTCTTCCTTATCAATAGCAGGCTTGTCCTTAGAATGAGTCTGCTTAACTGGTGCAGACATTATGATTAAAAGCGTAAATTTTTATTCTATTTCATTAAAACTATATAGTCTCCTAGCCTAACTGTAGGCTGAATTTACTTCCTGTTATATAGCCTTCCCAAAGGTCAAGGTAGAACACATAGATTAAACAGAAACAAAATACATCTCAAAAGAGAATATAAATACATGAGTAACTTAAGTGAATTTATAGTTTAAAATCTTAATGTTACTTACTCATGCAACGGCGGGCAGACCTGCTTCCATCCTTCCAAACTGGTAGACATTGATTCTGGCGTGCGTTTCACCCTGGAACACATCACTTCGTCCGGATGACGCCAATGGAAGAGGCCTCCATGACCCGCCTCCCTCCGGCCCTCTGCTGACAAGGGGCGAAGAGGGTTGCTGCACAGCATAAAGTTGGCTGATCTCCCTGTCTGCGCACACGGAACGAGAAACAAGGGCTCCACTCATACGGTCCAGTCAGACGACACCACGACGGCCAGAAAATAAACCCTGGAGCTCTGCTGGATACATTGAAGAAAAAAGGGGAGCGAAACACCTCTCACCTCCGTCCTCACAGCTGTGTGGAACCAAATGACTAACCAATCATGTTGCGAGACTTCTTTTAAAGCTTGAGACAATTGGTCCTACGCAGCTGAGAGGAGGAGACAATACACACAGTCAATGCCGTGGACAAGGGACACAGAAGAAATATTTATTTTGGGACATTTCTAACACTTTAAGGTTCTATGTTCAGCTCTCCTTGTTGCCATACCCTCCAACCTTTCAAAATGAAAAAAGGTACACTCGCATCAATTGCCTTCATATAACTGCTAAAATACATATTTGTGTGTACTAATCTGTTAAAGGTATAGTATTAGATCATTACCAAAGCAGTTCAGTTTGCTCATCATAAGAAACAATATTTCCGGAAGGACATGGAAAGGTGATAAGTCCTCCTTACCAAAAATAAAAGAAAGAAAAGGGTGCATCTTAGAGAAAGTAAAGATTTCATTTATAATTTATAGCAACACTTTTAATGGTGCAACAAACTTTTCTATTAATGAAAAAGGCAAGAAAAAGAAAACATTGTAGAGCATTTCATACAGAGTAAAATTGATACTCCCACTACTGAGAGATGCATATTTCCAAATTTCTTACAGTTTATATGCTCTTGTTTTCTTTTTACATTAACATGGCCCACTAATGGTCATGTTTCAATCAATCTGTTACAATAAGTGCAAGAGGGGAGTCTTTTAAAAACAATTTTCCATATATTGATAGAAACTATTGAGTCATGCTGTCAGTATGAACTTTCAGGAAGTAATCCCACTGCAATAAACTTCCTGACAATTTTAACTGTACTAACATTTGAATAAAACAATTGACTGCAGCAGCAGTACCTTTATTTTACTCAACAGGAAAACCCCTATGAGTTATGTATGAATAAAAAACAAACAAACCACCAAACGGAAATTCCAACAGAATCAGAACTATATATACATCCAGTACTCACAACACAAAAGAGGATGTGCTGGTATTAAGTACAACCAGCAAATTCCAAGGGGGTCACACAAGCTACCCCGATTCAGCTATTTCTTGCAGTAAAAAGTATGAGTCCACAAATAGTAAAAAAATATATTTAAGACTATTAATAAAAAAATGTATATATTTGCCAAAAACAACGTCAATACTATAACAAATATTATAAAGCCCGTATATGATGTGTTTCGGAGCTATAAGCTCCTTTTTCAAATATAAGGCACAAATATATAATAATAAAATATAACTTTGGCAATAAAGAAAGGCAGCCCCATTGGAATTTGCTGGTTGTACTTACAACCAGTACATCATCTTTTGTTTTGTGAGTATTGGATGTACAGTGGATATAAAAATCTACACACCCCTGTTAAAATGCCAGGTTCTTGTGATGTTAACCCCTTAACGACGGATGACTTACCAGGTACGTCCCGCAGAAACTGTCACTTAGTGACAGAGGACGTACCTGGTAAGTCACGGAAGTCCGGGTCTCCTTGCGGCTGCACGCCGTTCGGAGACTCCGGACTTGTTTGGAAAAAAAAAAAAAAAAAAAGTTCCTCGGGTGTTAAAGTGACAGCCGCGTATGAACGTGGCTGTCACTAAGGGGTTAAAGAATGAGACAAAGATAAATCATGTCAGAACTTTTTCCACCTTTAATGTGACCTAGAATGTGAACAATTCAATTGCAAAACAAACTGAAATCATTGAGGGGGAAAAATTAAAAACTCACAATAACCTGGTTGCATAGGTGTGCACACCCTTAAACGAATACTTTGTTGAAGCACCTTTTGATTTTATTACAGGAATCAGTCTTTTTAAGTAGAAGTTTATTAGCATGGCACATCTTGACGTGACAATATTTGCCCACTCTTCTATGCAGAAGCGCTCCAAATCTGTCAGATTGTGAGGACATCTCCTGTGCACAGCCCTCTTCAGATCACCCCACAGATGTTCAATTGGATTCAGGTCTGGGCTCTGGCTGGGCCATTCCAAAATGTTAATCTTCTGTCACAGTACCTTGTTTCCAGCAACGCTCAGAGTCTTTCCAAGCGTCATCTGCAGGCGAGAGGCTTCAAGCATGCTTCAGGCCTCTGTTTTATGTGTGTTTGTTTCCTGTAGTCTCCTCTTACCTATTTCCTGTGGAGGGGTTTAAATGGCAGACTGAGTCCTGACTCAGTCACCCTTACGTTGTTGTTCTGAGCAGTTCATTTGCCAGTTTTCCTGATGCCTGTGTATGATCCGGCTTGTCTGTCCATCCATTCTGGTGCTGACCTGTGGCTCTGTTTGACTATTCTCCTTGGCGTTCCGATTTGGCTCAGATAGCCTTTCTGATGCAAACCTGTGGCTCTGGCTGACTACCTGCTCCGTGCATGACCTAGGCTTGTCTGACTACCCACTCTGGTGTTGACCTGGGGCTCTATCCACTGCGCATCCAGCATACATACACTCCAGTGGATATCCTATCTGGTGCAAACCTGTGGCTCTGCCTGACTACCCGCTCTGTGTATGACCTAGGCTCGTCTGAGTACCTACTCTGGTGTTGACCTGGGGCTCTATCCACTGCGCATCCAGCATTCCATCACTTCAGTGGATATCCTTTCTGGTGCAAACCTGTGGCTCTGGCTGACTTCCCTCTCTGTGTATGACTTTGGCTCGTCTGACTATCCTATCTGGTGCTTACTAGAAGGCTCTGTCTGTTCGCTCAGTGTGTTGGTACCGTTGTTCAGACATCCTTCCTAGTACTGACCTGGGGCTCTAGCAGACTCCTAGCTATTGACTGCAGGCTGAGTCAGTATCTCTTGGGCGTTACCTTACCACGAGACTCCAGTGGGCTGAGGCCTAGTCTCAGACAGTGTGGTGCAGAGATTGGGAGACTGCTATTCCTGATACAGTGCTCGCCGATTCAATCACCCACTGTGTGTTTATTTATATATTGCATTACTGTCGTTATTCTCATAATAAAGGTTCTAATAACTATACCGTCTGACTCATGGTTTTGCTTGCCAACCGTAACATCTTCTTCTGGTGAAGCCATGCTTTTGTGGATTTGGATGTGTGCTTTTGGTCGTTGTCGTGCTGAAAGGTGAACTTCCTCTTCACCTTTCTAAACGACGCCTGAAGGTTTTGTGCCAAAATTGCCTGGTAATTAGAACTGTTTCTAATTCCCTCCACCCTGACTAAGGCCCTGGTTCCAGCTGAGGAAAAACAGCCAAAAGCATGATGCTGCCACCACCATGCTTCACTGTGGGTATGGTGTTCTTTGGGTGATGTGCAGTGTTGTTTGTGCGCCAAACATACCTCTTGGAATTATGGCCAAAAAGTTCAACCGTGGTTTCATCAGATCATAACACATTTTCCCATGAGCTTTTGGGGGACTTGATGTTTGTTATTGCAAACCTCAGCCGGGGTTGGATGTTTTTCTTTGTAAGAAAAGGTTTCCGTCTTGCCACCCTACCCCACAGCCCATTCATATGAAGAATACGGGAGATTGTGTCACAGGTAGCACACAGCCAGTACTTGCCAGAAATTCCTGCAGTTCCCCTAATGTTGCAGTAGGCCTCTTGGAAGCCTCCCTGACCAGTTTTCTTCTCATCAATTTTGGAGAGACGTCCAGTTCTTGGTAATGTCTTTGTTGTGCCATATTTTCTCCACTTGATGATGACTGTCTTCATTGTGTTACATGGTATAGCGAATGCTTTGGAAATTCTTTTGTACTCTTCTCCTGACTGATACCTTTCAACAAGGAGATCCCTCTGATGCTCTGGAAGCTCTCTGCGGACCATGGCTTTTGCTGTGAGATGCAACTAAGCAAATGTCAGGAAAATCCTACTAGAATGGCTGAACTTTATTTGTGATTAATCTGAGTCATTTTAAATGATGGCAGGTGTGTAATGACTTCTATTTAACATGAGACTGAATGTGACTGGTTAATTCTGGACACAGCCACATCACCAGTTATAAGAGGGTGTGCACACCTATGCAACCAAGTTATTGTGAGTTTTTTTTATTTTTCCCCCTCAGTGATTTCAGTTTGTTTTGCAATTGAATTGTTCACATTAAAGGTGGAAAAAGTTCTGACAGGATTTATCTTTGTCTCATTCTTTAACATCACAAGAACCTTGCATTTTAACAGGGGTGTGTAGACTTTTTATATCCACTGTATATATATTTCTGATCCTATTGGAATTTCCATTTCGTGGTTTGCTCTCTTCCTGCCTTCTATGTACATTTACAGGGGGTTAATCAGAATAGAACTGTTACGGTTTTCTGACACACAGACCAGGATGTAACGTAAAATACAATTTATTGAAATAAAATGAACAACACTGCCCCTAGGGGCTAGTAAAGTTAAGAACAGGCAATATGAACAGAGGATGGAGAAAACTACAAACAGTAGTGCATAGAGGGTTAAGTGGAGCAACTGGTAAGGCTCAGGCTAGATTGGCCACCGCCCAGGGGATATATAGCAGTCTCTGGTAACAGTCTTTAAATGTAGATCAGGAACTCAGGAAAAGCGCTGTAACACTCTTGAAGCATAAACAGGATGAGCCCCTGTTGCTCTAAGCTGAGCCCATATCACCACAGTGGGCTTATGAGGATTGCAACTGCCAATTGATGTAACCAGAATAGGAATCGCCTTGAATGAGTATCGAGTAACCCTGCGTCTGCCACTGAAGTATGCCAGCCCTTGGGAGGCCACAGTAGAACGGAATTGCCCAAGCTATGAAGAGCCGATGCACAGAGTAGTGCAGTTGGGATAAAACACTTTGAGCGAATGAGGTACTGCCCAGACACCCACAAGGTGTAACCCATAATCCTTGTTGCAAGAGCGAATGGACTACCAGTGTCAACCAGCGTGATCACGATGCTCACCGGGCATCGAACAGGCGGAGCTCTGCAAGGACTGGTATAGCGTAAAGCGGAGGCTCAATTGTGTTAAGGCTCAGAGAATCACCGGAGCTTGGCAATGAATCAAATTGCACGTAATTGGAGGCTACCGGCAGTGCAAGGGTTAATCTGGTACATTTGAAATGCTCAACGAGAACAAGGCAGGCAACTTCGGCTGCAGCGTAATGAGCTAGGAAACAGAGAACAGTCAGAATGTCGCCAGCGCGACCGGAGTACACAGGAGCAGCAACCGGACAGGAGCAGTAACCGGACAGGAACAGTAGCCGGAACCGGATGACTGAGTCGCAGGAACACCACTGGAGAGTGGAGCAGTCACGGAGCAGGATCAGGAGCCAGAACCGGGTCAAATCACGGAGCGGAGTCGTCAGCCAGAGCCGGGTCGGATCACGGTGCCTGGTCGTCGGCCGGAGACGGGTCAGTTCACGGTGCAGGGTCGTCAGCCAAAGCCAGGTCAGTTCACGGTGCAGGGTCGTCAGCCAGAGCCGGGTCAGTTCACGGTGCAGGGTCATCAGCCGGAGCCGGGTCAGATTACGGTGCAGGAACAGAAGGAGAGTCAGACTAGCCGGGTCGGTACACAGGAGACACTGGAGATCAATAACAAGGCGCAGCAACACAACACCACGAAAGGGCAATTGACAAGTGCCCAAGCCTCAGTATATAAAGGCACATCCTGGGCGGGCCAATCAGACTACTCCAATGCAAATGTATACCTACAGAGATTGACAGGGAATCACGGGGACCGTGATAAGAACATATTGATGTACGCTTATCTGATGATGAAGGGGTTAATAACATGTTCCTCTTTGTAACCGCACATATATTGGGTAAAAACATAAGGAATTAAGAAGTGCAAGAATTGGGTTATAAAATAAGGAATTAACCCTTTTAGTGCCAGAGAGGTACCACTCTAGCACTCAAAGTGTTAAGAAGCCTGGGTTACATGATCTGTTCTGCCTCTGTATCAGTGGAATCAAGAGGTTACAATTTCTGATAAGAGGCATTGGGTTATAAATTAAAGAATTAACCCTTTGAGTGCCAGAAGGATACCCCTCTGGCACACAAATGGTTAAGAAGCTTGGGTTACATGATCTGTTCTGTCTATAGAGAGGTCACTATTGTGATAAGATGTACTGGATATTAGAACGGTTACCACTGTCGATAAGAAGCTGATGTACACATCAGAGCAGGTCTGCCTGCTCGTACACAGAGAGGAAGACACGTTAAGCTGTCACAGATATAGGCGGCAGGAAAAGCCTACCAGGCAGTCAACAAGATGATGTTTTAGCCTCCTGGTCTTGACGGATACCAATTCCGATAGCACACCGTCTTCGACAAGATACTGGTATTCCTCTACTCATGGCTCTCGTTCATTCAAAGAAGCCGCCTTCAGGGACAGGAATTTAGCTCAAGCGCTATTGCGCATGCCTCATGTTGTGCGTTTCACGTTTGGAACGCACAATGTCTGGAGCGTTGGAACAGGACCCTGCTTACAGGGGAACTGTAAGTTAATTCTTTTTATAAATGTATTTTCCCAGTAAGGCATTGGAGTATTATTGATTAATTGTATGTTAGGGCTTCTGGATAGACGTTAGTCTTGTATAATTATTTTAATAGTTTCATTAACTCTTTCTTATGAAATATACAGCCCTCTAGCAAGCTAAGCTTTCCCCGGAGGTGACTACCAAGGAGGGTTATTGTGATTGAGACAAAGATTCCCGTATCTGACAGCCCAACGCTTATCAAATTTCTCTCGGGAGGGCTGCAGGGTAAGAGATTCTCACACAGCTCAGAAATTCTGGCATGCATGATATCACCCATGCGGGATACGTTCTCGTCAAAGCATGCAAGAATGAATTGAGTATAAGTCTGAGCATAAGTGACTATAGGCGAGTTTGAGCATTACTGAATGTGAGTGAGCAACAGCAAATGTGAGTTTACATATATGATTATAACTAAGTCTGAACATATGCAAGTCTGAGCATGTGTTTGAACATAAGTTGGGGTGAGAGAGTATGACAATCATTGAGCAATTCTCATGGCGATTCTGAATGAGTGGGAACAATAATGTACTGCCTGTGAGAACAGACAAGAGTATGTTCTAGAATTGTACCTGAACAAATAAGTCTGAGCTAGTATATTTGAGAAATGTGAGTGCATTTTCACAAATGAGTTGTACTTGAAATAGTGGCCTAAGCATTAACATTGTCTAAAAACCACTTTGATTCAATCAAGTTATGAAACTTATTTGGGTGAGGACATAGTAAAGAGTAAATATAGAAAATAAATCTATTTCTGTGCGCTACTTGTATATTATGGTAATTGTAGTAATGATAGTACTGGCAGATGAAAGCAGAGTTCTGTCAGCAGTTGGTACTATTAGTTGAGCAATGTATCCCATGGCTCAGTTTGGTTGCATAGAACCTTAGTAAATCACACAATATGGTTGTTTCCCATAGCAACACTTTGTCACGACATGGCTGGAAATATGGTCATGTGATAAGATTTTGACTGTAAATACTTTTTTAATGTAAATTATTTTACTTTCAACACATTATTCATTTTTTATGACTGGGCTTCCTTAATTATACATTGGAATTTACTTCACATATATACACCAGTGGCCACTAACAGGCCAGGATTTGAGGATTTCTTTGTTAGCACACAGGGGATTTAATCAATTTGAATGAGCCTCTGATCAAGCCAACTGTGCTCTAGCAGTGAAAGTCCTGGCCTATAATTTGGCCTTGAGGGCACGGGTTGAGAAACACTGGTCTATTTAACATTGGATTATAAATATCTATAGAGTTGGGAGCATGGAATACTTTCCCTTGACTAAACAGTCATGCTTGAGATTTAAGTTTAACACACTTTCTCAGCTGTAAGTCACTTCAACAGATGTAATACCAGTTAAATCTTCAAGGATGGCAATTCAAGTGATTGTTTATAAAAAAAAACTTTACTGGGCTAAAAATATATAAACACCAAATACAATAGTTTCTCTCTTTGTGTTTCACGTAGGGAAATGCGTATGGAAAAAACTATTGTATTTGGTGTATATATATATTTTATACTTTTAGTCCAATACATTTCTCTTTAAGAGGGACCATCTCTTTGAGTGTAAAATATCTCTGTAATGCATACATCAATGAGGCATTGTTTGGTGCAGCTAGGTTTTCTGCAAAGTCCTCAGCGTTCTCTGTTTTTTGAGAGCCACACCTTGTGGTTCAAGATTTGGTTTGTAGACTAATCTTCTAAGAAGTCGCTGATGTCCTTTCCTTTTGGGCCTGACCTGAAACATAATTGAAGCTACTGAAAGAGCAATTTGTTGCGTCAACTTTCCTCCAAGGTTTCCTATCTTGTGAGGAAAGCATGTGAATTTTGCCCCACCCCACCCCAGCTAGGGTGCAAAGTGCACAAAGCCCTCAGATCTCTCAACAGCACCACTCCACAAATCCCAGACAGACCTGACAGTCCACGCAATCAGCTGCAAAGTCTCTCTGACAAACCTACATCCACATGACTCAAAGAATCCTGGTCCATTATTGCATATAGGGATCCTTCTCTGCCTTTTTCTAGCCGCCCAGTCGTTTTCCATAATGCGCCAGTGGATTTTGCAGATGATATCAGAAGGGTACTGTGACGGAACTGTGGCAACCATGGGAGATATTGGGGTGTTAGAGACTATTTCTACCCAAAAGACTAATAGGCATAGACTGAGTTGCTTCCAATACATTTCTGGAGTGCAGAGATGGTGGGGGGGTTGGGCGTTGCTTCCACTATACTACAGTTCTGTGCTAAGGAATGTTAATTGATTCCTGCTGTGCTTCCTTGACCAATCAGAGGAGGTTATTGATGAGCCAGTTAAGAATGTATGATTTCAAGTCTTAATCTGCATTCTTATCCTGATAAGGATGCTGGTAACTGATTGGTCAAGCATAGAAACACTGTCCCAAGTATTCGTTTGCATGCTGATCTAGATAAGAGTCTCTGTAGTGTATATAAGCTGTGTGTTTGAGTCAATAAAAGAGAGTTCTTCCCTTCATCAAGTCTCGGCTGATGTTTGGGAACAGGAGGGTCAGTTTACTATTGGAGCGTTATTCTGAGGGAGAAAGGAACTATAAAAGAGGTATCCAGCTTATGATACAAGGCGTCACGTTACAGGTACATCATATATTTCAGATCTCTGCCACCTTGTTACTTATCCTTAAATATTCCAAGGAACCCAGAATGGGCGAAGCTGTCCCATGAAGCCATGGCCACTCTGCTGGAAAAACAGGTGCTAGTGCCAGTTCCAATCCAAGAGCGATTCTCAGCTTTGGTATACCCCCATGTTACCTGTGTCCATAACAGAAGTAAGTAAATAGAATTTTATTGTTGTTACCTGTTGAATCCTTTTCTGTTTAGCAGGTGGTGATGCAGGTAACTTCCCTTCTAGTAAAATTAGTTGGATAGGGGGTGATGGGACAGGGATCTCATCCCCTTTCAGTACAGTGAGTAGGATTGGGGGTGATTAGGCAGGGAGCTCCTCTTTCAGTACAGTGAGTAGGATTGGGGGTGATTAGGCAGGGAGCTTCCCTTTCAATACAATGGGTATAATTGGGTGTGATGAGACAGAGATTTCCTATAACAGTGCAATGGCTAGGATTGGGGGTGATGGGACAGGGAGCTTCCCGTTCAGTACAATGGGTAGGATTTGGTGTGAGGGTCAGGTAGCTTCTCTTTTAGTACAATGGGTAGGATTGGGTTTGATGGATCAGGGAGCTTCCCATTCATTACAATCTGTATGACTGGGTTGATGAGCCAGGGAGCTTCCCTTTCAATACAATGGGTATAATTGGGTGGGATGAGACAGAGATTCCCTATAACAGTGCAATGGGTAAGATTGGGGTGATGGGACAGGAAGATCCCTTTCAGTACAATGGGTAGGATTTGGTGTGATGGATCAGGTAGCTTCTCTTTTATTGCAGTGTGTAGGATTGGGTTTGATGGATCAGGGAGCTTCCCATTCAGTACAGTCTGTAGGATTGAGGTTGATGGGGAAGGGAGAAGGGGAAGGGAGAGCCCCATTCAGTGCAATAGGTAGGATTGGGGATCATGAGGCAGGGAGCTTCCCTTTCAGTATATTGGTAGGATTAAGTATGATGGGACATGGAACTCCCTGTGTAGTACAATGTGTAGCACTGGGGACTTGAGGCAGGGAGCTAGGTCCTGATTACTGCAGGGCCCATGGAATTCATTCACAGCAATAAATGGCAGACATGTTATACAATTTACAGGTTTTATTTATAACAACTATTTAGGAGTCTAATCTACACTAAGCGCCTGAGTATATGGATGATAATAAGGCTGCTGCAGGAAACATGTCCCTCAAGTCCAGCCCAGTTGATCCAAAGGAAGGCAAAAAAAACCCACTGTAATCTCAAATGGGTAAAAAAATTCCTTCCTGACTCCAAATGGCAGTCGGACATTTCCCTGGATCAACTTCCTGTATAAACTTTTAATGAATGATCTCAGGTCTTTCATTAATAACTATTACCTATTAACAGTCACTGTCAGTGGCATAGTCTATCGTTCTCACATAACACACTCCAGGATTAAAGGGATAGTAATACTTTGTTTTATCTTTATTTTATTTTATAGGCATTAAAAAAAACATGAAGAACGATATAAGTCTTATTTCTCAAACCTTTATGGTTTAACAGATATTCACAAGCAAAGTATCCCCCCCCCCACGGTTCAGCCAGATTAGAAGGGAAGTGCCCAGGTAGACTGCAGAGAGGAACAATCTTCAATTAAGATAAGGGAAAAAGCTGACAAGCTTGTCAAGGGGGGCAGGGCTTTCACTGTTTTCATTGTAAGAAGATTGTCCCCTGCTGTTATCTGTCTGGTCTTACAACCAGATTCACATCTGAGAAGAGATGGCTTACACTAGGTAAAAGGGGTGGGGAGAGGAAACTTTGCTTGTGAATATCTCTTAAACCATAAAGGTTTGAGAGATAAGATTTATATCGTTCTTCATGTTTTTTTAATGCCTACAAAATAAAATAAAGTTATAATGAAGTATTACTATCCCTTTAAGAGAGTCCAACTCTCTCCGTAAATCAGAAATAACATTGTGGTCGGGAGTTTCTAGCCGAATATGGAAATCGTAACAAAAAGAACGAAACACTAAAGGTCGATTGCATGTAAAAGACTGATGCTAAAGCATAACTAACGTAGAACGGCGAATAAGGTCTGAGGCCCAGGCATCCCCTGTCCATGCGTAGTGGATGATTGGCTAGCAGAATTCTGCAATGATTGCTGTCCCTGGATGGTCAGCTTCCTGATGATGGAGAGAGAGCTGGTGCAATGAAATTACAAAGTGAATTGGAGAGATTAGGACTAGATGTGGCGGCGATCCCTTGGCCTCTGTGATGAGATAAGGAAGAAGGAGGTAAGGAGTAGCTAGGGTTCCTTCGGCCTGATCAAACAGGTAAGGAGTAGCTCGGGTTCCTTCAGCCTCTGCAAAGAGTTAAGGAGTAGCCAGGGTTCCTTAGGCCTCTAAGAAGAGGCAAGGAGTAGCTAGGGTTACTTCAGCCTCTGCAAAGAGGTAAGAAGTAGCTAGGGTTCCTTAGGCCTCTCAGAAGTGGCAAGGAGTAGCTAGAGTTCCTTCAGCTTCTGCAGTAGCATGAGTAACGTGGGACGACGAATGAGAGAATGAGGTCCGAGGCCCAAGCCTCCCCTGTCCGTGCGTAGTGAATGATTGGCTAGCAGAATTCTGCAGTGATTGCTGTCCCTGGATGACCAGCTTCCTGATGTTGGAGAGAGACCTGGTGCAATTAAATTGCAAAGTGAATTGGAGAGATAAGGACTAGATGTGGCGGCGATCCCTTGGCCTCTGTGATGAGATAAGGAAGAAGGAGGAAAGGAGTAGCTCGGGTTCCTTCGGCCTGTGCAAAGAGGTAAGGAGTAGCTAGGGTTCCTTCAGCCTCTGCAAAGAGGTAAGGAGTAGCTAGGGTTCCTTAGGCCTCTCAGAAGTGGCAAGGAGTAGCTAGAGTTCCTTCAGCTTCTGCAGTAGCATGAGTAACGTGGGACAACGAATGAGAGAATGAGGTCCGAGGCCAAAGCCTCCCCTGTCCGTACGTGGTGGATGATTGGCTAGCAAAATTCTGCAGTGATTGCCGGCCCTGGATGATCAGCTTCTTGATCAGATCTTGATGGTCCTGAAGGAGTGGAAAACCTTCAGCCCCTTGAAAAGGGGTAGACACCTACCCCTGTTCAAGGGGCTGAAGGTTTGCCACTCCTTTTGTCCCTGCGACCGGGTTGTCTCCTGCTAAGGAAGGGGTTGTATGTGGGAAGACTTTGGCCCCTGTAATGGGGTAAGGTGTTCTGTGTGTAACCTTTGTCATGCAGTAGCATGAGTAACGTGGTACGACAAATGAGCGAATAAGGTCAAGGCCGAGGCCTCCCCTGTACGTGCGTAGTGGATGATTGGCTAGTACAATTCTTCAGTGATTGACGTCCCTGGATGATCAGCTTCTTGATCAGATCTTGATGGTCCTGAAGGAGTGGCAAACCTTCAGCCCCTTGAAAAGGGGTAGACACCTACCCTTTTCAAGGGGCTGAAGGTTTGCCACTCCTTTTATCCCTGCTACCGGGTTGTCTCCTGCTAAGGAAGGGGATGTATGTGGGAAGACTTTGGCCCCAGTAATGGGGTAAGCTGTTCTGTGTGTAACCTTTGTCATGCAGTAGCATGAGTAATGTGGTACAACGAATGAGCGAATAAGGTCCGAGGCCCAGGCCTTCCCTGTCCGTGCGTAGCGGATGATTGGCTAGCAGAATTCTGCAGTGATTGCCGTTCCTGTATGATCAGCTTCTTGATCAGATGTTGATGGTCATGAAGGAGTGGCAAACCTTCAGCCCCTTGAAAAGGGGTAGACGCCTACCCCTTTTCAAGGGGCTGAAGGTTTGCCACTCCTTGTGTCCTGCGACCGGGTTGTCTCCTGCTAAGGAAGGGGTTGTATGTGGGAAGACTTTGGCCCCAGTAATGGGGTAAGGTGTTCTGTGTGTAACCTTTGTCATGCAGTAGCATGAGTAATGTGGTACAACGAATGAGCGAATAAGGTCCGAGGCCCAGGCCTCCCCT
The DNA here is from genome assembly GCA_037306005.1 of Rhinophrynus dorsalis. NCBI lineage: Eukaryota > Metazoa > Chordata > Amphibia > Anura > Rhinophrynidae > Rhinophrynus > Rhinophrynus dorsalis. Next base: position 256,235,050 of record CM074723.1, on the reverse strand, counting down.
GTCCGTGCGTAGTGGATGATTGGCTAGCAGAATTCTGCAGTTATTTTGCCGTCCCTGGATTATCAGCTTCTTGATCAGATCTTGATGGTCCTGAAGGAGTGGCAAACCTTCAGCCCCTTGAAAAGGGGTAGACACCTACCCTTTTCAAGGGGCTGAAGGTTTGCCACTTCTTTTGTCCCTGCGACCGGGTTGTCTCCTACTAAGCAAGGGGTTGTATGTGGGAAGACTTTGGCCCCTGTAATGGGGTAAGGTGTTCTGTGTGTAACCTGTGTCATGCAGTAGCATGAGTAACGTGGTACGACGAATGAGCGAATAAGGTCCGAGGCCCAGGCTTCCCCTGTCCGTGCGTAGCGGATGATTGGCTAGCAGAATTCTGCAGTGATTGCCGTCCCTGGATGATCAGCTTCTTGATCAGATCTTGATGGGCCTGAAGGAGTGGCAAACCTTCAGCCCCTTGAAAAGGGGTAGGTGTCTACCCCTTTTCAAGGGGCTGAAGGTTTGCCACTTGCCACTCCTTTTGTCCCTGTGACCGGGTTGTCTCCTGCTAAGGAAGGGGATGTATGTGGGAAGACTTTGGCCCCTGTAATGGGGTAAGGTGTTCTGTGTGTAACCTTTGTCATGCAGTAGCATGAGTAACGTGGTACGACGAATGAGCTAATAAGGTCCGAGGCCAGAGCCTCCACTGTCTGTGCGTAGTGGATGATTGGCTAGCAGAATTCTGCAATGATTGCCGTTCCTACATGATCAGCTTCTTGTTCAGATCTTGATGGTCCTGAAGGAGTGGCAAACCTTCAGCCCTTTGAAAAGGGGTAGGTGTCTAACCCTTTTCAAGGGGCTGAAGGTTTGCCACTCCTTTTGTCCCTGCAACCGGGTTGTCTCCTGCTAAGGAAGGGGTTGTATGTGGGAAGACTTTGGTCCATGTAATGGGGTAAGGTGTTCTGTGTGTAACCTTTGTCATGCAGTAGCATGAGTAACGTGGTACGACGAATGAGCGAATAAGGTCCGAGGCCCAGGCTTCCCCTGTCCGTGCGTAGATGATGATTGGCTAGCAGAATTCTGCAGTGATTGTCGTCCCTGGATGATCAGCTTCTTGATCAGATCTTGATGGTCCTTAAGGAGTGGCAAACCTTCAGCCCCTTGAAAAGGGGTAGACACCTACCCCTGTTCAAGGGGCTGAAGGTTTGACACTCCTTTTGTCCCTGTGACCGGGTTGTCTCCTGCTAAGGAAGGGGTTGTATGTGGGAAGACTTTTGTCCCTGTAATGGGGTAAGGTGTTCTGTGTGTAACCTTTGTCATGCAGTAGCATGAGTAACGTGGTACGACGAATGAGCGAATAAGGTCCGAGGCCCAGGCTTCCCCTGTTCGTGCGTAGTGGATGATTGGCTAGTACAATTCTGCAGTGATTGCCGTCCCTGGATGATCAGCTTCTTGTTCAGATCTTGATGGTCCTGAAGGAGTGGCAAACCTTCAGCCCTTTGAAAAGGGGTAGGTGTCTAACCCTTTTCAAGGGGCTGAAGGATTGCCACTCCTTTTGATCCTGCGACCGGGTTGTCTCCTGCTAAGGAAGGGGTTGTATGTGGGAAGACTTTGGCCCCTGTAATGGGGTAAGGTGTTCTGTGTGTAACCTTTGTCATGCAGTAGCATGAGTAACGTGGTACAACGAATGAGCGAATAAGATCCGAGGCCCTGGCTTCCCCTGTCCGTGCGTAGTGGATGATTGGCTAGCAGAATTCTGCAGTGATTGCCGTCCCTGTATTATTAGCTTCTTGATCAGATCTTGATGGTCCTGAAGAAGTAGCAAACCTTCAGCCCCTTGAAAAGGGGTAGACACCTACCCCTTTTCAAGGGGCTGAAGGTTTGCCACTCCTTGTGTCACTGCGACCGGGTTGTCTCCTGCTAAGGAAGGGGTTGTATGTGGGAAGACTTTGGCCCCAGTAATGGGGTAAGGTGTTCTGTGTGTAACCTTTGTCATGCAGTAGCATGAGTAATGTGGTACAACAAATGAGCGAATAAGGTCCGAGGCCCAGATCTCCCGTGTCCGTGCGTAGTGGATGATTGGCTAGCAGAATTCTGCAGTGATTGCCGTCCCTGGATGATCAGCTTCTTGATCAGATCTTGATGGTCCTGAAGGAGTGGCAAACCTTCAGCCCCTTGAAAAGGGGTAGACACCTAAGCCTGTTCAAGGGGCTGAAGTTTTGCCACTCCTTTTGTCCCTGCGACCGGGTTGTCTCCTGCTAAGGAAGGGGTTGTATATGGGAAGACTTTGGCCCCTGTAATGGGGTAAGGTGTTCTGTGTGTAACCTTTGTCATGCAGAAGCATGAGTAACGTGGTACGACGAATGAGCGAAAAAGGTTTGAAGCCCAGGCTTCTCCTGTCCGTGCGTAGTGAATGATTGGCTGGCAGAATTCTGCAGTGATTGCCGTCCCTAGATGATCAGCTTCTTGATCAGATCTTGATGGTCCTGAAGGAGTGGCAAACCTTCAGTCCGTTGAAAAGGGGTAGACACCTACCCCTTTTCAAGGGGCTGACGGTTTGCCACTTGCCACTTCTTTTGTCCCTGTGACCGGGTTGTCTCCTGCTAAGGAAGGGGTTGTATCTGGGAAGGCTTTGGCCCCTGTAATGGGGCAAGGTGTTCTGTGTGTAACCTTTGTCATACAGTAGCATGAGTAACGTGGTACGACGAATGAGCGAATAAGGTCCGAGGCCCAGGCTTCCCCTGTCCGTGCGTAGTGGATGATTGGCTAGCAGAATTCTGCAGTGATTGCCGTCCCTGTATGATTAGCTTCTTGATCAGATCTTGATGGTCCTGAAGGAGTGGCAAACCTTCAGCCCCTTGAAAAGGGGTAGACACCTACCCCTTTTCAAGGGTCTGAAGGTTTGCCATTCCTTTTGTCCCTGTGATCGTGTTGTCTCCTGCTAAGGAAGGGGTTGTATGTGGGAAGACGTTGGCCCCTGTAATGGGGTAAGGTGTTCTGTGTGTAACCTTTGTCATGCAGTAGCATGAGTAACGTGGTACGACGAATGAGCGAATAAGGTCCGAGGCCCAGGCTTCCCCTGTCCGTGCGTAGTGGATGATTGGCTAGCAGAATTCTGCAGTGATTGCCGTCCCTGGATAATCAGCTTCTTGATCAGATCTTGATGGTCCTGCAGGAGTGGCAAACCTTCAGCCCCTTGAAAAGGGGTAGACACCTACCCCTTTTCAAGGGGCTGAAGGTTTCCCACTCCTTTTGTCCCTGCGACCGGGTTGTCTCCTGCTAAGGAAGGGGTTATATGTGGGAAGAGTTTGGCCCCTGTAATGGGGTTAGGTGTTCTGTGTGTAACCTTTGTCATGCAGTAGCATGAGTAACGTGGTACGACGAATGAGCGAATAAGGTCCGAGGCCAGGGCCTCCCCTGTCTGTGAGTAGTGGATGATTGGCTAGCAGAATTCTCCAGTGATTGCCGTCCCTGGATGATCAGCTTCTTGATCAGATCTTGATGGTCCTGAAGGAGTGGCAAACCTTCAGCCCCTTGAAAAGGGGTAGACACCTACCCCTGTTCAAGGGGCTGAAGGTTTGACACTCCTTTTGTCCCTGCGACCGGGTTGTCTCCTGCTAAGGAAGGGGTTGTATGTGGGAAGACTTTGGTCCCTGTAATGGGGTAAGGTGTTCTGTGTGTAACCTTTGTTATGCAGTAGCATGAGTAACGTGGTACGACGAAAGAGCGAATAAGGTTCAAGGCCCAGGCTTCCCCTGTCCGTGCGTACTGAATGATTGGCTAGTACAGTTCTGCAGTGATTGCCGTCCCTGGATGATCAGCTTCTTGATCAGATCTTCATGGTCCTGAAGGAGTGGCAAACTTTCAGCCCCTTGAAAAGGGGTAGACACCTACCCCTTTTCAAGGGGCTGAAGGTTTGCCACTCCTTTTGTCCCTGCGACCGGGTTGTCTCCTGCTAAGGAAGGGGTTGTATGTGGGAAAACTTTGGCCCTTGTAATGGGGTAAGGTGTTCTGTGTGTAACCTTTGTCATGCAGTAGCATGAGTAACGTGGTACGACGAATGAGCGAATAAGGTCCGAGGCCCAGGCTTCGCCTGTCTGTGCGTAGTGGATGATTGGCTAGCAGAATTCTGCAGTGATTGCCGTCCCTGTATGATTAGCTTCTTCATCAGATCTTGATGGTCCTGAAGGAGTGGCAAACCTTCAGCCCCTTGAAAAGGGGTAGACACCTACCCTTTTCAAGGGGCTGAAGGTTTGCCACTCCTTTTGTCCCTGCGACCGGATTGTCTCCTGCTAAGGAAGGGGTTGTATGTGGGAAGACTTTGGCCCCTGTAATGGGGTAAGGTGTTCTGTGTGTAACCTTTGTCATGCAGTAGCATGAGTAATGTGGTACAACGAATGAGCGAATAAGGTCCGAGGCCCAGGCCTCCCCTGTCCGTGCGTAGTGGATGATTGGCTAGCAGAATTCTGCAGTGATTGCCGTCCCTGGATGATCAGCTTCTTGATCAGATGTTGATGGTCCTGAAGGTGTGGCAAACCTTCAGCCCCTTGAAAAGGGGTAGAAACCTACCCATTCTCAAGGGGCTGAAGGCTTGCCACTCCTTTTGTCCCTGCGACCGGGTTGTATCCTACTAAGGAAGGGGTTGTATGTGGGAAGACTTTGGCCCCTGTAATGGGGTAAGGTGTTCTGTGTGTAACCTTTGTCATGCAGTAGCATGAGTAACGTGGTACGACGAATGAGCGAATAAGGTCCGAGGCCCAGGCTTCCCCTGTCCGTGCGTAGTGGATGATTGGCTAGCAGAATTCTGCAGTGATTGCCGTCCCTGGATGATCAGCTTCTTGATCAGATCTTGATGGTCCTGAATGAGTGGGAAACCTTCAGCCCCATGAAAAGGGGTAGACACCTACCCCTTTTAAAGGGGCTGAAGGTTTGCCACTCCTTTTGTCCCTGCGACCGGGTTGTCTCCTGCTAAGGAAGGGGTTGTATGTGGGAAGACTTTGGCCCTTCTAATGGGGTAAGGTGTTCTGTGTGTAACCTTTGTCATGCAGTAGCATGAGTAACGTGGTACGACGAATGAGCGAATAAGGTCCGAGGCCCAGGCTTCCCCTGTCCGTGCGTAGTGGATGATTGGCTAGCAGAATTCTGCAGTGATTGCCGTCCCTGTATGATTAGCTTCTTGATCAGATCTTGATGGTCCTGAAGGAGTGGCAAACCTTCAGCCCCTTGAAAAGGGGTAGACACCTACCCTTTTCAAGGGGCTGATGGTTTGCCACTCCTTTTGTCACTGCGACCGGATTGTCTCCTACTAAGGAAGGGGTTGAATGTGGGAAGACTTTGGCCCCTGTAATGGGGTAAGGTGTTCTGTGTGTAACCTTTGTCATGCAGTAGCATGAGTAATGTGGTACAACGAATGAGCGAATAAGGTCCGAGGCCCAGGCCTCCCCTGTCCGTGCGTAGTGGATGATTGGCTAGCAGAATTATGCAGTGATTGCCGTCCCTGGATGATCAGCTTCTTGATCAGATGTTGATGGTCCTGAAGGTGTGGCAAACCTTCAGCCTCTTGAAAAGGGGTAGACACCTACCCCTTCTCAAGGGGCTGAAGGTTTGCCACTCCTTTTGTCCCTGCGACCAGGTTGTCTCCTGCTAAGGAAGGGGTTGTATGTGGGAAAACTTTGGCCCCTGTAATGGGGTAAGGTGTTCTGTGTGTAACCTTTGTCATGCAGTAGCACGAGTAACGTGGTACGACGAATGAGCGAATAAGCTCCGAGGCCCAGGCTTCCCCTGTCCGTGCGTAGTGGATTATTGGCTCGCAGAATTCTGCAGTGATTGCCGTCCCTGGATGAGCAGCTTCTTGATCAGATCTTGATGGGCCTGAAGGAGTGGCAAACCTTCAGCCCCTTGAAAAGGGGTAGACACCTACCCCTTTTCAAGGGGCTGAAGGTTTGCCACTTGCCACTCCTTTTGTCCCTGCGACCGGGTTGTCTCCTGCTAAGGAAGGGGTTGTATCTGGGAAGGCTTTGGCCCTTGTAATGGGGTAAGGTGTTCTGTGTGTAACCTTTGTCATGCAGTAGCATGAGTAAAGTGGTACGACGAATGAGCGAATAAGGTCCGAGGCCCAGGCTTCCACTGTCCGTGCGTAGTGGATGATTGGCTAGCAGAATTCTGCAGTGATTGCCGTCCCTGTATGATTAGCTTCTTGATCAGATCTTGATGGTCCTGAAGGAGTGGCAAACCTTCAGCCCCTTGAAAAGGGGTAGACACCTACCCTTTTCAAGGGGCTGAAGGTTTGCCACTCCTTTTGTCCCTGCGACCGGATTGTCTCCTGCTAAGGAAGGGGTTGTATGTGGGAAGACTTTGGCCCCTGTAATGGGGTAAGGTGTTCTGTGTGTAACCTTTGTCATGCAGTAGCATGAGTAATGTGGTACAACGAATGAGCGAATAAGGTCCGAGGCCCAGGCCTCCCCTGTCCGTGCGTAGTGGATGATTGGCTAGGAGAATTCTGCAGTGATTGCCGTCCCTGGAAGATCAGCTTCTTGATCAGATCTTGATGGTCCTGAAGGAGTGGCAAACCTTCAGCCCCTTGAAAAGGGGTAGACACCTACCCCTGTTCAAGGGGCTGAAGGTTTGCCACTCCTTTTGTCCCTGCGACCGGGTTGTTTCCTGCTAAGGAAGGGGTTGTATGTGGGAAGACTTTGGCCCCTGTAATGGGGTAAGGTGTTGTGTGTGCAACCTTTGTCATGCAGTAGCATGAGTAACGTGGTACGACGAAAGAGCGAATAAAATCCGAGGCCCAGGCTTCCCCTGTCCGTGCGTAGTGGATGATTGGCTAGCAGAATTCTGCAGTGATTGCCGTCCCTGGATGATCAGCTTCTTGATCAGATGTTGATGGTCCTGAAGGAGTGGCAAACCTTCAGCCCCTTGAAAAGGGGTAGACACCTACCCCTTTTCAAGGGCCTGAAGGTTTGCCACTCCTTTTGTCCCTGCGACCGGGTTGTCTCCTGATAAGGAAGGGGTTGTATGTGAGAAGATTTTGGCCCCTGTAATGGAGTAAGGTGTTCTGTGTGTAACATTTGTCATGCAGTAGCATGAGTAACGTGGTACGACGAATGAGCGAAAAAGGTCCGAGGCCCAGGCCTCCACTGTCTGTGCGTAGTGGATGATTGGCTCGCAGAATTCTGCAGTGATTGCCGTCCCTGGATGATCAGATTCTTGATCAGATCTTGATGGTCCTGATGGAGTGGCAAACCTTCAGCCCCTTGAAAAGGGGTAGACACCTACACCTGTTCAAAGGGCTGAAGGTTTGCCACTCCTTTTGTCCCTGCGACCGGGTTGTCTCGTGCTAAGGAAGGGGTTGTATGTGGGAAGACTTTGGCCCCTGTAATGGGGTAAGGTGTTCTGTGTGCAACCTTTGTCATGCAGTAGCATGAGTAATGTGGTACGACGAATGAGCGAATAAGGTCCGAGGCCCAGGCCTCCCCTGTCTGTGCGTAGTGGATGATTGGCTAGCAGAATTCTGCAGTGATTGCCGTTCCTGGATGATCAGCTTCTTGATCAGATCTTGATGGTCCTGAAGGAGTGGCAAACCTTCAGCCCCTTGGAAAGGGGTAGACACCTACCCCTGTTCAAGGGGCTAAAGATTTGCCACTCTTTTTGTCCCTGAGACCGGGTTGTCTCCTGCTAAGGAAGGGGTTGTATGTGGGAAGACTTTGGCCCCTGTAATGTGGTAAGGTGTTCTGTGTGTAACCTTTGTCATGCAGTAGCATGAGTAACGTGGTACGACGAATGAGCGAATAAGGTCCGAGGCCCAGGCTTCCCCTGTCCGTGCGTAGTGGATGATTGGCTAGCAGAATTCTGCAGTGATTGCCGTCCCTGGATGATAAGTTTCTTGATCAGATCTTGATGGTCCTGAAGGAGTGGCAAACCTTCAGCCCCTTGAAAAGGGGTAGACACCTACCCCTGTTCAAGGGGCTGAAGGTTTGCCACTCCTTTTGTCCCTGCGACCGGGTTGTCTCCTGCTAAGTAAGGGGTTGTATGTGGGAAGACTTTGGCCCCTGTAATGGGGTAAGGTGTTCTGTGTGTAACCTTTGTCATGCAGTAGCATGAGTAACGTGGTACGTCGAATGAGCGAATAAGGTCCGAGGCCCAGGCTTCCCCTGTCCGTGCATAGTGGATGATTGGCTAGCATATTGCCGTCCCTGGATGATCAGCTTCTTAATCAGATCTTGATGGTCCTGAAGGAGTGGCAAACCTTCAGCCCCTTGAAAAGGGGTAGACACCTACCCCTGTTCAAGGGGCTGAAGGTTTGCCACTTCTTTTGTCCCTGCGACCGAGTTGTGTCCTGCTAAGGAAGGGGTTGTATGTGGGAAGACTTTGGCCCCTGTAATGGGGTAAGGTGTTCTGTGTGTAACCTTTGTCATGCAGTAGCATGAGTAACGTGGTACGACGAATGAGCGAATAAGGTCCGAGGCCAAGACCTCCCCTGTCTGTGCGTAGTGGATGATTGGTTAGCAGAATTCTGCAGTGATTGCCGTCCCTGGATGATCAGCTTCTTGATGGTCCTGAAGGAGTGGCAAACCTTCAGCCCCTTGGAAAGGGGTAGACACCTAACCCTGTTCAAGGGGCTGAAGGTTTGCCACTCCTTTTGTCCCTGCGACCGGGTTGTCTCCTGCTAAGGAAGGGGTTGTATGTGGGAAGACTTTGGCCCCTGTAATGGGGTAAGGTGTACTGTGTGCAACCTTTGTCATGCAGTAGCATGAGTAACGTGGTACGACGAATGAGTGAATAAGGTCCGAGGCCCAGGCCTCCCCTGTCTGTGCGTAGTGGATGATTGGCTCGCAGAATTCTGCAGTGATTGCCGTCCCTGGATGATCAGATTCTTGATCAGATCTTGATGGTCCTGAAGGAGTGGCAAACCTTCAGCCCCTTGAAAAGGGGTAGACACCTACCCCTGTTCAAGGGGCTGAAGGTTTGCCACTCCTTTTGTCCCTGCGACTGGGTTGTTTCCTGCAAAGGAAGGGGTTGTATGTGGGAAGACTTTGGCCCCTGTAATGGGGTAAGGTGTTCTGTGTGTAACATTTGTCATGCAGTAGCATGAGAAATGTGATACGACGAATGAGCGAATAAGGTCCGAGGCCCAGGCCTCCCCTGTCTGTGCGTAGTGGATGATTGGCTAGCAGAATTCTGCAGTGATTGCCGTCCCTGGATGATCAGCTTCTTGATCAGATCTTGATGGTCCTGAAGGAGTGGCAAACCTTCAGCCCCTTGAAAAGGGGTAGACAACTACACCTGTTCAAGGGGCTGAAGGTTTGCCACTTCTTTTGTCCCTGCGACCGAGTTGTCTCCTGCTAAGGAAGGGGTTGTATGTGGGAAGACTTTGGCCCCTGTAATGGGGTAAGGTGTTCTGTGTGTAACCTTTGTCATGCAGTAGCATGAGTAACGTGGTACGACGAATGAGCGAATAAGGTCCGAGGCCCAGGACTCCCCTGTCTGTGCGTAGTGGATGATTGGCTAGCAGAATTGTGCAGTGATTGCCGTCCCTGGATGATCAGCTTCTTGATCAGATCTTGTTGGTCCTGAAGGAGTGGCAAACCTTCAGCCCCTTGAAAAGGGGTAGACACCTACCCCTGTTCAAGGGGTTGAAGGTTTGCCACTCCTTTTGTCCCTGCAACCGGGTTGTCTTCTGCTATGGAAGGAGATGTATGTGGGAAGACTTTGGCCCCTGTAATGGGGTAAGGTGTTCTGTGTGCAACCTTTGTCATGCAGTAGCATGAGTAATGTGGTACGACGAATGAGCGAATAAGGTCCGAGGCCTCCCCTGTCTGTGCGTAGTGGATGATTGGCTAGCAGAATTGTGCAGTGATTGCCGTCCCTGGATGATCAGCTTCTTGATCAGATCTTGATGGTCCTGAAGGAGTGGCAAACCTTCAGCCCCTTGAAAAGGGGTAGACACCTACCCCTGTTCAAGGGGTTGAAGGTTTGCCACTCCTTTTGTCCCTGCAACCGGGTTGTCTTCTGCTAAGGAAGGGGATGTACGTGGGAAGACTTTGGCCCCTGTAATGGGGAAAGGTGTTCTGTGTGTAACCTTTGTCATGCAGTAGCATGAGTAACGTGGTACGACGAAAGAGCGAATAAGCTCCGAGGCCCAGGCTTCCCCTGTCCGTGCGTAGTGGATGATTGGCTAGCAGAATTCTGCAGTGATTGCCGTCCCTGGATGATCAGCTTCTTGATCAGATCTTGATGGTCCTGAAGGACTGGCAAACCTTTTCAAGGGGCTGAAGGTTTGCCACTTGCCACTCATTTTGTCCCTGCGACCGGGTTGTCTCCTGCTAAGGAAGGGGTTGTATGTGGGAAGACTTTGGCCCCTGTAATGGGGTAAGGTGTTCTGTGTGTAACCTTTGTCATGCAGTAGCATGAGTAACGTGGTACGACGAATGAGCGAATAAGGTCCGAGGCCCAGGCTTCCCCTGTCCGTGCGTAGTGGATGATTGGTTAGCAGAATTCTGCAGTGATTGCCGTCCCTGGATGATCAGCTTCTTGATCAGATCTTGATGGTCCTGAAGGAGTGGCAAACCTTCAGCCCCTTGAAAAGGGGTAGACACCTACCCCTGTTCAAGGGGCTGAAGGTTTGCACACTCCTTTTGTCCCTGCGACCGGGTTGTCTCCTGCTAAGGAAGGGGTTGTATGTGGGAAGACTTTGGCCCCTGTAATGGGGTAAGGTGTTCTGTGTGTAACCTTTGTCATGCAGTAGCATGAGTAACGTGGTACGACGAATGAGCGAATAAGGTTCGAGGCCCAGGCCTCCCCTTTCTGTGCGTAGTGGTTGATTGGCTACCAGAATTCTGCAGTGATTGCCGTCCCTGGATGATCAGCTTCTTAATCAGATCTTGATGGTCATGAAGGAGTGGCAAACCTTCAGCCCCTTGAAAAGGGGTAGACACCTACCCCTGTTCAAGGGGGCTGAAGGTTTGCCACTCCTTTTGTCCCTGCGACCGGGTTGTCTCTTGCTAAGCAAGGGGTTGTATGTGAGAAGACTTTGGCCCCTATAATGGGGTAAGGTGTTCTGTGTGTAACCTTTGTCATGCAGTAGCATGAGTAACGTGGTACGACGAATGAGCGAATAAGGTCCGAGGCCCAGGCCTCCCCTGTCTGTGCGTAGTGGATGATTGGCTAGCAGAATTCTGCAGTGATTGCCGTCCCTGGATGATCAGCTTCTTGATCAGATCTTGATGGTCCTGAAGGAGTGGCAAACCTTCAGCCCCTTGAAAAGGGGTAGACACCTACCCCTGTTCAAGGGGCTGAAGGTTTGCACACTCCTTTTGTCCCTGCGACCGGGTTGTCTCCTGCTAAGGAAGGGGTTGTATGTGGGAAGACTTTGGCCCCTGTAATGGGGAAAGGTGTTCTGTGTGTAACCTTTGTCATGCAGTAGCATGAGTAACGTGGTACGACGAATGAGCGAATAAGGTCCGAGGCCCAGGCCTCCCCTGTCTGTGCGTAGTGGATGATTGGCTAGCAGAATTCTGCAGTGATTGCCGTCCCTGGATGATCAGCTTCTTGATCAGATCTTGATGGTCCTGAAGGAGTGGCAAACCTTCAGCCCCTTGAAAAGGGGTAGACACCTACCCCTGTTCAAGGGGCTGAAGGTTTGCCATTCCTTTTGTCCCTCGACCGGGTTGTCTCCTGCTAAGGAAGGGGTTGTATGTGGGAAGACTTTGGCCCCTGTAATGGGGTAAGGTGTTCTGTGTGTAACCTTTGTCATGCAGTAGCATGAGTAACGTGGTACGACGAATGAGCGAATAAGGTCCGAGGCCCAGGCTTCCCCTGTCCGTGCGTAGTGGATGATTGGCTAGCAGAATTCTGCAGTGATTGCCGTCCTGGATGATCAGCTCCTTGATCAGATCTTGATGGTCCTGAGGGAGTGGCAAACCTTCAGCCCCTTGAAAAGGGGTAGACACCTACCCCTGTTCAAGGGGCTGAAGGTTTGCTACTCTTTTGTCCCTGCGACCGGGTTGTCTACTGCTAAGGAAGGGGTTGTATGTGGGAAGACTTTGGCCCCTGTAATGGGGGTAAGGTGTTCTGTGTGTAACCATTGTCATGCAGTAGCATGAGTAACGTGGTACGACGAATGAGCGAATAAGGTCCGAGGCCCAGACCTCCCCTGTCCGTGTGTAGTGGATGATTGGCTAGCAGAATTGAGCGATGATTGCCGTCTCTGGATGATCAGCTTCTTGATCAGATTTTGATGGTCCTGAAGGAGTGGCAAACCTTCAGCCCCTTGAAAAGGGGTTGACACCAACCCCTTTTCAAGGGGCTGAAGGTTTGCCACTCCTTTTGTCCCTGCGACCGGGTTGTCTCCTGCTAAGGAAGGGGTTGTATGTTGGAAGACTTTGGCCCCTGTAATGGGGTAAGGTGTTCTGTGTGTAACCTTTGTCATGCAGTAGCATGAGTAACGTGGTACGACGAATGAGCGAATAAGGTCCGAGGCCCAGACCTCCCCTGTCCGTGCGTAGTGGATGATTATCTAGCAGTATTCTGCAGTGATTGCCGTCCCTGGATGATCAGCTTCTTGATCAGATCTTGATGGTCCTGAAGGAGTGGCAAACCTTCAGCCCCTTGAAAAGGGGTAGACACCTACCCCTTTTCAAGGTGTGAAGGTTTGCCACTTGCCACTCCTTTTGTCCCAGCGACCGGGTTGTCTCCTGCTAATGAAGGGGTTGTATGTGGGAAGACTTTGGCCCCTGTAATGGGGTAAGGTGTTCTGTGTGTAACCTTTGTCATTCAGTAACATGAGTAACGTGGAACGACGAATGAGCGAATAAGGTCCGAGGCCCAGGCCTCCCCTGTATGTGCGTAGTGGATGATTGGCTAGCAGAATTCTGCAGTGATTGCCGTCCCTGGATGATCAGCTTCTTGATCAGATCTTGATGGTCCTGAAGGAGTGGGCAAACCTTCAGCCCCTTGAAAAGGGGTAGACACCTACCCCTGTTCAAGGGGCTGAAGGTTTGCCACTTCTTTTGTCCCTGCGACCGGGTTGTCTCCTGCTAAGGAAGGGGTTGTATGTGGGAAGACTTTGGCCCCTGTAATGGGGAAAGGTGTTCTGTGTGTAACCTTTGTCATGCAGTAGCATGAGTAACGTGGTACGACGAATGAGCGAATAACGTCCGAGGCCCAGGCCTCCCCTTTCTGTGCGTAGTGGTTGATTGGCTACCAGAATTCTGCAGTGATTGCCGTCCCTGGATGATCAGCTTCTTAATCAGATCTTGATGGTCCTGAAGGAGTGGCAAACCTTCAGCCCCTTGAAAAGGGGTAGACACCAACCCCTTTTCAAGGGGCTGAAGGTTTGCCACTCCTTTTGTCCCTGCGACCGGGTTGTCTCCTGCTAAGGAAGGGGTTGTATGTTGGAAGACTTTGGCCCCTGTAATGGGGTAAGGTGTTCTGTGTGTAACCTTTGTCATGCAGTAGCATGAGTAACGTGGTACGACGAATGAGCGAATAAGGTCCGAGGCCCAGGCCTCCCCTGTCTGTGCGTAGTGGATGATTGGCTAGCAGAATTCTGCAGTGATTGCCGTCCCTGGATGATCAGCTTCTTCATCAGATCTTGATGGTCCTGAAGGAGTGGCAAACCTTCAGCCCCTTGAAAAGGGGTAGACACCTACCCCTGTTCAAGGGGCTGAAGGTTTGCACACTCCTTTTGTCCCTGCGACCGGGTTGTCTCCTGCTAAGGAAGGGGTTGTATGTGGGAAGACTTTGGCCCCTGTAATGGGGTAAGGTGTTCTGTGTGTAACCTTTGTCATGCAGTAGCATGAGTAACGTGGTACGACGAATGAGCGAATAAGGTCCGAGGCCCAGGCCTCCCCTTTCTGTGCGTAGTGGTTGATTGGCTACCAGAATTCTGCAGTGATTGCCGTCCCTGGATGATCAGCTTCTTAATCAGATCTTGATGGTCATGAAGGAGTGGCAAACCTTCAGCCCCTTGAAAAGGGGTAGACACCTACCCCTGTTCAAGGGGGCTGAAGGTTTGCCACTCCTTTTGTCCCTGCGACCGGGTTGTCTCCTGCTAAGGAAGGGGTTGTATGTGGGAAGACTTTGGCCCCTGTAATGGGGAAAGGTGTTCTGTGTGTAACCTTTGTCATGCAGTAGCATGAGTAACGTGGTACGACGAATGAGCGAATAAGGTCCGAGGCCCAGGCCTCCCCTGTCTGTGCGTAGTGGATGATTGGCTAGCAGAATTCTGCAGTGATTGCCGTCCCTGGATGATCAGCTTCTTGATCAGATCTTGATGGTCCTGAAGGAGTGGCAAACCTTCAGCCCCTTGAAAAGGGGTAGACACCTACCCCTGTTCAAGGGGCTGAAGGTTTGCCACTCCTTTTGTCCCTGCGACCGGGTTGTCTCCTGCTAAGGAAGGGGTTGTATGTGGGAAGACTTTGGCCCCTGTAATGGGGTAAGGTGTTCTGTGTGTAACCTTTGTCATGCAGTAGCATGAGTAACGTGGTACGACGAATGAGCGAATAAGGTCCGAGGCCCAGGCTTCCCCTGTCCGTGCGTAGTGGATGATTGGCTAGCAGAATTCTGCAGTGATTGCCGTCCCTGGATGATCAGCTTCTTGATCAGATCTTGATGGTCCTGAAGGAGTGGCAAACCTTCAGCCCCTTGAAAAGGGGTAGACACCTACCCCTGTTCAAGGGGCTGAAGGTTTGCCACTCTTTTGTCCCTGCGACCGGGTTGTCTCCTGCTAAGGAAGGGGTTGTATGTGGGAAGACTTTGGCCCCTGTAATGGGGGTAAGGTGTTCTGTGTGTAACCTTTGTCATGCAGTAGCATGAGTAACGTGGTACGACGAATGAGCGAATAAGGTCCGAGGCCCAGGCCTCCCCTGTCTGTGCGTAGTGGATGATTGGCTAGCAGAATTCTTCAATGATTGCCATGCCTGGATGATTAGCTTCCTGATGTTGGAGAGAGAGCTGTTAAATGAAATTGTAAAGTGGGTGGAGGTGTGAGTCTAGGTTTGCGGATAACTAGAAATATGTGTCGGTTGAAGATCTTGTTTGGTAGGTGTATGTGAGTGGCCTTTTGTCCCTGAGACGGGGTTGATTGCATGGGATTCGGCCACTGACCCACAGGCATTGCAGAGCTGATGCCGAAGGCGGGTGACTAGAAAAAGGATCTGTTATAATTTGAGAGGGGCTGCAAGCCTGCATTTAAAGACTTGCAGCCCCTCCCACAAATTCAGGCAATGACTTTTGATTCTGATAGAAGAGATGTGTCTAGTTAGGGTGCCTTGACCTGCTCTGCTGAGGTCTGTCTGCTGCCCTGTTTATATAGCGGTGGGAGGTGTCACCATTATGACATCATAATGCCACCTGACATTCTAAACATGTCCTGACATGTAGTGGGAAGTGGCACTATTATGACATCATAATGCCACCTGACATTCTAAACATGTCCTGACTTGTAGTGTGTGGTGACACCATTATAACATCATAATGTCACTTGACATTCTAAACATGTCCAGACTTGAACCCATTCTTCCATACACATTGCACCTCTATAATGATCCCTACCACTACCAGCAGAGCATTGCATCTCTATTCTGACCCCTACCACTAACAGCAGAGCATTGCACCTCTGTAATGATCACTACCAGCAGAGCATTGCACCTCTATACTGATCCCTACCACTACCAGCAGAGCATTGCACCTCTATACGGATCCCTACCACTACCAGCAGAGCATTGCACCTTTGTAATGATCCCTACCACTACAAGCAGAGCATTGCACCTCTATACGGATCCCTACCACTACAAGCACAGCACTGCACCTCTATACGGATCCCTACCACTATCAGCAGAGCATTGCACCTCTGTAATGATCCCTACCACTACAAGCAGAGCATTACACCTCTATACTGACCCCTACAACTACACTGATCCATACCACTTCCAGCACAGCATTTCACCTGTATACTGATCCGTACTATTATCAGCAAAGCATTGCACCCCTATACTGACCATTACCAGCAGAGCATTGCACCCCTACACTGATCCCTACCACTACCAGCAGAGCATTGCACCTGTATACTGATCCCTACCACTAACGGCAGAGCATTGCATCTCTACACTGATCCCTACCACTTCCGGCAGAGCATTGCTCCTTTAAACTGATCCCTACCACTACCGGCAGAGCATTGCCCCTCTATGCTGATCCCTACCACTTCCGGCAGAGCATTTCACCACTATACGGATCCCTACCAGAGGGGCATTGCAACTCTATACTGATACGTACTTCTACCTACCAGCAGAGCATTGTAGCTCTGTAAGGATCCCTACCTCTACCGGCAGAGCACTGCACCTCTACACTGATCCATACCACTTCCAGCAGAGCATTTCACCCCTCTACTGATACCTACTACTTTCAGCAGAGCATTGCAGCCCTACCCTGATCCCTACCAGTACCGGCAGAGCATTGCACCTGTATACTGATCCCTACCACTACCTGCAGAGCATTGCATCTCTAAACTGATCCCAATGACTACCGGCAGAGCATTGCCCCTCTATACTGATTCCTACCGCTACCGGTAGAGCATTGCCCCTCTATACGGATCCCTACCGCTACCGGCAGAGCATTACACCTCTATACGAATCCCAACCACTACCGGCAGAGCATTGAACCTCTATACTGATCCATACCACTACCTGAAGAGCATTGCACCTCTATACAGATCCCTACCACTAACGGCAGAGCATTGCACCCCTATACTGAGCACTACCAGCAGAGCATTGTGCCCGTATACTGATCCATACCACCACCGGAAGAGCATTGCACCTCTATACGGATCCCTACCACTACCAGCAGAGCAGTACACCTCCCTACCAGCAGAGCATTGCACTTCTATACTGATCCCTACCTCTACCAGCAGAGCATTGTACCTCTGTAAGGGTCCCTACCACTACCCTCAGAGAATTGCACCTCTACATTGATCCATACCACTTACAGCAGAGCATTGCACCCCTTTACTAATTCCTACTACTATAAGCAGAGCATTGCACCCCTATACTGATCACTGCCAGCAGAGCATTGCACCCCTACAATGATCCCTACCACTACCGGCAGAGCATTGCATCTCTACACTGATCCCTACCACTAGCAGCAGAGCTTTACTCCTCTATACAGATCCCTTCTAGCAGAGCATTGCACCTCTATACAGATCCCTACCACTACCAGCAGAGCATTGCACCCCTATACTGATCACTACCAGCAGAGCATTGCACCCCTATACTGAGCCTTACCACTACCAGTAGGGCATTGCACCTCTATACGGATCCCTACCACTACCAGAAGAGCATTGCCTCTGTATACGGATCCCTACCACTACCAGCAGAGCATTACACCTCTAAACGGATCCCTATGAGCAGAGCATTGCACTTCTATACAGAACCCTATCGCTACCAGCAGAGCATTGCACCCCTATACTTATAACTACCAGTAGAGCATTACACCTCTATACTGATCACTATCAGCAGAGCATTGCACACCTATACTGATCACTACCAGCAGAGCACTGCACCCCTATAATGAGCCCTACCACTACCAGTAGGTCATTGCACCACTATACGGATCCCTACCACTATCAGAAGAGCATTGCACCTCTATACAAATCCCTACCAGCAGAGCATTGCACCTATATAGAGAACCCTACCATTACCAGCAGAGCATTGCACCTCTGTAATGATCCCTACCATTGCAAGCAGAGCATTGTACCTCTATACTGACCCCTACTACTACCAGTGGAGCATTACACCTCTTTAATGATCACTACCAGCAGAGCATTGCACCCCTATACTGAGCACTACCAGCAGAGCATTGCACCCCTATACTGAGCTCTACCACTACCAGTAGGGCATTGCACCTCTATACGGATCCCTACCATTACCAGAAGAGCATTACACCTCTATACTGATCCCTACCACTAACAGCAAAGCATTACACCTCTATATGGATCCCTACCAGCAGAGCATTGCACCTCTATACAGAGCCCTGCCACTACCAGCAGAACATTGCACCCCTTTAATGATCACTACCAGCAGAGCAATGCACCTCTATATGGATCCCTACCAGCAGAGCATTGCATCCCTATTCTGACCCTTATCATTACCTGCAGACCATTGCACCTCTATACGGATCCCTATCACTAACGGCAGAGCATTGCACCCCTATACTGAGCCCTACCACTACCAGCAAAGCATTTCACCTCTATACCGATCCCTATCACTACCAGCAGAGCATTACACCTCTATACAGATTCCTACCAGCAGAGCATTCCACCTCTATACAGATCACTACCACTACCAGCAGAGCATTGCACCCCTATATTGATCACTACCAGCAGAGATTTGCATCTCTATATGGATCCCTACCAGCAGAGCATTGCACCCCAATTCTGATCCTTACCACTACCAGCAGAGCATTGCGCCTCCATACTGAGCCCTAACACTACCAGCAGAGCATTGCACCTCTATACAGATCCCTACCACTACCAGCAGAGCATTGCACCTCTATACGGCTACCTACCAGCAGAGCATTGCACCTTTTTTCAGATCCCTACCACTACCAGCAGAGCATTGCACCCCTATACTAATCACTACCAGCAGAGCATTGCAACTCTATACGGATCCCTACCAGCAGAGCATTGCACCCCTATTCTGATCCCTACCACTACAGCAGAGCATTGCACCTCTATATGGATCCCTACCACTACCAGCAGAGCATTGCACCTCTGTAATGATCTCTACCACTACAAGCAGAGCATTGCACCTCTGTAATGATCCCTACCACTACCAGCAGAGCATTGCACCCCTATACTGATCACTACCAGCAGAGCATTGCAACTCTATACGGATCCCTACCAGCAGAGCATTGCACCCCTATTCTGATCCTTACCACTACCAGCAGAACATTGTTCCTCTATACAGATCCCTACCACTACCAGCAGAGCATTGCACCCCTATATTGATCACTACCAGCAGAGATTTGCATCTCTATATGGATCCCTACCAGCAGAGCATTGCACCCCAATTCTGATCCTTACCACTACAGCAGAGCATTGCGCCTCTATACTGAGCCCTACCACTACCAGCAGAGCATTGCGCCTCTATACTGAGCCCTACCACTACCAGCAGAGCATTGCACCTCTATACAGATCCCTACCACTACCAGCAGAGCATTGCACCTCTATACGGATACCTACCAGCAGAGCATTGCACCTTTATTCAGATCCCTACCACTACCAGCAGAGCATTGCACCCCTATACTGATCACTACCAGCAGAGCATTGCAACTCTATACGGATCCCTACCAGCAGAGCATTGTTCCACTATTCTGATCTTTAGCACTGCCGCAGAGCATTGCACCTCTATATGGATCCCTACCACTACCAGCAGAGCATTGCAGCTCTGTAATGATCCCTACCACTACAAGCAGAGCATTGCACCCCTATACTGAGCTCTACCACTGCCAGCAGAGCATTGTACCTCTATGAGGATCCCTACCACGACCAGCAGAGCATTGCACCCCTATACTGATCACTACCAGCAGAGCATTGCAACTCTATATGGATCCCTACCAGCAGAGCATTGCACCCCTATTCTAATCCTTACCACTACCAGCAGAACATTTCTCCTCTATAGGAATCCCTACCACTACCAGCAGAGAACTGCACCTCTATACAGATCCCTACCACTATCAGCAGAGCATTGCACCTCTGTAATGATCCCTACCATTAGAAGCAGAGCATTGCACCCCTATACTGATCCCTACCACTACCAGCAGAGCATTGTACTCTGAGGTTCCCTACCACTACCGGCAGAACATTGCACCTCTACACTGATCCATACCACTATCAGCAGAGGATTGCGCCGCTATACTGATCCTGACTACTAACAGCAGAGCATTGCACCCCATACTGATCACTACCAGCAGAGCATTGCACCTCTACACTGATCCCTACCACTTCCGGCAGAGCATTGCCCGTCTATACTGATCACTACAGATACAGCATTGCCCCTGTATACAGATCCCTACCACTACCGGCAGAGCATTGCATCCCTATACTGAGCACTACCAGCAGAGCATTGCACCCCTATACTTAGCCCTACCACTACCGGTAGAGCATTGCCCCTCTATACGGATCACTACCAGCAGAGCATTACACCTCTATACGGATCCCTACCAGCAGAGCATTGCACCTCTATACAGAACACTACCAGCAGAGCATTGCACCCCTATACTGATCACTACTAGCAGAGCATTGCACCCCTATACTGAGCAGTATCAGCAGAGCATTGCACCCCTATACTGAGCCCTACCACTACCAGTAGGGCATTGCACCTTTATACGGATCCTTACCACTACCAGCAGAGCATAGCACCTCTAAACGGATGCCTACGAGCAGAGCATTGCACCTCTATACTGATTACTACCAGCAGAGCATTGCACCTCTATACAGAACACTACCAGCAGAACATTGCACCCCTATACTGATCACTACTAGCAGAGCATTGCACCCCTATACTGAGCAGTAGCAGCAGAGCATTGCACCCCTATACTGAGCCCTACCACTACCAGTAGGGCATTGCACCTTTATACGGATCCTTACCACTACCAGCAGAGCATTGCACCTCTAAACGGATGCCTACAAGCAGAGCATTGCACCTCTATACAGAACCCTATCGCTACCAGCAGAGCATTGCACCTCTATACTGATCACTACTAGGAGAGCATTGCACCCCTATACTGACCACTACCAGCAGAGTACTGCACCCCTATACTGAGCCCTACCACTACCAGTAGGTCATTGCACCTCTATACGGATCCCTACCACTACCAGCAGAGCATTACACCTCTATACGGATCCCTACCAGCAGAGCACTGCACCTCTATACAGATCACTACCACTACCAGGAGAGCATTGCACCCCTATGCTGATCACTACAATCAGAGCATTGCACCTCTGTAATGATCCCTACCACTACAAGCAGAGCATTGCACCCCTATACTGATCTCTACCACTGCCAGCAGAGCATTGTACCTCTATGAGGATCCCTACCAGTACCAGCAGAGCATTGCACCTCTTTATAGATCCCTACCCCTACCAGCAGTGCATTGCACCCCTATACTGATCACTACCACTGCCAGCAGAGCATTGTACCTCTATGAGGATCCCTACCACTGCCAGCAGAGCATTGTACCTCTATGAGGATCCCTACCACTACCAGCAGAGCATTGCACCCCTATACTGATCACTACCACTACCAGCAGAGCATTGTACCTCTATGAGAATCCCTACCACTACCAGCAGAGCATTGCAACTCTATACGGATCCCTACCAGCAGAGCTTTGCACCCCTATTCTGATCCTTACCACTATCAGCAGAGCATTGCACCTCTATATTGATCCCTACCACTACCAACAGAGCACTGCACCTCTGGGTTATTGGGACACGTAGCTTCCCTTTTAGTACAATGGGTAGGATTTGGGGTGATGGGGCAGGGAGCTCCTCTTTCAGTTCAGTGTGTAGGATTGGGAGTGATGAGGCAGGGACCTCCTCTTTCAGTACAGTATGTAGGATTGGGAGTGATGGGGCAGCTCACCAGTCACAGACCACACACTCAATTGCACACCTTTCTACCACTTAGAGTTTTAAGATGTCTTCTCTCACCTGCCTCAGAATGCAGCTCTCATATAACTCACAGGTACCATGGGGAGGTGACATTTGGCTGGAACAATTCTAGAAGAAATGAAGTGTGGCGCCTCCCCTTTCTCCTTATCAGGCTACCCTACTAGCCCAGTCTCAGATGGAATTGTGAAAAGCCTACAATGTAGGACAGCAAGAAGGAAGAAAGGAAAAACTACTGTGAGCAAGAACTCAAGTGGACCCCCATGTTCAGCTACAGGAGACCCAGCTTGGCCCCTTTCACCTGTGAGGATTTAACAAGTAAGACTAATATCCTCTTTTCCTCTGTCATCCAATAGAACTCATAGGTACCATGGAATTTACAAACATTGAGCTCCCAGGGTGAGAAGAGAAGGAAAGGACCAAGCGCCTGTCCTCCATGATACCAGAGTTCCCATGAACTATCCAGGACACAGAACAGACCAAACTAACGAAGTATCAACAGCCACTGAATTACAACTATCACAGTACACAATAACAAGAGCGAACAGGGCTCAAACAGTTAAAGAACTATAAGGCACAGGAATGACAGAGTCCTAGACAGGCAAAGCTTTCCTGCCAAAGCTGGCTTCAGCCGAAGACAGAACATCCACACGGTAGTGTTTGGAAAGCTGTGCACAAGTGGCAGCTTTGCACAGCTGTTCAGCGGAGGCCTGATTTTTGTAGGCCCAGGAGGCCCCAATGAACCTGGTGGAGAGTGCCGTACTGCGAAAAGGAGCGGGTGTCTTCCTGAGCTCATAGGCTTTATGAATGGTAGACTTAATCAAGGACACAATAGTGACCTTGGATGCAGCCATACTAGCCCTTGGACTCTCTGGGATGACAAACAGAGCATCAGTCTTACTGAAAGACACAGTATGGTGCACATAGAACTTAAAAGGATAGTAATATTTAAAATGTAAAAAAAGATATGTTGTAGGGTTTATCCCCCTGATGAAAACAAGGGTACTCCCACTGCTGAAAGGTGTTTTATTCAAAAGTTATTACAGCTCATAGTTGAATTTTTAGGTGCAATATCACAGTGGCCTGAAATTGTACAGTGCACTGTTGCTACACCATCCTATGGACAGCTCTTGCTCTGGTCCCGGGACCAGAGCTGTCCATAGGATGGTGTAGCAACAGTACTACTGAACAATTTCATGCCACTGTGATATTGCACCTAAAAATTCAAATTTGAGCTGTAATAACTTTTGAATAAAACACCTTTCAGCAAAGGGTCCACCACAGCTCCTGATTACTGGGCAATCCATCAGGGGAAGCCAGTAATGGTAATCCACCTTAGGGCGGAATTTTGACACCTAATATCTAATAATAAAGATAACTAAAAATTAAGGAGAACTGTTCTCAGCCACCATCCAGGATCTTGGAATAAGTCTATCTGGGGCGGGGCTAGAGGGGTAGCCTGATAGGGAGGAAGGGGAGGCTCCATCTTGCACTTCTTCTAGAATTGTTCCAGCCCACTGGGAGGAGCTGTTGCCTCCCCATGGTAACTGAGTTGTATTGGACGACAGAGAAATGAGAGAAATTTCAGAGAAATGGCACATTTTGTCCTGTGCTCCATTCCAGGACTGGGACATGTACAGGTAGAGTGTATAATCCATTAAAAATGCAAAATTGCTGAGCCTCTCCCACTTATGTTTTCCATATAGGATCCTCAAATCTGCTGTTAGGTTGTAAGAAACTGGCTCTGAATAGGTTTCTTTAAAGTGTAATGTCCCCAAATAAATATTTTCCCCTCCCTCCCCTTCCCCTGACTTCAGAGCTGTGCAGACAGGGGATCAACTGGTGGCTCTGCAGCAGAGCCACAATTGCGTTATTTAAAATGACTGACTTCAGTGGAAAGGTCTACAAAGTGTGCCTGGTTTGCAAGCACACTTTGTAGACCATTCCAATGAAGTAATTTGTTTTAAATAATGCGATTGTGGCTCTGCTGAAGAGCTTCGTTGTGTCGGCCGACATGGATCTCCTTCTGTCAGCTTTACAGCCGACAGCAGGAAACTTCAAACTTGCACAGTGAATATCTCTCAAACCATAACGGTAAAATTTACTTACCGATATTTTCTTTTCTTCTGTGCCCCTTCCACGGCATTGACTGTATTGTCTCCTCCTCTCAGCTGTGTAGGACCAATTAGCTCAAGCTTTAAAAGAAGTCTTGCGACATGATCGGTTAGTCAACTTTTGTCCAAGCTGAAAAATATAATGACAAGTTAGTTATAGGGTAGGGTATGCTGTGGAAGGACACAGAAGAAAAGAAAATATCGGTAAGTAAATTTTACCGTTTCTTCTGTTTCCCCTGTCCACAGCATTGACTGTATGGGACGTACCACAGCCATGTCCCAAGGGAGGGTCATATATAACAATTCATGAACAAAAGCAGTTAAACATAAGTTATGTATAGTCTTACCACTCAAGGGTGTAACTGCTTGCAGGACTTGTCTCCCAAATTTTGTGTGAGCTGATACTTGAACATCCAATTGATAATGTCTGATAAAAATTGAAACTGACGACCAAGTCACCGCCTTGCAAATATCTTCTATAGGTGCCTCTGCTTTGGCTGCCCAAGATGCAGCAATAGCTCTAGTAGAGTGTGCTTTAAGAATAGAGGGCTCTGCTCCTGATTCTGAATAAGTAATATTGATGCATTCCGAAATCCATCTTGAAATGGATGCCTTTGATGTTGTCCTTCCTTTATACTTGCCAAAGAAGTGTACAAAGAGACTGTCAGACTTTCTGAAATCCCTTGTTCTGGTTACATAACAAGAGATGCACCTTATAACATCCAGATTATGCAGGATCCTTTCCTTCTCATTACTTGGATGAGCACAAAAAGGTGAAATTTACTCACCGATATTTGTTTTTCCTCTGTGTCCTTTCCACGGCATACAGTGGGCAACTGGCTCCGCCTCCCAGCTGGTAGGACCAATGGAAATTCTTTAAATTTTGTGTACATCCTCCCTTCTCCAGTTTTACTTTTGTCCGAGCTGTAAGAAGAGAAGATGTGTTAATTAGCATTCTACTACAAGCCATAGCTATAGTCTTTTCAGTATTAGAAGCAGGTAAGTAGTCGGAACGATACATATACCAAGACTTAACTACCTGGGAGGGCTGCCGTGGAAAGGACACAGAGGAAAAACAAATATCGGTGAGTAAATTTCACCTTTTCCTCTGTGTCCTGATCCACGGCATACAGGGGGACTTACCAGAGCAGTGCCCATTGTTTGTAGGGAGGGCTACTGGAGAAAATGTCTCAGGTGGTTATGCTGTGTAAAACAGAAAAAAGGACAGGGGAACAAAACAAGAGGCGCCCCTTGTGTGTATCAAACTATAAACTGGATAAATCACCACCACCGCACCCTTTATAGTGCGCACTCACAAGAAAAAGATGCCAGTAAACGACATATGTCGGCACTGACTTTACAGGCAGGAGGAGATTATATCACTGTCTCCAACCAGTATTCAGGGGATCCCAAATCCACTGCAGCTCCCTTCAACTTCTCGCTCCCCTCAGCGGTGATAAATATGTGCAAAGAAACAAAAACAGAAACAGGAGCGCATATGGTGAAATAAGTATGCACAAGTACTAGGAAATAGTAAAAATACACTCAAATTCAACTCGAATTCGGCAACAAACACAACAGCACAAAACAGCAGGCGGACTCTTGTTAAAATTTGTGTTTGTTGCCGAATTCGAGTTGAAAAACTTCAAGGAGAGATCTGAAGAGTGAGTGACCCTAACGGAGAGGGGGTGAATGTCTCCGTATGCCTGTTAGACAGAGACTTTGGCACCAAAGCTCTGACATCGACTCAATGTGAGTGTATTTTTACTATTTCCTAGTACTTGTGCATACTTATTTCACCATATGCGCTCCTGTTTCTGTTTTTGTTTCTTTGCACATCTCAGGTGGTTATGGCTGCCTCCAGCACCTTTCTGCCAAATTTGGCATCAGCAGATGCTTGCAGGTCTAGTCTGTAGTGCTTCACGAAGGTGAACACAGAAGACCATGTTGCAGCCTTGCATATCTCTTCTGGTGAGGCTGCTGCTTTTTGTGCCCACGAGGTAGAGATTGCTCTGGTTGAGTGTGCCTTAATTCCTCTGGGAGGTTCCTTGTCTGCAGATTCATATGCAAGGATGATACAGCTTCTTATCCAACGAGAAATGGAAGGTTTTGATGCTGCACATCCCTTGAATTTTCCAAAATGATGGATGAATAATGAATCTGTTTTTCTAATTAGCTGAGTGCGTCTAAGATATATTTGAAGACAGCGAACTAAGTCTAGGTTATGAAGGCGTCTTTCTAGTTCACAACTTGGATTTGGACAGAATGATGGAAGGAAAATTTCCTGGTTCAGGTGGAACTGAGATATAACCTTTGACCTGAAGGTGGGGTTTGGTCTGAGTACAACCTTATCCTGGTGAAATACCATGTAAGGGGCTGTGACCATAAGAGCTTGCAGCTCCCCAACTCTTCGGGCTGAGGTAATTGCCGTAAGCAATACTGTCTTTAGAGTAAGATGTTTCATGGATACAGACTCTAGTGGTTCAAAGAAGGGGTGTGAAGAAATTTGTTGTAAAACCAAATTGAGATCCCAGGAAGGGATTATGTCTCTTATAGTAGGCTTAATCTTAGAAATGGCTGCCATATATTTCTTTATCAGAAAATTTTCTGCATAGGGGGTAGCAAGGACGGCTGAAAGTGCTGAGAGCTGGACTTTTAGTGATGCGGGACGCAACCCTTTTTGGAAACCAGCCTGTAGGAAATCCAAAATCTCTGGTGCTTTAATAGATTGTCTGGATAAAGCTCTTGAAGTGCACCACTGGTAGAAAGTCTTCCAGACTCAATAGTAGATCTTTGTAGTAGTAGCTCGTCTACCCTGAATGATAGTTTCTATGACTGGATCTGAAAGGCCCTGAAGGGCTAGAGATTCCCGTTCAGCTTCCAGGCCCTGAACTGGAAGAATCCTGTATTGGGGTGTAGAATCGGCTCCTGGTGCAGTAGATGTGGAACGTTTGGGAGCTGAACTGAAGGACAAGCTGATAGCTGAAGGAGGTCCGCGTACCATAATTTTCTTGGCCAATTTGGAGCTATGATGATGACCTTGGCCCTGTCTGTTCTTATCTTTTTTATGACCTCTGGGATCAGAGGAATGGGAGGAAATATGTAGGCTAGTCGGAATGTCCATGGAATGCTTAGAGCATCCTGGCCGGCTGACTGTCTCTCTTTCAATCTGTAGTAGAAGAGGTGGCATTGTGTGTTGTGAGCTGTGGCCATCAGATCTATTGATGGAGATCCCAGAGTTTCCGTCAGAGATAGAAATATCTGTCTGTCTAGGCTCCATTCCCCTGGATGAAGCTTTGTTCGGCTCAGGAAATCTGCCTGTATATTCAGGTGACCTGACAGATGAGATGTTTTCAGAGCTAAGAGATGCCTTTCTGCCCATAGTAATATCTTTATGGCTAGATTGTTGAGTTGGATGCTCCTGGTTCCTCCTTGGTTCTGAAGATATTGAACAGCCGTGACATTGTCTGATCTTATCAGGACCGCCTGTCCTGCCAGTTCCTGCTGAAAATGAAGCAGTGTCTTCCATATGGCTAATAATTCCAGTATGTTTATGTGGTATGTGGATTCCTTCACTGACAATGTGCCCTGTATGGAACCCCATCCCTGGAGACTGGCATCTGTAGTAAGTATCTGGTAAGAAAATTCTGTTATCTGTCGACCTCTTGCCAGATTCCTCCTCTGAGTCCACCAGGATAACTCCTTCCTTGTGGAGGTCTGTACTGGAATTTGCATGAATAAATCTGATGGGTTTCTCTTGTAGTACTTCAGAAAGTTGGACTGGGTGCGCCGGGCATGTGTCCTGGCCCATGGTATAATCTGTTGTGCTGATGACAGATGTCCCAGGAGGCTGGAAAAAGATCTTACTGTCTGATTCTCCTTTGTTCTGAAGAAGGTTACCTGTGTTAAGATGCGCTTCTGTCGTTCCAGGGATAAGGTTGCTTTGTTCTGCTGAGTGTCCAAGATGACGCCTAAGAACTGGAGCTGTTGGGCAGGTTGAAAACTGCTTTTCTCCTCGTTGATTAACCAACCTAATCTGGTTAACAGGCTGTTGCAAATGACTGTGTTTCTTATAGCAGCCTGATCTGAAGGAGCTATGAGCAGAATGTCGTCTAGGTAAGGTATCACCTTTATCTGGTATCTGCTTCTTAATTCTGCCATGACACCTGCTAGCAGCTTGGTGAATACTCTTGGAGCTGTTGCGAGACCGAAGGGAAGAGTGCGGAACTGATAATGTTTCTTGAATATGTGAAACCTGAGATATTGCCGATGCGCTGGCCTGATTAGCACGTGATAGAATGCATCCTTCAGGTCTATTCGAGATAGGAAGTCCCCTGGCTGGATCAGTCTCATAGCTGACATCACAGACTCCTTCTTGAAGTGTCGTATGCGCAAGAACTTGTTGAGATCCTTTAAATCCAGGATAAGGCAAAGTTCCCCAGAAGGCTTTAAAACATAGAAAAGAATTGAATAAAAGACCCGGAATCTGTGAGTCCTCGGGACTTCTTCTACCACTCTGTTCTGAATGAGAGTATGAAGAGCCTGTCGTATTTGGAGGCCTTTGGCCTTGTTCCTGATGAGTGATGTTTAGGGATGAGCGAGCACCCCGATGCTCGGGTGCTCGGGTGCTCTGACCGAGCACCCCCTGATGCTCGAGTGCTCGGCCGAGCACCCGAGCCCCATTCAAATGAATGGGAGCACTCGAGCATTAAACCAGGCACCCCCTGCTCTGATGAGCGGAGGGTGCCTGGTCAATGTCCCCCTTCATCTCCGCTATGCCCCTCTTCCACAATGTCCCCCTTCATCTCCTATGCCATAGCGGAGATGAAGGGGGACATTGTGGAAGAGGGGCATAGCGGAGATGAAGGGGGACATTGTGGAAGAGGGGCATAGAGTCTATGCCCCTCTTCCACAATGTCCCCCTTCATCTCCGCTATGCCCCTCTTCCACAATGTCCCCCTTCATCTCCTCTATGGCATAGGAGATGAAGGGGGACATTGTGGAAGAGGGGCATAGCGGAGATGAAGGGGCACATTGTGGAAGACGGGCATAGCGGAGATGAAGGGGGACATTGTGGAAGAGGGGCATAGAGTCTATGCCCCTCTTCCACAATGTCCCCCTTCATCTCCGCAATGCCCCCTTCATCTCCGCAATGCCCCCGTACCTCCATTCCCTGGTGGTCCAGCGGAGCGTCTTCGGATCTGTGCCTCTTCCGGCACAGATCCTCTTCACCCGAACATGTCGGGCGAGCACATGGCGGTACTCGTACGAGTACCGCCATGTGCCGAGCAGAGCGATGCTCGAGTCGATCCGAGCATCGGCCGAGCACGCTCGCTCAACACTAGTGATGTTCTGAACCTTGTCAATGGAGGGGCAGTCTGAAATTCTAGGGCATATCCGTCCTTCACAACTTCTTTTGTCCAATTGTCGGGATGAATAGATTCCCATGACATCTGGAACTGCTCCAGCCTTCCTCCCACTGGAGGAGAAGGCTGGATGCCCTTGGCTTCACTGGTTGGACTGGGACTTCCTTTGAAAATCCTTCCGGGTGCTACCCCTTGAAGGTTGTGTACCACCTCGCTTTCTCTGTTCATATCCTTTTCCGGGACGATATCTCTTTGCGTCACGAAAGGACTGTCGTCTTGTAGCACCGCTTCTGGAAGGAGATCCTCTGGCTCTCCTGTCTTGGGGCAAGAATGAACTCTTCCCTGCTGAAGACTTTTTGATTATTTCTTCTAGCTGGTCTCCAAACAGTTTTGATCCTTCAAATGGTAAGGAGATTAACCTGTTTTTTGAGGCTGGATCTGCATCCCAGGAGCGAATCCAAAGTGCCCGTCTAGCAGTAACTGAAAGGGCTGATGCTTTATCCAGTAATGCATCAGAGGAGTAATTCACTGCATCTTTTATAGTACCCAATTCCTTGAGGATTCTAGATCTGGAGACTGATGATTCCAGTTTCTCCTCTACTTCTGATATCCAGATGCGCAGCGTGCGAAACACTGAAGCCATAGCTGTTGCAGTCTTTAGATTCTGGCCAATAGAGACAAACTGCTTACGGAGTGCTGTGTCTGCTCTCTTTTCCATAGCATCTTTCAAGGTAGTACCATCTTCTAGCAGTAAGGTGCTTCTTCTTGCAGTTTGTGCAATAGCTGCATCGACTTTTGGAGGTGTAATCCAACTAGCAGTGTCTTCTTCTGAGAAAGGATACATTCTCTGGAATCGTTTAGAAACTGAACTTCTCTTATCACCCTGTTTCCACTCCTTTTTGATAGTTTCTTGGATGGAGCTGTGAACAGGTATAACTGCCGAAGGTTTCTTATATCCAATAAATGCTGCATCAATAACATTAAGGTCTTTCTGTGCTTCAGAAGGGGCCTAAGGATTTTCTCATCAACTTCACCAAAGGATCAACCTTCTCAATTGCAAAGCTCCCTGAGTCTTCTACAATTTCGCCCTCTTCAGCGCATGAACCAGCAGATTCCAACTCCACTACACTATCTTTCTCATATTCATGCAGGCGTGATGGGCACTCCTCTGGGTCAGCCACCCTAGGTATCTTTCTGGCAGATTCTTGCATAGTGGAGAAGGTCTCTTGCATGGAGACCTTCATCCAATTCAAAAAGTCCTGAAATTGTGTAGGAACTTCACTACCAGAAGCCCTTTTTAGACAGTCAGGGCACAATTTGGAAACCTCAGAGATAGGGATCTTCTGTTCACAGCCTGCACATACTTTAGTTTTTGAAGGAGCTTTCTCATCCTTAGGAGGCTCTGAAACCTTCTTTTTATCACGCTTGTTCTCTTTACAATCAGACATGATAAGCAAATAGCAGTGGAATGAACTGACTTAGATAGAACTTATGCTCTAAAAATAGCCAGTGATACTGTATGCTAATATATGCTAGTATATCTGTTATATATATGAGTATAATCATGCATCTGAAAATTCATGTACTCACGATCTCTTGGAGACCCGTTCTGCCTGCTGTACTGCCTGTATTTCATCCTAGCCGCGAGGAAGAGGAACGCCGAGCGCTTCTTGCGTTCCATCAGTGGAATGCTCGCGTCACTTCCTGTTCCTGGTTTCAAGTCCCTTGGCGCTTCCCCCGGTGTTCTGGCAGTGTCTGCAGCTTGAGAAGGGAGAGTAGCTAGCGCGCCGCTGCTCCTACCCTTAATGGAGTCTCCGGATCGCCTTCTTGCCGGAGCATGTTGCAGGGCAGAGGAAGCAAGAATGCGGGCCGCGGGTAAGCAACCCAGCATATTAAAAACAAAAAAAACTTTGTGGAGAGAGAGAGAGGCAAAACCTCCGTCCCCCAGCTGAGGTAGGACCAAAAACACTGGAGAAGGGAGGATGTACACAAAATTTATATAATTTCCATTGGTCCTACCAGCTGGGAGGCGGAGCCAATTGCCCACTGTATGCCGTGGATCAGGACACAGAGGAAAAGATGGTAATACACTTTCCTGGTTAAACCTCAGAGCATCCTGCCCGACTTCTGTTTGGTCTTTCCACCTGGAGAAATATTTCCTGCATTTTGCGTTGGCCCTTGAAGCCATAAGATCGATTTCTGGACTTCCCCATTTCTGAGTTATCTGTAGAAAGAATTGAGTTTAGTGCCCACTCTCCTTGATCCAAGGCATGTTGGCTCAAGAAATCCGCTTGTATGTTTTGAACCTCGAGCACATGGACTGCTGTCAATGACTTTAGATTTTTTTTAGTATCTGTTCTGCTTCCAGAAACAATTTATTGCTTCTGATTCCTCCCTGGTTCTTCAGATAAAGGACTGTGGTCATGTTCTCCAAGTAAATCCTTACTGGACTTCCCAATAAGTGTTGTTTGAGGCTGATCAAGCTCCTCATTACTGCTCTGAGTTCCAGTATGTTGATGTGCAGAGTGTTTTTCTATTGCAGACCACCTTCCCTGTACTGGATGATTATTCCAAACAGCTCCCCAGCCTTGCTGACTGGCATCTGTTGTCAGGTCTTCCCAAAATATTATCTTTAATGAAATCCCCTTTGAAAGATTTCTCTCTTTCTTCCACCATAACAACTTCTTCTTTATCCTGGAAGGTACCACAATCTTCTGTGAGACATTCCTGTAGTTCTTGTTCCACTTTTTGACGAAATAAATCTGAACCCTTCACATGTGAAATTTTGCCCATGGCAATACCTGGACTGTACAGGTCAGAACTCCCAAGAGCCTCATAAAATCCTCTGAAGTCTGATTCTTCCGAGTACTAAATCTGGATACGGTCTGTATAAGCCTTTTCTTCCTGTCCTCTGATAGGGATGCTCTTCCTCTGATGATATCTACGTTGATTCCCAAGAATATTATGTTTTGGAATGGAATCACTTTTGAAAGTTTATTAGCCAACCTAGACTTTGAAGATGACTTATGGTGTATTGAGTGTGGTTCCTGGCTTGCTGCTCTGATTCTGATATAATTAGCAGATCATCTAGATAGGGTACTAAGGGTAGTATGGTTATTCCTACTTCTCTCAGATGTTCTAGACTTGCCACTAGGATTTTTGTAAACACTCGTGGTGCTGCTGAGAGACCGAAGGGCAGAGCTGTAAACTGATAATGCTCTTCTTTTACTGCAAGCCTCAGGAACTTTCGATGAACTGGTTTTACCACAACGTGATGGTAAGCATCCATCAGATCTACCGTTGTAAGAAAAGCCTTCATAGGAATTGCTTTGATTAGGGATGCCACTGTTTCCATTTTGAAAGCTCTGTATTGTAGAAAGGAATTCAGATTCTTTAAATCCAGAATGGGTCTGTATCCCCCGGTGGATTTTGGGACTATGAACAAAATTTAATATAGACTTGTCTTTCTTTGAAAAATTGGAACCTCTTCTATGACTTGTTTTTCTTTTAAGGTCTGAATGATGCTTAATAGACCCTTTGCCTTCTTTTGTACCCTTGGGATTAACGATTTCTTGAACAAACTGCTGCGAGGAATTTCTCTAAATCTCAGCGGGTACCCCACCTCCAGCACCTGTAACACCAAGTGATCCGTTACAGACTCCTGCCACCTTTGCAGATAGCCATGCAGTTGGCCACCCACAGGAACCAAGGGCATGGCACGCTGACCTTCAAAGATACTCCTTCTTAAAACTCCCTTCCTGAATATTCCTTTCTGAAGGATCCTCTCTGGGATGGGACAAAGGCAGGCTTCTTCTGTTCATAAGGTTTATTAGGCTGATATTTCCTTGTCTCTCTAAAATTCTGCTTTCTTGCCTTGTAGGATGAACTCTTTCCGAACATTAGTAGATAGTCCTCTTTCCTGAGGTAGAAATGTACTTTTTCCTCCAGTCATATT
Organism: Rhinophrynus dorsalis; assembly: GCA_037306005.1. NCBI lineage: Eukaryota > Metazoa > Chordata > Amphibia > Anura > Rhinophrynidae > Rhinophrynus > Rhinophrynus dorsalis. The sequence goes on along the minus strand of CM074723.1, from coordinate 256,201,975 downwards.
TTTGATTAACTCCTCCAAATGAGGCCCAAACAGAAGAGAACCTTCAGAGGGAAGTGTGACTAACTTATTTTTTGAAGAGGGGTCAGCTCCCCAGGACTTAAGCCACAAAGCCCTTCTGGATGTTACTGATAGGGCCAAGGAACGAGATGTCAATTTGATAACATCTAATGATGAGTCGCAAGCAAAGCTCACGGCCTCCTTGATGACTGCACTCTCTTTCATAAGTCTATATCTGGAAATGGCTGATTCCACTTTTTACTCTAATTCTGTCAACCATATACTGATGGTCAAATTTTTTTCACAGAATAGCAAATTGCTTTTTAGTGCTCCCTCCATCTTCCTTTTCATACTGTCTCTTAATGAGGAGCCATCTTCCATGGGTATGGTGGTGCTCTTGGCCAACTGTGCTATTGCTGTGTCAATTTTAGGAGGGTTAATCCAATCCTGTACTTCTTTGAAAGGATACATTTATGTAAATCTTCTGGTCATCACTATAGGAAAGGCTGTGATTTCTTTTCTATTTCACAAAAAGGCAGTGTCCAAGTCATCTAATTGGTTTGGAGTGTCTGTTAACCCCAAGGACTTGCACATGGCTCTTAAGAGGGCATCCATTTTATCAATATTGAATGATATGGTTTCATCCATTATTTCTCCTTCCTCTTCTGATGAATATTTGGATACAATCTCTTAGATGCTGGATTCTTGAACTTTGTCATATTTTGCGAAGTTCCTTCCCCCGGATCTTCCAATCTCTGCCTTTTCCTACTATTAGCTCCTTCTTGCATAGCAGCAAATGTATCCTGCACTAATGAACGCATCCAGGTAAAAAAAATCCTGGAATTGTGCAGGCATTTCTGGAACAGTGATCTTCTTTAAACAATCTGGGCAAAGTTTAGCAGAATCAGAGGCTGGAAATTTGGCTTCACATCCTAAACAGCTCTTGAGTTTCTGAGTCTTGTCTTCCTTATCAATAGCAGGCTTGTCCTTAGCATGAGTCTGCTTAAGTGGTGCAGATATTATGATTAAAAGCGTAAATTTTTATTCTGTTTCATTAAAACTATATAGTCTCCTAGCCTAACTGTAGGCTGAATTTACTTCCTGTTATATAGCCTTCCCAAAGGTCAAGGTAGAACACATAGATTAAACATAAACAAAACACATCTCGAAAGAGACTATAAATACATGAGTAACTTAAGAGAATTTATAGTTTAAAATCTTAATGTTACTCACTCATGCAACGGCGGGCAGACCTGCTTCCATCCTTCCAAACTGGTAGACTTTGATTCTGGTGTGCGTTTCACCCTGGAACACATCACTTCTTCCGGATGACGCCAATGGAAGAGGCCTCCATGACCCGCCTCCCTCCAGCCCTCTGCTGACAAGGGGCGAAGAGGGTTACTGCACAGCATAAAGTTGGCTGATCTCCCTGTCTGCGCACACGGTGCGAGAAACAAGGGCTCCACTCATACGGTCCAGTCAGACGGCACAACGGTGGCCAGAAAATAAACCCTGGAGCTCTGCTGGATACATTGAAGAAAAAAGGGGAGCGAAACACCTCTCACCTCCATCCTCACAGCTGTGTGGAACCAAATTACTAACCAATTATGACGTGAGACTTCTTTTAAAGCTTGAGACAATTGGTCCTACGCAGCTGAGAGGAGGAGACAATACACACAGTCAATGCCGTGGACAAGGGACACAGAAGAAATATTTATTTTGGGACATTTCTAACACTTTAAGGTTCTATGTTCAGCTCTCCTTGTTGCCATACCCTCCAACCTTTCAAAATGAAAAAAGGTACACTCGCATCAATTGCCTTCATATATCTGCTAAAATAGCAGCAACACTTTTAATGGTGCAACAAACTTTTCTATTAATGAAAAAGGCAAGAAAAAGAAAACATTGTAGAGCAATTCATACAGAGTAAAACTGATACTCCCACTACAGAGAGATGCATATTTTCAAATTTCTTACAGTTTATATGCTCTTGTTTTTTTTTACATTAACATGGCCCACTAATGGTCATGTTTCAATCAATCTGTTGCAATAAGTGCAAGAGGGGAGTCTTTTAAAAACAATTTTCCATATATTGATAGAAACTGTTGAGTCATGCTGTCAGTATGAACTTTCAGGAAGTAATCCCACTGCAATAAACTTCCTGACAATTTTAACTGTACTAACATTTGAATAAAACAATTGACTGCAGCAGCAGTACCTTTATTTTACTCAACAGGAAAACCCCTATGAGTTATGTATGAATAAAAAACAAACAAACCACCAAATGGAAATTCCAACAGAATCAGAACTATATATACATCCAGTACTCACAACACAAAAGAGGATGTGCTGGTATTAAGTACAACCAGCAAATTCCAAGAGGGGTCACACAAGCTACCCCAATTCAGCTATTTCTTGCAGTAAAAAGTATGAGTCCACAAATAGTAAAAAAATATATTTAAGACTATTAAAAAAATTTATATATTTGCCAAAAACAACGTCAATACTATAACAAATATTATAAAGCCCGTATATGATGTGTTTCGGAGCTATAAGCTCCTTTTTCAAATATAAGGCACAAATATATAATAATAAAATATAACTTTGGCAATAAAGAAAGGCAGCCCCATTGGAATTTGCTGGTTGTACTTGCAACCAGTACATCATCTTTTGTTTTGGGAGTATTGGATGTACAGTGGATATAAAAAGTCTACACACCCCTGTTAAAATGCCAGGTTCTTGTGATGTTAACCCCTTAATAACGGATGACTTACCAGGTACGTCCCGCAGAAACTGTCACTTAGTGACAGAGGACGTACCTGGTAAGTCACGGAAGTCCGGGTCTCCGTGCGGCTGCACGCCGTTCGGAGACTCCGGACTTGTTTGAAAAAAAAAAAAAAAAAAAAGTTCCTCGGGTGTTAAAGTGACAGCCGCGTACCAACGCGGCTGTCACTAAGGGGTTAAAGAATGAGACAAAGATAAATCATGTCAGAACTTTTTCCACCTTTAATGTGACCTATAATGTGAACAATTCAATTGCAAAACAAACTGAAATCATTGAGGGGGAAAAATAAAAAACTCACAATAACCTGGTTGCATAGGTGTGCACACCCTTAAACGAATACTTTGTTGAAGCACCTTTTGATTTTATTACAGCAATCAGTCTTTTTAGGTAGAAGTTTATTAGCATGGCACATCTTGACGTGACAATATTTGCCCACTCTTCTATGCAGAAGCGCTCCAAATCTGTCAGATTGTGAGGACATCTCCTGTGCACAGCCCTCTTCAGATCACCCCACAGATGTTCAATTGGATTCAGGTCTGGGCTCTGGCTGGGCCATTCCAAAATGTTAATCTTCTGTCACAGTACCTTGTTTCCAGCACCGCTCAGCGTCTTTCCACGCGTCATCTGCAGGCGAGAGGCTTCAAGCATGCTTCAGGCCTCTGTTTTATGTGTGTTTGTTTCCTGTAGTCTCCTCTTACCTACTTCCTGTGGAGGGATTTAAATGGCATTCTGAGTCCAGACTCAGTCACCCTTACGTTGTTGTTCTGAGCAGTTGATTTTCCAGTATTGCTGATGCCTGTGTATGATCCGGCTTGTCTGTCCATCCATTCTGGTGCTGACCTGTGGCTCTGTTTGACTATTCTCCTCGGCGTTCCGATTTGGCTCAGATAGCCTTTCTGATGCAAACCTGTGGCTCTGGCTGACTACCTGCTCCGTGCATGACCTAGGCTTGTCTGACTACCCACTCTGGTGTTGACCTGGGGCTCTATCCACTGCGCATCCAGCATACATACACTCCAGTGGATATCCTATCTGGTGCAAACCTGTGGCTCTGGCTGACTACCCGCTCCGTGTATGACCTAGGCTCGTCTGAGTACCTACTTTGGTGTTGACCTGGGGCTCTATCCACTGCGCATCCAGCATTCCATCGCTTCAGTGGATATCCTTTCTGGTGCAAACCTGTGGCTCTGGCTGACTACCCGCTCTGTGTATAACTTTGGCTCGTCTGACTATCCTATCTGGTGCTTACTAGAAGGCTCTGTCTGTTCGCTCAGTGTGTAGGTACCGTTGTTCAGACATCCTTCCTAGTACTGACCTGGGGCTCTAGCAGACTCCTAGCTATTGACTGCAGGCTGAGTCAGTATCTCTTGGGCGTTACCTTACCACGAGACTCCAGTGGGCTGAGGCCTAGTCTCGGACATTGTGGTGCAGAGATTGGGAGACTGCTATTCCTGATACAGTGCTCGCCGATTCAATCACCCACTGTGTGTTTATTTATATATTGCATTACTGTCGTTATTCTCATAATAAAGGTTCTAATAACTATACCGTCTGACTCATGGTTTTGCTTGCCAACGGTAACATCTTCTTCTGGTGAAGCCATGCTTTTGTGGATTTGGATGTGTGCTTTGGGTCGTTGTCGTGCTGAAAGGTGAACTTCCTCTTCACCTTTCTAAACGACGCCTGAAGGTTTTGTGCCTAAATTTACCTGGTAATTAGAACTGTTCCTAATTCCCTCCACCCTGACTAAGGCCCTGGTTCCAGCTGAGGAAAAACAGCCCAAAGCATGATGCTGCCACCACCATGCTTCACTGTGGGTATGGTGTTCTTTGGGTAATGTGCAGTGTTGTTTGTGCGCCAAACATACCTCTTGGAATTATGGCCAAAAAGTTCAACCTTGGTTTCATCAGACCATAACACATTTTCCCACGTGCTTTTGGGGGACTTGATGTTTGTTATTGCAAACCTCAGCCGGGCTTGGATGTTTTTCTTTGTAAGAAAAGGTTTCCGTCTTGCCACCTTACCCCACAGCCCATTCATATGAAGAATACGGGAGATTGTGTCACAGGTAGCACACAGCCAGTACTTGCCAGAAATTCCTGCAGTTCCTTTAATGTTGCAGTAGGCCTCTTGGAAGCCTCCCTGACCAGTTTTCTTCTCATCAATTTTGGAAAGACGTCCAGTTCTTGGTAATGTCTTTGTTGTGCCATATTTTCTCCACTTGATGATGACTGTCTTCACTATGTTACATGGTATAGCGAATGCTTTGGAAATTCTTTTGTACTCTTCTCCTGACTGATACCTTTCAACAAGGAGATCCCTCTGATGCTCTGGAAGCTCTCTGCGGACCATGGCTTTTGCTCTGAGATGCAACTAAGCAAATGTCAGGAAAATCCTACTAGAATGGCTGAACTTTATTTGTGATTAATCTGAGTCATTTTAAATGATGGCAGGTGTGTAATGACTTCTATTTAACATGAGACTGAATGTGACTGGTTAATTCTGGACACAGCCACATCACCAGTTATAAGAGGGTGTGCACACCTATGCAACCAAGTTACTGTGAGTTTTTTTTATTTTTCCCCCTCAGTGATTTCAGTTTGTTTTGCAATTGAATTGTTCACATTAAAGGTGGAAAAAGTTCTGACAGGATTTATCTTTGTCTCATTCTTTAACATCACAAGAACCTGTCATTTTAACAGGGGTGTGTAGACTTTTTATATCCACTGTATATATATTTCTGATCCTATTGGAATTTCCATTTCGTGGTTTGCTCTCTTCCTGCCTTCTATGTACATTTACAGGGGGTTAACCCCTTAGTGACGGCCGCGTGCAGATGCGGCCGTCACTTAACGCCCGTCTAACATTTTTTTTTTTTTTTTAAACAATCCGGAGTCCCCGAACGGCGCGCAGCCGCGCGGGGAGCCGGATTTCCAGGACGTACATGTACGTCCTCTGTCACTAAGTGACAGCCACACAGGACGTACATGTACGTCCTGTGTCACGAAGGGGTTAATCAGAATAGAACATATTGATGTACGCTTACCTGATGATGAAGGGGTTAATAACATGTTCCTCTATGTAACCGCACATATATTGGGTAAAAACATAAGGAATTAAGAAGCGCAAGAATTGGGTTATAAAATAAGGAATTAACCCTTTTAGTGCCAGAGAGGTACCACTCTGGCACTCAAAGTGTTAAGAAGCCTGGGTTGATTGATCCGTTCTGCCTTATTGGGCTATGCCACTGGCACTAAAAGAGTTAAGAAGCCTGGGTTACATGATCTGTTCTGCCTCTGTATCAGTGGAATCAAGAGGTTACAATTTCTGATAAGAGGCATTGGGTTATAAATTAAAGAATTAACCCTTTGAGTGCCAGAAGGGTACCCCTCTGGCACGCAAAGGGTTAAGAAGCTTGGGTTACATGATCTGTTCTGTCTATAGAGAGGTCACCATTCTGATAAGATGTACTGGGTATTAGAACGGTTACCACTGTCGATAAGAAGCTGATGTACACATCAGAGCAGGTCTGCCTGCTCGTACACAGAGAGGAAGACACGTTAAGCTGTCACAGATATAGGCGGCAGGAAAAGCCTACCAGGCAGTCAACAAGATGATGTTTTAGCCTCCTGGTCTTGACGGATACCAATTCCGATAGCACACCGTCTTCGACAAGATACTGGTATTCCTCTACTCATGGCTCTCATTCATTCAAAGAAGCCGCCTTCAGGGACCGGAATTTAGCTCAAGCGCTACTGCGCATGCCTCATGTTGTGCGTTTCACGTTTGGAACGCACAATGTCTGGAGCGTTGGAACAGGACCCTGCTTGCAGGGGAACTGTAAGTTAATTCTTTTTATAAATGTATTTTCCCAGTAAGGCATTGGAGTATTATTGATTAATTGTATGTTAGGGCTTCTGGATAGACGTTAGTCTTGTATAATTATTTTAATACTTTCATTAACTCTTTCTTATGAAATGTACAGCCCTCTAGCAAGCTAAGCTTTCCCTGGAGGTGACTACCAAGGAGGGTTATTGTGATTGAGACAAAGATTCCCGTATCTGACAGCCCAACGCTTATCAAATTTCTCTCGGGAGGACTGCAGGGCAAGAGATTCTCACACAGCTCAGAAATTCTGGCATGCATGATATCACCCATGCGGGATACGTTCTCGTCAAAGCATGCAAGAATGAATTGAGTATAAGTCTGAGCATAAGTGACTATAGGTGAGTTTGAGCATTACTGAATGTGAGTGAGCAACAGCAAATGTGAGTTTACATATATGATTATAACTAAGTCTGAACATATGCAAGTCTGAGCATGTGTTTGAACATAAGTTGGGGTGAGAGAGTATGACAATCATTGAGCAATTCTCATGGCGATTCTGAATGAGTGGGAACAATAATGTACTGCCTGTGAGAACAGACAAGAGTATGTTCTAGAATTGTACCTGGACAAATAAGTCTGAGCTAGTATATTTGAGAAATGTGAATGCATTTTCACAAATGAGTTGTACTTGAAATAGTGGCCTAAGCATTAACATTGTCTAAAAACCACTTTGATTCAATCAAGTTATGAAACTTATTTGGGTGAACACATAGTAAAGAGTAAATATAGAAAATAAATCTATTTCTGTGCACTACTTGTATATTATGGTAATTGTAGTAATGATAGTACTGGCAGATGAAAGCAGAGTTCTGTCATCAGTTTGTACTGTTAGTTGAGCAATGTATCCCATGGCTCAGTTTGGTTGCATAGAACCTTAGTAAATCACACAATATGGTTGTTTCCCATAGCAACACTTTGTCACGACATGGCTGGAAATATGGTCATGTGATAAGATTTTGACTGTAAATACTTTTTTAATGTAAATTATTTCACTTACAACACATTATTCATTTTTTATGACTGGGCTTCCTTAATTATACATTGGAATTTACTTCACATATATACACCAGTGGCCACTAACAGGCCAGGATTTGAGGATTTCTTTGTTAGCACACAGGGGATTTAATCAATTTGAATGAGCCTCTGATCAAGCCAACTGTGCTCTAGCAGGGAAATTCCTAAGTCCTGGTCTATAATTTGGCCCTGAGGGCACGGGTTGAGAAACACTGGTCTATTTAACATTGGATTATAAATATCTATAGAGTTGGGAGCATGGAATACTTTCCCTTGACTAAACAGTCATGCTTGAGATTTAAGTTTAACTGCCACACTATAATTTCTTGAGTTATTTTGAAAGGAGTTTCAAAATCACCTATGTTTGTTAGCCTTTCATTAATTACAACTGTAGTCAGAGATATTTGGGTCTATTTATTAGTTTGTGCAAATTTTGCCAGTACTTCCTAGTAGGAAGTGGCAGGTGGGAGGAGTGGAATGTTAGTATCTGAAAGACCAGGCTCTGACAACCAGTACTTCCTGATTTGCAAGACTGATAAATAAAGCTAAATATCTTTTGAACTATTCATTTAAATAAAGCATGGCAAAAATTAACACAAGTAATTTTCAAAGCTTTCAAAATTACCCAAGTTATTACAAAAGTGTTCCACCTGAACACTGTTTATCCTTGAGAATAGAAAGAGGAATCTGCCAGTTGATGGTCAAAATGAATTTAAGTTATTGACAGTTTGACTTTGACCTAATAATTGTATAGGGTTAAAATTAGTACATCATCATCATCTCCTTTATAATACAGCACTGTGTCCATCAATCTTCAAAACTAATAAGAATGATGGATGTATAAATTTTAAGAGAGAAGTAAATCTCCCTTTAATATTCACCCTATCCAAAAAAGGCTGCTCTAACGAACTTTATTTCCACAAAAAAAAAAAAAAAAAAAAAAAACTACTTTGAAGCTCCTATATACTGTATGTCGAATAAATATCTAACTAAAGGGAGTAGACTAAGGATAGTTTCCAGATCCACAGAATTGTAAAACCATGTGAATAATACATAAATCTATGTATCCAAGTATAGATTTATATAAAAACAAATTAGTAATACAGAAATGTGTGTAAATAATCAATGTAATCTATTAAAATATAGAGACGGGGGACATGTAATTACCATTGTAGTCCATCTACAGCAGGCATTGGAGGCAATCAATTAATGATTTTATGGGTATCTTTGCCGTTTTATGTTCTGGTGTCTTGGTTTATAATGGCTTCAGACACCGGCGGTCTAGCGTGAAAGATACTACCCTTAGTCTATTCTCTGTAGTTAGATTTAGATATTTATCCAACATATATAGATAGGTGCTTCAGACTTGTTTTTTAGTTTAGCGTGGCATCCATTTATGAATCATTAAGATGTAACTGAAGCTTTTATATTCATCAAAGGCTGAGCTTATAATCAATACATGATCTGGTATAATTATATCAATATAACCATAAGCTACCTGTGTGTGTCAGCGATTTTCAGACAGCATGTGTGTATTAAACTCCACTCCAAAGGACAAAATTGTCCAACAGTGAGCTACTTAATAGTGTCTCTTAGTATCTGTCACTGTTCTGTGTTTCCTGGGTCTATGCTTCTTCTCAAGAAATGATGCCACTGGGTTGATTCAGATAATTCTAGCAGTACATTCTGAAGAAGGAAGGAGAAGAAGCACAGCATCCCTCTAAGAGCAAACCAGCTTCTTAAATATGGAGAAATACAATGGATATATTTATACTCTCAAACAAAGAGGCATAGCTTCCATCTCTAGACATCAAGACCATTCCCTGGAGTGAGTCCCTTGGTTGCTTTCTATGTGGTCATGCTTCTTAACTTTCAGTCTTCAATTCATTACATGAAAGAGACAAAAGACAGGCATATAAAAGTACACAGTATATATAAGGATCCCACTATTCCCCACAGAGAGGTGCTCACTTTATAAGAGGCTAAAACTGGCCTCCTGGTATTCACACTTTCTCAGCTGTAAGTCACTTCAACAGATGTAATACCAGTTAAATCTTCAAGGATGGCAATTCAAGTGATTGTTTATTAAAAAGACTTTACTGGGCTAAAAATATATAAACACCAAATACAACAGATTCTCTCTTTGTGTTTCACATAGGGAAATGCGTATGGAAAAAACTATTGTATTTGGTGTATATATATTTTATACTTTTAGTCCAATACATTTCTCTTTAGGAGGGACCATCTCTTTGAGTGTCAAATATCTCTGTAATGCATACATCACTGAGGCATTGTTTGGTGCAGCTAGGTTTTCTGCAAAGTCCTCAGCGTTCTCTGTTTTTTGAGAGCCACACCTTGTGGCTCAAGATTTGGTTTGTAGATAATCTTCTAAGACGTCGCTGATGTCCTTTCCTTTTGGGCCTGACCTGAAACATATAATTGAAGCTACTGGTGGAAAGAGCAATTTGTTGCGTCAACTTTCCTCCAAGGTTTCCTATCTTGTGAGGAAAGCATGTAAATTTTGCCCCCCCCCACCCCACCCCACCCCAGCTATGGTGCAAAGTGCACAAAGCCCTCAGATCTCTCAACAGCACCACTCCACAAATCCCAGACAGACCTGACAGTCCAAGCAATCAGCTGCAAAGTCTCTCTGACAAACCTACATCCACCTGACTCAAAGAATCCTGGTCCATTATTGCATATAGGGATCCTTCTCTGCCTTTTTCTAGCCGCCCAGTCGTTTTCCATAATGCGCCAGTGGATTTTGCGGATGATATCAGAAGGGTACATCATATATTTCAGATCTCTGCCACCTTGTTACTTATCCTTAAATATTCCAAGGAACCCAGAATGGGCGAAGCTGTCCCATGAAGCCATGGCCACTCTGCTGGAAAAACAGGTGCTAGTGCCAGTTCCAATCCAAGAGCGATTCTCAGCTTTGGTATACCCCGATGGTACCTGTGTTCCATAATAGAAGTAAGTAAATAGAATTTTAGTGTTGTTACCTGTTGAATCCTTTTCTGTTTAGCAGGTGATGATGCAGGTAACTTCCCTTTTATTAAAATTAGTTGGATAGGGGGTGATGGGACAGGGATCTCATCCCCTTTCAGTACAGTGAGTAGGATTGGGGGTGATTAGGCAGGGAGCTCCTCTTTCAGTACAGTGAGTAGGATTGGGGGTGATTAGGCAGGGAGCTCCTCTTTCAGTACAGTCTGTAGGATTGGGGTGATGAGGCAGGGAGCTTCCCTTTCAATACAATGGGTATAATTGGGTGTGATGAGACAGAGATTTCCTATAACAGTGCAATGGCTAGGATTGGGGGTGATGGGACAGGGAGCTTCCCGTTCAGTACAATGGGTAGGATTTGGTGTGATGGGTCAGGTAGCTTCTCTTTTAGTACAATGGGTAGGATTGGGTTTGATGGATCAGGGAGCTTCCCATTCATTACAATCTGTATGACTGGGTTGATGAGCCAGGGAGCTTCCCTTTCAATACAATGGGTATAATTGGGTGGGATGAGACAGAGATTCCCTATAACAGTGCAATGGGTAGGATTGGGGATGATGGGACAGGAAGATCCCTTTCAGTACAATGGGTAGGATTTGGTGTGATGGATCAGGTAGCGTCTCTTTTATTGCAGTGTGTAGGATTGGGTTTGATGGATCAGGGAGCTTCCCATTCAGTACAGTCTGTAGGATTGAGGTTGATGGGGAAGGGAGAAGGGGAAGGGAGAGCCCCATTCAGTGCAATAGGTAGGATTGGGGATCATGAGGCAGGGAGCTTCCCTTTCAGTACAATGGGTAGGATTGAGGATGATGAGGCAGGGAGCTTCCCTTTCAGTATATTGGTAGGATTAAGTATGATGGGACATGGAACTCCCTGTGTAGTACAATGTGTAGCACTGGGGAGTTGAGGCAGGGATCTAGGTCCTGATTACTGCAGGGCCCATGGAATTCATTCACAGCAATAAATGGCAGACATGTGATACAATTTACAGGTTTTATTTATAACAACTATTTAGGAGTCTAATCTACACTAAGCGCCTGAGTATATGGATGATAATAAGGCTGCTGCAGGAAACATGTCCCTCAAGTCCAGCCCAGTTGATCCAAAGGAAGGCAAAAAAAAAACCCACTGTAATCTCAAGTGGGTAAAAAAATTCCTTCCTGACTCCAAATGGCAGTCGGACATTTCCCTGGATCAACTTCCTGTATAGACTTTTAATGAATGATCTCAGGTCTTTCATTATTAACTATTACCTATTAACAGTCACTGTCAGTGGCATAGTCTATCGTTCTCACATAACACACTCCAGGATTAAAGGCATAGTAATACTTTGTTTTATCTTTATTTTATTTTGTAGGCATTAAAAAACATGAAGACCGATATAAGTCTTATTTCTGAAACCTTTATGGTTTAAAAGATATTCACAAGCAAAGTATCCCCCCCCCCCCCGTTCCGCCAGATTAGAAGGGAAGTGTCCAGGTAGACAGCAGAGAAGAACAATCTTCAATTAACATAAGGGAAAAAGCTGACAAGCTTGTCAAGGGGGGCAGGGCTTTCACTGTTTTCATTGTAAGAAGATTGTCCCCTGCTGTTATCTGTCTGGTCTTACAACCAGATTCACATCTGAGAAGAGATGGCTTACACTAGGTAAAAGGGGTGGGGAGAGGAAACTTTGCTTGTCAATATCTCTTAAACCAAAAAGGTTTGAGAGATAAGATTTATATCGATCTTCATGTTTTTTTAATGCCTACAAAATAAAATAAAGTTATAACGAAGTATTACTATCCCTTTAAGAGAGTCCAACTCTCTCCGTAAATCAGAAATAACATTGTGGTCGGGAGTTTCCAGCCGAATATGGAAATCGTAACAAAAAGAACGAAACACTAAAGGTCGATTACATGTAAAAGACTGATGCTATAGCATAACTAACGTAGAACGGCGAATAAGGTCTGAGGCCCAGGCCTCCCCTGTCCATGCGTAGTGGATGATTGGCTAGCAGAATTCTGCAATGATTGCTGTCCCTGGATGGTCAGCTTCCTGATGATGGAGAGAGAGCTGGTGCAATGAAATTACAAAGTGAATTGGAGAGATAAGGACTAGATGTGGCGGCGATCCCTTGGCCTCTGTGATGAGATAAGGAAGAAGGAGGTAAGGAGTAGCTAGGGTTCCTTCGGCCTGTGCAGAGAGGTAAGGAGTAGCTCGGGTTCCTTCAGCCTCTGCAAAGAGGTAAGGAGTAGCTAGGGTTCCTTAGGCCTCTAAGAAGAGGCAAGGAGTACCTAGGGTTCCTTCAGCCTCTGCAAAGAGGTAAGGAGTAGCTAAGGTTCCTTAGGCCTCTCAGAAGTGGCAAGGAGTAGCTAGAGTTCCTTCAGCTTATGCAGTAGCATGAGTAACGTGGGACGACGAATGAGCGAATAAGGTCCAAGGCCCAGGCTTCCCCTGTCCGAGCGTAGTGGATGATTGGCTAGCAGAATTCTGCAGTGATTGCCGTCCCTGGATGATCAGTTTCTTGATCAGATCTTGATGGTCCTGAAGGAGTGGCAAACCTTCAGCCCCTTGAAAAGTGGTAGACACCTACCCCTTTTCAAGGGGCTGAAGGTTTGCCACTCCTTTTGTCCCTGTGACCGGGTTGTCTCCTGCTAAGGAAGGGGTTGTATGTGGGAAGACTTTGGCCCCTGAAATGGGGTAAGGTGTTCTGTGTGTAACCTTTATCATGCAGTAGCAGGAGTAACGTGGTACGACGAATGAGCGAATAAGGTCCGAGGCCCAGGCTTCCCCTGTCCGTGCGTAGTGGATGATTGGCTAGCAGAATTCTGCATTGATTGCCGTCCCTGGATGATCAGCTTCTTGATCAGATCTTGATGGTCCTGAAGGAGTGGCAAACCTTCAGCCCCTTGAAAAGGGGTAGGCACCTACCCCTTTCAAGGGGCTGAAGGTTTGCCACTCCTTTTGTCCCTGCGACCGGGTTGTCTCCTGCTAAGGAAGGGGTTGTATGTGGGAAGACTTTGGCCCCTGTAATGGGGTAAGGTGTTCTGTGTGTAACCTTTGTCATGCAGTAGCATGAGTAACGTGGTACGACGAATGAGCGAATAAGGTCCGAGGCCCAGGCCTCCCCTGTCTATGCGTAGTGGATGATTGGCTAGCAGAATTCTGCAGTGATTGCCGTCCCTGGATGATCAGCTTCTTGATCAGATCTTGATGGTCCTGAAGGAGTGGCAAACCTTCAGCCCCTTGAAAAGGGGTAGACACCTACCCCTTTTCAAGGGGCTGAAAGTTTGCCACTCCTTTTGTCCCTGCGACCGGGTTGTCTGCTGCTAAGGAAGGGGTTGTATGTGAGTAGACTTTGGCCCCTGTAGTGGGGTAAGGTGTTCTGTGTGTAACCTTTGTCATGCAGTAGCATGAGTAACGTGGTACGACAAATGAGCGAATAAGGTCCGAGGCCCAGGCTTCCCCTGTCCGTGCGTAGTGGGTGATTGGCTAGCAGAATTCTGCAGTGATTGTCGTCCCTGGATGATCAGCTTCTTGATCAGATCTTGATGGTCCTGAAGGAGTGGCAAACCTTAAGCCCCTTGAAAAGGGGTAGACACCTACCCCTGTTCAAGGGGCTGAAGGTTTGCCACTTGCCACTCCTTTTGTCCCTGTGACCGGGTTGTCTCCTGCTAAGGAAGCGGTTGTATGTGGGAAGACTTTGGCCCCTGTAATGGGGTAAGGTGTTCTGAATGTAACCTTTGTCATGCAGTAGCATGAGTAACGTGGTACGACGAATGAACGAATAAGGTCCGAGGCCCAGGCTTCCCCTGTCCGTGCGTAGTGAATGATTGGCTAGTAGAATTCTGCAGTGATTGCCGTCCCTGGATGATCAGCTTCTTGATCAGATCTTGATGGTCCTGAAGGAGTGGCAAACCTTCAGCCCCTTGAAAAGGTGTAGACACCTACCCCTTTTCAAGGGGCTGAAGGTTTGCCACTCCTTTTCTCCCTGCGACCGGGTTGTCTCCTGCTAAGGAAGGGGTTGTATGTGGGAAGACTTTGGCCCCTGTAATGGGGTAAGGTATTCTGTGTGTAACCTTTGTCATGCAGTAGCATGAGTAATGTGGTACGACGAATGAGCGAATAAGGTCCGAGGCCCAGGCCCCCCTATCCGTGCGTAGTGTATGATTGGCTAGCAGAATTCTGCAGTGATTGCCGTCCCTGGATGATCAGCTCCTTGATCAGATCTTGATGGTCTTGAAGGAGTGGCAAACCGTCAGCCCCTTGTAAAGGGGTAGACACCTACCCCTTTTCAAGGGGCTGAAGGTTTGCCACTTCTGAAGGTTTGCCACTCCTTTTGTCCCTGTGACTGGGTTGCCCCTGTAATGGGGTAAGGTGTTCTGTGTGTAACCTTTGTCATGCAGTAGCATGAGTAACGTGGTACGACGAATGAGCGACTAAGGTCCGAGGCCCAGGCTTCCCCTGTCCGAGCGTAGTGGATGATTGGCTAGTAGAATTCTGCAGTGATTGCCGTCCCTGGATGATCAGTTTCTTGATCAGATCTTGATGGTCCTGAAGGAGTGGTAAACCTTCAGCCCCTTGAAAAGGGGTAGACACCTACCCCTTTTCAAGGGACTGAAGGTTTGCCACTCCTTTTATCCCTGTCACCGGGTTGTCTCCTGCTAAGGAAGGGGTTGTATGTCGGAAGACTTTGTCCCCTGTAATGGGGTAAGGTTTTCTGTGTGTAACCTTTATCATGCAGTAGCATGAGTAACGTGGTACGACGAATGAGCGAATAAGGTCCGAGGCCCAGGCTTCCCCTGTCCGTGCGTAGTGGATGATTGGCTAGCAGAATTCTGCAGTGATTGTGGTCCCTGGATGATCAGCTTCTTGATCAGATCTTGATGGACCTGAAGGAGTGGCAAACCTTCAGCCCCTTGAAAAGGGGTAGACACCTACCCTTTTTCAAGGGGCTGAAGGTTTGCCACTCCTTTTGTCCCTGTGACCGGGTTGTCTCCTGCTAAGGAAGGGGTTGTATGTGGGAAGACTTTGGCCCCTGTAATGGGGTAAGGTGTTCTGTGTGTAACCTTTGTCATGCAGTAGCATGAGTAACGTGGTACGACAAATGAGCGAATAAGGTCCGAGGCCCAGGCTTCCCCTGTCCGTGCGTAGTTGGTGATTGGCTAGCAGAATTCTGCAGTGATTGCCGTCCCTGGATGATCAGCTTCTTGATCAGATCTTGATGGTCCTGAAGGAGTGGCAAACCTTCAGCCCCTTGAAAAGGGGTAGACACCTACCCCTTTTCAAGGGGCTGAAGGTTTGCCACTCCTTTTGTCCCTGTGACCGGGTTGTCTCCTGCTAAGGAAGGGGTTGTATGTGGGAAGACTTTGGCCCCTGAAATGGGGTAAGGTGTTCTGTGTGTAACCTTTATCATGCAGTAGCAGGAGTAACGTGGTACGACGAATGAGCGAATAAGGTCCGAGGCCCAGGCTTCCCCTGTCCGTGCGTAGTGGATGATTGGCTAGCAGAATTCTGGAGTGATTGCCGTCCCTGGATGATCAGCTTCTTGATCAGATATTGATGGTCCTGAAGGAGTGGCAAACTTTCAGCCCCTTGAAAAGGGGTAGACACCTACCCCTTTTCAAGGGGCTGAAGGTTTGCCACTTGCCACTCCTTTTGTCCCTGTGACCGGGTTGTCTCCTGCTAAGGAAGGGGTTGTATGTGGGAAGACTTTGGCCCCTGTAATGGGGTAAGGTTTTCTGAATGTAACCTTTGTCATGCAGTAGCATGAGTAACGTGGTACGACGAATGAACGAATAAGGTCCGAGGCCCAGGCTTCCCCTGTCCGTGCGTAGTGATTGATTGGCTAGCAGAATTCTGCAGTGATTGCCGTCCCTGGATGATCAGCTTCTTGATCAGATCTTGATGGTCCTGAAGGAGTGGCAAACCTTCAGCCCCTTGAAAAGGGGTAGATACCTACCCCTTTTCAAGGGGCTGAAGGTTTGCCACTTGCCACTCCTTTTGTCCCTGTGACCGGGTTGTCTCCTGCTAAGGAAGGGGTTGTATGTGGGAAGACTTTGGCCCCTGTAATGGGGTAAGGTGTTCTGAATGTAACCTTTGTCATGCAGTAGCATGAGTAACGTGGTACGACGAATGAACGAATAAGGTCCGAGGCCCAGTCTTCCCCTGTCCGTGCGTAGTGAATGATTGGCTAGCAGAATTCTGCAGTGATTGCCGTCCCTGGATGATCAGCTTCTTGATCAGATCTTGATGGTCCTGAAGGAGTGGTAAACCTTCAGCCCCTTGAAAAGGGGTATACACCTACCCCTTTTCAAGGGACTGAAGGTTTGCCACTCCTTTTATCCCTGTCACCGGGTTGTCTCCTGCTAAGGAAGGGGTTGTATGTCGGAAGACTTTGTCCCCTGTAATGGGGTAAGGTTTTCTGTGTGTAACCTTTATCATGCAGTAGCATGAGTAACGTGGTACGACGAATGAGCGAATAAGGTCCTAGGCCCAGGCTTCCCCTGTCCGTGCGTAGTGGATGATTGGCTAGCAGAATTCTGCAGTGATTGTGGTCCCTGGATGATCAGCTTCTTGATCAGATCTTGATGGACCTGAAGGAGTGGCAAACCTTCAGCCCCTTGAAAAGGGGTAGACACCTACCCTTTTTCAAGGGGCTGAAGGTTTGCCACTCCTTTTGTCCCTGTGACCGGGTTGTCTCCTGCTAAGGAAGGGGTTGTATGTGGGAAGACTTTGGCCCCTGTAATGGGGTAAGGTGTTCTGTGTGTAACCTTTGTCATGCAGTAGCATGAGTAACGTGGTACGACAAATGAGCGAATAAGGTCCGAGGCCCAGGCTTCCCCTGTCCGTGCGTAGTTGGTGATTGGCTAGCAGAATTCTGCAGTGATTGCCGTCCCTGGATGATCAGCTTCTTGATCAGATCTTGATGGTCCTGAAGGAGTGGCAAACCTTCAGCCCCTTGAAAAGGGGTAGACACCTACCCCTTTTCAAGGGGCTGAAGGTTTGCCACTCCTTTTGTCCCTGTGACCGGGTTGTCTCCTGCTAAGGAAGGGGTTGTATGTGGGAAGACTTTGGCCCCTGAAATGGGGTAAGGTGTTCTGTGTGTAACCTTTATCATGCAGTAGCAGGAGTAACGTGGTACGACGAATGAGCGAATAAGGTCTGAGGCCCAGGCTTCCCCTGTCCGTGCGTAGTGGATGATTGGCTAGCAGAATTCTGCAGTGATTGCCGTCCCTGGATGATCAGCTTCTTGATCAGATCTTGATGGTCCTGAAGGAGTGGCAAACCTTCAGCCCCTTGAAAAGGGGTAGACACCTACCCCTTTTCAAGGGGCTGAAGGTTTGCCACTTGCCACTCCTTTTGTCCCTGTGACCGGGTTGTCTCCTGCTAAGGAAGGGGTTGTATGTGGGAAGACTTTGGCCCCTGTAATGGGGTAAGGTGTTCTGAATGTAACCTTTGTCATGCAGTAGCATGAGTAACGTGGTACGACGAATGAACGAATAAGGTCCGAGTCCCAGGCTTCCCCTGTCCGTGTGTAGTGATTGATTGGCTAGCAGAATTCTGCAGTGATTGCCGTCCCTGGATGATCAGCTTCTTGATCAGATCTTGATGGTCCTGAAGGAGTGGCAAACCTTCAGCCCCTTGAAAAGGGGTAGATACCTACCCCTTTTCAAGGGGCTGAAGGTTTGCCACTTGCCACTCCTTTTGTCCCTGTGACCGGGTTGTCTCCTGCTAAGGAAGGGGTTGTATGTGGGAAGACTTTGGCCCCTGTAATGGGGTAAGGTGTTCTGAATGTAACCTTTGTCATGCAGTAGCATGAGTAACGTGGTACGACGAATGAACTAATAAGGTCCGAGGCCCAGTCTTCCCCTGTCCGTGCGTAGTGAATGATTGGCTAGCAGAATTCTGCAGTGATTGCCGTCCCTGGATGATCAGCTTCTTGATCAGATCTTGATGGTCCTGAAGGAGTGGCAAACCTTCAGCCCCTTGAAAAGGGGTAGACACCTACCCCTTTTCAAGGGGCTGAAGGTTTGCCACTCCTTTTCTCCCTGCCACCGGGAGGTCCCCTGCTAAGGAAGGGGTTGTATGTGGGAAGACTTTGGCCCCTGTAATGGGGTAAGGTATTCTGTGTGTAACCTTTGTCATGCAGTAGCATGAGTAATGTGGTACGACGAATGAGCGAATAAGGTCCGAGGCCCAGGCCTCCCCTATCCGTGCGTAGTGTATGATTGGCTAGCAGAATTCTGCAGTGATTGCCGTCCCTGGATGATCAGCTTCTTGATCAGATCTTGATGGTCTTGAAGGAGTGGCAAACCGTCAGCCCCTTGTAATGGGGTAGACACCTACCCCTTTTCAAGGGGCTGAAGGTTTGCCACTTCTGAAGGTTTGCCACTCCTTTTGTCCCTGTGACCGGGTTGCCCCTGTAATGGGGTAAGGTGTTCTGTGTGTAACCTTTGTCATGCAGTAGCATGCGTAACGTGGTACGACGAATGAGCGAATAAGGTCCGAGGCCCAGGCTTCCCCTGTCCGAGCGTAGTGGATGATTGGCTTGCAGAATTCTGCAGTGATTGCCGTCCCTGGATGATCAGTTTCTTGATCAGATCTTGATGGTCCTGAAGGAGTGGTAAACCTTCAGCCCCTTGAAAAGGGGTAGACACCTACCCCTTTTCAAGGGACTGAAGGTTTGCCACTCCTTTTATCCCTGTCACCGGGTTGTCTCCTGCTAAGGAAGGGGTTGTATGTGGGAAGACTTTGGCCCCTGTAATGGGGTAAGGTGTTCTGTGTGTAACCTTTATCATGCAGTAGCATGAGTAACGTGGTACGACGAATGAGCGAATAAGGTCCGAGGCCCAGGCTTCCCCTGTCCGTGCGTAGTGGATGATTGGCTAGCAGAATTCTGCAGTGATTGCCGTCCCTGGATGATCAGCTTCTTGATCAGATCTTGATGGACCTGAAGGAGTGGCAAACCTTCAGCCCCTTGAAAAGGGGTAGACACCTACCCCTTTTCTAGGGGCTGAAGGTTTGCCACTCCTTTTGTCCCTGTGACCGGGTTGTCTCCTGCTAAGGAAGGGGTTGTATGTGGGAAGACTTTGGCCCCTGAAATTGGGTAAGGTGTTCTGTATGTAACCTTTATCATGCAGTAGCATGAGTAACGTGGTACGACGAATGAGCGAATAAGGTCCGAGGCCCAGGCCTCCCCTATCCGTGCGTAGTGTATGATTGGCTAGCAGAATTCTGCAGTGATTGCCGTCCCTGGATGATCAGCTTCTTGATCAGATCTTGATGGTCTTGAAGGAGTGGCAAACCGTCAGCCCCTTGTAAAGGGGTAGACACCTACCCCTTTTCAAGGGGCTGAAGGTTTGCCACTCCTGAAGGTTTGCCACTTCTTTTGTCCCTGTGACCGGGTTGCCCCTGTAATGGGGTAAGGTGTTCTGTGTGTAACCTTTGTCATGCAGTAGCATGAGTAACGTGGTACGACGAATGAGCGAATAAGGTCCGAGGCCCAGGCTTCCCCTGTCCGAGCGTAGTGGATGATTGGCTAGCAGAATTCTGCAGTGATTGCCGTCCCTGGATGATCAGTTTCTTGATCAGATCTTGATGGTCCTGAAGGAGTGGTAAACCTTCAGCCCCTTGAAAAGGGGTAGACACCTACCCCTTTTCAAGGGACTGAAGGTTTGCCACTCATTTTGTCCCTGTCACCGGGTTGTCTCCTGCTAAGGAAGGGGTTGTATGTGGGAAGACTTTGGCCCCTGTAATGTGGTAAGGTGTTCTGTTTGTAACCTTTGTCATGCAGTAGCATGAGTAACGTGGTACGACGAATGAGCGAATAAGGTCCGAGGCCCAGGCTTCCCCTGTCCGTGCGTAGTGGATGATTGGCTAGCAGAATTCTGCAGTGATTGCCGTCCCTGGATAATCAGTTTCTTGATCAGATCTTGATGGTCCTGAAGGAGTGGCAAACCTTCAGCCCCTTGAAAAGGGGTAGAAACCTACCCCTTTTCAAGGGGCTGAAGGTTTGCCACTCCTTTTGTCCCTGTGACCGGGTTGTCTCCTGCTAAGGAAGGGGTTGTATGTGGGAAGACTTTGGCCCCTGAAATGGGGTAAGGTGTTCTGTGTGTAACCTTTATCATGCAGTAGCAGGAGTAACGTGGTACGACGAATGAGCGAATAAGGTCCGAGGCCCAGGCTTCCCCTGTCCGTGCGTAGTGGATGATTGGCTAGCAGAATTCTGCAGTGATTGCCGTCCCTGGATGATCAGCTTCTTGATCAGATCTTGATGGTCCTGAAGGAGTGGCAAACCTTCAGCCCCTTGAAAAGGGGTAGACACCTACCCCTTTTCTAGGGGCTGAAGGTTTGCCACTCCTTTTGTCCCTGCGACCGGGTTGTCTCCTGCTAAGGAAGGGGTTGTATGTGGGAAGACTTTGGCCCCTGTAATGGGGTAAGGTGTTCTGTGTGTAACCTTTGTCATGCAGTAGCATGAGTAACGTGGTACGACGAATGAGCGAATAAGGTCCGAGGCCCAGGCCTCCCCTGTCTATGCGTAGTGGATGATTGGCTAGCAGAATTCTGCAGTGATTGCCGTCCCTGGATGATCAGCTTCTTGATCAGATCTTGATGGTCCTGAAGGAGTGGCAAACCTTCAGCCCCTTGAAAAGGGGTAGACACCTACCCCTTTTCAAGGGGCTGAAGGTTTGCCACTTGCCACTCCTTTTGTCCCTGTGACCGGGTTGTCTCCTGCTAAGGAAGGGGTTGTATGTGGGAAGACTTTGGCCCCTGTAATGGGGTAAGGTGTTCTGAATGTAACCTTTGTCATGCAGTAGCATGAGTAACGTGGTACGACGAATGAACGAATAAGGTCCGAGGCCCAGGCTTCCCCTGTCCGTGCGTAGTGATTGATTGGCTAGCAGTATTCTGCAGTGATTGCCGTCCCTGGATGATCAGCTTCTTGATCAGATCTTGATGGTCCTGAAGGAGTGGCAAACCTTCAGCCCCTTGAAAAGGGGTAGACACCTACCCCTTTTCAAGGGGCTGAAGGTTTGCCACTCCTTTTGTCCCTGCGACCGGGTTGTCTCCTGCTCAGGAAGGGGTTGTATGTGGGAAGACTTTGGCCCCTGTAATGGGGTAAGGTATTCTGTGTGTAACCTTTGTCATGCAGTAGCATGAGTAATGTGGTACGACGAATGAGCGAAAAAGGTCCGAGGCCCAGGCCTCCCCTATCCGTGCGTAGTGTATGATTGGCTAGCAGAATTCTGCAGTGATTGCCGTCCCTGGATGATCAGCTTCTTGATCAGATCTTGATGGTCTTGAAGGAGTGGCAAACCGTCAGCCCCTTGTAAAGGGGTAGACACCTACCCCTTTTCAAGGGGCTGAAGGTTTGCCACTCCTGAAGGTTTGCCACTCCTTTTGTCCCTGTGACCGTGTTGCCCCTGTAATGGGGTAAGGTGTTCTGTGTGTAACCTTTGTCATGCAGTAGCATGAGTAACGTGGTACGACGAATGAGCGAATAAGGTCCGAGGCCCAGGCTTCCCCTGTCCGAGCGTAGTGGATGATTGGCTAGCAGAATTCTGCAGTGATTGCCGTCCCTGGATGATCAGTTTCTTGATCAGATCTTGATGGTCCTGAAGGAGTGGTAAACCTTCAGCCCCTTGAAAAGGGGTAGACACCTTCCCCTTTTCAAGGGACTGAAAGTTTGCCACTCCTCTTGTCCCTGTCACCGGGTTGTCTCCTGCTAAGGAAGGGGTTGTATGTGGGAAGACTTTGTCCCCTGTAATGGGGTAAGGTGTTCTGTGTGTAACCTTTATCATGCAGTAGCATGAGTAACGTGGTACGACGAATGAGTGAATAAGGTCCGAGGCCCAGGCTTCCCCTGTCCGTGCGTAGTGGATGATTGGCTAGCAGAATTCTGCAGTGATTGCCGTCCCTGGATGATCAGCTTCTTGATCAGATCTTGATGGACCTGAAGGAGTGGCAAACCTTCAGCCCCTTGAAAAGGGGTAGACACCTACCCCTTTTCAAGGGGCTGAAGGTTTGCCACTCCTTTTGTCCCTGTGACCGGGTTGTCTCCTGCTAAGGAAGAGGTTGTATGTGGGAAGACTTTGGCCCCTGTAATGGGGTAAGGTGTTCTGTGTGTAACCTTTGTCATGCAGTAGCATGAGTAACGTGGTACGACGAATGAGCGAATAAGGTCCGAGGCCTAGGCTTCCCCTGTCCGTGCGTAGTGGATGATTGGCTAGCAGAATTCTGCAGTGATTGCTGTCCCTGGATGATCAGCTTCTTGATCAGATCTTGATGGTCCTGAAGGAGTGGCAAACCTTCAGCCCCTTGAAAAGGGGTAGACACCTACCCCTTTTCAAGGGGCTGAAGGTTTGCCACTCCTTTTGTTCCTGCGACCGGGTTGTCTCCTGCTAAGGAAGGGGTTGTATGTGGGAAGACTTTGGCCCCTGTAATGGGGTAAGGTGTTCTGTGTGTAATCTTTGTCATGCAGTAGCATGAGTAACGTGGTACGACGAATGAGCGAATAAGGTCCGAGGCCCAGGCTTCCCCTGTCCGTGCGTAGTGGTTGTTTGGCTAGCAGAATTCTGCAGTGCTTGCCGTCCCTGGATGATCAGCTTCTTGATCAGATCTTGATGGTCCTGAAGGAGTGGTAAACCTTCAGCCCCTTGAAAAGGGGAGGACACCTACCCCTTTTCAAAAGGCTGAAGGTTTGCCACTCCTTTTGTCCCTGTGACCGGGTTGTCTCCTGCTAAGGAAGGAGTTGTATGTGGGAAGACTTTGGACCCTGTAATGGGGTAAGGTGTTCTGTGTGTAACCTTTGTCATGCAGTAGCATGAGTAACGTGGTACGACGAATAAGCGAATAAGGTCCGAGGCCCAGGCTTCCCCTGTCCGTGCGTAGTGCATGATTGGCTAGCAGAATTCTGCAGTGATTGCCGTCCCTGGATGATTAGCTTCTTGATCAGATCTTGATGGTCCTGAAGGAGTGGCAAGCCTTCATTCCCTTGAAAAGGGGTAGACACCTACCCCTGTTCAAGGGGCTGAAGGTTTGCCACTCCTTTTGTCCCTGCGACCGGGTTGTCTCCTGCTAAGGAAGGGGTGGTATGTGGGAAGACTTTGGCCCCTGTAATGGGGTAAGGTGTTTTGTGTGTAACCTTTGTCATGCAGTAGCATGAGTAACGTGGTACGACGAATGAGCGAATAAGGTACGAGGCCCAGGCTTCCCCTGTCCGTGCATAGAGGATGATTGGCTAGCAGAATTCTGCAGTGATTGCCGTCCCTGGTTGATCAGCTTCTAGATCAGATCTTGATGGTCCTGAAGGAGTGGCAAACCTAAAGCCCCTTGAAAAGGGGTAGACACCTACCCCTTTTCAAGGGGCTGAAGGTTTGCCACTCCTTTTGTCCCTGCGACCGGGTTGTCTCCTGCTAAGGAAGGGGTTGTATGTGGGAAGACTTTGGCCCCTGTAATGGGGTAAGGTGTTCTGTGTCTAACCTTTGTCATGCAGTAGGATGAGTAATGTGGTACGACGAATGAGCGAATAAGGTCCGAGGCCCAGGCTTCCCCTGTCCGTGCGTAGAGGATGATTGGCTAGCAGAATTCTGCAGTGATTGCCGTCCCTGGATGATCAGCTTCTTGATCAGATCTTGATGGTCCTAAAGGAGTGGCAAACCTTCAGCCCCTTGAAAAGGGGTAGACACCTACCCCTTTTCAAGGGCTGAAGGTTTGCCACTTGCCACTCCTTTTGTCCCTGTGACCAGGTTGTCTCCTTCTAAGGAAGGGGTTGTATGTGGGAAGACTTTGGTCCCTGTAATGGGGTAAGGTGTTCTGTGTGTAACCTTTGTCATGCAGTAGCATCGGTAACGTGGTACGACGAATGAGCGAATAAGGTCCGAGGCCCAGGCTTCCCCTGTCCGTGCGTAGTGGATGATTGGCTAGCAGAATTCTGCAGTGATTGCCGTCCCTGGATGATCAGCTTCTTGATCAGATCTTGATGGTCCTGAAGGAGTGGTAAACCTTCAGCCCCTTGAAAAGGGGTAGACACCTACCCCTGTTCAAGGGGCTGAAGGTTTGCCACTCCTTTTGTCCCTGCGACCGGGTTGTCTCCTGCTAAGGAAGGGGTTGGATGTGGGAAGACTTTGGCCCCTGTAATAGGGTAAGGTGTTCTGTGTGTAACCTTTGTCATGCAGTAGTATGAGTACCGTGGTACGACGAATGAGCGAATAAGGTCCGAGGCCCAGGCCTCCCCTGTCTGTGCGTAGTGGATGATTGGCTAGCAGAATTCTGCAGTGATTGCCGTGCCTGGATGATCAGCTTCTTGATCAGATCTTGATGGTCCTGAAGGAATGGCAAACCTTCAGCCCCTTGAAAAGGGGTAGACGTACCCCTGTTCATGGGGCTGAAGGTTTGCCACTCCTTTTGTCCCTGCGACAGGGTTGTCTCCTGCTAAGGAAGGGGTTGTATGTGGGAAGACTTTGGTCCCTGTAATGGGGTAAGGTGTTCTGTGTGTAACCTTTGTCATTCAGTAGCATGAGTAACGTGGTACGACGAATGAGCAAATAAGGTCCGAGGCCCAAGCCTCCCCTGTCTGTGCGTAGTGGATGATTGGCTAGCAGAATTCTGCAGTGATTGCCATCCCTGGATGATCAGCTTCTTGATCAGATCTTGATGGTCCTGAAGGAGTGGCAAACCTTCAGCACCTTGAAAAGGGGTAGACACCTACCCCTGTTCAAGGGGCTGAAGGTTTGCCACTCCTTTTGTCCTTGCGACCGGATTGTCTCCTGCTAAGGAAGGGGTTGTATGTGGGAAGACTTTGGCCCCTGTAATGGGGTAAGGTGTTCTGTGTGTAACCTTTGTCATGCAGTAGCATGAGTAACGTGGTACGACGAATGAGCGAATAAGGTCCGAGGCCCAGGCCTCCATTGTCTGTGCGTAGTGGATGATTGGCTAGCAGAATTCTGCAGTGATTGCCGTCCCTGGATGATCAGCTTCTTGATCAGATCTTGATGGTCCTGAAGGAGTGGCAAACCTTCAGCCCCTTGAAAAGGGGTAGACCTACCCCTGTTCAATGGGCTGAAGGTTTGCCACTCCTTTTGTCCCTGCGACCGGGTTGTCTCCTGCTAAGGAAGGGGTTGTATGTGGGAAGACTTTGGCCCCTGTAATGGGGTAAGGTGTTCTGTGTGTAACCTTTGTCATGCAGTATCATGAGTAACGTGGTACGACGAATGAGCGAATAAGGTCCGACGCCCTGGCTTCCCCTGTCCGTGCGTAGTGGATGATTGGCTAGCAGAATTCTGCAGTGATTGCCGTCCCTGGATGATCAGCATCTTGATCAGATCTTGATGGTCCTGAAGGAGTGGCAAACCTTCAGCCCCTTGAAAAGGGGTAGACATCTACCCTTTTCAAGGGGCTGAAGTTTTGCCACTCCTTTTGACCCTGCGACCGGGTTGTCTCCTGCTAAGAAAGATGTTGTATGTGGGAAGACTTTGGCCCCTATAATGGGGTAAGGTGTTCTGTTTGTAACCTTTGTCATGCAGTAGCATGAGTAACGTGGTACGACGAATGAGCGAATAAGGTCCGAGGCCCAGGCCTCCCCTGTCTGTGCGTAGTGGATGATTGGCTAGCAGAATTCTGCAGTGATTGCCGTCCCTGGATGATCAGCTTCTTGATCAGATCTTGATGGTCCTGAAGGAGTGGTAAACCTTCAGCCCCTTGAAAAGGGGTAGACACCTACCCCTGTTCAAGGGGCTGAAGGTTTGCCACTCCTTTTGTCCCTGCGACCGGGTTGTCTCCTGAAAAGGAAGGGGTTGGATGTGGGAAGACTTTGGCCCCTGTAATGGGGTAAGGTGTTCTGTGTGTAACCTTTGTCATGCAGTAGCATGAGTAACGTGGTACGACGAATGAGCGAATAAGGTCCGAGGAACAGGCCTCCCCTGTCTGTGCGTAGTGGATGATTGGCTAGCAGAATTCTGCAGTGATTGCCGTCCCTGGATTATCAGCTTCTTGATCAGATCTTGATGGTCCTGAAGGAGTGGCAAACTTTCAGCCCCTTGAAAAGGGGTAGACCTACCCCTGTTCAAGGGGCTGAAGGTTTGCCACTCCTTTTGTCCCTGCGACCGGGTTGTCTCCTGCTAAGGAAGGGGTTGTATGTGGGAAGACTTTGGCCCCTGTAATGGGTAAGGTGTTCTGTGTGTAACCTTTGTCATGCAGTAGCATGAGTAACGTGGTACGACGAATGAGCGAATAAGGTCCGAGGCCCTGACTTCCCCTGTCCGTGCGTAGTGGATGATTGGCTAGCAGAATTCTGCAGTGATTGCCGTCCCTGGATGATCAGCTTCTTGATCAGATCTTGATGGTCCTGAAGGAGTGGCAAACCTTCAGCCCCTTGAAAAGGGGTAGACACCTACCCCTTTTCAAGGGGCTGAAGGTTTGCCACTCCTTTTGTCCCTGCGACCGGGTTGTCTCCTGCTAAGGAAGGGGTTGTATGTGGGAAGACTTTGGCCCCTGTAATGGGGTAAGGTGTTCTGTGTCTAACCTTTGTCATGCAGTAGGATGAGTAATGTGGTACGACGAATGAGCGAATAAGGTCCGAGGCCCAGGCTTCCCCTGTCCGTGCGTAGAGGATGATTGGCTAGCAGAATTCTGCAGTGATTGCCGTCCCTGGATGATCAGCTTCTTGATCAGATCTTGATGGTCCTAAAGGAGTGGCAAACCTTCAGCCCCTTGAAAAGGGGTAGACACCTACCCCTTTTCAAGGGCTGAAGGTTTGCCACTTGCCACTCCTTTTGTCCCTGTGACCAGGTTGTCTCCTGCTAAGGAAGGGGTTGTATGTGGGAAGACTTTGGTCCCTGTAATGGGGTAAGGTGTTCTGTGTGTAACCTTTGTCATGCAGTAGCATCGGTAACGTGGTACGACGAATGAGCGAATAAGGTCCGAGGCCCAGGCTTCCCCTGTCCGTGCGTAGTGGATGATTGGCTAGCAGAATTCTGCAGTGATTGCCGTCCCTGGATGATCAGCTTCTTGATCAGATCTTGATGGTCCTGAAGGAGTGGTAAACCTTCAGCCCCTTGAAAAGGGGTAGACACCTACCCCTGTTCAAGGGGCTGAAGGTTTGCCACTCCTTTTGTCCCTGCGACCGGGTTGTCTCCTGCTAAGGAAGGGGTTGGATGTGGGAAGACTTTGGCCCCTGTAATGGGGTAAGGTGTTCTGTGTGTAACCTTTGTCATGCAGTAGCATGAGTAACGTGGTACGACGAATGAGCGAATAAGGTCCGAGGCCCAGGCCTCCCCTGACTGTTCGTAGTGGATGATTGGCTAGCAGAATTCTGCAGTGATTGCCGTGCCTGGATGAACAGCTTCTTGATCAGATCTTGATGGTCCTGAAGGAATGGCAAACCTTCAGCCCCTTGAAAAGGGGTAGACGTACCCCTGTTCATGGGGCTGAAGGTTTGCCACTCCTTTTATCCCTGCGACAGGGTTGTCTCCTGCTAAGGAAGGGGTTGTATGTGGGAAGACTTTGGTCCCTGTAATGGGGTAAGGTGTTCTGTGTGTAACCTTTGTCATTCAGTAGCATGAGTAACGTGGTACGACGAATGAGCAAATAAGGTCCGAGGCCCAAGCCTCCCCTGTCTGTGCGTAGTGGATGATTGGCTAGCAGAATTCTGCATTGATTGCCATCCCTGGATGATCAGCTTCTTGATCAGATCTTGATGGTCCTGAAGGAGTGGCAAACCTTCAGCAGCTTGAAAAGGGGTAGACACCTACCCCTGTTCAAGGGGCTGAAGGTTTGCCACTCCTTTTGTCCTTGCGACCGGATTGTCTCCTGCTAAGGAAGGGGTTGTATGTGGGAAGACTTTGGCCCCTGTAATGGGGTAAGGTGTTCTGTGTGTAACCTTTGTCATGCAGTAGCATGAGTAACGTGGTACGACGAATGAGCGAATAAGGTCCGAGGCCCAGGCCTCCATTGTCTGTGCGTAGTGGATGATTGGCTAGCAGAATTCTGCAGTGATTGCCGTCCCTGGATGATCAGCTTCTTGATCAGATCTTGATGGTCCTGAAGGAGTGGCAAACCTTCAGCCCCTTGAAAAGGGGTAGACCTACCCCTGTTCAAGGGGCTGAAGGTTTGCCACTCCTTTTGTCCCTGCGACCGGGTTGTCTCCTGCTAAGGAAGGGGTTGTATGTGGGAAGACTTTGGCCCCTGTAATGGGGTAAGGTGTTCTGTGTGTAACCTTTGTCATGCAGTATCATGAGTAACGTGGTACGACGAATGAGCGAATAAGGTCCGACGCCCTGGCTTCCCCTGTCCGTGCGTAGTGGATGATTGGCTAGCAGAATTCTGCAGTGATTGCCGTCCCTGGATGATCAGCATCTTGATCAGATCTTGATGGTCCTGAAGGAGTGGCAAACCTTCAGCCCCTTGAAAAGGGGTAGACATCTACCCTTTTCAAGGGGCTGAAGTTTTGCCACTCCTTTTGACCCTGCGACCGGGTTGTCTCCTGCTAAGGAAGATGTTGTATGTGGGAAGACTTTGGCCCCTATAATGGGGTAAGGTGTTCTGTTTGTAACCTTTGTCATGCAGTAGCATGAGTAACGTGGTACGACGAATGAGCGAATAAGGTCCGAGGCCCAGGCCTCCCCTGTCTATGCGTAGTGGATGATTGGCTAGCAGAATTCTGCAGTGATTGCCGTCCCTGGATGATCAGCTTCTTGATCAGATCTTGATGGTCCTGAAGGAGTGGTAAACCTTCAGCCCCTTGAAAAGGGGTAGACACCTACCCCTGTTCAAGGGGCTGAAGGTTTGCCACTCCTTTTGTCCCTGCGACCGGGTTGTCTCCTGCTAAGGAAGGGGTTGGATGTGGGAAGACTTTGGCCCCTGTAATGGGTAAGGTGTTCTGTGTGTAACCTTTGTCATGCAGTAGCATGAGTAACGTGGTACGACGAATGAGCAAATAAGGTCCGAGGCCCTGGCTTCCCCTGTCCGTGCGTAGTGGATGATTGGCTAGCAGAATTCTGCAGTGATTGCCGTCCCTGGATGATCAGCTTCTTGATCAGATCTTGATGGTCCTGAAGGAGTGGCAAACCTTCAGCCCCTTCAAAAGGGGTAGACACCTACCCCTGTTCAAGGGGCTGAAGGTTTGCCACTCCTTTTGTCCCTGTGACCGGGTTGTCTCCTGCTAAGGAAGGGGTGGTATGTGGGAAGACTTTGGCCCCTGTAATAGGGTAAGGTGTTTTGTGTGTAACCTTTGTCATGCAGTAGCATGAGTAACGTGGTACGACGAATGAGTGAATAAGGTCCGAGGCCCAGGCTTCCCCTGTCCGTGCGTAGTGGATGATTGGCTAGCAGAATTCTGCAGTGATTGCCGTCCCTGGATGATCAGCTTCTTGATCAGATCTTGATGGTCCTGAAGGAGTGGCAAACCTTCAGCCCCTTGAAAAGGGGTAGACCCCTACCCCTTTTCAAGGGGCTGAAGGTTTGCCACTTGCCACTCATTTTGTCCCTGTGACCGGGTTGTCTCCTGCTAATGAAGGGGTTGTATGTGGGAAGACTTTGGTCCCTATAATGGGGTAAGGTGTTCTGTGTGTAACCTTTGTCATGCAGTAGCATGAGTAACGTGGTACGACGAATGAGCGAATAAGGTCCGAAACCCAGGCCTCCCCTGTCTGTGCGTAGTGGATGATAGGCTAGCAGAATTCTGCAGGGATTGCCGTCCCTGGATGATAGGCTTCTTGATCAGATCTTGATGGTCCTGAAGGAGTGGCAAACCTTCAGCCCCTTGAAAAGGGGTAGACCTACCCCTGTTCAAGGGGCTGAAGGTTTGCCACTCCTTTTGTCCCTGCGACCGGGTTGTCTCCTGCTAAGGAAGGGGTTGTATGTGGGAAGACTTTGGCCCCTGTAATGGGTAAGGTGTTCTGTGTGTAACCTTTGTCATGCAGTAGCATGAGTAACGTGGTACGACGAATGAGCAAATAAGGTCCGAGGCCCTGGCTTCCCCTGTCCGTGCGTAGTGGATGATTGGCTAGCAGAATTCTGCAGTGATTGCCGTCCCTGGATGATCAGCTTCTTGATCAGATCTTGATGGTCCTGAAGGAGTGGCAAACCTTCAGCCCCTTCAAAAGGGGTAGACACCTACCCCTGTTCAAGGGGCTGAAGGTTTGCCACTCCTTTTGTCCCTGTGACCGGGTTGTCTCCTGCTAAGGAAGGGGTGGTATGTGGGAAGACTTTGGCCCCTGTAATAGGGTAAGGTGTTTTGTGTGTAACCTTTGTCATGCAGTAGCATGAGTAACGTGGTACGACGAATAAGTGAATAAGGTCCGAGGCCCAGGCTTCCCCTGTCTGTGCGTAGTGGATGATTGGCTAGCAGAATTCTGCAGTGATTGCCGTCCCTGGATGATCAGCTTCTAGATCAGATCTTGATGGTCCTGAAGGAGTGGCAAACCTAAAGCCCCTTGAAAAGGGGTAGACACCTACCCCTTTTCAAGGGGCTGAAGGTTTGCCACTCCTTTTGTCCCTGCGACCGGGTTGTCTCCTGCTAAGGAAGGGGTTGTATGTGGGAAGACTTTGGCCCCTGTTATGGGATAAGGTGTTCTGTGTGTAACCTTTGTCATGCAGTAGCATGAGTAACGTGGTACGACGAATGAGCGAATAAGGTCCGAGGCCCAGGTTTCCCCTGTCTGTGCGTAGATGATGATTGGCTACCAGAATTCTGCAGTGATTGCCGTCCCTGGATGTTCAGCTTCTTGATCAGATCTTGATGGTCCTAAAGGAGTGGCAAACCTTCAGCCCCTTGAAAAATGGTAGACACCTACCCCTTTTCAAGGGGCTGAAGGTTTGCCACTTTCCACTCATTTTGTCCCTGTGACCGGGTTGTCTCCTGCTAATGAAGGGGTTGTATGTGGGAAGACTTTGGTCCCTGTAATGGGGTAAGGTGTTCTGTGTGTAACCTTTGTCATGCAGTAGCATGAGTAACGTGGTACGACGAATGAGCGAATAAGGTCCGAGGCCCTGGCTTCCCCTGTCCGTGCGTAGTGGATGATTGGCTAGCAGAATTCTGCAGTGATTGCCGTCCCTGGATGATCAGCTTCTTGATCAGATCTTGATGGTCCTGAAGGAGTGGCAAACCTTCAGCCCCTTGAAAAGGGGTAGACACCTACCCCTGTTCAAGGGGCTGAAGGTTTGCCACTCCTTTTGTCCCTGTGACCGGGTTGTCTCCTGCTAAGGAAGGGGTGGTATGTGGGAAGACTTTGGTCCCTGTAATGGGGTAAGGTGTTCTGTGTGTATCCTTTGTCATGCAGTAGCATGAGTAACGTGGTACGACGAATGAGCGAATAAGATCCGAGGCCCAGGCTTCCCCTGTCTATGCGTAGTGGATGATTGGCTAGCAGAATTCTGCAGTGATTGCCGTTCCTGGATGATCAGCTTCTTGATCAGATCTTGATGGTTTTGAAGGAGTGGCAAACCTTCAGCCCCTTGTAAAGTGGTAGACACCTACCCCTTTTCAAGGGACTGAAGGTTTGCCACTCCTATTGTCCCTGCGACCGGGTTGTCTCCTGTTAAGGAAGGGGTTGTATGTGGGAAGACTTTGGCCCTTGTAATAGGTTAAGGTGTTCTGTGTGTAACCTTTGTCATGCAGTAGCATGAGTAATGTGGTACGACGAATGAGCGAGTAAGGTCCGAGGCCCAGGCTTCCCCTGTCCGTGCGTAGTGGATGATTGGCTAGCAGAATTCTGCAGTGATTGCCGTCCCTGAATGATCAGCTTCTTGATCAGATCTTGATGGTCCTGAAGGAGTGGCAAACCTTCAGCCCCATGAAAAGGGGTAGACACCTACCCCTTTTCAAGGGGCTGAAGGTTTGCCACTTGCCACTCCTTTTGTCCCTGTGACCGGGTTGTCTCCTGCTAAGGAAGGAGTTGTATGTGGGAAGACTTTGGCCCCTGTAATGGGGTAAGGTGTTCTGTGTGTAACCTTTGTCATGCAGCAGCATGAGTAACGTGGTACGACGAATGAGCGACTAAGGTCCGAGGCCCAGGCTTCCCCTGTCCGTGCGTACTGGATGATTGGCTAGCAGAATTCTGCAGTGATTGCCGTCCCTGGATGATCAGCTTCTTGATCAGATCTTGATGGTCCTGAAGGAGTGGCAAACCTTCAGCCCCTTGAAAAGGGGTAGACACCTACCCCTTTTCAAGGGGCTGAAGGTTTGCCACTCCTTTTGTCCCTGCGACCGTTTTGTCTCCTGCTAAGGAAGGGGTTGTATGTGAGAAGACTTTGGCCCCTGTAATGGGGTAAGGTGTTCTGTGTGTAACCTTTGTCATGCAGTAGCATGAGTAACGTGGTACGACGAATGAGCGAATAAGGTCCGAGGCCCAGGTTTCCCCTGTCCGTGTGTAGTGGATGATTGGCTAGCAGAATTCTGCAGTGATTGCCGTCCCTGGATGATCAGCTTCTTGATCAGATCTTGATGGTGCTGCAGGAGTGGCAAGCCTTCAGCCCCTTGAAATGGGGTAGACACCTACCCCTGATCAAGGGGCTGAAGGTTTGCCACTCTTTTTGTCCCTGCGACCGGGATGTCTCCTGCTAAGGAAGGGGTTGTATGTGGGAAGACTGGCCCCTATAATGGGGTAATGTGTTCTATGTGTAACCTTTGTCATGCAGTAGCATGAGTAACGTGGTACGACGAATGAGCGAATGAGGTCCGATGCCCAGGCTTCCCTGTCCGTGTATGTGAGTGGCCTTTTGTCCCTGAGACGGGGTTGATTGCATGGGATTCGGGCACTGACCCACAGGCTTTGCAGAGCTGATGCCGAATTCGGGTGACTAGAAAAAGGATCTGTTATAATTTGAGAGGGGCTGCAAGCCTGCATTTAAAGACTTGCAGCCCCTCCCACAAATTCAGGCAATGCCTTTTGATTCTGATAGAAGAGATGTGTCTGGTTAGGGTGCCTTGACCTGCTCTGCTGAGGTTTGTCTGCTGCCCTGTTTATATAGCGGTGGGAGGTGTCACAATTACGACATCATAATGCCACCTGACATTCTAAACATGTCCTGACATGTAGTGGAAAGTGGCACTATTATGACATCATAATGCCACCTGACATTCTAAACATGTCCTGACTTGTAGTGTGCGGTGACACCATTATGACATCATAATGTCACTTGACATTCTAAACATGTCCAGACTTGAGCACATTCTCCATAAACATTGCACCTCTATAATGATCCCTACCACTACCAGTAGAGCATTGCATCTCTATTCTGACCCCTACCACTAACAGCAGAGCATTGCACCTCTGTAATGATCACTACCAGCAGAGCATTGCACCTCTATACTGATCCCTACCATTACCAGCAGAGCATTGCACCTCTATACGGATCCCTACCACTACCAGCAGAGCTTTGCACCTTTGTAATGATCCCTACCACTACAAGCAGAGCATTGCACCTCTAAACGGATCCCTACCACCACAAGCACAGCACTGCACCTCTATACGGATCCCTACCACTACCAGCAGAGCATTGCACCTCTGTAATGATCCCTACCACTACAAGCAGAGCATTACACCTCTATGCTGACCCCTACAACTACACTGATCCATACCACTTCCAGCACAGCATTTCACCTGTATACTGATCCCTACTATTATCAGCAGAGCATTGCACCCCTATACTTATCACTACCAGCAGAGCATTGCACCCCTACACTGATCCCTACCACTACCAGCAGAGCATTGCACCTGTATACTGATCCCTACAACTACCGGCAGAGCATTGCATCTCTACACTGATCCCTACCACTTCCGGCAGAGCAATGCTCCTTTATACAGATCCCTACCACTACAGGCAGAGCATTGCACCTTTATACTGATCACTACCACTACCGTCAGAGCATTGCCCCTCTATGCTGATCCCTACCACTTCCGGCAGAGCATTTCACCACTATACGGATCCCTACCAGAGGGGCATTGCACCTCTATACTGATACGTACTTCTAACAACAGAGCATTGTAGCTCTGTAAGGATCCCTACCACTACCGGCAGAGCACTGCACCTCTACACTGATCCATACCACTTCCAGCAGAGCATTTCACCCCTCTACTGATACCTACTACTTTCAGCAGAGCATTGCACCCCTACCCTGATCCCTACCACTACCGGCAGAGCATTGCATCTCTAAACTGATCCCAATGACTACCGGCAGAGCATTGCCCCTCTATACTGATTCCTACCGCTACCGGTAGAGCATTGCCCCTCTATACGGATCCCTACCGCTACCGGCAGAGCATTACACCTCTATACGGATCCGTACCACTAACGGCAGAGCATTGCACCCCTATACTGAGCACTACCAGCAGAGCATTGTGCCCGTATACTGATCCATACCACTACCGGAAGAGCATTGCACCTCTATACGGATCCCTACCACTACCAGCAGAGCAGTACACCTCCCTACCAGCAGAGCATTGAACTTCTATACTGATCCCTACCTCTACCAGCAGAGCATTGTACCTCTGTAAGGATCCCTACCACTACCCTCAGAGAATTGCACCTCTACATTGATCCATACCACTTACAGCAGAGCATTGCACCCCTATACTAATTCCTACTACTATAAGCAGAGCATTGCACCCTTATACTGATCACTGCCAGCTGAGCATTGCACCCCTACAATGATCCCTACCACTACCGGCAGAGCATTGCATCTCTACACTGATCCCTACCACTAGCAGCAGAGCTTTACTCCTCTATACGGATCCCTTCTAGCAGAGCATTGCACCTTTATACAGATCCCTACCACTATCAACAGAGCATTACACCTCTAAACGGATCCCTATGAGCAGAGCATTGCACTTCCATACAGAACCCTATCGCTACCAGCAGAGAATTGCACCCCTATACTTGTAACTACCAGTAGAGCATTACACCTCTATACTGATCACTACCAGCAGAGCATTGCACCCCTATACTGATCACTACCAGCAGAGCACTGCACCCCTATACTGAGCTCTACCACTACCAGTAGGTCATTGCACCTCTATACGGATCCCTACCACTACCAGAAGAGCATTGCACCTCTATACAAATCCCTACCAGCAGAGCATTGCACCTCTATACAGAACCCTACCATTACCAGCAGAGCATTGCACCTCTGTAATGATCCCTACCATTGCAAACAGAGCATTGCACCTCTATACTGACCCCTACTGCTACCAGCGGAGCATTACACCTCTTTAATGATCACTACCAGCAGAGCATTGCACCCCTATACTGAGCACTACCAGCAGAGCATTGCACCCCTATACTGAGCCCTACCACTACCAGTAGGGCATTGCACCTTTATACGGATCCTTACCACTACCAGCAGAGCATTGCACCTCTAAACGGATGCCTACGAGCAGAGCATTGCACCTCTATACAGAACCTTATCGCTACCAGCAGAGCATTGCACCCCTATACTTATCACTACCAGAAGAGCATTACACCTCTATACGGATCCCTACCAGCAGAGCATTGCACATCTATACAGAACCCTACTACTACCAGCAGAGCATTGCACCCCTATACTGATCACTACTAGCAGAGCATTGCACCCCTATACTGACCACTACCAGCAGAGTACTGCACCCTATACTGAGCCCTACCACTACCAGTAGGTCATTGCACCTCTATTCGGATCCCTACCACTACCAGAAGAGCATTGCACCTCTATACAAATTCCTACCAGCAGAGCATTGCACCCCTATTCTGATCCTTACCACTATCAGCAGAGCACTGCACCTCTATAATGATCCCTACCATTGCAAGCAGAGCATTGCACCTCTATACTAACTCCTACTACTACCAGCGGAGCTTTACACCTCTTTAATGATCACTACCAGCAGAGCATTGCACCCCTATACTGAGCACTACCAGCAGAGCATTGCACCCCTATACTGAGCTCTACCACTACCAGTAGGGCATTGCACCTCTATACGGATCCCTAACATTACCAGAAGAGCATTACACCTCTATACTGATCCCTACCACTAACAGCAAAGCATTACACCTCTATATGGATTCCTACCAGCAGAGCATTGCACCTCTATACAGAGCCCTGCCACAACCAGCAGAGCATTACACCCCTATAATGATCACTACCAGTAGAGCAATGTACCTCTATATCGATCCCTGCCAGCAGAGCATTGCACCCCTATTCTGACCCTTATCACTACCTGCAGACCATTGCACCTCTATACAGATCCCCAGCACTAACGGCAGAGCATTGCACCCCTATACTGAGCCCTACCACTACCAGTAGAGCATTTCACCTCTATACCGATCCCTATCACTACCAGCAGAGCATTGCACCTCTATACAGATCCCTACCACTACCAGCAGAGCATTGCACCCCTATATTGATCACTACCAGCAGAGATTTGCATCTCTATATGGATCCCTACCGACAGAGCATTGCACCCCAATTCTGATCCTTACCACTACCAGCAGAGCATTGCGCCTCCATACTGAGCCCTACCACTACCAGCAGAGCATTGCACTTCTATACAGATCCCTACCACTACCAGTAGAGCATTGCACCTCTATACGGATACCTACCAGCAGAGCATTGCACCTTTATTCAGATCCCTACCACTACCAGCAGAGCATTGCACCCCTACACTGATCACTACCATCAGAGCATTGCAACTCTATACGGATCCCTACCAGCAGAGCATTGCACCCCTATTCTGATCCCTACCACTACAGCAGAGCATTGCACCTCTATATGGATCCCTACCACTACCATCAGAGTATAGCACCTCTGTAATGATCCCTACCACTACAAGCAGAGCATTGCACCACTATACTGATCTCTACCACTGCCAGCAGAGCATTGTACCTCTATGAGGAGTCCTACCACTACCAGCAGAGCATTGCACCCCTATACTGATCACTACCAGCAGAGCATTACAACTCTATACGGATCCCTACCAGCAGGGAATTGCACCCCTATTCTGATCCTTACCACTACCAGCAGAACATTGCTCCTCTATACAGATCCCTACCACTACAAGCAGAGCATTGCACCCCTATATTGATCACTACCAGCAGAGATTTGCATCTCTATATGGATCCCTACCAGCAGAGCATTGCACCCCAATTCTGATCCTTACCACTACCAGCAGAGCATTGCGCCTCCATACTGAGCCCTAACACTACCAGCAGAGCATTGCACCTCTATACAGATCCCTACCACTACCAGCAGAGCATTGCACCTCTATACGAATCCCAACCACTACCGGCAGAGCATTGAACCTCTATACGGATACCTACCAGCAGAGAATTGCACATTTATTCAGATCCCTACCACTACCAGCAGAGCATTGCACCCCTATACTGATCACTACCAGCAGAGCATTGCAACTCTATACGGATCCCTACCAGCAGAGCATTGTTCCCCTATTCTGATCCTTACCACTACCGCAGAGCATTGCACCTCTATATGGATCCCTACCACTACCAGCAGAGCATTGCACCTCTGTAATGATCCCTACCACTACAAGCAGAGCATTCCACCCCTATACTGATCTCTACCACTGCCAGCAGAGCATTGTATCTCTATGAGGATCCCTACCACTACCAGCAGAGCATTGCACCCCTATACTGATCACTACCAGCAGAGCATTGCAACTCTATAAAGATCCCTACCAGCAGAGCATTGCACCCCTATTCTGATCCTTACCACTACCAGCAGAACATTGCTCCTCTATACGAATCCCTACCACTACCAGCAGAGAACTGCACATCTATATGGATCCCTACCACTACAGGCAGAGCATTGCACCTCTGTAATGATCCCTACCACTACCAGCAGAGCATTGCACCTCTGTAATGATCCCTACCATTGCAGGCAGAGCATTGTACCTCTATGAGGATCCCTACCACTACCAGCAGAGCATTGCACCTCTATATGGATCCCTACCACTACCAGCAGAGCATTGCACCTCTATATGGATCCCTACCACTACCAGCAGAGCATTGCACCTCTGTAATGATCCCTACCACTGCAAGCAGAGCATTGCACCTCTATACTGACCCCTTCCAGCGGAGCATTACACCTCTGTAATGATCACTACCAGCAGAGCATTGCACACCTATACTGAGAACTACCAGCAGAGCATTGCACCCCTATAATGAGCCCTACCACTACCAGTAGGAGATTGCACCTCTATATGGATCCCTACCATTACCATAAGAGCATTGCACATCTTTACTGATCCCTACCACTACCAGCAAAGCATTACACCTCTATACGGAACCCTATCAGCCGAGCATTGCACCTCTATACTGATCACTACCAGCACAGCATTGCACCTCTATACAGAAACCTACCACTACCAGAAGAACATTGCACCTCTATACTGATCACTACCAGCAGAGCAATGCACCTCTATACGGATCCCTACCAGCAGAGCATTGCACCCCTATTCTGATCCTTATCACAACCAGCAGACCATTGCACCTCTATACGGATCCCTATTACTAACGGCAGAGCATTGCACCCCTATACTGAGCCCAACCACTACCAGTAGGGCATTTCACCTCTATACCGATCCCTACCACTACCAGCAGAGCATTACACCTCTATACGGATTCCTACCAGCAGAGCATTGCACCTCTATACAGATCACTACCAGCAAAGCATTGCACCCCTACATTGAGCACTACCAGCAGAGCATTGCATCTCTATATGGATCCCTACCAGCAGAGCAATGCACCCCAATTCTGATCCTTACCACTACGAGCAGAGTATTGCGCCTCTATACTGACCCCTACCACTACCAGTAGAGCATTGCACTTCTGTATGGATTCCTACCACTACCAGCAGAGAACTGCAACTCTATACGGATCCCTACCACTACCAGCAGAGCATTGCACCTCTGTAATGATCCCTACCACTACAAGCAGAGCATTGCACCACTATACTGATCTCTACCACTGCCAGCAGAGCATTGTACCTCTATGAGGATCCCTACCACTACCAGCAGAGCATTGCACCTCTATATAGATCCCTACCACTACAAGCAGAGCATTGCACCCCTATACTGATCTCTACCACTGCCAGCAGAGCATTGTACCTCTATGAGGATCCCTACCACTACCAGCAGAGCATTGCACCTCTATATAGATACCTACCACTACCAGCAGAGCATTACACCCCTATACTGATCACTACCAGCAGGGCATTGCAACTGTATACGGATCCCTACCAGCAGAGCATTGCACCCCTATTCTGATCCTTACCACTACCGCAGAGTATTGCACCTCTATATGGATCCCTACCACTACCAGCAGAGAACTGCACCTCTATACGGATCACTTACACTACCAGCAGAGCATTGCACCTCTGTAATGATCCCTGCCACTACAAGCAGAGCATTGCACCCCTATACTGATCTCTACCACTGCCAGCAGAGCATTGCACCTCTATATAGATCCCTACCACTACCAGCAGAGCATTGCACCCCTATACTGATCACTAGCAGCAGAGCATTGCACCTCTATATAGATCCCTACCACTACCAGCAGAGCATTGCACCCCTATACTGATCACTAGCAGCAGAGCATTGCACCTCTATACGGATCCCTACCAGCAGAGCATTGCACCCCTATTCTTTTCCTTACCACTACCAACAGAACATTTCTCCTCTATACGGATCCCTACCACTACCAGTAGAGAACTGCACCTCTATATAGATCCCTACCACTACCAGCAGAGCATTGTACCTCTGTGAGGTTCCCTACAACTACCGGCAGAGCATTGCACCTTTGCACTGATCCATACCACTATCAGCAGAGCATTGCACCGCTATACTGATCACTACAATCAGAGCATTGCACCTCTATAATGATCCCTACCACTGCCAGCAGAGCATTGTACCTCTATGAGGATCCCTACCAGTACCAGCAGAGCATTGCAACTCTATACGGATCCCTACCAGCAGAGCCTTGCACCCCTATTCTGATCCTTACCACTATCAGCAGAGCATTGCACCTCTATATGGATCCCTACC
The DNA here is from genome assembly GCA_037306005.1 of Rhinophrynus dorsalis. Classification (NCBI taxonomy): domain Eukaryota; kingdom Metazoa; phylum Chordata; class Amphibia; order Anura; family Rhinophrynidae; genus Rhinophrynus; species Rhinophrynus dorsalis. Next base: position 256,161,271 of record CM074723.1, on the reverse strand, counting down.
ACTACCAACAGAGCACTGCACCTCTGGGTTATTGGGACACGTAGCTTCCCTTTTAGTACAATGGGTAGGATTTGGGGTGATGGGGCAGGGAGCTCCTCTTTCAGTTCAGTGTGTAGGATTGGGGTGATGAGGCAGGGACCTCCTCTTTCAGTACAGTATGTAGGATTGGGAGTGATGTGGCAGCTCACCTTGGTAGTCACAGACCACACACACTCAATTGCACACCTTTCTAGCACTTAGAGTTTTAAGATGTCTTCTCTCACCTGCCTCAGAATGCAGCTCTCATATAACTCACAGGTACCATGGGGAGGTGACATTGGGCTGGAACAATTCTAGAAGAAATGAAGGGTGGAGCCTCCCCTTTCTCCTTATCAGGCTACCCTACTAGCCCAGTCTCAGATGGAATTGTGAAAAGCCTACTATGTAGGACAGCAAGAAGGAAGAAAGGAAAAACTACTGTGAGCAAGAACTCAAGTGGACCCCCATGTTCAGCTACAGGAGACCCAGCTTGGCCCCTTTCACTGGGTGGGAGACCTGTGAGTTATATGGACTAAGAGAAAAGGATTTAACAAGTAAGACTAATATCCTCTTTTCTCTGTCATCCAATAGAACTCACAGGTACCATGGAATTTACCAACATTGAGCTCCCAGGGTGAGAAGAGAAGGAAATGACCAAGCGCCTGTCCTTCATGATACCAGAGTTCCCATGAACTATCCAGGACACAGAACAGACCAAACTAACGAAGTATCAACAGCCACTGAATTACAACTATCACAGTACACAATAACAAGAGCGAACAGGGTTCAAACAGTTAAAGAACTATAAGGCACAGAAATGACAGAGTCCTAGACAGGCAAAGCTGCCTCCAGGGCTTTCCTGCCAAAGCTGGCTTCAGCCGAAGACAGAACATCCACACGGTAGTGTTTGGAAAGCTGTGCACAAGTGGCAGCCTTGCACAGCTGTTCAGCGGAGGCCTGATTTTTGTAGGCCCAGGAGGCCCCAATGAACCTGGTGGAGAGTGCCGTACTGCGAAAAGGAGCGGGTTTCTTCCTGAGCTCATAGGCTTTATGAATGGTAGACTTAATCAAGGACACAATAGTGACCTTGGATGCAGCCATACTAGTCCATGGACTCTCTCGGATGACAAACAGAGCATCAGTCTTACTGAAAGACACATAGAACTTAAAAGGATAGTAATATTTAAAATGTAAAAAAAGATGTGTTGTAGGGTTTATCCCCCTGATGAAAACAAGGGTACTCCCACTGCTGAAAGGTGTTTTATTCAAAAGTTATTACAGCTCAAAGTTGAATTTTTTATGTGCAATATAACAGTGGCCTGAAATTGTACAGTGCACTGTTGCTAAACCATCCTTTCAGCAAAGGGTCCACCACAGCTCCTGATTACTGGGCAATCCATCAGGGGAAGCCAGTAATGGTAATCCACCTTAGGGGGGAATTTTGACACCTAATATCTAATAATAAAGATAACTAAAAATTAAGGAGAACTGTTCTCAGCCACCATCCAGGATCTTGGAATAAGTCTATCTGGGGCGGGGCTAGAGGGGTAGCCTGATAGGGAGGAAGGGGAGGCTCCATCTTGCACTTCTTCTAGAATTGTTCTAGCCCACTGGGAGGAGCTCTTGCCTCCCCATGGTAACTGAGTTGTATTGGACGACAGAGAAAAGAAAGAAAATTTCAGAGAAATGGCACATTTTGTCCTGTGCTCCATTCCAGGACTGGGACATGTACAGGTAGAGTGTATAATCCATTAAAAATGCAAAATTGCTGAGCCTCTCCCACTTATGTTTTCCATGTAGGATCCTCAAATCTGCTGTTAGGTTGTAAGAAACTGGCTCTGAATAGGTTTCTTTAAAGTGTAATGTCCCCAAATAAATATTTTCCCCTCCCTCCCCTTCCCCTGACTTCAGAGCTATGCAGACAGGGGATCAACTGGTGGCTCTGCAGCAGAGCCACAATTGCGTTATTTAAAACGACTGACTTCAGTGGAAAGGTCTACAAAGTGTGCCTGGTTTGCAAGCACACTTTGTAGACCATTCCAATGAGGTAATTTGTTTTAAATAATGCGATTGTGGCTCTGCTGAAGAGCTTCGTTGTGTCGGCCGACATGGATCTCCTTCTGTCAGCTTTACAGCCGACAGCAGGAAACTTCAAACTTGCACAGTGAATATCTCTCAAACCATAACGGTAAAATTTACTTACCGATATTTTCTTTTCTTCTGTGCCCCTTCCACGGCATTGACTGTATTGTCTCCTCCTCTCAGCTGTGTAGGACCAATTAGCTCAAGCTTTAAAAGAAGTCTTGCGACATGATCGGTTAGTCAACTTTTGTCCAAGCTGAAAAATATAATGACAAGTTAGTTATAGGGTAGGGTATGCTGTGGAAGGGACACAGAAGAAAAGAAAATATCGGTAAGTAAATTTTACCGTTTCTTCTGTTTCCCCTGTCCACAGCATTGACTGTATGGGACGTACCACAGCCATGTCCCAAGGGAGGGTCATATATAACAATTCATGAACAAAAGCAGTTAAACATAAGTTATGTATAGTCTTACCACTCAAGGGTGTAACTGCTTGCAGGACTTGTCTCCCAAATTTTGTGTGAGCTGATACTTGAACATCCAATTGATAATGTCTGATAAAAATTGAAACTGACGACCAAGTCACCACCTTGCAAATATCTTCTATAGGTGCCTCTGCTTTGGCTGCCCAAGATGCAGCAATAGCTCTAGTAGAGTGTGCTTTAACAATAGAGGGCTCTGCTCCTGATTCTGAATAAGTAATATTGATGCATTCCGAAATCCATCTTGAAATGGATGCCTTTGATGTTGTCCTTCCTTTATACTTGCCAAAGAAGTGTACAAAGAGACTGTCAGACTTTCTGAAATCCCTTGTTCTGGTTACATAACAAGAGATGCACCTTATAACATCCAGATTATGCAGGATCCTTTCCTTCTCATTACTTGGATGAGCACAAAAAGGTGAAATTTACTCACCAATATTTGTTTTTCCTCTGTGTCCTTTCCACGGCATACAGTGGGCAACTGGCTCCGCCTCCCAGCTGGTAGGACCAATGGAAATTCTATAAATTTTGTGTACATCCTCCCTTCTCCAGTTTTACTTTTGTCCGAGCTGTAAGAAGAGAAGATGTGTTAATTAGCATTCTGCTACAAGCCATAGCTATAGTCTTTTCAGTATTAGAAGCAGGTAAGTAGTCGGAACGATACATATACCAAGACTTAACTACCTGGGAGGGCTGCCGTGGAAAGGACACAGAGGAAAAACAAATATCGGTGAGTAAATTTCACCTTTTCCTCTGTGTCCTGATCCACGGCATACAGTGGGACTTACCAGAGAAGTGCCCATTGTTTGTAGGGAGGGCTACTGGAGAAAAAGTCTCAGGTGGTTATGGCTGCCTCCAGCACCTTTCTGCCAAATTTGGCATCAGCAGATGCTTGCAGGTCTAGTCTGTAGTGCTTCACGAAGGTGAACACAGAAGACCATGTTGCAGCCTTGCATATCTCTTCTGGTGAGGCTGCTGCTTTTTGTGCCCACGAGGTAGAGATTGCTCTGGTTGAGTGTGCCTTAATTCCTCTGGGAGGTTCCTTGTCTGCAGATTCATATGCAAGGATGATACAGCTTCTTATCCAACGAGAAATGGAAGGTTTTGATGCTGCACATCCCTTGAATTTTCCAAAATGATGGATGAATAATGAATCTGTTTTTCTAATTAGCTGAGTGCGTCTAAGATATATTTGAAGACAGCGAACTAAGTCTAGGTTATGAAGGCGTCTTTCTAGTTCACAACTTGGATTTGGACAGAATGATGGAAGGAAAATTTCCTGGTTCAGGTGGAACTGAGATATAACCTTTGACCTGAAGGTGGGGTTTGGTCTGAGTACAACCTTATCCTGGTGAAATACCATGTAAGGGGCTGTGACCATAAGAGCTTGCAGCTCCCCAACTCTTCAGGCTGAGGTAATTGCCGTAAGCAATACTGTCTTTAGAGTAAGATGTTTCATGGATACAGACTCTAGTGGTTCAAAGAAGGGGTGTGAAGAAATTTGTTGTAAAACCAAATTGAGATCCCAGGAAGGGATTATGTCTCTTATAGTAGGCTTAATCTTAGAAATGGCTGCCATATATTTCTTTATCAGAAAATTTTCTGCATAGGGGGTAGCAAGGACGGCTGAAAGTGCTGAGAGCTGGACTTTTAGTGATGCCGGACGCAACCCTTTTTGGAAACCAGCCTGTAGGAAATCCAAAATCTCTGGTGCTTTAATAGATTGTCTGGATAAAGCTCTTGAAGTGCACCACTGGTAGAAAGTCTTCCAGACTCGATAGTAGATCTTTGTAGTAGTAGCTTGTCTACCCTGAATGATAGTTTCTATGACTGGATCTGAAAGGCCCTGAAGGGCTAGAGATTCCCGTTCAGCTTCCAGGCCCTGAACTGGAAGAATCCCGGATTGGGGTGTAGAATCGGCCCCTGGTGCAGTAGATGTGGAACGTTTGGGAGCTGAACCGGAGGACAAGCTGATAGCTGAAGGAGGTCCGCGTACCATAATTTTCTTGGCCAATTTGGAGCTATGATGATGACCTTGGCCCTGTCTGTTCTTATCTTTTTTATGACCTCTGGGATGAGAGGAATGGGAGGAAATATGTAGGCTAGTCGGAATGTCCATGGAATGCTTAGAGCATCCTGGCCGGCTGACTGTCTCTCTTTCAATCTGTAGTAGAAGAGGTGGCATTGTGTGTTGTGAGCTGTGGCCATCAGATCTATTGATGGAGATCCCAGAGTTTCCGTCTGAGATAAGCATATCTGTCTGCCTAGGCTCCATTCCCCTGGATGAAGCTTTGTTCGGCTCAGGAAATCTGCCTGTATATTCAGGTGACCTGACAGATGAGATGTTTTCAGAGCTAAGAGATGCCTTTCTGCCCATAGTAATATCTTTATGGCTAGATTGTTGAGTTGGATGCTCCTGGTTCCTCCTTGGTTCTGAAGATATTGAACAGCCGTGACATTGTCTGATCTTATCAGGACCGCCTGTCCTGCCAGTTCCTGCTGAAAATGAAGCAGTGTCTTCCATATGGCTAATAATTCCAGTATGTTTATGTGGTATGTGGATTCCTTCACTGACCATGTGCCCTGTATGGACCTTTGATTCCACAGTCCTCCCCATCCCTGGAGACTGGCATCTGTAGTAAGTATCTGGTAAAAAAATTCTGTTATCTGTCGACCTCTTGCCAGATTCGTCCTCTGAGTCCACCAGGATAACTCCTTCCTTGTGGAGGTCTGTACTGGAATTCGCATGAATAAATCTGATGGGTTTCTCTTGTAGTACTTCAGAAAGTTGGACTGGGTGCGCCGGGCATGTGTCCTGGCCCATGGTATAATCTGTTGTGCTGATGACAGATGTCCCAGGAGCCTGGAAAAAGATCTTGCTGTCTGATTCTCCTTTGTTCTGAAGAAGGTTACCTGTGTTAAGATGCGCTTCTGTCGTTCCAGGGATAAGGTTGCTTTGTTCTGCTGAGTGTCCAAGATGACGCCTAAGAACTGGAGCTGTTGGGCAGGTTGAAAACTGCTTTTCTCCTCGTTGATTAACCAACCTAATCTGGTTAACAGGCTGTTGCAAATGACTGTGTTTCTTATAGCAGCCTGATCTGAAGGAGCTATGAGCAGAATGTCGTCTAGGTAAGGTATCACCTTTATCTGGTATCTGCTTCTTAATTCTGCCATGACACCTGCTAGCAGCTTGGTGAAGAATCTTGGAGCTGTTGCGAGACCGAAGGGAAGAGTGCGGAACTGATAATGTTTCTTGAATATGTGAAACCTGAGATATTGCCGATGCGCTGGCCTGATTAGCACTTAATAGAATGCATCCTTCAGGTCTATTCGAGATAGGAAGTCCCCTGGCTGGATCAGTCTCATAGCTGACATCACAGACTCCATCTTGAAGTGTCGTATGCGCAAGAACTTGTTGAGATCCTTTTAATCCAGGATAAGGCGAAGTTCCCCAGAAGGCTTTAAAACATAGAAAAGAATTGAATAAAAGACCCGGAATCTGTGAGTCCTCGGGACTTCTTCTACCACTCTGTTCTGAATGAGAGTATGAAGAACCTGTCATATTTGGAGGCCTTTGGCCTTGTTCCTGATGAATGATGTTCTGAACCTTGTCAATGGAGGGGCAGTCTGAAATTCTAGGGCATATCCGCCCTTCACAACTTTTTTTGTCCAGTTGTCGGGATGAATAGATTCCCATGACATCTGGAACTGCTCCAGCCTGCCTCCCACTGGAGGTGAAGGATGGATGCTCTTGGCTTCACTGGTTGGACTGGGACTTCCTTTGGAAATCCTTCCGGGTGCTACCCCTTGAAGGTTGTGTACCACCTCGCTTTCTCTGTTCATATCCTTTTCCGGGACGATATCTCTTTGCATCACGGAAGGACTGTCGTCTTGTAGCAACGCTTTTGGAAGGAGATCCTCTGGCTCTCCTGTCTTGGGGCAAGAATGGACTCTTCCCTGCTGAAGACTTTTTGATTATTTCTTCTAGCTGGTCTCCAAACAGTTTTGATCCTTCAAAAGGTAAGGAGATTAACCTGTTTTTTGAGGCTGGATCTGCATCCCAGGAGCGAATCCAAAGTGCCCGTCTAGCAGTAACTGAAAGGGCTGATGCTTTAGCAAGGAGTCTAATATTATCCAGGGATGCATCACAGGAGTAATTCACTGCATCTATTATAGTACCCAATTCCTTGAGGATTCTAGATCTGGAGACTGATGATTCCAGTTTCTCCTCTACTTCTGATATCCAGATGCGCAGCGTGCGAAACACTGAAGCCATAGCTGTTGCAGTCTTTAGATTCTGGCCAATAGAGACAAACTGCTTACGGAGTGCTGTGTCTGCTCTCTTTTCCATAGCATCTTTCAAGGTAGTACCATCTTCTAGCAGTAAGGTGGTTCTTCTTGCAGTTTGTGCAATAGCTGCATCGACTTTTGGAGGTGTAATCTAACTTGCAGTGTCTTCTTCTGAGAAAGGATACATTCTCTAGAATCGTTTAGAAACTGAACTTCTCTTATCACCCTGTTTCCACTCCTTTTTGATAGTTTCTTGGATGGAGCTGTGAACAGGTATAACTGCCGAAGGTTTCTTATATCCAATAAATGCTGCATCAATAACATTAAGGTCTTTCTGTGCTTCAGGAAGGCCTAAGGATTTTCTCATCAACTTCACCAAAGGATCAACCTTCTCAATTGCAAAGCTCCCTGAGTCTTCTACAATTTCGCCCTCTTCAGAAGATGAACCAGCAGATTCCAACTCCACTACACTATCTTCCTCATATTCATGCAGGCGTGATGGGCCCTCCTCTGGGTCAGCCACCCTAGGTCTCTTTCTGGCAGATTCTTGCATAGTGGAGAAGGTCTCTTGCATGGAGACCTTCATCCAATTCAAAAAGTCCTGAAATTATGTAGGAACTTCACTACCAGAAGCCCTTTTTAGACAGTCAGGGCACAATTTTGGAAACCTCAGAGATAGGGATCTTCTGTTCACAGCCTGCACATACTTTAGTTTTTGAAGGAGCTTTCTCATCCTTAGGAAGCTCTGAAACCTTCTTTTTATCACGCTTGTTCTCTTTACAATCAGACATGATAAGCAAATAGCAGTGGAATGAACTGACTTAGGTAGAACTTATGCTCTAAAAATAGCCAATGATTCTGTATGCTAATATATGCTAGTATATCTGTTATATATATGAGTATAATCATGCATCTGAAAATTCATGTACTCACGATCTCTTGGAGACCCGTTCTGCCTGCTGTACTGCCTGTATTTCATCCTAGCCGTGAGGAAGAGGAACGCCGAGCTCTTCTTGCGTTCCATCAGTGGAACGCTCGCGTCACTTCCTGTTCCTGGTTTCAAGTCCCTTGGAGCTTCCCCCGGCTTTCTAGCAGTGTCAGCAGCTTGAGAAGGGAGAGTAGCTAGCGCGCCGCTGCTCCTGCCCTTAATGGAGTCTCCGGATCGCCTTCTTGCCGAAGCATGTTGCAGGGCAGAGGAAGCAAGAATGCGGGCCGCGGTTAAGCAACCCAGCATATTAAAAACAAAAAAAACTGTGTGGAGAGAGAGAGAGGCAAAGCCTCCGTCCCCCAGCTGAGGTAGGACCAAAAAAACTGGAGAATGGAGGATGTACACAAAATTTATAGAATTTCCATTGGTCCTACCAGCTGGGAGGCGGAGCCAATTGCCCACTGTATGCCGTGGATCAGGACACAGAGGAAAAGATGGTAATACAATTTCCTGGTTAATGTGTAAAGATGACACTACTTTAGGTCTAAAAGAAGGTTTGGTTCTAAAGATAATCCTATCCTGATGAATTTTCATGTAAGGGGATTAAATAGACAAGGCCTGGATCTCATTTACCCTTCTAGCTGAAGTCATCGCTGTCAAAAAGATAAGCATTTAACTCTAAAGACAAACTGAAATTTCCTGGATAGGCTCAAACATACCTGAAGTGGCTAGTTGGTTCAGAACTAAGTTGAGATCCCAAGGGGAAGAATATCATTAACTCGAGGTCTAGATTTGACAATAGATTTCATAAATCTTTTGATTAACTCATTATCAGCAAACTGGATTGCCAAAATTGCAGAAAGTTGTACCTTCAGTGAGGTAGATCTAAGTCCTTTAGCATATCCTTTTTGAAGAAATTGCAGTATTTCTGGCACCGCAACGGAGGATCTAGTCACTTTGTTCTCTCTACACCAAGTACTACATATCTTCCAGATTCTGTAGTAAATCTTGGTGGTAGATGCTTTTCTTCCTGTGATGACAATGTCGATTACTGATCTGGAAAGTCCTCTGAGCGATAACAGCCTCCATTCAACCGCCAGGCCTTCGATCTTCCACTGACATCTTTAATTAGCTTTGTGTACCATACTCTTCTTGGCCACGCCGGCGCAATCAGAATCATGTTTGCACCATCCCTTCTTATCTTCCTCAGACTCTCTGCCATTAGTGGAATCAGGGGAAATATGTATGCCAACTGGTGGTTCCATGTAAACCTCAGAGCATCCTGCCCGACTTCTGTTTGGTCTTTCCTCCTGGAGAAATATTTCCTGCATTTTGCGTTGGCCCTTGAAGCCATAAGATCGATTTCTGTCCTTCTCCATTTCTGAGTTATCTGTAGAAAGACTTGAGTTTAGTGCCCACTCTCCTTGATCCAAGGCATGTTGGCTCAAGAAATCCACTTGTATGTTTTAAACCCCGAGCACATGGACTGCTGTCAGTGACTTTAGATTTTTTTTAGTATCTCTTCTGCTTCCAGAAACAACTTATTGCTTCTGATTCCTCCCTGGTTCTTCAGATAAATGACTGTGGTCATGTTCTCCAAGTAAATCCTTACTGGACTTCCCAATAAGTGTTGTTTGAGGCTGATCAAGCTCCTCATTACTGCTCTGAGTTCCAGTATGTTGATGTGCAGAGTGTTTTTCTATTGCAGACCACCTTCCCTGTACTGGATGATTGTTCCAAACAGCTCCCCAGCCTTGCTGACTGGCATCTGTTGTCAGGTCTTCCCAAAATATTATCTTTAATGAAATCCCCTTTGAAAGATTTGTCTCTTTCTTCCACCATAACAACTTCTTCTTTATCCTGGAAGGTACCACAATCTTCTGTGAGACATTCCTGTAGTTCTTGTTCCACTTTTTGACGAAATAAATCTGGACCCTTCACATGTGAAATTTTGACCATGGCAATACCTGGACTGTACAGGTCAGAACTCCCAAGAGCCTCATAAAATCCTCTGAAGTCTGATTCTTCCGAGTACTGAATCTGGATACGGTCTGAATAAGCCTTTTCTTCCTGTCCTCTGATAGGGATGCTCTTCCTCTGATTGTATCTACATTGATTCCCAAGAATATTATGTTTTGGGATGGAATCACTTTTGAAAGTTTATTAGCCAACCTAGACTTTGAAGATGACTTATGGTGTATTGAGTGTGGTTCCTGGCTTGCTGCTCTGATTCTGATATAATTAGCAGATCATCTAGATAGGGTACTAAGGGTACTATGGTTATTCCTACTTCTCTCAGATGTTCTAGACTTGCCACTAGGATTTTTGTAAACACTCGTGGTGCTGCTGAGAGACCGAAGGGCAGAGCTGTAAACTGATAATGCTCTTCTTTTACTGCAAGCCTCAGGAACTTTCGATGAACTGGTTTTACCACAACGTGATGGTAAGCATCCATCAGATCTACCGTTGTAAGAAAAGCCTTCATAGGAATTGCTTTGATTAGGGATGCCACTGTTTCCATTTTGAAAGCTCTGTATTGTAGAAAGGAATTCAGATTCTTTAAATCCAGAATGGGTCTGTATCCCCCGGAGGATTTTGGGACTATGATCAAAATTTAATATAGACTTGTCTTTCTTTGAAAAATTGGAACCTCTTCTATGACTTGTTTTCTTTTAGGGTCTGAATGATGCTTAATAGACCCTTTGCCTTCTTTGGTACTCTTGGGATTAACGATTTCTTGAACAAACTGCTGCAAGGAATTTCTCTAAATCTCAGCGGGTACCCCACCTCCAGCACCTGTAACACCCAGTGATCCGTTACCGACTCCTGCCACCTTTGCAGAAAGCCATGCAGACGGCCACCCACAGGAACCAAGGGCATGGCACGCTGACCTTCAAAGATACTCCTTCTTAAAACTCCCTTCCTGAATATTCCTTTCTGAAGGATCCTCTCTGGGATGGGACAAAGTCAGGCTTCTTCTGTTCATAAGGTTTATTAGGCTGATATTTCCTTGTCTCTCTAAAATTCTGCTTTCTTGCCTTGTAGGATGAACTCTTTCCTTGAACATTAGTGGATAGTCCTCTTTCCTGAGGTAGAAATGTACTTTTTCCTCCAGTCATATTTTTGATTAACTCCTCCAAATGAGGCCCAAACAGAAGAGAACCTTCAGAGGGAAGTGTGACTAACTTATTTTTTGAAGTGGGGTCAGCTCCCCAGGACTTCAGCTACAAAGCCCTTCTGGATGTTAATGATAGGGCCAAGGAACGAGATGTCAATTTGATAACATCTAATAATGAGTCGCAAGCAAAGCTTACAGCCTCCTTGATGACTGCACTCTCTTTCATAAGTCTATATCTGGAAACGGCTGATTCCACTTTTTACTCTAATTCTGTCAACCATATTCTGATGGTCAAATTTTTTTCCCAGAATAGAAAATTGCTTTTTAGTGCTCCCTCCATCTTCCTTTTCATACTGTCTCTTAATGAGGAGCCATCTTCCATGGGTATGGTGGTGCTCTTGGCCAACTGTGCTATTGCTGTGTCAATTTTAGGAGGGTTAATTCAATCCTGTACTTCTTTGAAAGGATACATTTATGTAAATCTTCTGGTCATCACTACTCTCTTATCGCCTTTCTTCCATTCTGATTTAATCATATCAGAGACTGAATAGTGAATAGGAAAGACTGTGATTTCTTTTCTATTTCACAAAAAGGCAGTGTCCAAGACATCTAATTGGTTTGGAGTGTCTGTTAACTCCAAGGACATGCGCATGGCTCTTAAGAGGGCATGCATTTTATCAATATTGAATGATATGGTTTCATCCGTTATTTCTCCTTCCTCTTCTGATGAATATTTGGATACAATCTCTTAGATGCTGGATTCTTGAACTTTATCATATCTTTGCGAAGTTCCTTCTCCCGGATCTTCCAATCTCTGCCTTTTCCTACTATTAGCTCCTTCTTGCATAGCAGCAAATGTATCATGCACTGATGAACGCATCCAGGTAAAAAAAATCCTGGAATTGTGCAGGCATTTCTGGACCAGTGATCTTCTTTAAACAATCTGGGCAAAGTTTAGCAGAATCAGAGGCTAGAAATTTGGCTTCACATCCTAAACAGCTCTTGAGTTTCTGAGTCTTGTCTTCCTTATCAATAGCAGGCTTGTCCTTAGCATGAGTCTGCTTAACTGGTGCAGACATTATGATTAAAAGCGTAAATTTTTATTCTATTTCATTAAAACTATATAGTCTCCTAGCCTAACTGTAGGCTGAATTTACTTCCTGTTATATAGCCTTCCCAAAGGTCAAAGTAGAACACATAGATTAAACATAAACAAAACACATCTCAAAAGAGACTATAAATACATGAGTAACTTAAGAGAATTTATAGTTTAAAATTTTAATGTTACTCACTCATGCAACGGCGGGCAGACCTGCTTCCATCCTTCCAAACTGGTAGACATTGATTCTGGCGTGCGTTTCACCCTGGAACACATCACTTCTTCCGGATGACGCCAATGGAAGACGACTCCATGACCAGCCTCCCTCCGGCCCTCTGCTGACAAGGGGTGAAGAGGGTTGCTGCACAGCATAAAGTTGGCTGATCTCCCTGTCTGCGCACACGGTGTGAGAAACAAGGGCTCCACTCATACGGTCCAGTCAGACGGCACCACGACGGCCAGAAAATAAACCCTTGAGCTCTGCTGGATACATTGAAGAAAAAAGCGGAGCGAAACACCTTTCACCTCCGTCCTCACAGCTGTGTGGAACCAAATGACTAACCAATCATGTTGCGAGACTTCTTTTAAAGCTTGAGACAATTGGTCCTACGCAGCTGAGAGGAGGAGACAATACACACAGTCAATGCCGTGGACAAGGGACACAGAAGAAATATTTATTTTGGGACATTTCTAACACTTTAAGGTTCTATGTTCAGCTCTCCTTGTTGCCATACCCTCCAACCTTTCAAAATGAAAAAAGGTACACTCGCATCAATTGCCTTCATATAACTGCTAAAATACATATTTGTGTGTACTAATCTGTTAAAGGTATAGTATTAGATCATTACCAAAGCAGCTCAGTTTGCTCATCATAAGAAACAATATTTCCGGAAGGACATGGAAAGGTGATAAGTCCTCCTTACCAAAAATAAAAGAAAGAAAAGGGTGCATCTTAGAGAAAGTAAAGATTTCATTTATAATTTATAGCAACACTTTTAATGGTGCAACAAACTTTTCTATTAATGAAAAAGGCAAGAAAAAGAAAACATTGTAGAGCATTTCATACAGAGTAAAACTGATACTCCCACTACTGAGAGATGCATATTTCCAAATTTCTTACAGTTTATATGCTCTTGTTTTTTTTTTTTACATTAACATGGCCCACTAATGGTCATGTTTCAATCAATCTGTTGCAATAAGTGCAAGAGGGGAGTCTTTTAAAAACAATTTTCCATATATTGATAGAAACTGTTGAGTCATGCTGTCAGTATGAACTTTCAGGAAGTAATCCCACTGTAATAAACTTCCTGACAATTTTAACTGTACTAACATTTGAATAAAACAATTGACTGCAGCAGCAGTACCTTTATTTTACTCAACAGGAAAACCCCTATGAGTTATGTATGAATAAAAAACAAACAAACCACCAAATGGAAATTCCAACAGAATCAGAACTATATATACATCCAGTACTCACAACACAAAAGAGGATGTGCTGGTATTAAGTACAACCAGCAAATTCCAAGGGGGTCACACAAGCTACCCCGATTCAGCTATTTCTTGCAGTAAAAAGTATGAGTCCACAAATAATAAAAAAATATATTGAAGACTATTAATAAAAAAATTTATATATTTGCCAAAAACAACGTCAATACTCTAACAAATATTATAAAGCCCGTATATGATGTGTTTCGGAGCTATAAGCTCCTTTTTCAAATATAAGGCACAAATATATAATAATAAAATCTAACTTTGGCAATAAACAAAGGCAGCCCCATTGGAATTTGCTGGTTGTACTTACAACCAGTACATCATCTTTTGTTTTGTGAGTATAGGATGTACAGTGGATATAAAAATCTACACACCCCTGTTAAAATGCCAGATTCTTGTGATGTTAACCCCTTAACGACGGATGACTTACCAGGTACGTCCCGCATAAACTGTCACTTAGTGACAGAGGACGTACCTGGTAAGTCACGGAAGTCCGGGTCTCCTTGCGGCTGCACGCCGTTCGGAGACTCCGGACTTGTTTGAAAAAAAAAAAAAAAAAAAAGTTCCTCTTCTGTTAAAGTGACAGCCGCGTACGAACGCGTCTGTCACTAAGGGGTTAAAGAATGAGACAAAGATAAATCATGTCAGAACTTTTTCCACCTTTAATGTGACCTATAATGTGAACAATTCAATTGCAAAACAAACTAAAACCATTGAGGGGGAAAAATAAAAATCTCACAATAACCTGGTTGCTTAGGTATGCACACCCTTAAACGAATACTTTGTTGAAGCACCTTTTGATTTTATTACAGCAATCAGTCCTTTTAGGTAGAAGTTTATTAGCATGGCACATCTTGACGTGACAAAAATGTGCCCACTCTTCTATGCAGAAGCGCTCCAAATCTGTCAGATTGTGACGACATCTCCTGTGCACAGCCCTCTTCAGATCACCCCACAGATGTTCAATTGGATTCAGGTCTGGGCTCTGGCTGGGCCATTCCAAAATGTTAATCTTCTGTCACAGTACCTTGTTTCCAGAACCTCTCAGAGTCTTTCCACGCGTCATCTGCAGGCGAGAGGCTTCAAGCATGCTTCAGGCCTCTGTTTTATGTGTGTTTGTTTCTTGTAGTCTCCTCTTACCTACTTCCTGTGGAGGGGTTTAAATGGCAGACTGAGTCCTGACTCAGTCACCCTTACGTTGTTGTTCTGAGCAGTTCATTTTCCAGTATTCCTGATGCCTGTGTATGATCCGGCTTGTCTGTCCATCCATTCTGGTGCTGACCTGTGGCTCTGTTTGACTATTCTCCTCGGCGTTCTGATTTGGCTCAGATAGCCTTTCTGATGCAAACCTGTGGCTCTGGCTGACTACCTGCTCCATACATGACCTAGGCTTGTCTGACTACCCTCTCTGGTGTTGACCTGGGGCTCTATCCACTGCGCATCCAGCATACATACACTCCAGTGGATATCCTATCTGGTGCAAACCTGTGGCTCTGGCTGACTACCCGCTCCGTGTATGACCTAGGCTCGTCTGAGTACCTACTCTGGTGTTGACCTGGGGCTCTATCCACTGCGCATCCAGCATTCCATCGCTTCAGTGGATTTCCTTTCTGGTGCAAACCTGTGGCTCTGGCTGACTATCCGCTCTGTGTATGACTTTGGCTCGTCTGACTATCCTATCTGGTGCTTACTAGAAGGCTCTGTCTGTTCGCTCAGTGTGTGGTACCGTTGTTCAGACATCCTTCCTAGTACTGACCTGGGGCTCTAGCAGACTCCTAGCTATTGACTGCAGGCTGAGTCAGTATCTCTTGGGCGTTACCTTACCACGAGACTCCAGTGGGCTGAGGCCTAGTCTCGGACAGTGTGGTGCAGAGATTGGGAGACTGCTATTCCTGATACAATGCTCGCCGATTCAATCACCCACTGTGTGTTTATTTATATATTGCATTACTGTCGTTATTCTCATAATAAAGGTTCTAATAACTATACCGTCTGACTCATGGTTTTGCTTGCCAACCGTAACATCTTCTTCTGGTGAAGCCATGCTTTTGTGGATTTGGATGTGTGCTTTGGGTCGTTGTCGTGCTGAAAGGTGGACTTCCTCTTCACCTTTCTAAACGATGCCTGAAGGTTTTGTGCCAAAATTGCCTGGTAATTAGAACTGTTCCTAATTCCCTCCACCCTGACTAAGGCCCTGGTTCCAGCTGAGGAAAAACAGCCCAAAGCATGATGCTGCCACCACCATGCTTCACTGTGGGTATGGTGTTCTTTGGATGATGTGCAGTGTTGTTTGTGCGCCAAACATACCTCTTGGAATTATGGCCAAAAAGTTCAACCTTGGTTTCATCAGACCATAACACATTTTCCCACGTGCTTTTGGGGGACTTGATGTTTGTTATTGCAAACCTCAGCCGGGCTTGGATGTTTTTCTTTGTAAGAAAAGGTTTCCGTCTTGCCACCCTACCCCACAGCCCATTCATATGAAGAATACGGGAGATTGTGTCACAGGTAGCACACAGCCAGTACTTGCCAGAAATTCCTGCAGTTCCTTTAATGTTGCAGTAGGCCTCTTGGAAGCCTCCCTGACCAGTTTTCTTCTCATAAGTTTTGGAGAGACGTCCAGTTCTTGGTAATGTCTTTGTTGTGCCATATTTTCTCCACTTGATGATGACTGTCTTCACTGTGTTACATGGTATAGCGAATGCTTGGGAAATTCTTTTGTACTCTTCTCCTGACTGATACCTTTCAACAAGGAGATCCCTCTGATGCTCTGGAAGCTCTCTACGGACCATGGCTTTTGCTCTGAGATGCAACTAAGCAAATGTCAGGAAAATCCTACTAGAATGGCTGAACTTTATTTGTGATTTATCTGAGTCATTTTAAATGATGGCAGGTGTGTAATGACTTCTATTTAACATGATACTGAATGTGACTGGTTAATTCTGGACACAGCCACATCACCAGTTATAAGAGGGTGTGCACACCTATGCAACCAAGTTATTGTGAGTTTTATTATTTTTCCCCCTCAGTGATTTCAGTTTGTTTTGCAATTGAATTGTTCACATTAAAGGTGGAAAAAGTTCTGACAGGATTTATCTTTGTCTCATTCTTTAACATCACAAGAACCTGGCATTTTAACAGGGGTGTGTAGACTTTTTATATCCACTGTATATATATTTCTGATCCTATTGGAATTTCCATTTCGTGGTTTGCTCTCTTTCTGCCTTCTATGTACATTTACAGGGGGTTAATCAGAATAGAACATATTGATGTACGCTTATCTGATGATGTACGCTTATCTGATGATGAAGGGGTTAATAATATGTTCCTCTATGTAACCGCACATATATTGGGTAAAAGCATAAGGAATTAAGAAGTGCAAGAATTGGGTTATAAAATAAGGAATTAACCCTTTTAGTGCCAGAGAGGTACCACTCTGGCACTCAAAGTGTTAAGAAGCCTGGGTTGATTGATCCGTTCTGCCTTATTGGGCTACGCCACTGGCACTAAAAGAGTTAAGAAGCCTGGGTTACATGATCTGTTCTGCCTCTGTATCAGTGGAATCAAGAGGTTACAATTTCTGATAAGAGGCATTGGGTTATAAATTAAAGAATTAACCCTTTGAGTGCCAGAAGGGTACCCCTCTGGCACGCAAAGGGTTAAGAAGCTTGGGTTACATGATGTGTTCTGTCTATAGAGAGGTCACCATTGTGATAAGATGTACTGGGTATTAGAACGGTTACCACTGTCGATAAGAAGCTGATGTACACATCAGAGCAGGTCTGCCTGCTCGTACACAGAGAGGAAGACACGTTAAGCTGTCACAGATATAGGCGGCAGGAAAAGCCTACCAGGCAGTCAACAAGATGATGTTTTAACCCCCTGGTCTTGACGGATACCAATTCCGATAGCACACCGTCTTTGACAAGATACTGGTATTCCTCTACTCATGGCTCTCGTTCATTCAAAGAAGCCGCCTTCAGGGACCGGAATTTAGCTCAAGCGCTATTGCGCATGCCTCATGTTGTGCGTTTCACGTTTGGAACGCACAACGTCTGGAGCGTTGGAACAGGACCCTGCTTACAGGGGAACTGTAAGTTAATTCTTTTTATACATGTATTTTCCCAGTAAGGCATTGGAGTATTATTGATTAATTGTATGTTAGGGCTTCTGGATAGACGTTAGTCTTGTATAATTATTTTAATAGTTTCATTAACTCTTTCTTATGAAATATACAGCCCTCTAGCAAGCTAAGCTTTCCCCGGAGGTGACTACCAAGGAGGGTTATTGTGATTGAGACAAAGATTCCCGTATCTGACAGCCCAACGCTTATCAAATTTCTCTCGGGAGGGCTGCAGGGCAAGAGATTCTCACACAGCTCAGAAATTCTGGCATGCATGATATCACCCATGCGGGATACGTTCTCATCAAAGCATGCAAGAATGAATTGAGTATAAGTCTGAGCATAAGTGACTATAGGCGAGTTTGAGCATTACTGAATGTGAGTGAGCAACAGAAAATGTGAGTTTACATATATGAGTATAACTAAGTCTGAACATATGCAAGTCTGAGCATGTGTTTGAACATAAGTTGGGGTGAGAGAGTATGACAATCATTGAGCAATTCTCATGGCGATTCTGAATGAGTGGGAACAATAATGTACTGTCTGTGAGAACAGACAAGAGCATGTTCTAGAATTGTACCTGGACAAATAAGTCTGAGCTAGTATATTTGAGAAATGTGAGTGCATTTTCACAAATGAGTTGTACTTGAAAAAGTGGCCTAAGCATTAACATTGTCTAAAAACCACTTTGATTCAATCAAGTTATGAAATTTATTTGGGTGAGGACATAGTAAAGAGTAAATATAGAAAATAAATCTATTTGTGTGCGCTACTTGTATATTATGGTAATTGTAGTAATGATAGTCCTGGCAGATGAAAGCAGAGTTCTGTCAGCAGTTGGTACTGTTAGTTGAGCAATGTATCCCATGGCTCAGTTTGGTTGCATAGAACCTTAGTAAATCACACAATATGGTTGTTTCCCATAGCAACACTTTGTCACGACATGGCTGGAAATATGGTCATGTGATAAGATTTTGACTGTAAATACTTTTTTAATGTAAATTATTTTACTTAAAACACATTATTCATTTTTTATGACTGGGCTTCCTTAATTATACATTGGAATTTACTTCACATATATACACCAGTGGCCACTAACAGGCCAGGATTTGAGGATTTCTTTGTTAGCACACAGGGGATTTAATCAATTTGAATGAGCCTCTGATCAAGCCAACTGTGCTCTAGCAGGGAAATTCCTAAGTCCTGGCCTATAATTTGGCCTTGAGGGCACGGGTTGAGAAACACTGGTCTATTTAACATTGGATTATAAATATCTATAGAGTTGGGAGCATGGAATACTTTCCCTTGACTAAACAGTCATGCTTGAGATTTAAGTTTAACTGCCACACTATAATTTCTTGAGTTATTTTGAAAGGAGTTTCAAAATCACCTATGTTTGTTAGCCTTTCATTAATTACAACTGTAGTCAGAGATATTTGGGTCTATTTATTAGTTTGTGCAAATTTTGCCAGTACTTCCTAGTAGGAAGTGGCAGGTGGGAGGAGTGGAATGTTAGTATCTGAAAGACCAGGCTCTGACAACCAGTACTTCCTGATTTGCAAGACTGATAAATAAAGCTAAATATCTTTTGAACTATTCATTTAAATAAAGCATGGCAAAAATTAACACACGTAATTTTCAAAGCTTTCAAAATTACCCAAGTTATTACAAAAGTGTTCCACCTGAACACTGTTTATCCTTCAGAATAGAAAGAGGAATCTGCCAGTTGATGGTCAAAATGAATTTAAGTGATTGACAGTTTGGCTTTGACCTAATAATTGTATAGGGTTAAAATTAGTACATCATCATCATCTCCTTTATAATAGAGCACTGTGTCCATCAATCTTCAAAACTAATTAGAATGATGGATGTATAAATTTTAAGAGAGAAGTAAATCTCCCTTTAATATTCACCCTATCCAAAAAAGGCTGCTCTAACGAACTTTATTTCCACAAAAAAAAAAAAAAAAGTACTTTGAAGCTCCTATATACTGTATGTCGAATAAATATCTAACTAAAGGGAGTAGACTAAGGACAGTTTCCAGATCAACAGAATTGTAAAACCATATGAATAATACATAAATCTATGTATCCAAGTATAGATTTATATAAAAACAAATTAGAAATACAGAAATGTGTGTAAATAATCAATGTAATCTATTAAAATATAGAGACGGGGGACATGTAATTACCATTGTAGTCCATCTACAGCAGGCATTGGAAGCAATCAATTATTGATTTTATGAGTATCTTTGCCGTTTTATGTTCTGGTGTCTTGGTTTATAATGGCTTCAGACACCGGCGGTCTAGCGGGAAAGATACTACCCTTAGTCTATTCTCTGTAGTTAGATTTAGATATTTATCCAACATATATAGATAGGTGCTTCAAACTTGTTTTTTAGTTTAGCGTGGCATCCATTTATGAATCATTAAGATGTAACTGAAGCTTTTATATTCATCAAAGGTTGAGCTTATAATCAATACATGATCTGGTATAATTATATCAATATAACCATAAGCTACCTGTGTGTGTCAGCGATTTTCAGACAGCATCTGTGTATTAAACTCCACTCCAAAGGATAAAATTGTCCAACAGTGAGCTACTTAATAGTGTCTCTTAGTATTTGTCACTGTTCTGTGTTTCCTGGGTCTATGCTTCTTCTCAAGAAATGATGCCACTGGGTTGCATCAGATAACTCTAGCAGTACATTCTGAAGAAGGAAGGAGAAGAAGCACAGCATCCCTCTAAGAGCAAACCAGCTTCTTAAATATGGAGAAATACAATGGATATATTTATACTCTCAAACAAAGAGGCATAGCTTCCATCTCTAGACATCAAGACCATTCCCTGGAGTGAGTCCCTTGGTTGCTTTCTATGTGGTCATGCTTCTTAACTTTCAGTCTCCAATTCATTACATGAAAGAGACAAAAGACAGGCATATAAAAGTAGACAGTATATATAAGGATCCCACTATTCCCCACAGAGAGGTGCTCACTTTATAAGAGGCTAAAACTGGCCTCCTGGTATTCACACTTTCTCAGCTGTAAGTCACTTCAACAGATGTAATACCAGTTAAATCTTCAAGGATGGCAATTCAAGTAATTGTTTATTAAAAAGACTTTACTGGGCTAAAAATATATAAACACCAAATACAATAGTTTCTCTCTTTGTGTTTCACATAGGGAAATGCGTATGGAAAAAACTATTGTATTTGGTGTATATATATTTTATACTTTTAGTCCAATACATTTCTCTTTAGGAGGGACCATCTCTTTGAGTGTCAAATATCTCTGTAATGCATACATCACTGAGGCATTGTTTGGTGCAGCTAGGTTTTCTGCAAAGTTCTCTGTTTTTTGAGAGCCACACCTTGTGGCTAAAGATTTGGTTTGTAGACTAATCTTCTAAGAAGTCGCTGATGTCCTTTCCTTTTGGGCCTGACCTGAAACATATAATTGAAGCTACTGGTGGAAAGAGCAATTTGTTGCGTCAACTTTCCTCCAAGGTTTCCTATCTTGTGAGGAAAGCATGTGAATTTTGCCCCCCCCCCACCCCACCCCAGCTAGGGTGCAAAGTGCACAAAGCCCTCAGATCTCTCAACAGCACCACTCCACAAATCCCAGACAGACCTGACAGTCCAAGCAATCCGCTGCAAAGTCTCTCTGACAAACCTACATCCACATGACTCAAAGAATCCTGGTCCATTATTGCATATAGGGATCCTTCTCTGCCTTTTTTTAGCCGCCCAGTCGTTTTCCATAATGCGCCAGTGGATTTTGAGGATGATATCAGAAGGGTACATCATATATTTCAGATCTCTGCCACCTTGTTACTTATCCTTAAATATTCCAAGGAACCCAGAATGGGCGAAGCTGTCCCATGAAGCCATGGCCACTCTGCTGGAAAAACAGGTGCTAGTGCCAGTTCCAATCCAAGAGCGATTCTCAGCTGTGGTATACCCCCATGGTACCTGTGTCCATAACAGAAGTAAGTAAATAGAATTTTAGTGTTGTTACCTGTTGAATCCTTTTCTGTTTAGCAGGTGATGATGCAGGTAACTTCCCTTTTAGTAAAATTAGTTGGATAGGGGGTGATGGGACAGGGATCTCATCCCCTTTCAGTACAGTGAGTAGGATTGGGGGTGATTAGGCAGGGAGCTCCTCTTTCAGTACAGTGAGTAGGATTGGGGGTGATTAGGCAGGGAGCTCCTCTTTCAGTACAGTCTGTAGGATTGGGGTGATGATGCAGGGAGCTTCCCTTTCAATACAATGGGTATAATTGGGTGTGATGAGACAGAGATTTCCTATAACAGTGCAATGGCTAGGATTGGGGGTGATGGGACAGGGAGCTTCCCGTTCAGTACAATGGGTAGGATTTGGTGTGATGGGTCAGGTAGCTTCTCTTTTAGTACAATGGGTAGGATTGGGTTTCATGGATCAGGGAGCTTCCCATTCATTACAATCTGTATGACTGGGTTGATGAGCCAGAGAGCTTCCCTTTCAATACAATGGGTATAATTGGGTGGGATGAGACAGAGATTCCCTATAACAGTGTAATGGGTAGGATTGGGGATGATGGGACAGGAAGATCCCTTTCAGTACAATGGGTAGGATTTGGTGTGATGGATCAGGTAGCGTCTCTTTTATTGCAGTGTGTAGGATTGGGTTTGATGGATCAGGGAGCTTCCCATTCAGTACAGTCTGTAGGATTGAGGTTGATGGGGAAGGGAGAAGGGGAAGGGAGAGCCCCATTCAGTGCAATAGGTAGGATTGGGGATCATGAGGCAGGGAGCTTCCCTTTCAGTACAATGGGTAGGATTGAGGATGATGAGGCAGGGAGCTTCCCTTTCAGTATATTGGTAGGATTAAGTATGATGGGACATGGAACTCCCTGTGTAGTACAATGTGTAGCACTGGGGAGTTGAGGCAGGAAGCTAGGTCCTGATTACTGCTGGGCCCATGGAATTCATTCACAGCAATAAATGGCAGACGTGATACAATTTACAGGTTTTATTTATAACAACTATTTAGGAGTCTAATGTACACTAAGCGCCTGAGTATATGGATGATAATAAGGCTGCTGCAGGAAACATGTCCCTCAAGTCCAGCCCAGTTGATCCAAAGGAAGGCAAAAAAAAACCACTGTAATCTCAAATGGGTAAAAAAATTCCTTCCTGACTCCAAATGGCAGTCGGACATTTCCCTGGATCAAATTCCTGTATAGACTTTTAATGAATGATCTCAGGTCTTTCATTATTAACTATTACCTATTAACAGTCACTGTCAGTGGCATAGTCTATCGTTCTCACTTAACACACTCCATGATTAAAGGGATAGTAATACTTTGTTTTATCTTTATTTTATTTTATAGGCATTAAAAAAACATGAAGAACGATATAAGTCTTATTTCTCAAACCTTTATGGTTTAATAGATATTCACAAGCAAAGTATCCCCCCCCCGTTCAGCCAGATTAGAAGGGAAGTGCCCAGGTAGACAGCAGAGAGGAACAATCTTCAATTAAGATAAGGGAAAAAGCTGACAAGCTTGTCAAGGGGGGCAGGGCTTTCACTGTTTTCATTGTAAGAAGATTGTCCCCTGCTGTTATCTGTCTGGTCTTACAACCAGATTCACATCTGAGAAGAGATGGCTTACACTAGGTAAAAGGGGTGGGGAGAGGAAACTTTGCTTGTGAATATCTCTTAAACCATAAAGGTTTGAGAGATAAGATTTATATCGTTCTTCATGTTTTTTTAATGCCTACAAAATAAAATAAAGTTATAACGAAGTATTACTATCCCTTTAAGAGAGTCCAACTCTCTCCGTAAATCAGAAATAACATTGTGGTCG
Organism: Rhinophrynus dorsalis; assembly: GCA_037306005.1. Lineage (NCBI taxonomy): Eukaryota > Metazoa > Chordata > Amphibia > Anura > Rhinophrynidae > Rhinophrynus > Rhinophrynus dorsalis. The sequence goes on along the minus strand of CM074723.1, from coordinate 256,137,793 downwards.
GGAATTTCCAGCCGAATATGGAAATCGTAACAAAAAGAACGAAACACTAAAGGTCGATTGCATGTAAAAGACTGATGCTATACCATAACTAACGTAGAACGGCGAATAAGGTCTGAAATTACAAAGTGAATTGGAGAGATAAGGACTAGATGTGGAGGCGATCCCTTGGCCTCTGTGATGAGATAAGGAAGAAGGAGGTAAGGAGTAGCTAGGGTTCCTTCGGCCTGTGCAAAGAGGTAAGGAGTAGCTCGGGTTCCTTCAGCCTCTGCAAAGAGGTAAGGAGTAGCTAGGGTTCCTTAGGCCTCTAAGAGGCAAGGAGAACCTAGGGTTCCTTCAGCCTCTGCAAAGAGGTAAGGAGTAGCTAGGGTTCCTTAGGCCTCTCAGATGTGGCAAGGAGTAGCTAGAGTTCCTTCAGCTTCTGCAGTAGCATGAGTAACGTGGGACAACGAATGAGAGAATGAGGTCCGATGCCCAAGCCTCCCCTGTCCGTGCCTGGTGGATGATTGGCTAGCAGAATTCTGCAGTAATTGGTGTCCCTGGATGATCAGCTTCCTGATGTTGGAGAGAGAGCTGGTGGAATGAAATTGCAAAGTGATTTGGAGAGATAAGGACTAGATGTGGCGGCGATCCCTTGGCCTCTGTGATGAGATAAGGAAGAAGGAGGTAAGGAGTAGCTAGAGTTTCTTAGGCCTCTCAGAAGTGGCAAGGATTAGCTAGCAGAATTCTGCAGTGATTGCCATCCCTGGATGATCAGCTTCTTGATCAGATCTTGATGGTCCTGAAGGAGTGGCAAGCCTTCAGCTCCTTGAAAAGGGGTAGACACCTACCCCTGTTCAAGGGGCTGAAGGTTTGCCACTCCTTTTGTCCCTGCGACCGGGTTGTCTCCTCCTAAGGAAGGGGTGGTATTTGGGAAGACTTTGGCCCCTGTAATGGGGTAAGGTGTTTTGTGTGTAACCTTTGTCATGCAGTAGCATGAGTAACGTGGTACGACGAATGAGCGAATAAGGTCCGAGGCCCAGGCTTCCCCTGTCCGTGCGTAGTGGATGATTGGCTAGCAGAATTCTGCAGTGATTGCCGTCCCTGGATGATCTGTTTCTTGATCAGATCTTGATGGTCCTGAAGGAGTGGCAAACCTTCAGCCCCTTGAAAAGGGGTAGACACCTACCCCTTTTCAAGGGGCTGAAGGTTTGCCACTCCTTTTGTCCCTGTCACCGGGTTGTCTCCTGCTAAGGAAGGGGTTGTATGTGGGAAGACTTTGGCCCCTGTAATGGGGTAAGGTGTTCTGTGTGTAACCTTTATCATGCAGTGGCATGAGTAATGTGGTACGACGAATGAGCGAATAAGGTCCGAGGCCCAGGCTTCCCCTGTCCGTGTGTAGTGGATGATTGGCTAGCAGAATTCTGCAGTGATTGCCGTCCCTGGATGATCAGCTTCTTGATCAGATCTTCATGGACCTGGAGGAGTGGCAAACCTTCAGCCCCTTGAAAAGGGGTAGACACCTACCCCTTTTCAAGGGGCTGAAGGTTTGCCACTCCTTTTGTCCCTGTGACCGGGTTGTCTCCTGCTAAGGAAAGGGTTGTATGTGGGAAGACTTTGGCCCCTGTAATGGGGTAAGGTGTTCTGTGTGTAACCTTTGTCATGCAGTAGCATGAGTAACGTCGTACGACGAATGAGCGAATAAGGTTCGAGGCCCAGGCTTCCCCTGTCCGTGTATAGTGGATAATTGGCTAGCAGAATTCTGCAGTGATTGCCGTCCCTGGATGATCAGCTTCTTGATCAGATCTTGATGGTCCTGAAGAAGTGGCAAACATTCAGCCCCTTGAAAAGGGGTAGACACCTACCCCTTTTCAAGGGGCTGAAGGTTTGCCACTCCTTTTGTCCCTGTGACCGGGTTGTCTCCTGCTAAGGAAGGGGTTGTATGTGGGAAGACTTTGGCCCCTGTAATGGGGTAAGGTGTTCTGTGTCTAACCTTTGTCATGCAGTAGCATGAGTAACGTGGTACGACGAATGAGAGAATAAGATCCGAGGCCCAGGCTTCCCCTGTCCGTGCGTAGTGGATGATTGGCTAGCAGAATTCTGCAGTGATTGCCGTCCATGGATGATCAGCTTCTTGATCAGATCTTGATGGTCCTGAAGGAGTGGCAAACCTTCAGCCCCTTGAAAAGGGGTAGACACCTACCCCTGTTCAAGGGACTGAAGGTTTGCCACTCTTTTTGTCCCTGCGACCGGGTTTTCTCCTGCTAAGGAAGGGGTTGTATGTGGGAAGACTTTGGCCCCTGTAATGGGGTAAGGTGTTCTGTGTGTAACCTTTGTCATGCAGTAGCATGAGTAACGTGGTACGACGAATGAGCGAATAAAGTCCGAGGCCCTGGCTTCCCCTGTCCGTGCGTAGTGGATGATTGGCTAGCAGAATTCTGCAGTGATTGCCGTCCCTGGATGATCAGCGTCTTTATCAGATCTTGATGGTCTGAATGAGTGGCAAACCTTCAGCCCCTTGAAAAGGGGTAGACACCTACCCCTTTTCAAGGGACTGAAGGTTTGCCACTCTTTTTGTCCCTGTCACCAGGTTGTCTCCTGCTAAGGAAGGGGTTGTATGTGGGAAGACTTTGGCCCCTGTAATGGGGTAAGGTGTTCTGTGTGTAACCTTTATCATGCAGTAGCATGAGTAACGTGGTACGACGAATGAGCGAATAAGGTCCGAGGCCCAGGCTTCCCCTGTCCGTGCGTAGTGGATGATTGGCTAGCAGAATTCTGCAGTGATTGCCGTCCCTGGATGATCAGCTTCTTGATCAGATCTTGATGGACCTGAAGGAGTGGCAAACCTTCAGCCACTTGAAAAGGGGTAGACACCTACCCGTTTTCAAGGGGCTGAAGGTTTGCCACTCCTTTTGTCCCTGTGAACGGGTTGTCTGCTGCTAAGGAAGGGGTTGTATGTGAGTAGACTTTGGCCCCTGTAATGGGGTAAGGTGTTCTGTGTGTAACCTTTGTCATGCAGTAGCATGAGTAACGTGGTACGACGAATGAGCAAACAAGGTCTGAGGCCCAGGCTTCTCCTGTCCATGCGTAGTGGATGATTGGCTAGCAGAATTCTGCAGTGATTGCCGTCCCTGGATGATCAGCTTCTTGATTAGATCTTGATGGTCCTGAAGGAGTGGCAAACCTTCAGCCCCTTGAAAAGGGGTAGACACGTACCCCTTTTCAAGGGGCTGAAGGTTTGCCACTTGCCACTCCTTTTGTCCCTGTGACCGGGTTGTCTCCTGCTAAGGAAGGGGTTGTATATGGGAAGACTTTGGCCCCTGTAATGGGGTAAGGTGTTCTGTGTGTAACCTTGTCATGCAGTAGCATGAGTAACGTGGTACGACGAATGAGCGAATAAGGTCCGAGGCCCAGGCCTCCCCTGTCTGTGCGTAGTGGATGATTGGCTAGCAGAATTCTGCAGTGATTGCCGTCCCTGGATGATCAGCTTCTTGATCAAATCTTGATGGTCCTGAAGGAGTGGCAAGCCTTCAGCCCCTTGAAAAGGGGTAGACACCTACCCCTGTTCAAGGGGCTGAAGGTTTGCCACTCCTTTTGTCCCTGCGACCGGGTTGTCTCCTGCTAAGGAAGGGATTGTATGTGGGAAGACTTTGGCCCCTGTAATGGGGTAAGGTGTTCTGTGTGTAACCTTTGTCATCCAGTAGCATGAGTAACGTGGTACGACGAATGAGCGAATAAAGTCCGAGGCCCTGGCTTCCCCTGTCCGTGTGTAGTGGATGATTGGCTAGCAGAATTCTGCAGTGATTGCCGTCCCTGGATGATCAGCTTCTTGATCAGATCTTGATGGTCCTGAAGGAGTGGCAAACCTTCAGCCCCTTGAAAAGGGGTAGACACCTACCCCTGTTCAAGGGGCAGAAGGTTTTCCACTCTTTTTGTCCCTGCGACCGGGTTTTCTCCTGCTAAGGAAGGGGTTGTATGTGGGAAGACTTTGGCCCCTGTAATGGGGTAAGGTGTTCTGTGTGCAACCTTTGTCATGCAGTAGCATGAGTAACGTGGTACGACGAATGAGCAAATAAAGTCTGAGGCCCTGGCTTCCCCTGTCCGTGCGTCGTGGATAATTGGCTAGCAGAATACTGCAGTGATTGCCGTCCCTGGATGATCAGCGTCTTTATCAGATCTTGATGGTCCTGAAGGAGTGGCAAACCTTCAGCCCCTTGAAAAGGGGTAGACACCTACCCCTTTTCAAGGGACTGAAGGTTTGCCACTCCTTTTGTCCCTGTCACCGGGTTGTCTCCTGCTAAGGAAGGGGTTGTATGTGGGAAGACTTTGGCCCCTGTAATGGGGTAAGGTTTTCTGTGTGTAACCTTTATCATGCAGTAGCATGAGTAACGTGGTACGACGAATGAGCGAATAAGGTCCGAGGCCCAGGCTTCCCCTGTCCGTGCGTAGTGGATGATTGGCTAGCAGAATTCTGCAGTGATTGCCGTCCCTGGATGATCAGCTTCTTGATCAGATCTTGATGGACCTGAAGGAGTGGCAAACCTTCAGCCACTTGAAAAGGGGTAGACACCTACCCCTTTTCAAGGGGCTGAAGGTTTGCCACTCCTTTTGTCCCTGTGAACGGGTTGTCTGCTGCTAAGGAAGGGGTTGTATGTGAGTAGACTTTGGCCCCTGTAATGGGGTAAGGTGTTCTGTGTGTAACCTTTGTCATGCAGTAGCATGAGTAACGTGGTACGACGAATGAGCAAACAAGGTCTGAGGCCCAGGCTTCTCCTGTCCATGCGTAGTGGATGATTGGCTAGCAGAATTCTGCAGTGATTGCCGTCCCTGGATGATCAGCTTCTTGATTAGATCTTGATGGTCCTGAAGGAGTGGCAAACCTTCAGCCCCTTGAAAAGGGGTAGACACGTACCCCTTTTCAAGGGGCTGAAGGTTTGCCACTTGCCACTCCTTTTGTCCCTGTGACCGGGTTGTCTCCTGCTAAGGAAGGGGTTGTATATGGGAAGACTTTGGCCCCTGTAATGGGGTAAGGTGTTCTGTGTGTAACCTTTGTCATGCAGTAGCATGAGTAACGTGGTACGACGAATGAGCGAATAAGGTCCGAGGCCCAGGCCTCCCCTGTCTGTGCGTAGTGGATGATTGGCTAGCAGAATTCTGCAGTGATTGCCGTCCCTGGATGATCAGCTTCTTGATCAAATCTTGATGGTCCTGAAGGAGTGGCAAACCTTCAGCCCCTTGAAAAGGGGTAGACACCTACCCCTGTTCAAGGGGCTGAAGGTTTGCCACTCCTTTTGTCCCTGCGACCGGGTTGTCTCCTGCTAAGGAAGGGGTTGTATGTGGGAAGACTTTGGCCCCTGTAATGGGGTAAGGTGTTCTGTGTGTAACCTTTGTCATGCAGTAGCATGAGTAACGTGGTACGACGAATGAGTGAATAAAGTCCGAGGCCCTGGCTTCCCCTGTCCGTGTGTAGTGGATGATTGGCTAGCAGAATTCTGCAGTGATTGCCGTCCCTGGATGATCAGCTTCTTGATCAGATCTTGATGGTCCTGAAGGAGTGGCAAACCTTCAGCCCCTTGAAAAGGGGTAGACACCTACCCCTGTTCAAGGGGCAGAAGGTTTTCCACTCTTTTTGTCCCTGCGACCGGGTTTTCTCCTGCTAAGGAAGGGGTTGTATGTGGGAAGACTTAGGCCCCTGTAATGGGGTAAGGTGTTCTGTGTGCAACCTTTGTCATGCAGTAGCATGAGTAACATGGTACGACGAATGAGCAAATAAAGTCTGAGGCCCTGGCTTCCCCTGTCCGTGCGTCGTGGATAATTGGCTAGCAGAATACTGCAGTGATTGCCGTCCCTGGATGATCAGCGTCTTTATCAGATCTTGATGGTCCTGAAGGAGTGGCAAACCTTCAGCCCCTTGAAAAGGGGTAGACACCTACCCCTTTTCAAGGGACTGAAGGTTTGCCACTCCTTTTGTCCCTGTCACCGGGTTGTCTCCTGCTAAGGAAGGGGTTGTATGTGGGAAGACTTTGGCCCCTGTAATGGGGTAAGGTGTTGTGTGTGTAACCTTTATCATGCAGTAGCATGAGTAACGTGGTACGACGAATGAGCGAATAAGGTCCGAGGCCCAGGCTTCCCCTGTCCGTGCGTAGTGGATGATTGGCTAGCAGAATTCTGCAGTGATTGCCGTCCCTGGATGATTAGCTTCTTGATCAGATCTTGATGGACCTGAAGGAGTAGCAAACCTTCAGCCACTTGAAAAGGGGTAGACACCTACCCCTTTTCAAGGGGTTGAAGGTTTGCCACTCCTTTTGTCCCTGTGAACGGGTTGTCTGCTGCTAAGGAAGGGGTTGTATGTGAGTATACTTTGGCCCCTGTAATGGGGTAAGGTGTTCTGTGTGTAACCTTTGTCATGCAGTAGCATGAGTAACGTGGTACGACGAATGAGCGAATAAGGTCCGAGGCCCAGGCTTCCCCTGTCCGTGCGTAGTGCATGATTGGCTAGCAGAATTCTGCAGTGATTGCCGTCCCTGGATGATAAGCTTCTTGATGAGATCTTGATGGTCCTGAAGGAGTGGCAAGCCTTCAGCCCCTTGAAAAGGGGTAGACACCTACCACTGTTCAAGGGGCTGAAGGTTTGCCACTCCTTTTGTCCCTGCGACCGAGTTGTCTCCTGCTAAGGAAGGGGTTGTATGTGGGAAGACTTTGGCCCCTGTAATGGGGTAAGGTGTTCTGTGTCTAACCTTTGTCATGCAGTTGCATGAGTAACGTGGTACGACGAATGAGCGAATAAGGTCCGAGGCCCAGGCTTCCCCTGTCCGTGCGTAGAGGATGATTGGCTAGCAGAATTCTGCAGTGATTGCCGTCCCTGGATGATCAGCTTCTTGATCAGATCTTGATGGTCCTAAAGAAGTGGCAAACCTTCAGCCCCTTGAAAAGGGGTAGACACCTACCACTGTTCAAGGGGCTGAAGGTTTGCCACTCCTTTTGTCCCTGTGACCGGGTTGTCTCCTGCTAAGGAAGGGGTTGTATGTGGGAAGACTTTGGACCCTGTAATGGGGTAAGGTGTTCTGTGTGTAACCTTTGTCATGCATTAGCATGAGTAACGTGGTACGACGAATGAGCGAATAAGTTCCGAGGTACAGGCTTCCCCTGTCCGTGCGTAGTTGATGATTGGCTAGCAGAATTCTGCAGTAATTGCCGTCCCTGGATGATCAGCTTCTTGATCAGATCTTGATGGTCCTGAAGGAGTGGCAAACCTTCAGCCCCTTGAAAAGGGGTAGACACCTACCCCTGTTTAAGGGGCTGAAGGTTTGCCACTCCTTTTGTCCCTGCGACCGGGTTGTCTCCTGCTAAGGAAGGGGTTGTATGTGGGAAGACTTTGGCCCCTGTAATGGGGTAAGGAGTTCTGTGTGTAACCTTTGTCATGCAGTAGCATGAGTAACATGGTACGACGAATGAGCGAATAAGGTCCGAGGTCCAGGCCTCCCCTGTCTGTGCGTAGTGGATGATTGGCTAGCAGAATTCTGCAGTGATTGCCGTCCCTGGATGATCAGCTTCTTGATGAGATCTTGATGGTCCTGAAGGAGTGGCAAACCTTCCGCCCCTTGAAAAGGGGTAGACCTACCCCTGTTCAAGGGGCTGAAGGTTTGCCACTCCTTTTGTCACTGCGACCGGGTTGTCTCCTGCTAAGGAAGGGGTTGTATGTGGGAAGACTTTGGCCCCTGTAATGGGGTAAGGTGTTCTGTGTGTAACCTTTGTCATGCAGTAGCATGAGTAACGTGGTACGACGAATGAGCGAATAAGGTCCGAGGCCCTGGCTTCCCCTGTCCGTGCGTAGTGGATGATTGGCTAGCAGAATTCTGCAGTGATTGCCGTCCCTGGATGATAAGCTTCTTGATCAGATCTTGATGGTCCTGAAGGAGTGGTAAACCTTCAGCCCCTTGAAAAGTGGTGGACACCTACCCCTTTTCAAAAGGCTGAAGGTTTGCCACTCCTTTTGTCCCTGTGACCGGGTTGTCTCCTGCTAAGGAAGGGGTTGTATTTGTGAAGACTTTGGCCCCTGTAATGGCGTAAGGTGTTCTGTGTGTAACCTTTGTCATGCAGTAGCATGAGTAACGTGGTACGACAAATGAGCGAATAAGGTCCGAGGCCCAGGCTTCCCCTGTCCGTGCGTAGTGCATGATTGGCTAGCAGAATTCTGCAGTGATTGCCGTCCCTGGATGATAAGCTTCTTGATCAGATCTTGATGGTCCTTAAGGAGTGGCAAGCCTTCAGCCCCTTGAAAAGGGGTAGACACCTACCACTGTTCAAGGGGCTGAAGGTTTGCCACTCCTTTTGTCCTTCGACCGGGTTGTCTCCTGCTAAGGAAGGGGTTGTATGTGGGAAGACTTTGGCCCCTGTAATGGGGTAAGGTGTTCTGTGTCTAACCTTTGTCATGCAGTAGCATGAGTAACGTGGTACGACGAATGAGCGAATAAGGTCCGAGGCCCAGGCTTCCCCTGTCCGTGCGTAGAGGATGATTGGCTAGCAGAATTCTGCAGTGATTGCCGTCCCTGGATGATCAGCTTCTTGATCAGATCTTGATGGTCCTAAAGAAGTGGCAAACCTTCAGCCCCTTGAAAAGGGGTAGACACCTACCCCTTTTCAAGGGGCTGAAGGTTTGCCACTTGCCACTCCTTTTGTCCCTGTGACCGGGTTGTCTCCTGCTAAGGAAGTGGTTGTATGTGGGAAGACTTTGGACCCTGTAATGGGGTAAGGTGTTCTGTGTGTAACCTTTGTCATGCATTAGCATGAGTAACGTGGTACGACGAATGAGCGAATAAGGTCCGAGGTACAGGCTTCCCCTGTCCGTGCGTAGTGGATGATTGGCTAGCAGAATTCTGCAGTAATTGCCGTCCCTGGATGATCAGCTTCTTGATCAGATCTTGATGGTCCTCATGGAGTGGCAAACCTTCAGCCCCTTGAAAAGGGGTAGACACCTACCCCTGTTCAAGGGGCTGAAGGTTTGCCACTCCTTTTGTCCCTGCGACCGGGTTGTCTCCTGCTAAGGAAGGGGTTGTATGTGGGAAGACTTTGGCCCCTGTAATGGGGTAAGTAGTTCTGTGTGTAACCTTTGTCATGCAGTAGCATGAGTAACATGGTACGACGAATGAGCTAATAAGGTCCGAGGCCCAGGCCTCCCCTGTCTGTGCGTAGTGGATGATTGGCTAGCAGAATTCTGCAGTGATTGCCGTCCCTGGATGATCAGCTTCTTGATGAGATCTTGATGGTCCTGAAGGAGTGGCAAACCTTCAGCCCCTTGAAAAGGGGAAGACCTACCCCTGTTCAAGGGGCTGAAGGTTTGCCACTCCTTTTGTCCCTGCGACCGGGTTGTCTCCTGCTAAGGAAGGGGTTGTATGTGGGAAGACTTTGGCCCCTGTAATGGGGTAAGGTGTTCTGTGTGTAACCTTTGTCATGCAGTAGCATGAGTAACGTGGTACGACGAATGAGCGAATAAGATCCGAGGCCCAGGCTTCCCCTGTCCGTGCGTAGTGGATGATTGGCTAGCAGAATTCTGCAGTGATTGCCGTCCCTGGATGATCAGCTTCTTGATCAGATCTTGATGGTCCTGAAGGAGTGGTAAACCTTCAGCCCCTTGAAAAGGGGTGGACACCTACCCCTTTTCAAAAGGCTGAAGGTTTGCCACTCATTTTGTCCCTGTGACCGGGTTGTCTCCTGCTAAGAAGGGGTTGTATGTGTGAAGACTTTGGCCCCTGTAATGGGGTAAGGTGTTCTGTGTGTAACCTTTGTCATGCAGTAGCATGAGTAACGTGGTACGACAAATGAGCGAATAAGGTCCGAGGCCCAGGCTTCCCCTGTCCGTGAGTAGTGCATGATTGGCTAGCAGAATTCTGCAGTGATTGCCGTCCCTGGATGATAAGCTTCTTGATCAGATCTTGATGGTCCTGAAGGAGTGGCAAGCCTTCAGCCCCTTGAAAAGGGGTAGACACCTACCACTGTTCAAGGGGCTGAAGGTTTGCCACTCCTTTTGTCCCTGCGACCGGGTTGTCTCCTGCTAAGGAAGGGGTGGTATGTGGGAAGACTTTGGCCCCTGTAATGGGGTAAGGTGTTTTGTGTGTAACCTTTGTCATGCAGTAGCATGAGTAACGTGGTACGACGAATGAGCGAATAAGGTCCGAGGCCCAGGCTTCCCCTGTCTGTGCGTAGTGGATGATTGGCTAGAAGAATTCTGCAGTGATTGCCGTCCCTTGATGATCAGCTTCTAGATCAGATCTTGATGGTCCTGAAGGAGTGGCAAACCTAAAGCCCCTTGAAAAGGGGTAGACACCTACCCCTTTTCAAGGGGCTGAAGGCTTGCCACTCCTTTTGTCCCTGCGACCGGGTTGTCTCCTGCTAAGGAAGGGGTTGTATGTGGGAAGACTTTGGCCCCTGTAATGGGGTAAGGTGTTCTGTCTGTAACCTTTGTCATGCAGTAGCATGAGTAACGTGGTACGACAAATGAGCGAATAAGGTCCGAGGCCCAGGCTTCTCCTGTCCGTGCGTAGTGCATGATTGGCTAGCAGAATTCTGCAGTGATTGCCGTCCCTGGATGATAAGCTTCTTGATCAGATCTTGATGGTCCTGAAGGAGTGGCAAGCCTTCATCCCCTTGAAAAGGGGTAGACACCTACCCCTTTTCAAGGGGCTGAAGGTTTGCCACTTGCCACTCCTTTTGTCCCTGTGACCGGGTTGTCTCCTGCTAAGGAAGGGGTTGTATGTGGGAAGACTTTGGACCCTGTAATGGGGAAAGGTGTTCTGTGTGTAACCTTTGTCATGCATTAGCATGAGTAACGTGGTACGACGAATGAGCGAATAAGTTCCGAGGTACAGGCTTCCCCTGTCCGTGCGTAGTTGATGATTGGCTAGCAGAATTCTGCAGTAATTGCCGTCCCTGGATGATCAGCTTCTTGATCAGATCTTGATGGTCCTGAAGGAGTGGCAAACCTTCAGCCCCTTGAAAAGGGGTATACACCTACCCCTGTTCAAGGGGCTGAAGGTTTGCCACTCCTTTTGTCCCTGCGACCGGGTTGTCTCCTGCTAAGGAAGGGGTTGTATGTGGGAAGACTTTGGCCCCTGTAATGGGGTAAGGAGTTCTGTGTGTAACCTTTGTCATGCAGTAGCATGAGTAACATGGTACGACGAATGAGCGAATAAGGTCCGAGGTCCAGGCCTCCCCTGTCTGTGCGTAGTGGATGATTGGCTAGCAGAATTCTGCAGTGATTGCCGTCCCTGGATGATCAGCTTCTTGATGAGATCTTGATGGTCCTGAAGGAGTGGCAAACCTTCAGCCCCTTGAAAAGGGGTAGACCTACCCCTGTTCAAGGGGCTGAAGGTTTGCCGCTCCTTTTGTCCCTGCGACCGGGTTGTCTCCTGCTAAGGAAGGGGTTGTATGTGGGAAGACTTTGGCCCCTGTAATGGGGTAAGGTGTTCTGTGTGTAACCTTTGTCATGCAGTAGCATGAGTAACGTGGTACGATGAATGAGCGAATAAGGTCCGAGGCCCTGGCTTCCCCTGTCCGTGCGTAGTGGATGATTGGCTAGCAGAATTCTGCAGTGATTGCCGTCCCTGGATGATCAGCTTCTTGATCAGATCTTGATGGTCCTGAAGGAGTGGTAAACCTTCAGCCCCTTGAAAAGTCGTGGACACCTACCCCTTTTCAAAAGGCTGAAGGTTTGCCACTCCTTTTGTCCCTGTGACCGGGTTGTCTCCTGCTAAGGAAGGGGTTGTATGTGTGAAGACTTTGGCCCCTGTAATGGGGTAAGGTGTTCTGTGTGTAACCTTTGTCATGCAGTAGCATGAGTAACGTGGTACGACAAATGAGCGAATAAGGTCCGAGGCCCAGGCTTCCCCTGTCCGTGCGTAGTGCATGATTGGCTAGCAGAATTCTGCAGTGATTGCCGTCCCTGGATGATAAGCTTCTTGATCAGATCTTGATGGTCCTGAAGGACTGGCAAGCCTTCAGCCCCTTGAAAAGGGGTAGACACCTACCACTGTTCAAGGGGCTGAAGGTTTGCCACTCCTTTTGTCCTTCGACCGGGTTGTCTCCTGCTAAGGAAGGGGTTGTATGTGGGAAGACTTTGGCCCCTGTAATGGGGTAAGGTGTTCTGTGTCTAACCTTTGTCATGCAGTAGCATGAGTAACGTGGTACGACGAATGAGCGAATAAGGTCCGAGGCCCAGGCTTCCCCTGTCCGTGCGTAGAGGATGATTGGCTAGCAGAATTCTGCAGTGATTGCCGTCCCTGGATGATCAGCTTCTTGATCAGATCTTGATGGTCCTAAAGAAGTGGCAAACCTTCAGCCCCTTGAAAAGGGGTAGACACCTATCCCTTTTCAAGGGGCTGAAGGTTTGTCAGTTGCCACTCCTTTTGTCCCTGTGACCGGGTTGTCTCCTGCTAAGGAAGTGGTTGTATGTGGGAAGACTTTGGACCCTGTAATGGGGTAAGGTGTTCTGTGTGTAACCTTTGTCATGCATTAGCATGAGTAACGTGGTACGACGAATGAGCGAATAAGGTCCGAGGTACAGGCTTCCCCTGTCCGTGCGTAGTGGATGATTGGCTAGCAGAATTCTGCAGTAATTGCCGTCCCTGGATGATCAGCTTCTTGATCAGATCTTGATGGTCCTGAAGGAGTGGCAAACCTTCAGCCCCTTGAAAAGGGGTAGACACCTACCCCTGTTCAAGGGGCTGAAGGTTTGCCACTCCTTTTGTCCCTGCGACCGGGTTGTCTCCTGCTAAGGAAGGGGTTGTATGTGGGAAGACTTTGGCCCCTGTAATGGGGTAAGTAGTTCTGTGTGTAACCTTTGTCATGCAGTAGCATGAGTAACATGGTACGACGAATGAGCGAATAAGGTCCGAGGCCCAGGCCTCCCCTGTCTGTGCGTAGTGGATGATTGGCTAGCAGAATTCTGCAGTGATTGCCGTCCCTGGATGATCAGCTTCTTGATGAGATCTTGATGGTCCTGAAGGAGTGGCAAACCTTCAGCCCTTGAAAAGGGGTAGACCTACCCCTGTTCAAGGGGCTGAAGGTTTGCCACTCCTTTTGTCCCTGCGACCGGGGTTGTCTCCTGCTAAGGAAGGGGTTGTATGTGGGAAGACTTTGGCCCCTGTAATGGGGTAAGGTGTTCTGTGTGTAACCTTTGTCATGCAGTAGCATGAGTAACGTGGTACGACGAATGAGCGAATAAGGTCCGAGGCCCTGGCTTCCCCTGTCCGTGCGTAGTGGATGATTGGCTAGCAGAATTCTGCAGTGATTGCCGTCCCTGGATGATCAGCTTCTTGATCAGATCTTGATGGTCCTGAAGGAGTGGTAAACCTTCAGCCCCTTGAAAAGGGGTGGACACCTACCCCTTTTCAAAAGGCTGAAGGTTTGCCACTCCTTTTGTCCCTGTGACCGGGTTGTGTCCTGCTAAGGAAGGGGTTGTATGTGTGAAGACTTTGGCCCCTGTAATGGGGTAAGGTGTTCTGTGTGTAACCTTTGTCATGCAGTAGCATGAGTAACGTGGTACGACAAATGAGCGAATAAGGTCCGAGGCCCAGGCTTCCCCTGTCCGTGAGTAGTGCATGATTGGCTAGCAGAATTCTGCAGTGATTGCCGTCCCTGGATGATAAGCTCTTGATCAGATCTTGATGGTCCTGAAGGAGTGGCAAGCCTTTAGCCCCTTGAAAAGGGTTAGACACCTACCACTGTTCAAGGGGCTGAAGGTTTGCCACTCCTTTTGTCCCTGCGACCGGGTTGTCTCCTGCTAAGGAAGGGGTGGTATGTGGGAAGACTTTGGCCCCTGTAATGGGGTAAGGTGTTCTGTGTCTAACCTTTGTCATGCAGTAGCATGAGTAACGTGGTACGACGAATGAGCGAATAAGGTCCGAGGCCCAGGCTTCCCCTGTCCGTGCGTAGAGGATGATTGGCTAGCAGAATTCTGCAGTGATTGCCGTCCCTGGATGATCAGCTTCTTGATCAGATCTTGATGGTCCTAAAGAAGTGGCAAACCTTCAGCCCCTTGAAAAAGGGGTAGACACCTATCCCTTTTCAAGGGGCTGAAGGTTTGCCACTTGCCACTCCTTTTGTCCCTGTGACCGGGTTGTCTCCTGCTAAGGAAGTGGTTGTATGGTGGAAGACTTTGGACCCTGTAATGGGGTAATGTGTTCTGTGTGTAACCTTTGTCATGCATTAGCATGAGTAACGTGGTACGACGAATGAGCGAATAAGGTCCGAGGTACAGGCTTCCCTGTCCGTGCGTAGTGGATGATTGGCTAGCAGAATTCTGCAGTAATTGCCGTCCCTGGATGATCAGCTTCTTGATCAGATCTTGATGGTCCTGAAGGAGTGGCAAACTCAGCCCCTTGAAAAGGGGGAGACACCTACCCCTGTTCAAGGGGCTGAAGGTTTGCCACTCCTTTTGTCCCTGCGACCGGGTTGTCTCCTGCTAGGAAGGGGTTGTATGTGGGAAGACTTTGGCCCCTGTAATGGGGTAAGTAGTTCTGTGTGTAACCTTTGTCATGCAGTAGCATGAGTAACATGGTACGACGAATGAGCGAATAAGGTCCGAGGCCCAGGCCTCCCCTGTCTGTGCGTAGTGGATGATTGGCTAGCAGAATTCTGCAGTGATTGCCGTCCCTGGATGATCATCTTCTTGATGAGATCTTGATGGTCCTGAAGGAGTGGCAAACCTTCAGCCCCTTGAAAAGGGGTAGACCTACCCCTGTTCAAGGGGCTTAAGGTTTGCCACTCCTTTTGTCCCTGCGACCGGGTTGTCTCCTGCTAAGGAAGGGGTTGTATGTGGGAAGACTTTTGGCCCCTGTAATGGGGTAAGGTGTTCTGTGTGTAACCTTTGTCATGCAGTAGCATGAGTAACGTGGTACGACGAATGAGCGAATAAGGTCCGAGGCTCTGGCTTCCCCTGTCCCGTGCGTAGTGGATGATTGGCTAGCAGAATTCTGCAGTGATTGCCGTCCCTGGATGATCAGCTTCTTGATCAGATCTTGATGGTCCTGAAGGAGTGGTAAACCTTCAGCCCCTTGAAAAGGGGTGGACACCTACCCCTTTTCAAAAGGCTGAAGGTTTGCCACTCCTTTTGTCCCTGTGACCGGGTTGTGTCCTGCTAAGGAAGGGGGTTGTATGTGTGAAGACTTTGGCCCCTGTAATGGGGTAAGGTGTTCTGTGTGTAACCTTTGTCATGCAGTAGCATGAGTAACGTGGTACGACAAATGAGCGAATAAGGTCCGAGGCCCAGGCTTCCCCTGTCCGTGAGTAGTGCATGATTGGCTAGCAGAATTCTGCAGTGATTGCCGTCCCTGGATGATAAGCTTCTTGATCAGATCTTGATGGTCCTGAAGAGTGGCAAGCCTTCAGCCCCTTGAAAAGGGTTAGACACCTACCACTGTTCAAGGGGCTGAAGGTTTGCCACTCCTTTTGTCCCTGCGACCGGGTTGTCTCCTGCTAAGGAAGGGGTGGTATGTGGGAAGACTTTGGCCCCTGTAATGGGGTAAGGTGTTTTGTGTGTAACCTTTGTCATGCAGTAGCATGAGTAACGTGGTACGACGAATGAGCGAATAAGGTCCGAGGCCCAGGCTTCCCCTGTCCGTGCGTAGTGGATGATTGGCTAGAAGAATCCTGCAGTGATTGCCGTCCCTTGATGATCAGCTTCTAGATCAGATCTTGATGGTCCTGAAGGAGTGGCAAACCTAAAGCCCCTTGAAAAGGGGTAGACACCTACCCCTTTTCAAGGGCTGAAGGCTTGCCACTCCTTTTGTCCCTGCGACCGGGTTGTCTCCTGCTAAGGAAGGGGTTGTATGTGGGAAGACTTTGGCCCCTGTAATGGGTAAGGTGTTCTGTGTGTAACCTTTGTCATGCAGTAGCATGAGTAACGTGGTACGACAAATGAGCGAATAAGGTCCGAGGCCCAGGCTTCTCCTGTCCGTGCGTAGTGCATGA